>CM051031.1:60388643-61067393 GCA_027627225.1 Congeria kusceri | reverse complement strand
TTGATCGGACTGCGAAATACGCGAAAAATTAGATTACCGCGAAATGAAATGAGTTTAAGAACGCCGTGCAACTACCGGCAGCAGAACAGAGTCCAAGATATGTTACATAATATAATATTATGTACCATGACAATGACAGTATATACGTTGTGTGACGTTTGGGACGCTTTGTGACTGCCTCCAAGACATTAGGGTTATGCGTCATGTACGATTACCATAGCTGCGTATGTAAACTCACTGTCTTATTCGCGAGTCCAAGAAATTAAATCTATACCCAGGCAAGGCATGTGTGATGTTTGAAATTATTGTGACTTGTCATATTGTATTTGCTCGAGAGTAAACAATCCCTTAGTTGTAAACAGAGAGAATGTATAAAGTTAGATACAATATCAAATACAAGAGTTAGTTTACCAATCCGCTTTTGAGTATGTATTGCATATGCATGTCTTTTTTTTTTTTTTAAAGAAAGCACACCGCATACAAAAGAGGAATGTCTTTGGGTACATACATGCATATTGTGTAGGATTATTGAAATATTAAATTTATTTTGATGTTGAAGATGATGGCCACTAGTGCATGTAACATACATGGAATGATACATACACCTACATATGGTCTGATATACTACTATTAACGGCGGGTCTTGGCGTCTTTCTTGAGGTTATAGTTATGTTTTAATGTGGACAATGTGGCCATGCTTGCATGTACAGGAAGTGTAGCGATGTGTGTGTGTGGTACATTTTTATCGAGTGCACCGGGATTCTCTCCCATATGGCCATCGCCCCCAGAAGACTTATTAATTGGGTTACGAGGGATAGTGCAAGATACAGGAGACGCCCCGTTCCAGAGACGACCCTGGGTCTTTTAGTGCCCGGTGTGAAGCACCTAGTACACTGCACCTCGGTTTAACGTCTCATGCGAAAGACGAGCTAGTAGGTTAGGGTGTAGCGGGGGCTCGAACCTGCGACCCCTGAGTTGTGAAACCAGTGCGTTACCACTAGACCACGGATCCGCCACATGTATTTAACATTAGAGATTTTATAGTCATGTAGCGATGTACCTACCACTGCAGTGTATATAGTGCACAGACTTCCGACTGAGATCACGGCACCCCACAGTGACAGGCCGGTCACTGAAACACGATACACGAGATTATCATCTATATGTAGAATCTGACGGTGACATTGATCCAGTTATCTTAAAGAGACTTATTCACATACTGGCAAAGTGATTTTGTTTTTACATTTTTGGCGCATATTCTAACAAGATAGAAATAGTAGATCGGTTATAATGCACCTATCAATATTTCCCCCCAGTGGGGGAAGCGGCGGGCATATACGGGACTGTAGACTGAAAGCAATTCCCGACAGTCGGGAAATCTGACACGCCGAATGATTCCGGGACCCGGGAAATAGACTTTGTTCGGATTTTAGATCCCGGTAATATTGGCTCCTGGGCCATTTGATACACCAATTAAGCATTCCCCATTTAGGGAATTTAAACAAAAATGCTTGGCTCCAGGCTGGGGAATTAGACCCCCCAGAATACAATTATTCAAATTCCCCTTGGTTTGCCCGCCGCTTCCCCGCCTCCTTGGCGGAAAATATTGAGTAAATCACACATGGGTCTGTCCCAGTCATCAGCGTGTTTGATTTTCATCCGGATAGTCGTAGGTTCGTCATCGGCCCCGACACCATATTGATTTTTTCGTTTTATATCTCTTACTTTTCTTTTAGATTTCAGTTTTGAATTGATTAGGTATGCAGTTTAGACATTTTACGACATTTTTATATAATAATACAAAACATGCGTGAACACAACCATTTATTGTCCATGAAATGAGGCTCAACCCTGGCACAAAAGCTGGTTGATCCAATTGTAGACATGAAGATATACATTTACAGAGTGTTTGCGTTATCAGCACAAGAGTACAGTACTAAAATACGCACTCATAGAAGTATATTTACCGTTTTAAAGGGCATGAAAAGGTCAGCACATACAGTATATGTATCTTTTCAATGCAATACGAATCGTGCGAAACGAGTTAAATATTTGTACTTCATACGTTCAGAAGACATTGTATTGAACAATTGTTCAATGGAGGTGCATACCCCTTAAATAGTCGTATTTGTGCATCTTCAAGACGTCAGAATGTTAGTTCTAGTTATAATTGCTAATACATTTGTATACATATCTGTCTACCAAAAATGTTATAGAATTGTAAGACCGTCGTCAATGCATTGCTACAACAATCCCGCTGGTTGAGTAGTCTTTTAATCTTGTAGCTGTATAGCAACGCACTATGGTGTCAACCCAACTTTAGTGCTGACCACCATAGTGCGTTCGATGTTTGGTGTTACATAAACATTCAAAGCTATAATAACAGTAGCACCAAAGTGCGTTGCAGTGGAACATCATCATGATAAATTTTAGTGTTGATGTGGCCGTCTATTTTCTTTCAATTGACCTTAAAATTATAAGATGGGTGGGAAAAGCACTCGCGCGTGACCATTTCATGATGATGTTGATTATGATCTGATGATGATGATGATCATCTGATCATGAGGATGTTCCTATGATAATGTTGATCTGATGTTGTTGATCTGATGATGATAATGATGATGATTATGATGATGATGATGATGATAATTATGATGCTGATGGTGATGATGATGATGATAATAATAATCATACTAATGGTGATGCTATAATAATGATCTGCTGATGATGTTGATGATGACAATGATGATGAAAATGATGATTATGGTGATAATCTGAAGGTGATTATTATGATTTGATAAAAATAAAAATAATGATTTTATGATGATGATGATTAAAATGATGATGATGATGGTGATGATCATTTGATGATAATAATGATGATCCGATGATGATGAATATGAGATGACGATGGTTATGATGATTTTCATTTGATTATGATGATGATGAATTTTATATCGTCTGAAATTGTCAAAATGAGGATGTACAAAAAACTAACGTGCGTTCCGTTACAGCAATTACCACTGCAACGCACTTTGATGTTGACCAAAAAGCGAACGCACTTTGGTGTTGAACACCGAAGTTGGGTTGACACCAAATTGCATTACTACATAGCTGAATGGTCTAAGCATACACAATATCATCTTAAAATGATTACTTACCTGCATTTAGGGCCAGGGACGGTGCATATAAGACTATAGACATGTAGATTATCTGAAATTATCAATTTATAATCAAATAAAACATACTAATAAGAGTAAAGAATACAGTGAATTAACACTTAAGAATAAATATTCCTGGAAACGTATACTCAGGTACGGACGGTTTCAGGCCAGGGCTTTTGGGCTGCAGTCCCCCCCCCCCCGAGCTGAGCCCGGCGATATTATTTTCGGGCTGGGCTGTGATCTTACACAAGTTGTAAAGGGCTAGCGTATCAATAAGTATACCGTATATTGCCTTATTTTATTACTAAGTCGGGATTGGGCTTTGATCTTATAAAAGCAGTAAACGCCCGGCGTGTCACTTGCGTACCGTATATTGCCTTATCTATCACTTTATCTGAGCATTTAATCTGGAAGCTGGATGGTACCTTGCTGAATATAAGTCCTCACATAATGCAGCCGCAGTCGCGGAAGGACTATAAACCCCGAAACTACAGCAACCTTGCTGAATATACACCAGTCATGGTGTTAGAGTGGCTGGACATATTAACTGGTAGAATAATAAGTAAAGTGTTTGTGTTTGTTTATTATAGTGTCACCCCTCGCGATTAAGGGTCAGCCAGTTTTGACTTATGAGACACCTTTACTGATGAACATCTTTTCCCCCGATTCCTATCCTATATGCTGGGCGCTTGGCTGGAAGGCAATTGGTACCCCTTGATTTAACTAGCTGCTTGGTAGGCAACCGGCCATATCAGAACAAGCCCTGTGTAGGACTCGAACCTTCGACCTCCCGCTCCGTAGGCGAACGCCCTAACCTCTAGGCCACGGAGACGGTCTATAATATTATTTAATAATAATATTTGTCACGGGCTCGACGTCGTTAATTAACCACGTTCGGAAGCACCCTAATTGTAATTAAGAGAGTTACTTAGGCGTAAAAAAATATGTTTCAGGTAAACCGACCTACCCTAAAAAAACTGCCGACCCCAAAACATCGTATCGAGTTTGTCAGACATTTGTTTCTGGTTTTATTAATTTTTTTCCAATAATAAGATGTTTTTTTTTTTTTTATATAAATAAGTGTTTTGTTTCATAGCATCCACTTAAAAACAATGTTTAAAGATATTACCGTTATGTTTCGAATATTCATTTTATTTTAGAATCTTAAAGTTGACCATTTACCAAATAAAAAAGTAATAAACGAAAATATATCCCTATCTAACCTCATTTTTTGTGGCACGTTGAAACAAACATAATATTTTTGTACGCCTTATTCAAACTTTCTGGTTTAGGCAGAGGTATGGCACATACTTCATAGCAAATATGTTTTCTAAATTTTTTGTTTAAGGCTGATGATGAGACTTAATCCCAAAGATTTTCGGAAAAATATCTACCAAACTACATTTGGTTACAGAGATGTATCGAAACAATAATTATATAATATTAATAACGTTATATTATACGAATACCCCCGTACATACAGAAACAATCCTTGTGAAAGTCAATTTAGGGTGAAAAGCTCGTGATTTAAAAATTCCAAAGGTATGGCTACATATGGTCCCTGCTATAAAGTATATGATATGTAGCCTATTTGGTTATAGGGTATAATACATCACACAATTATAACTTGCGTTCTATTTGGTTAAAAAATACGTATCTTGTCGAATTTTTCGTACGACAGTTGAAACAGTTCTATTAACATATAATGAAAAAAACAACAACAACGAACACAACTAGTTAAAGCCATCACAAATGACCATTCCCAATACATTATAAACTGGTAGCCAAAATAATAATGTTGTTTTTTTTTCTGCTTTTTTTTTATTTGCAAGGTCTTTCAAGGTCCATAATTGTGTGATTTAAAAAAAAATCTGTGATTGATATTTAAAAAACTACTTCTACTACGCCACAACTACTGCAGCTGCTGCTTCTACTACTGCAGCAGCTGCTGCTGCTACTACTACTACTTCTCCTACTACTACTATTACTACTATTACTACTATTACTACTATTACAACAACAACAACAACAACTACTACTACTACTACTAGTGCTGCTGCTGCTGCTGCTGATGATGATGATGACGATGTTATTGCTACCACTGGTCTGCTGCTACCACCACCATTACAACTACTGCTGCTGCTGCTGCAACTGCTGCTAAAATTACTGTCACTACCAATTCTACACCATCTTAGCCCAGCCCCCCCCCCCGTCCAAGCCTGGTCTGCCACCGGCCTTGTATACGAAGATCTAAGTTAAAGAAGCATGTATATCTGCTTCATTTGTTTTGTTAAAAAATTTCATTCAATTATTTGTCTTCGTTTTTAATTATACGAAAATTGGGGATATGTATGCACTTTTTGTATACGTGAACGTTATCAAGTTCATAAACAACTTAAAATGAAGATAGTATATAACTGTAATAATAAGATTAATTATAACACAGTTTGGACTAAGGTCAACACTTTATTGGAGATGGATCATAAAGCACATGTGAACGTGTGAAATACTAAATAGTTTAAATATTCCATCATGATGTCCAAGATATTGGACAAACTGAACGTTCGTACAGTATGTAGTACAATTACGTGATAGTTACGTAATGAAAATACGTGCGTCCAACCTTGGGTTTAACCTTTTGGCCGGACCTATCGGAATGCCTCTATCATCTTCATTATAAGACTGGTTATGTGTCCTCATTTGTCAATACATTATTTTTTAAAGCATATTTGACCCAGTTTTAACCCAGATATGTCACTAGAATATTATATTATTTATTGAAACATGCGCATTCCTTGGTTGATATACAATTGTGCCAATGTTTGACTGATGCATACATATTTATATATTACTTTGTGACAAATATTTTTATAATTATATTAAGTGGATATGCTATAATAGATTCTTTTCCGCGGAGCAATATAAAGAATGCATATAATCAACAAAGGCAACGCCGCACACTGAATGGAGGCAATGATGATGCAATCTAAAAATATTTAATCACTCTATTATAAACTAGAACAGTGTATTAAAACAAACAAAAAACTGCATATTTCTGCACCTTATGTGCCGAAACTGATTTAATATTAGTTTGCACGTCTTAAGTAGGCGACATGAAGATGTATTATACTTGTACTAGTGTTTCACTCGTACTTTCATTCTGCGCCCTTGAAGGTCAAGGGGTCGTATTCCAGAAACATCTTAAGTGAAATATCATCCTTAGCCTTAAAATCGTCATTTTCTTAAGCATTTTATTCCATGTAGACATGAAATTCTGCTAAATGCTCACTAATTATCAACATATTATTAACTACTATGATTGAATTAACTGTAATTGGAATCATTAAGTTATAATATTTTTTTTTTAATATTACCTAACAAAAATTGGAACTTAAGTGAAAGTATTTTAAGTTAAGAATTTTTCGGGAATATGGCCCCTGTTGAAGTGTTTACTTTGTTACAAGTTGACATATATAAGGGGCCACAACTCTAAATAGAAAATGACAAAGACATACAGGCCCTTAGCTCTAGAAAGAGAATGGTTGAGATATAATGGGCCATAACTATAGATTTAGATAAATTGTCAAATAAGGGGGCATAACTCCAGATATGTTTTTATTGTGACGTTAGGGGCCTTAACTATTAATATATTGATTGAGTCATAAGTGGGCAAAGCTTTAGATACTGACTGCTAAAGGATAAATAAATAGAATAAGTGGCCATAACTCAATAACTCTAGGTAAAGATATCTTGACAAATAAGGGGCAATAACTTTTGATAGAGATTGATTGTTACATAAGAGGCCATACCTCTAAGATAGAGATTGATTGCTATATAAGGGGTCATAATTCTATATAGAGATAAAGTAACAAATAAGAGACAATAACTTTTGATAGAGATTGACTGTGACCTTAGGGGCTATAATTCTAGATAGATATTAATACACATATAGGGGAGAAAAACTCTAGATAGAGTTTGACAATTAAGGTGCCATAACTTTAGAGAGAGATTGATTGTGACACAACGAGCTTTAACTCTAGATAGATATGTATTGTGACATACGGGATCATAACGTTATCAAGATATTGAATGTAACAAAAGGGACCACAACGCTAGATAGAGATTGGTTTAATTGGTTTAGAATAAGGGGCCACAAATCTAGATAAACATTGATTGAGGCATAACATGTCATAACAGACACTCATTTGAAAAACGAGCCACCAATCTAGATGGAGATTGATTGAGACATAAGGGGCCGCAACTCAAGATAGAGACTGACTGAAGCAAAGGGTCACAGCTGTACATGCAGATATAGACCTTTAGACGCAAATGGGCCACAACTCATATTTTGAACTGTGCAAGTACGTTAATTCCAACACAATGACCGAGTAGTTTCGAGTACATCACGACTGTGACTGAGAGCCACAGTGAAGGTATACTCAGTGCTCCAGATATGTTTTGGCGTAGAGGGTAAATGTACACTCACGCAAGAATGTATAGGGGTAAATGTACACTCACACAAGAATGTATGGGGGTAAATGTACACTCACACAAGAATGTATGGGGTAAATGTACACTCACACAAGAATGTATGGGGGTAAATGTACACTCACACAAAAATGTATTTGGGTAAATGTACACTCAAACAAGAATGTATGGGGGTAAATGTACACTCACAAAGAATGTATGGGGTAAATGTACACTCACACAAGAATGTATGGGGGTAAATGTACACTCACACAAGAATGTATGGGGGTAAATGTACACTCACACAAGAATTATGGGGGTAAATGTACACTCACACAAGAATTATGGGGGTAAATGTACACTCAGTCGATAATATATGGAGGTAAATGTACTTTTGTTTAGAAATAAATTGGTCTTCTTACACGTACAAATATATGCAACGGATTGACCTTATATATATTTCAAGAATGCGCATGTTTTAAATAAGGAATTTAACCATGAACAGACGGATATCATTTATGGGTTTTGTTTTTCATTTCGATGTGTACGCAACAAAAATAAAACTTTGTGCGTAAATGTAAACCCTGTTTTCATTTTCTATTCGTATCTTGCAATTTTCTGTGCGTAAACTACGTGTGTAGGCGCCTAATCTGGTCGTCTACGTACACTCACATTATTTAAGGCGGTATATGTAAATGCAAGTCAACATCGCAGTTACTGACAGTTTTCTTAATGTTTAAACCTGTCATCATGTTATGCAGAATATATAATTATAATAAATTGTTTAAGGAAATGTGTAGCTTTTAAAAAACCTTCACCTGTCAAATTTAGCTCGCCATATTTATTATTGTCTTTGTTTGCAAATACTTTAGAATTACATCATCACAAAAGTATTAACGTGTATATACATAAATTTCAAATATAATTTGCATATCAGGTTCATATTTAATTAATTTATATAATTTGCATATAAATACAGTTAATATCTAAATGTGTGGTAAATATTCTTGCTATTTGAGAACTCATTACATATATGCAAATCATGTACGTGTTTACACATTGGATATGGAAGGCTATGTGCAAAACAATGTTATAGCAGTGATTATTTTTCAAATATAACATATGTGTTTTTATGATTGTTTTTGTTGTTGTGATTTTTCGCCGTTTTAACAGTATTTCAGTCAAATCACGGCGGTCAGTTAACCTATTCACACTTTTCCTCGGCAAGCTTAGCCGATCTAAGCAGTTACCAGTACTAATTGCACATGCTTATGCCAGTAACTGACAACTGCCCTAGTTGAATCAGAGGTACGCGGAGAATGGCCGTAGAATTTATTTTATGACTAATCTCTACACAAGTTATGTGGCCGGGCTGGGGTTCGAGCTCACGATCCAGCGCTTTTCCGGCGAATGCGCTAGCCGATTTACCGACTGAGCTAGCCGGGCCCGGCTGTGTTGTTATGATGCACAAAGATATCATTATTGGGCCAAAGTAGATTCTTTATGATTTACACTGATTTACACTTTGAAACGTAAGTGCGACAATAATTATTATTGACATTATTTTCCGAGAAAGAAAGAAGATGCACATGAATAAAAGCTGTTATTTTTTACAAATGTATTCATGAGAAATGCAGAATGCACATGACAAATTATCATTGTACGTTGCTAATATATTTTGCATGCTTAATTATATTTTACGCTGATTTATCGAAATGCTCACACTTACCATTTGTAAAGAGAATATACAGGTCCCCATAAGTCGCACACCTTTGCTAAACCGCTTTTCGAGGTACTGAAAACAACAAAATACTACTAGCATACATTTGTAAATAACTAAATATTAATAGTCATCAATGCAAAATATATAAATCATTAAATGGGCTAATGTAACAAATATGCTGTAACAAAATTCTTATGATTTTAGAATTTTGACCATTGAAATTTTCATTTTGACCCCTTTAAATTTCCATGGGTCATTTGAATCCTGGTTTTCAAACTCTACTGAAATTTCTGGGGCTATGTCAGTAGCAATGTGAGAATTTTGTTGTTTAAATGGCCTTTGCATCGTTCTTCGATTCTGTTACCGAACGCTTATATATGTACATGCATGAATTTTAATTTAAAAATACAATGCTCTCACACTCATGTACACAAATAGTCTATTTACTATGTATTGTTTAGTGAAACAATGTACTTTAATATTCAAGTTATATACATAAAAAAACACCACTCGATCATTTACATCAAACGGAAATGGAAATTGATAGCACCGGTTTGGTTCTGTGAGCGTGAAATATTATCGAGATGTACACCTCTTCATAGATTGCATGGACACATTTTCATGTCGTTAGTAAGAAGAGAAGACAAAAACACACAGCAACGGCAATGACAAAGTAGTCGCAAGTAACAATTATAAAGATGTTAATGATGTTGTTGTTGATGATGATGTTTGTGTTACTGAGTTATTCATGTTTTTGTTTTTGTTGTTGATGGTGGTGATGATGATGATGATGGTGATGATGACGACGACGACGACGATGATGATTGATGCTGATGATGGTGATGATGATGCTGATAGTGATGATGATGATGATCGTGATGATGATGATGGCGAAGGTGATGATGACGTTCTTTTTATGATGATGATGATGTTGATCTGTACAAACCATGTTCTTGTTAACTGCTGTAACATTTTGTTCATTGTTGTCTCGCTTCGACTGAGCAGACAGTTGTAGATAACTTTCAACATTTGAATTCAGACGAACATGGCCGAAAATAACCGATGTTTGTTGACTATTATTTATTTGTTTGGAATGATACTTAAATGTTCCACATTTTGTATTACACTTAATGTTTGTTCCATTTTTAAAAACAACCTTATGTTGTTTATTCACATCACGGAATGGGAGTACAGTGTGTTTCATTAAATTTATTATATATTGGTGAAATCGACTCGTTAAACAATGAAGAATTAACACAGCCAAGAAAGATCCCCTCACCCCATCCCCCATCTTGTTTTTATTGCATATTTGGCATATTTAAATTTTTCATCTCTGGAAAAAATGTATAGGCACGTGCCTATAGTGCCTAAAAGAAGCTACGCCCCTGACTGAGTTTGAGATTGAGCACGTTCGTAGTTCACGGCGGTGACGCAGTTGTGCCAGAATGGCATATGAAATCAGTACCTACTCAGAGGTTTTACCATTTAGGAAATAGTACAGACCGCTGGCCTCCTCGCATTATCATTATAGTGACCGACCAGTCAGCCCAAAAACGTCGGACAGCGCGCGACAATGACGTCAATTCAAAAAGTTAGACTGCGTCCATTCTATACATAGCGTGTGACGTCACTGCTTTCGTCTAACCTCTATACTAGGAACTGATAACTGTCCATATTTGGCTTAATGTGCATACACTAAGATATAGTCCGCGGAGGAATGAAATCATTTCCAAACAAGCACAATTTCCGTACATTTTTATTAAAACCAGATTTAAACATGATAACTATATCATCATTATTAACTTCAAAACGTCAAAGCATTGTGTTTATATCTGTTCGTACAATAAAATGCGTTTTAATTGCGTTGTCATGCAGTTTCTACTTAAAGTGAGCAAATAGAGATAAAAACTTTTTTATTTTCGAAAACAACGGCGGATTATATTTTCAAATTGAAATAAATGATGCACAGAATTGAGTATTTGCACCAAGCTACGTCCTACAAGACTCTATGACGATTTTGCTAATATTTAAGGGAAGCGTCTCTTGGCGCCATATGAATCTTCGGCTTATCCATCATGCACAGCGCGGAATTACACAGGTTAGTTGCTAGAAGCGACACCTGGTGACACAATGGACTGCGTCACGATATTTTCGGTAAACAACTACCATAATTTATGTAGTCGCATATTTATAGTGCAGTTATGAAACTTTCGTTGATGAAACGGAATTGATGAATAATCGTAAACAACTACATAAATCTCAATACGTAAATTACGATCGTAGAACAATTGTAAATATTCATGAAACGCCCCCCAGAACTGCGGTTACACACAACTAGAGCTGAGCGGGCACCCACACGAAAGAGTGCCCGCTGGCTCCGGAAACTATACTTTTTATCGGCCCGCTAAACTGGCATTTTGAAATTAACCTAAATAACGGACCGTGGACTTTTATATACGCAAATAATAAACATATTTATGTAAGATATAATACTACCTCATAGCACGACGTCAGACGCAGCTGGTAAAAGATGGGGACGTAGACGTGCGCCGCCAGTCCGACGGCGCCGGCGTAGGAGACCCCGATCCACCAGTACATGGTGCCGTAGTTGTACATCTCCGCCGGCGTTCCCAGAAGCGTGATTGCCGACATAAAGCTCGCCAGCAGGGACATGGAGACCGGGACGAAGTTCATCTTGCCGCCGGCGAGGAGGAAGACCTTGGTGTCGCTTATCCGGCGGTCCTTGATGGCGTAGAAAAATCCTATGAACGTCGAAATCGCCAACATCCCACCGAATATTACATAATCGACAATGGAAAAAGTATTTTTCTGTCCGGTTGTAAAACTGTAATTGCGTTCCGGCATTTTTGCGAATCAATACTGCAGTACTTATAGAGTTACACCCGATAGTGTGTCCGCATCATCTTTACTACTGTTTACTATAATGTGATCAAATTTTGTTTGTTAAACTGGTTTAAAACGGTCAGCTACTAGTATCACTCACTCATACTCGGGCGGCACATCGCGAGTAATCTCTGTCGCTATCCTGAGTTGAAGTGGTCTGGTGGCTTTATTTTTCTTTATGGCCCACCATAAGTGCACGATCTCTAATCCACGTGTTTTCACGAAATGTCATAAACTGTCTTACGCAGTGAGATTAGTCCTATTGTGCTCACAATATTGTCCACTATTTGTCTCTCGCTAGTATTCTTAAAGAGGCATATCCACGGTATTTTCTATCAGCACAGCCATGTATGCAAACAAGACATATTCCCAATTTTCACCGTCGGAATATATTTTTCTAGTAGCAATATTATTATATTTAAAAGATATAAACAATGACAACTGTTTATAATTATAAAAAAAACAAAACAATATTGTACTGTTTGTTTATAAAACTGATACCCCATTGATACGAGGTCATTTGATAAATACTTCTTAAAATATAATGTTATTTTTTAAAATATTATACTGTATTAGTCGTGACAGCCGTCCATACGCCCCTTTAATAAACTGTCTGGTATATAGTGCTCCTTAATCGCCGTATCATAGATTAGCCTACATGTTTAAACATTGACGATTCCTATTTTAGAACACGTTTCTTGTACCATAAGCTATTATACAAATAACTGGTTGTTTGATGTTTTTAACTATTCCCCTGTAGTCCAGTTAATCAATGTCAAATCATTGTTAATCATTTAAAAAGCTACTTTAGCTGCTGGAAAAACAACATCGAATTTGCTGTTTAGTGCCACTGTACCAAAACAATCTAAAATATGGGTTCTTCTTTTCTTCGCTACACACAACATGTTTTCCACAGTACACAATGGTAATTTCAAGTTACTTGAGGTAATACAATAATTATTTGGGTAAAAACTTACGTAACCATTTAATTACGTAAATTGCTTATGCAATCAACGTTTAGAAATGGACGCAAGTATTGATGCGTATTTATTGTAAAAAGGCAATCTATAATCAAGACTTATTGTTTGGAAAATCTCATTGTTTTTTAATTGATTGAATTTTAAGATGCATTAAGCATCTGCAGTTTCAATTCTTAAGCTATATTTAGCAAAACACACACAAACTAAACAAAACACAAACAAGCGAACACAAAACAACAACACAGCTTTTTGGTTTCATTATTTTGTGACACAGCTACGCTAACGTTATTATTAACTCTTTGACACTGTAAACTGCAAACAACGGAGGCACAGCAACGGTTGCCCCTTCTCCGCTCAATGGAAACGAATAAAGTCAGTCAAAACCGCTCTGACACGCACGTTGTTTATCGCACCATTAACATATGCATGCATGTCAGCACTTAAATAGAATGGCCCGTCAAAATGCAAGGCAAGTAGCCCCATTAGCGAACGACATTTTTTCGAGGACTGCCATACAAAACCGTCAACTACAGTCTAGCACACAAGAACTCATGTGTTAAATGAAAAAAACAACACAAAAACTATTATTTCACAAAATGCGGAACGGTTAAACATGCACTTCTAAAACATATAGAGAGATCGATCATAAACTCTTGAAAAGCGTAAAAAAATATGTTTGTTTCAGGTATCATGCCCAAAACAATTACGGTCGGTAGGTCGGGATTTCTTTTTATTTATTTATTATTTTTATTTGCTAAATGGTCAACTTGAAGATTCTATAAGTGAATAAATATTCAAAACATATCAGTAATATCCTTAAACTTTGTTTATAAGTGGATACTATCAAAACAAAACAGTTTTTTTATTATCCAAAAACACATTTAATTATTGAAAAAGGTTAACAAAACAAAAGTCAATCTGACAAACCCAATACAATGTTCCAGGGTCGGGGCTTTTTTTTAGGGCATGTCGGGTAACCTGAAACAATCATACATTTTTTTACGCCTAAAATAATTTACATGTACACGCAATGCTTTAGGCCCAGAAAACTACTGTGGGTGGATAAAAATAACCGGTGAGTCCTTAAATTGTTTTATTCAGATTACGTCAAATTGTTTACTATCAGGACCCATATTCACAAAGTTCCTTAGGAAAAACTTAAGTAAATTTCTTAAATTCTTAAAATTCCTTAAGTACGTGGCTGTTTTGTGAATAAGATCATGCAGAGATCTTTTTACAATAGAAATATTAAAAGTAATTAATATTGATAAGGTGTTTAGAACCTAACGGTTTTGTAAATAGAAACCATTGGATTTCACAAATAATGATATAAAATGTTCACTCAAGTACAAAGTAAGCTAAGATTACCCGTATGAGCTTTCTGAATATCAGCCTATACAATTATTATTTTAGTAAAAGATTTACGAAAGATATTTAACATTTCTGCTCTAACCACACACAGGAAAAGGTGGTTGCAATGCTGAGAAAATTATAAGGAGCTGTGGGGGTCCCGAATTTTTTTTCTTCACATTACCTTTTTAATTTGATTATATTTGGAATTGTATTCCTTTCTTAAAAACGATTTTTTTTTAATTGTCGTTTGTGTGTGTGCTTTATTTGTGGAAGAGATAAACACTCAATGCGTTCATGCGAGCCTTGTAGGATCATATTTTTCACACATCATATTTTTCACACGCCTGTGAAGAATAGGATCTCATTTGTCCCATTTGTAAGTGTGAAGAATGTGACTGGCCAAAAAGGGGGTATGCGTGAGGATCACAGTTTTCACCTATTTTATGGTGACATTTTATCGCGACAAGCAATGAAATCATTATTTGGAGCATAATTATACAGTAATCATCATCATCACCATCGTCATCATCATCGTCATCATCAACATCATCGTCATCATCAACATCATTGTCATCATCATCATCATCATCATCGTCACCATCGTCACTATCGTCGCCATCGTCATCATCATAATCGTCATCATCGTCATCATAATTATTTTCGTCATCACCATTATTATCATTATACTTAACGTCATCATCAGTATTGTCATCAATAATGAATATGAGAAACTAAGCCCTATTTCACGGTGTATATGGTCACCGTATACTGATGTAATACAACTACTTTACTTTTATAATGAATGGATGGGCACCGCATACTTGTGGACAAAAAACATAGTGCAGTGCAAGAAAATGTTAATTTCTCCGGGTTTTCATCATTATATGACAATAATGTTAGTTCTATGGAACACAGTCGATATCGCTACTATACATTCTTACAACACATTTTCCTGAAATTCGTCCCTCGTCATAGACGAAGTGAAAAACTGTACATGTCTTTTATTCATGAAGTGAATTTTCAGATATATATTCAGATTTCTTTTCCATTTTGGCTATAATGCGTGTGATAGAAGCTCATTTTAGTTACTGTGATCTTATCACTGTGTTTTTGGTGAAAGAAATACGTTTGGAACTATAAACTTTAAATTGAAACTTAAGGCTTAAATGCGAATTAAGCATATCATTCAATACAGGTACTTGTTTTTAACCGAGATCTTCACCATGCTAGCACTATTTTACTAAAATTGAACGTTTATATGTCGCATCTTGTGGTTTTATCATAGAGTATATGGATTGCTAAATATTTGAATTTAAATACACATATATCGTGCCTGTTTAACGACTTTTTCCACCAAGTATACTGTGCATTCCAATTTTATTTCAGCAGTATGCGGTGACCATATGCACCGTGTATTTAGGAGCTATTTGTGTGTGCATGCGCTTAATCGTTTGTCAATACGTTTGTACGGCCTAATTAGGAGATAGAAATGTATATGTACTCGCGTACGTTCATACGAACGTTCATCTTTTTATTGGGATATTAACCAATGCATGCATATGAACGTACGTACAAAGACACGTCCTATTATTAAAACCAAAATAACCATGCATATGTCCGCCCGAACTAGAATATACGTATACACGGATGATCATATAATGATCTTATTAGAACCACTCCACACGTTAGTACGTACATGCCATGCCATACCACGCCATACCATGTCATACCATACCAAGTCGTACCATACTAAACCGTCTGGTACCGTGCCGAACCAAATCGTACCATACCATCCATACTGTACCGTACCGTAAATCACCCCGTTTGTTTTTCGGGCATATACAGTGTGAACAATAGGATTATGATTTAGAAAATTCACTTTATTGAAAATTTGAACACTTTTTTTCATGTGTGAAGAATATGATTTGAGAGCATATCAAAAAATGGACTCGATCACAAATTTCACAGAAAATGTGAAGAATGAGAATGGGATGTGTGAAGAATGAGATCCTATTTTTCACACCTGTGAAAAATGAGATCCTATTTTTCACATGTGTGACAAATATGATTTGTGAAAAATATGGTCCTACAGAGCCTCATCTTGGACGGTTACACATGTCCCGGTTTAACACTCAATGTGCCAGCTTCTCGGGTAGCCGAGGTCCTGGGCCGGTATTCACAAAGCTCCTAAGGGCAGTCTTAACTTAAGGTGAACTTAAGTGAACATTTCATAATATCTATGTGAAATCCAATGGTATATGTTTACCAATTGCAAAAATATGAAAGACATAAACAATATTCACTAGTTTGGACCATTTTAATGTAAAATGACCTGTACATGAAACAGCCACAGAATCCAGGAGTTTTATGCATTTAAGACATGTTTCTCAAGTTTTCCCTAAGGAGCTTTGAGAATACATGCCCAGGTCCCATATCCACAAAGTTCCTTAGTGAAAACTTAAGGAAATTTCTTAAAATCATTAAATTCCTTAAGTCTGTGGCTAGTTATTTTAAAGCTGATTTTGTCAACAATGGACATAATCATGTAAAGGAGCAACAGATACTTCTCATTTTACCTGATTTAAAATATAAAAAATTGATTTTCGCATGGAGAATTATATTTGAATTTTGCACGTAAATTTGACTTAAGTTAAGATTTTCCTTAGGAGCTTTGTGGATATGGCCCCAGTTGTTCAAAGTAAGCTTGCACGAAAGGTCAACGACGAGTTTCTGGGTCATTATAAATATCTGAAATATTTGAACCAGCACGAATTCAAACCCTTATCAGCGGACTTGTTGTACATGAATGAGGTGACCCTCGTCATAATGTTTTGTTATTAGACTTACTCTGAGTATTTGTGTTGTAAACAGTGGCGTACCTCAACGAAAAGAAAACTAATCATATACTGAAATTGAGAATGCAAATGGCCACGGATGCATAAAAGGAAGAATCGTCACTCAAAATCAGAGCCATGACCCAAACACGACGTTGATCCGACGTCATTACAACGATGTAATCTAACGTCGTACTTACGACAAGATTTCCACGTCGCTTCAAGGTCGGTTAAAGGAAGACGCGACTTAAATCCAACGTCTAAGCCACGTTGGTTCGACGTCAGGTATTTACTGGGTGACGATTAATGACTCTTCTTGTTTCCTTTATATTTCTTATTTCTTGTCTTTTCTCTCTGATAGACATTTGCCATTTAAATATAATATGCGACACTTTCTACAATGTATTTATTTCACGTAATAACTGGCATCACTTGCGATATGTTTGAAACGTACCAGGTTTAATGAACTGGGTGACGATTAATGACTCTTCTTGTTTCCTTTATATTTCTTGTCTTTTTCTCTCTGATAGACATTTGCAATTTAAATATAATATGCGACACTTTCTACAATGTATTTATTTCACGTAATAACTAGCGTCACTTGCGGAAGGTTTGAAACGTACCAGGTTTTATTAACTGGGTGACGATTAATTACACTTCTTGCTTCCTTTATATTTCTTATTTCTTGTCTTTTTCTCTCTGATAGACATTTGCAATTTAAATATAATATGCGACACTTTCTACAATGTATTTATTTCACGTAATAACTGGCATCACTTACGGTATGTTTAAAACGTACCAGGTTTTATGAAATATTTCACGTTTAAAGATAAAAAAAGCTATTAAAATAGACGAACCGCAGAAAGAAATCGAGAACAGAAGGATAAAGCCCTATTGCCAATCCCAGGATATGCACATGCATTGAAGGTGTGATAATAGCATGGTATACAACTCAAGGGCACCTTTACAGCTTGGCGCTCCGCGTCTACGACCGTTGTAATATAATATGCCCTGACCTAGTAATGAGCCATTAAAACGCGAATTAAAACAACCGCAAGTTAACAAACATGTTTACTTGAAATAATATAAAAAAAACTCATTTTTGAAACCGTTTGTAATGCAGTGCATTTATTGGTATATTTATATAAAAAAGTAATCAAATGTTCAAAGAATGTTGGCACTTAATAACCGTAATATGAATTTTGCGCATTATGCCATATTTTGAAGCTGGAAAGAGTTTTAATATATTGACACTTAATATTTAATACATATATTAATGCATAAAAATTCAAGCACGATGTTTATCAAATATTGCCGAGAATCATGTTAATCTGTCACCACACTCACCCCAAAATGATTCCGCTGCTATTTTTATTCATTGATCTATAGCAATCAATATTTTGAACAATACTACTATATCTAATAAATTATTCTGGTCAAGGGTAAAGAGTTGCTTCTTGCTTTACCTTAATTTGAATCTGTAGCTGATTACATTTCACATTTAACTTTGATCTGAAAAGTTAACTTAAGTACAGCTTAAGATAAGATTTCCCATAGGAGCGTTGTGAATACCAGCCCTGGTTTATCTTAGGGTTAGTTCAGGTGTCAAATACCTGCTTATTTTAATAAGTAACGCCAGTGTAGAACACCATGAACACTAATTAACCATTTCACGTCGTTAAGGTCACTGCACACTCACACCACACACTCGTTGAGAGGTCGGATAACGTCAAAACGTCACTTGCAGACGGTAGGTAGCGGATAATTAAGTACGTTATATCACTTCTTTTACTGTCAAATACTCGAGGTACACGTATAATTGTTATTTACAAATGCCAATAGCTCCCACCCTCTTAAATGCAATTCACCAAATAACCAAAATGTTTTGTTTTGTAGTTTAATAGTTGAATATTGAAGAACCTTCTGCTAAACAGCAAAAATAAATAAATGCTATACATACATACAATATTAGAGGTAAATAATTCAAGTGTTTATGTACGCAAATGTTATGGACAAGACCCTTCGAGTTACATCCCTTTGAGTGACACCGAATGATATGTTTCTGAAGACGTATTGAAGGATCATTATTTCTGTTTGATATTTTTAGACCAATCTTATATAGTTATTTAACAACAGTTGCTTTGAGATACATCTCACGTTCTTTCGTTATCACACTTATATTATTAAAACATATATCTGTAAAAATATCAACATACATGAACTGACTATATAATTATGTATATATTGTAGATCCCATACAATAAGCAAAATATGAACTATTGGTGTATCAACGTTCCATATTAATGTCATAGTTTGCTTGTTCCTTAGCAATATACTTACTTCTGACCGCATTTATAAAATCTGGGCTTATGTATGCATCATTTGCCCCTAAATTGCAGTAATTGACGGCAATAGCATGTCTTTTAGTCCGGATAATAATTTTATAAATGAGGCGCTTCGATATAGTTAATCGATTCCATACACATTAGTCTAGAAATTAGAGCCATTCAGATGCCAGATAAACCATATTGGCTTTAAAATAGGTCATTGACGGATATAAAATATAAACATGTCCGAATCTAAACGCACGAACACGATGGAGACGTCATATAACTTCAGTATATATTTTACATTGTTTTGTAGACAACGGTATCATGTCTTCAGAACGACCAATAATATCGAAGACAATAACTACCAAAGAATAGTGTTACATGTGAATATAAAGCGTGGGGGTTTCATCGAATTAAAATACTGATTGTTTTCCGACATTGCTAAACAACACAATAACCTACCTGAATTAAAATATTTAAGACGTTTTTAGAAACTATATTGGAAACCTAAAATGATGATTAGTTCAATGTAGATCTCTAGGTACCGACATTTTTTTTACGTTATCTATTATACAAATGCTCATTTCTTAACACCCGCATTTTCTGTTTGTAATTTCATATAGCCAGATAAAGGAGAGCATGAATGGCTACATTATTTATGTAGGTATCAGAATTTATTTCAATGACACTGGTCACATTTTGAGCCAGGTACATTTAAAAAAGATGTTTATTATAATCTTTCAACTGTAAGATGTTGCCATTGCCATTCCTTATATGCACAATATCGATTTTGATAACAGATTTGTAGAGGTAACATTCGTTATGTTTGGAGCTTAGTGAAGTTATACATTGTACTTAACTCAACTCATTTCTGTGCTTTTATACTGTTTATCGGAAATAATAATTCGGATTTCAATAAATTTTGATTATCAATTGGATAAGCTATTTCAATATAAATAGCAATCCGTGCTCCAGATAAATATTTGTACAGTGGGTAAATGTACTGTTACATCTGAAAATTTAAGAGTAAATGTACACTTACTCCAGAATTCGTGGGGATAAATGTACACTCTATGTAGGATTCATGGGGGTAAATTTACATCCAACAATTCATTACTGTATGAACAGACGACCAGAGTATTATAATAATAATTCCAAATAATTTAGCAACACCATTTGAATACAGTAATGCTACAAACAAGTATTCTAAATATTTTCAGACATTTTTGCCAACAACTGAACATATCAACTACACAGTAGGCCTGCAGGAGCGTAGGAAAGTCACGAACATTGGGGCCGCGGAAGATGTGGGTGCGAGTGGAATTTCCCCTCCCGACGAGAATTTTTGTTAAAATTTCGATGTAATACACGGCTTTTCCGGCATTTTTTCCCGCTTAAAGTGATGATTCAAGACACACAGTTTGATACATTTAAGGTCAGATAAATTCTTCAATGGAATAAAGACGCAACGTTCAACAATATTATTTTTTTAGATATCTTACAGCATGTAACAACATATTTGAAAAACATCCGTTATCTAATAGCAATGTAACAAGGTATCAAACCACTGAACATTAAATGATCTTTGCTCGGCCCTGTAAAACTTCTATCTTCCAGTGATTAATGTACGCGAATCTCGAAAAAAAAATGGTGGTAAGTGTACACTCAAATTTTATTTTCTCTGCGTATCTTCCAATATTTTGTGCGTAATTTACGCATGTACGCGCCTTTTCTGGGCCTCAGTTTGTAACACATTTGTTCAGCGGGAACAGTGGAGTGATGTATATATTGATTGATAACAAAAAAGAACTCAAACTCCGAATTTAATTACAATTTCATTAGTCAGTAATTGGTATAAAAAATTATGACCTATGAGAACAATTAATCGCACTTTGAAATACTTAAGGATAATGGACCAAATGGTTAGTTATGAACTCAGCGTCATTTTCTTGAAAGGAATCGCACCAAGGATGATTGTAACAGATCTGATTACTGTCCTTGCCATTGTGCTGAAAGGCTTAATTTCTTTTCAAGTGCAGCTGATGATACTTTGCACCACTTTTGACGGTCTGAAAAGTGTTCTGACACATTCTTTCTGGAAATCGAATTTTACCCTAGTATTTTCTAAAATAAGTTTTAAGTAGTATATCGTTGTATACAATGGCGGCAGCCTTACAATTACGCAAACGGACTGAAATACTATAAATACATGTATAAAATAAGCCACGCTGTTTCTACCAAACACATCCGATGCAGTGTATTTTGCAAGGACGTATAATAAAATGAAATATAAACATAGTAAATACATATAGCTTTCAATTGTTTTAGAGTGGTACAGAGAATGTAATGCCTACATGTCCATCAGTATAATATGCGATGTTGATTTAATAACATTACATATTGAACTGATGTTTGTTCGTATCTTCAATAATAAAAGGAACATTTAACGGATCATATTGCTTCTGTCCAGGCGTGATTCAAGTCTCCGTTATGTGTTATTGCAATTCCAACGAAATAATCTTTTTTCCTGCCAGGAAACAGACACCATGTCTGATCCAAAGTCTCTATGCGTCTGATGTGCTCGAAAAATTATAATTGATATTGTGCTGTTTTTATCAAACAAGTCATATATACTTGTCAAACCAAGTCATATATGATTGCCTATTACGATATGCTAAATGTTTTAATTGAAACATTACTGTGCGAAGTCAAACGAATTATGTGTTATTGACCATGTGGAAATTTAAATTAAATATGTTGTAATACATACTAGAAAAAGCAACATTCTGTCAAAATTAAGGAATCGTTATTGAATTTGGCACATATTCACAGCACAAAGCCCTGAGCATAGATATCATAGACTTTGCTGTAAGAAGTATGCCTCAATGGAAGTATTTATATATATATATTTTATAGTTATATTTGTCTGTTCTACAATACATGCCCACGCAAAAGTAAAAGTGGCGTTTCTTGTTAAGTAGTTTCTATATTGAAATATTAAACCACATACTATTGCGATTTTCCAGACTTTAACACAGAATCTATGATTATGTATGTTTAGTCTCCGTCGCAATTGTAATATTTAACGGTAATAGGAGGCCTATAAGTAAAGACAATTTACATATAACCAGGATCCTCGTTGATTTTCCCATTGTGTATCGTTTATTCAGCCATAATACGCATATATAACCATGATTACGTTCGAGAATGCAGTCAACAGTAAGTGATTTGATATTTTGATATTTTGAAGAAAGGATTTGCATACGTTTAAAAGATCGTGTATATTCCGTACATACGAATTGTTTATAGATGACCTATTTCCATCAACAGCAGAAAATAAACCACCTCCACCAAACAAGAACTTTATAACAGTTTCTTCATTGCTTAGGAGCCAAACACCAACATATCGCCCATGTGCCACGTATAAATATTACTTAATTGATGAATCACTACAGATTTTCATGTCAGTTATTTTATTTGCTAATGTTGTTTTAAATAAATAGTCGTGGTCGTTGGTATGTTTATTTCTAAGTCTTGCTTCCACATTTATATGTACCCGGTATGTACATAGAATCAGTGAGTGTCAACTTTAATTATACAAATGATTAAAATGTATGGTCCAAAACTGCTCACTACCCTATGAACTGTCGTATACATCATCGGGACTTTTTCGGCGTAGCTATTTAACCCAGCTTTTGACCTTTCTCAACATCCAATCAAATGTTGTGAAAATTTCCCGCCAGTGACCCCGAATGAATAAATCCTAACATTGCATCGGCTAGTTTAAAAGAAACAACGGCCCTTTAAAAATGGCTCCATTCTTTTTGGAGGTAAAATTTTTTAATGAGTCAATATGGAAAAATCCAGACATCACTTTTTGACTAATTTCTAGTTCTGAGCTCCACCTAGGATGTTGATTGGCTCAATTTTCATTTTTAATTTACAAGCCAGTGTTTTCAGGCCGTGTAATATGACTTTGGAAAATCCCCCGTTAACATCGCATATTCGATAGGCAACATTCCATATAATACACTCGCTGACCTGCGCCTATTAATAGTATACACGTTATCAACACTGAGTCGTTCTATCAAGCATCCAGAGAATCATAGACAATAAGATTAATAATGAAAGGAGAATCACTTATATTTATAAACGTACCATTCATGTTCATTTGAATAACAGTTGGTATATTTATTTCTCTTACCTTCTAATGTAGAGGCTATTCAATGTATAAATAGATTTTGCATCTTCCTATAAAAAGACACTGGGTCGTAATTTAATTTGATTTAATTTTTGGTATTTTGACTTTACGTGCGTTTTATGAATGCATTATAAACTATAATAGTTGTACACAAAACGCTCGAGACGTATTTTTCCAAAGGAATATAAATCTAATTCGCCACTATAACCTTACGTTTTTCTTATCACAAAATGAAGTCAAATCCTTATTTTTATTTGCGATGAATGGTCCCTGACGTGTGTTTTCATTTGGCACACATAGTATAAATGCTTATTCCATTACAAGTATGATAAAGGTTGATATTTATTCTCGTTATTATTTTCTTAGAAACAATGTAACTTCTAGTTTTAAATTTTGATTTGCCTGACCGATACTATATAAATTGTTTAGATTTAAAAAGATTCGCTGATGAAAAATATGAGGCTCTAAGATCAGTTAATTGTACGGACATTACATAATGAAGATATCTGAAACATATGGACTTTTCATAGTTTTACGGCGCCTTATGATGCTCTGCATCATTGTTTTTCTTGTGAAATACCAATGTGTCTACAAAATTCTCGTGTTGAGACTATTCAATGTACAAATATACATTGCTTTTATATAGACTATGAATAAATGCATTGTATACTAAAAAAAATAATATAAACACTTCATGTATATTATGTATATATATTTAATAATTTTCTTTATATATCTATATTGCTTATCTTTATTTTGTATAGATAAACATACTGACGTTGATCCACAGATGAGTCTGAATTATTTTGGTTATTCAAGTACTGTAGAATGCTTTAAATTCGCGAGGACGAATTTTCGACTTTTTTCTCCCAAAATGATCCGTTTTTTTAATTTGCGTGTTCTTGAATTCGCGTCTTCTTCATGACGCAAATTCAAAACTAAAAATAGATTGACCATATAGGAAATGTTTATATCGACTACCACTAGCGTAATCCTGCCAAGAAAGAACAATAATGTTTTGTACAGGATCAACTAATTCTATCTATGATTAATTGATTATAAATTTACATGTAATTCTTTAAACTAGCGTCGCGAGTGTTTTTGTTATGGCTAAGCGTGAAAAACGACAACGCACAGTAACAATAGGTTATTTTCACACCTTTTCACACCTTTTCAGGTTTGTCACACGTTTATTTGCGCTGGTTTTGAATTCGCGAGGAAATAGACGTTCATCAGTTCATTGTTTTGATATGAAATATAGAGAATACATGGTTGGTGCCGGGATGGAGACAGTTTATCCGGTGAGGCTTAGAAAATGAAAATAGGGCGTGCTGTAGCTGTGTCATTCTCCACGATGTTGTTATCCGGCGCGTAGGAATACTTATTGACGGTATATATCAGTCACGTGATTTACTGCCGGATATCAACAAGTGTATACGGTCACCGCTTTATTAGGTCACTGTTTGGGTTAGTATCAGGATAAAATGCTATTCTGTGTATCTATTTCAAATATAGAAACATTGCATACTACTTTTCAGGTGCTAGCTGCATGAAAATATGAGTTCGCTGTTTGATAATGAAAATGTACTTATATATTTTATTTTAAATTACATCGAAACATAATATTAAATGCGTGTAGAATTACGATCTATAAAGAAATGAGACTTTCGTTTGACACAGTTTACAGTTTATTAATACTCTCAGCACATTGACAAAATGTGAACAAGAGGTAAGGATATAAGTTTATAATGTTAATACATAGGTCAAGCTGTATAGTTACAGTACAAACTATGAACTTGAATTATCAAATTGACTCTCAGTTCATTTACAAATAAATGAACAAGCGGTACAAACAGAAGTTTACATGCTAATATATAGGTCAAGCTGCATAGGTACATTATCATTTACTGATTATAGGTAATCAAATAGACTCAAGTTATTTTTTAGACATAGAATAAAACAATCTGTAAAGTACAGCGTTTTATTATTCTAATTAGCCTGGTGTGTTTTTAAAATAATCTAATATAATCTTTATGAATTTTGCTAAATTTAGTATTTTAATTTCATCTGTTTCGTTCATAATTCTTTTGAAATGAATCATATTACAGGTATTATTTGGTAAGAGGTTTTTCCTTTGAGATACACAGTGAGGACATTCAAAAATATAATGGAATTCATCGCCTAGATCATTTGAATCGCAGAGATGACATGTTCTTTCATTTCTTTCGATATTTTGCCAGCGGCCCTATTCAACTGGAAGGTGATGATTACACATACGAAATTTGGTTACATAAGGTAAATAAAAATCAGGTACAAAGTCGAGATAGTTTTCTAATCTAAACGAGTCCTTAAACATTCTATAATTAAGACATTTGGACATTGAATTTATATCGGATGTCCATTGTTGTATGAATTGATCACATAAAATTTTATGTATTTTTGCCAATAATAGTTGCTTTGTTCCGTTAAAACATTGGTTATTTCAGACATAGCTCATTTCACAATAATCAAAAATAGATTTATAAGATTTATCCATTTAAACTTTACATAATTTACAACAGTATGAGAAAAAATAATCTTATACAAAATCACACTTAGTTTAGTTTCATCTGATGTAACTAAGTTATACCAAAAACCAATCATACGGTTTTTGATAACAACTGCTAATGGGAAGCGACCAAGATCGCCATATAGCATAACATGTGGAGTACTTTTTTAAACGGCAAGAATATGTTTAAAAAAATCAGTATGGACCTTTTCAATAAGTGACAAATCTCCATATGCCCATATTTCACATCCATATGTTACAATTGGTACAATAGTGTTATCGAACAATTTTAACTGACATTCAATAGACAAATCTCGATTTCTTATTTTGCTGTATAAACTGAACATTGCTTTTCGTGCTTGCTCTACTACATACTTTTTGGCAAATGCAAACTGTTTATTTTTAGAAAAAAGTACACCTAAATATTTAAAATGATCAACAGTTTCTATTGCATAATCGTTAATTTGTATGTCTCGTTTTCGTGTCATTTTATCACCGAAAACAATAATCGTTGTCTTATCATAATTAATATTGAAATTCCATTGGCAACAATACGAATAAAAAGTGTTCAAGACAGACACGAGATCTTCTTCAGAGGTCGCAAATACGACAGTATCATCAGCATAGAGTAATACAAGCATTGTAACTAGTATACCTAGATTTCCGTCACTTATTTCTATACTTCTGTCATTTCGTGTAGTCATACAATATTCAAGATCATTGAGATATAATGAAAATAAAAGAGGGGACAAACTTTTCCCTTGGCGCAGGCCTCTACTACATACAAAGAAATCAGAAAATTGACCATTTAATGTTACGCATGATTTTATGGAACTATACATATTTTTGATTACGTTTAGGAAATTTCCAGATATATTATATTTTATTAATTTTGACCACAAACCTGACCTCCAAACATAATCAAAAGCTTTCTGGAAGTCAACAAATGCACAAAACAATTTATTCTTTTATACTTTTAAGTACTCTGCCAGCATATGCGGTATAACAATGTTATCAATGGTGGAATAATTTTTACGAAAACCTGCTTGATTAATATTTAATAAATCGAGACTATCAATATAATCAGTAAGTCTTGTATTTAAAATACAGGTAAACAATTTACCTAAGCAACTTAATAATGTTATTGGGCGATAATTTTCAGGTAGATGCATATCACCCTTATTCTTATATATCGGTACTGTACAACCTATGGTCCAAGATTCCGGCAAATGACCGGTCGCCAAGATCAAATTAAACATTTTATGGTATAATTATGTTAACTTATTTATACTATTTTTAATATATTCATTTATAATTTGATCCAACCCTGAAGCTTAAATGAACGGGCGGCTTTATGTATTTCTTCTATTTTAATCTCATTATTAAGATTACATTGTAAATCTATAAACTGGAATATTTTGCATGGGGTTCGGTACTATTATCAGTATTATCAGTGTTAAGCGCTTTATGTATTTCTTCTATTTTAATCTCATTATTAAGATTACATTGTAAATCTATACTGGGATATTTTGCATGGGGTTCGGTACTATTATCAGTATTATCAGTGTTAAGCTCTTTATAGAAATCATAAAATACAGTCATATAAATATCCGGACCTTTTTGTTTCTTATTAAGGCTATTTATATAATTCCAATAATCTTTCGGCTTTGTAGATCTCAAATTTTTCAACTTTTGACGAGTTTTTCTTTTAAACAAAACAGATTCAGTGCGTAAAATTCTTTTATAATGTTTACTTGCTCTACTTAAATCAGCTTTATTTATCTGATTCTAAGCGAAATAGTATTTGCGTTTACAATTTTGATATGTTTTACGTGCTTCCTTGCACTTGTCATTAAACCAAGGCTTATTATAATTCGGTTCCTTTGGGCGAGATTTTGCCGGGCTATATGGACCAAGCGTAGATTTTGCAGATTGTATAAGGATGTTTTCTACATCCTTAGATATGTCATTTATAAATTGTGTGTCAGGCATTGCACAATTATTGATTTTTGTAACCACATTTTTTCTTCATCTATATTTAGGTTAACAAGATCAACTTTATCATCTGACCACCGTTTCACCTTTTCAACCTCTGATTGTGTGTTAACATAGTTGCACACATCTTGTGCTTTTATAGAGAAAATGATTGGACAATGGACATCAGAATACAATGCGCTCAAATCATCAATTTTAAAAGAATTGAACAATCTAAGTGAGTATGCTGATGAGATTACGTAATCAATAATAGAAGTTTCGTGACAAGTAAATGCACCAATATCCTTATCACTGAAAGCCCGCCCATTTAAAATTATACAGTCATTACTTTTACAGAAATTGACAATATCTCTACCGGTCTTATTTGTAATTGTATCATTTGTGTTACGCTTTATCGAAGAGTTATTAATATTAAGTTCGTTTATTAAATCAGCATCAAATAATGTATTCGTGTTTACATCAATAACATCAAAAATATTTTCGTCAACGTAAGTTAGATCATCTAAATTTCCCGTTCTCGCATTTATGTCTCCCATAGTTATCACATACTTATTATTGCAACTAAAATTTTCGTATTCCGTCAAGAAATCGTTATATAGTTCTTGCTTAAAATATTTTGAGTTTTCGGGGGGTATATATATAGCACCAAATAAAGCATCTTCGTCTGTTTTAAATAGAGCTTTGCCTAATCTAAACCACTGAACATATTCACACTCCGTATCAATTTGTGTTAAGTATTTATATATTGAGTCTCTGACTAATATCGCAATACCACATGATTTTTGGCATATTTTTGTTTTCGGTTTTTAAAAATACATTCATAGTTAGGCAACTTTATAACATCCAAATCATTAAGGTGAGTTTCAAAACAACAAATTATATGATATTGTGTTATATTTTCCAAATAAACTCAGGGATAAATAATTTGGATGCCAGTCCGCACACATGTACGCTACAGAATGAAAAAGTTCCGTTACGATCACAACGGCTATCCTACATATGAGTGGTCTCGGCACCGGAAGTTTTCTAAATGTTATAAATCAAAATAACTGTTTTATATATTCAAGAAGATATTAAATTTACACTCTTTACAAACATTTACAACATACGCCGAATATCTTTTTAAAAGATATTTCTTTGCTTTAATTTTTCTAGTTAAGACGTTCTATGGAATATTAAAAAAAAAATACAAAAACTATGTGAACAAGTCCCTTTAAAGTGCGAGTACATCACTTAACATTTTACGTTACTGGTGGAAACGCCATTTTCTTTCATTGATCCATTATCGCGTTACATGCATATTTATTTGACACAATCATATATGCAAAACTGATAATGCAAACTGGTAAACAACAAGACGATTCTAGATGATTTCAAATGCTGGATTACCAATTCAGTCCAGAATAATAACGGTTAACAACTCTTGTCTACATGTGTCTTTATGTCTATTTGATAAGCACGTCATGGCCAACACATTTTGCATAATCAAATTTATATATCAGTTATAACACTAGAATGCTTGGGAGGCACTACAGGAAGAGTGAAATGTCAAACTTAATAATACAATATTATGAAACCAGATTGCGAAATGGATCCTATCATGGCGAAAGATATTAGCTAGAACAGTTCCTATTGAGCAAACTACTGGTAATGTTTCTTTTGTCAGACGCAGTGTCTACTCTCTGACGGGCAACATGATTGTCTCAGTGGATCGTCAGCCAATATTAAATTAAATAAGAAATCCCTTTTTAGCATAGGAAAAACAAAATTTAATTTACATAGGGGCATATTATGATGAAATCACTAGACGGCTTGTTTGTACTCCCATTAATTACCGAATTTAATGCACTTTACCATGCAAACTGTTTTCACGAGAAGAATAAGCTTTAATACGAAAATGACAGAATAGGCGTCTTAAATGTCAAGAAATACATATTTAATACTAAACCGAGGCGATTGCTTTTGTAGTCAAAGCCGCAAAACCTATCGTGATGGATTTTATTTCCTTAATTGTACACAGTTAACATCCAGGAATTACCACAACACTGCAAAGTCTGTGTAATACTGTAATTCCATAGTAATAATCAAGAGAAGTTGATAGTAATCAAGTTGATAATTATTGGACCGTTAGATTGTTACTATATTTGGCGACACTTTTCTCCAAATTATACAGTTTGATATGATAGCAATGACAAACAAATTTACGTTATAATTTAGGAAAATATTCAATTTCAATTAAAATGCTATTATTCTTCTAAGTTCTGTTTAAATGTCAATAACTTTAACAAATGTAACTTAATATTAAAACACCTTATTGTTAAAAAAACGTACAGTATACATACGCATAAAATATATCGAAAACTATTCATACCTCGTTTTCCGTGTAATACAACCATAACGAATATTTTTTAATCTTAAACCTGTGTAAGATAACATTTTGAGCGTTTTTATTGGCTACATATTCTTTGACTGACCAATCGCATGACGTAATTTTGGTGAAATGACGTCGTCAACACGAAATGACGTCACGTTAGTACACAGCTTTTAGGATTTATCAACATCTTTTTGTATAATTATAAGGTTTTTTGGTTTGAAAGGCCCGCTTACTAACAAAATTCCTAAACTCGTTTAATAAAATATTGTATAAAAAGACAACTCGTGTCAGATCCTGTACATCGCAAATGCTATCAATTTGATCTATATTTGTAATCATGAGCTCGGACGATTGACCTAAGAAAACAGGTCTAGCCCTGACACTTTTAACATTCGTGTGTTTATCGAATAAAGCAATCATTACGCAACGCCTCGAGATATTTCTTGTTAACCTAACAAGCTTCGTTCGTAACTTGTGGCTGTATGCTGCCACTTGTTGTCTGGCATCAGAGCCTAACTGTTGAATATGTGTACGTAATTTAATGCGTGTTTGATACGTGCCCGTAATTTATCTTTATGAGACCTTGCCGGGATGTAAGACGATCACAGTAAAAAATCAAATATATGACACAACGAGAACCCACAACAATCATGCACATTTGGTCATTACAACGACTTTCCGATCTATGTCTCTTAGACAATATACCCTCATCTGATCAGATATAGTGAAGCATTCGACAATAGAAGATATCTACAGATATCTGATATCAAATATCAGTCACAAACCAAAACATGGATGACATACATTTCGCAACTCTTTATAAATAGTAAGCTGAATATAGTTATGTAATTTAATTTCCGATGAAGTAATACGCCAATTAAAACTTATGGACAATGCGGGGTTTACGACAAAGATACACATATTGTGAACATATATTTGTCTTTTTTTAAACTTGCTTAACATATTTTTGTTGCAGCTGAATATTATCACTCAGGTCTCTCTTATTTACATGACCATTTGGTAAAACGTGTAGAAATCATATAGAATACATTATTGTAAATATTTCAAAGGAAATGCCAAAAAATTTCAAGAAATGCTATTGGATTTTTCTATGGATAAAAGCAGTATTTGTTTTATGTTTGACTTGTGATTGCTTACTCTATTTATACTGAATGCTAAGCTTATTACTTTTATTTCATAAACGTTCCTATGGTAATGCAGACCTATTTCTCTAAAGTATGATTCATTAGCTAAAGAATGTGTTGCAGCAAAGAGTATTGTCGCCTATGGATATAAGTTCCAGAATACACAGCAATAAAGATAAACCAATACGTTCTTAAATAAATATCGACATAGATAAACGGGATGGACTTATTGATCTGTTTTTAATTATTGATATAAAATGTTACGCAAATATATTTTCGAGAAACACATATATCTGATAATCAATGTACTCTAAATAAATGTGGGATTTGGCGTAAATCACAACTCAACCCGCAACAACGGATTCAGTGATGACGAGATTGAATGTGCTGTTCAAATATAATCACACTTGACGAAGTTCTTTAAGAATAGTATCACTATCTGACTTTGGCAAATATATTTTCTTGTTCAAAAACGAATTGTCTCATAATTCAGTTGATGACTTTGACAATATTGTCTTTCAAGTAAATTATTTAGCCTCTAAATGGTGGACGTGTAATGCCAACAATGAACTTTTTGTCACGAAAACATGAACTGACTGTTAAAGCCTCATGCATGGCAAACGGAGCAGAAACATTGAATCAATCAAACTGTGAAAATCGTAGGATAGTTGAGATACAAATAACGAATCAATGTCAATACTGAAGGCCGTATTCCTCTTTGCCCTAAATTGGTTCATAGAATATAAATCGGATCGACAAGCATGGCTCTTTGTACTGCATGATTGTTTCATGACTGTCCAATGATTAAACTGTGTGATAGTTTGTAATAAAATTAAAATATATGGTACTACGCGCCATAAAAGTTCGATCCCTTTAATCGACGATACGATACCAACAACAGAAATGAAGCCATTGTCCATGTACAAAGATGTATAAAGATTCTCTCATGTACTGGCACTGGCGATACACATCATTATGACAGATGTTCTGAAGTATACAATTTTATCTTGCGAAAAATTTGCAGCACCCCATTCTGCATATCAATTATCAAGTTAGGGACAATATTATGGCTGCAATAAATAACCCCTGCAATAAACAACCCTCAAAAATTAACACCTCCGGCTATAAACGAAGTCCATATCCGCAGACAACTATACAAACAAGTGCGTAGCTTATGTGCGATTTTAACGACTTGAAAATGTTTCAGAATCTTTGTTTTCTGACAGATTTCGATCAATTATTTTTGTGTGAATATAAGTATTCAGACGATGAAAAAAATAATTATTTTTAAGCGTCTGAAAACATAGAATAAATACGGTAACATCGAACCATGCTGGAATCTAATTGCTTCCGGTGGCGGACATATTGGTTGTTTTGAATTTCAGCTGTGTTTATTTCTTTTTTTTCCTAATGTTTTGATGTTTGTCGCATTTAGTGCTGGGTTGTGTGTGTGACATTATGATACCTACAATGATCTAGTGGGACACTAGTGAGCATAACGTTGACTTTTGGATATTATTCAGGAATGAAAATTGTGAGTCGATATTCATTGTTATGATCTATTTTTAGCTGCAAAACCTAATCTGACCAGTGTTACGAGATTTATGTACAATTTTATTTACTGTTATTAGCGTCACGCACACTGGTCATACGATCTATACTTTCCAAAGTTAAAATAGTCGTACCAATAATGAGTTTTGATACATCAACTCCAAATATTGCCACTAAAACAAAGAGGACTATTTCTATGTTGTCAACTCCTGAACAAGGCGGCGAACAGAAGAAAAATAGTATGCTAAGTGATTCTAATTGCGATTCCAATTGTGAATTTAACTATACAGTTGAAAGCATGGCTGGCAATGATAATGTTGACAATGTCGTTCTTAATAATAACACCTTGCTGGTGATTTCCCAAACAGTACAGGAGTCCATCCAAAAGTCATTGGCTGTCGAAATGAAAAGTATGGTAGAGTCAATAATTACTGGTGTTGTTGATGGTCTCACAAAACGAATTGACATCTTGGAAAGTGAAAATAAAACACTTCGAAATGAGAACAGCATGCTTCGAGATCGTGTGGCGGACATTGAAAACTCGCTGGATACCAGCGAACAGTACAGCAGACGAAACAGCTTGCGTATATTTGGCATTCCTGAAGACAATGAAGACAATGAAGCTCATGAAAGTACGGACACTATAGTTCTTAATCTGTGCAAAGCCTTGGGAGCTGATGTTGCCTTAGATGAAATTGATCGCTCCCACAGAACTGGGAAACCTGGAGGGCGTAAACCACGGCCTGTCATAGTAAAGTTTACCAGCTATCGAGCCCGGCAAAAATTGTACTCCCTTCGACGGAACCTTAAATCGAACAATGAATATGGTCGTGTTTTTATTAATGAAGATTTAACGCAACATCGTGCACAGCTGCTGTTTATTGCTCGCGGTCTTGTAAAATCAAAGAAAATCGACAGTGCATGGTCTGCTGATGGCAACATTCTGATAAGGGTTACGGAAAACGGCATGCCACGAATAAAACGCATCAGCTGTGAATCCGAAATGGACAAGTATAAAATTGTGTAATAAGTCATGAGACGGTACTTTTTGTTTGTACAGTTTATATCTTATCTAGCGTAGATGGCTTGCGTTGCACGAGGTTCCTGTGACCGTGATCAACCTTTGTATGTACAATAACTGAACACGTGAATATGCAATCAAAACAATTGGCAACTCTACATATTGTTATGTGAAATATGTTCATGATATTGTTGTATATACTTTAACAAAGCTTACTTTCTAAACGCTAAATATAAACAGTACACCGGTTTTTATAATTTGAAAACAATAACACAACAAAACATAGTTTACACTCTGTTGACTTAAAATGTCTATGTTCATGATAGTGTTGTATATACTTTAACAAAGCATACTTTCTAAACGCTAAATATAAACAGTACACCGGTTTTCATAATTTGAAAACAATAACAAACAAAAACATAGTTTAATTTGACAAAGTGACAATCCTATGAGCTGATGTCCTTTTTGTACATTTTGTCACTCTAATGTTTCGTTTTCGTACATTAGGGTCACGTAGAAGTGTACATTATATTGTATATAAAAGCTGTACATAGAAATATTTGGTTGAAAATAAGGCAACATTGCATCTTACATGTCTATGATTGCATAGGCTTTTACATTGATGCTTACTAGATGTGTACAGCATTTACAAAAGGTGTTTATCATGGTAGTCGTTAGCTATTGATGTAGTATTATTATATAAAATTTGTCATAATTCTATTGGCAATTTATTGTGAATTAAAAACAATTTTTGATTTTTCATTAAATATTCAGGATTACTGTAAATGCTTTGTCTCGCACACAGAGAAACTAACTATTATCATATAGACAATACATCATATCTAACAAATACAAATACTGTATGGACTATCTGTTCTTATGCATATTTTCAAATCAGCTTAAAAGCGAAATGTATGAAATGTATATATGTATACTCTTTTTTTTTAAATTTAAACCGGTATATACCACATATGTATAATGTGTAGTGATGTTTGATGATATTCGTAACGTTATAATCAAGCACATACATGTGATCTACTGTATGATGATATTTGATAATTACTGGTAATGTAACAATCAATATTATATTCAAGCATATACATGTGATCTAGTGTAAAATTGGATGACATTTAATATTATGATAGTTATGATAGTCATCTATCAAATGTATGTGATTTGATATTGATAAAATATACATTAAGGCTATGTAGAACCTATGTTGTAAAATTCCCTTTATCTTTATACATGTGCATTGTGTTTATTAGATCAGGACTAAACTAACATGATGTTTACCCTTATTTTTTAACTCCATTCAATTATTACTCTCCTTAAATAATCTTTAAATTTAGTTGTTCCAGTGAAATATAGATTACTGTCCAAACAGACTACCGTCTATGGACAATTTACGTATTCTAGGTAAATGAAATTGTGTTTAGACTAAAATATTCCCAGCACTATTTTTAGGTGAAAATATGACTTTTACAAACAAAGCATTTTGCTTTATCCTATGCCTTTTCCCTGTCCTTATCTCCATTCTCTTCTATGATCTATCATTTCCTCTTTGTCAGTTCTGTTGCAAACATTGTTATCAAACAGTAAAATCATGCGTAGCACCATATGTCCTTACGTGTTGTACTATCAAACGTATCATGTCAGCGTTTCAGTCTCACCTCGTCTTTATTGGAACAATTTATAATGCAAAATAGTAAACACATGTTTGGAAACGCTGTCATGAGTACCTACAGGGCGCCAGTAAGATTTTCGCTACTGCTTCACTTATTATATGTATTCCAAATATGGCTAGATGTTTTTAGCTTGATTTCTTTGCGCACTAGCGTATATAAATCGATGAATGTACTGAACACAGTGGAACATCCGCGAAAGCATATTCTTTTAGGAGCGCACATTTACGATGATATTCAACTTTTAAAAAAGCTCCTATATTGCTTCAAGTTTGTTGGAACACTTTTTTGGTTAGCTTGCATCTTGTTACAATCAGGTGATATCCATCCAAACCCAGGACCCTCTTTTTCCGAATCATCGTTACTCACTGATACAGATAGTTCGTCACCCAGTTGTAATATTCCAGCGTCTAATAATTTATCTTTTGTACATTACAATGTCCAAAGCTTGGTGCATAAATTAGACATCCTTAGCACAGGTCTTCAAGAGTTTGACATAATTGCGTTTACTGAAACCTGGTTAAATGATTCCATATTATCCAATGATCTCATGTTCAATGGATTTCATCAGCCAATCCGTAAAGACCGTCCCCTTAATCCACATGGTGGTGTTATAATATACGTAAATGAAAATATTGCTTTTAAAAGAAGAAGCGATCTTGAATATAATCATATTGAATGTATATGGATTGAGGTTAATCTTAACAAAAGTAAATCTATTCTTTTTGGAGTATTTTATAGACCACCAAGTGCAGATTCAGCGTATATGAAAGCAATTGAAGACTCGTTTGGGCTAGCATGCGACACATGTATAAATGATGTTATTATTACAGGAGACTTTAATCTGAATCTCCTCGCACCAACATCAGCAATAAAAATAGAAAATCTTTGTCAACAATTTAATCTTACACAACTTATACACGAGCCCACACATCACACAGAGCAAACATCTTCAATAATTGATTTAATTTTTGCAAGTAACCAGAACAATGTAATATTCTCTGGAATTGGTGAACCTTTGCTTGACCAAAATATTCGGTATCATTGCCCTATTTTTGGAATTTTGAAATTTAAAAGACCCTTAGCAAAAACTTACTATCGGCATATTTGGCGTTATGATATTGGGGATTATGATAAACTACGACTTCTTTTTACTGATACACAATGGCATCTCTTTAAATGTGACGATATTGATATATATGCTGAAAATATTACCAATGTTATTTTACAAACTGCGAAGTCGTGTATCCCAAATAAAAAAATATGTATACGTCCACGTGATTTACCATGGATGAATAATCAAATTAAGAAAAAAATTCGACACCGAAAACGATTATATCGAAAAGCTAAAAAAGTTAACACCGAATTGCACTGGACAAATTTTCGACGCGTCAGAAATGAAGTTGTTTTACTCTTACGTAATTCAAAATTTGAATATTCTAAGAACATTGCGAATAAATTGAAGTCGTCTGAGCTCTGTGCTAAGGATTGGTGGAAAACATTGCGCACTTTCATTTCTACAAACACACATCAATCGATTCCACCCCTATACGATGAACAATCGAACACGTTTGAGGCAAATGACATATGTAAAGCCGAAATCATTAATAAATATTTTGCAAATCAGTCATCAATCGATGAAACAAATCATGATCTTCCAATGCATCACAATGCTTACAACACCAGCTTACAGTCAATTGATATTACTCGGGAAGAAGTCATCGACGCAATTAAATGTCTCAAGGTAGGAAAAGCATCCGGACCTGATGGAATCGATAATCGTATCCTCAGGGAAGCAATGTATCAACTTAGCTCTCCCCTCTGTGAACTGTTTAATTCCTGTCTTTCTGCTTGTAAAATGCCTTCTTGTTGGAAAATTGCAAATGTGTGTCCCGTCTTCAAAAAGGGTGATCCAGCTCTTGTTTCGAATTATCGTCCTATATCCTTGTTAAATACTATTGAAAAGGTTTTTGAACGAATAATTCACAAACATGTTTTTAATTTTCTCCGTCTTAACTCATTCTTTACACGAACTCAATCTGGCTTTATGCCTGGTGATTCGACAGTTAATCAGTTAACCTATATTTATGATACATTTTGCAAAGCTTTGGATAATGGTCTAGAAGTCAGAGTTGTATTTTTTGATATAAGTAAAGCTTTTGATAAAGTATGGCATGAGGGTCTTTTGTTCAAACTTCAAGAAGCTGGTATTCGGGGAGAATTATTGGCATTTTTATCAAATTATCTTGCTAACCGTAAACAAAAAGTAATTCTACCAGGAGCAAAATCAACTCCTGTCGAAATTATCGCTGGTGTTCCACAGGGGTCTATATTAGGTCCCCTTCTCTTTCTTGTTTACATCAATGACATAGTAGCTGACATACAAGCCCAAATTAACCTATTTGCTGATGATACAAGTCTTTTTATGGTTGTAAACTCGCCGAATGAAACTGCAGCTGTTTTGCAATCAGACATAGATAAAATTTCACGATGGGTTGATCAATGGCTAGTACACTTCAATCCCTCCAAATCAGAATCGATGCTTATATCCCGTAAAATAAATAAACCGTACCACCCTCCACTTTCAATGGGAGGCGTTGATATACCTATTGTAACTGTCCACAAACATTTAGGTGTTTATTTGGCAAATGACTGTACTTGGCATGAACATATATCTTTTATAAAAGAAAAAGCATGGAAGCGTATTAATATAATGCGTCGTCTAAAGTCAATGCTTGATAGGAAATCTCTTGAAACTATTTACTTTGCATTCATACGACCAATACTTGAATATTCAAATGTTATTTTTGACAATTGCACACAATATGAAAAATATGAATTAGAAAAAATTCAAACAGAGGCAGCTCGTATATCATCTGGTTGTACTCGATTAGTATCACTAGAAGATCTTTATAATGAGATAGGTTGGGAAACTCTCAGTCAAAGACGACGTAAACACAAGTTAATATTAATGTACAAAATGAACTTAAGAGAAGCACCTCACTATTTACAGTCACTTCTACCTGACACAGTTGGGGCATCTAGCCAATACCCGCTTAGAAATGCGTCACATTTCCAGTGCATTTATGCTCGAACTTCAACTTATTCACATTCATTTCTACCATCTTCAGTATCCGATTGGAATCGTCTTCCAGATGATTTAAGAAATGCTGAATCGATTCATTCATTCAAAAGACAAATCAATACTGATCGACCAATTCAAAATCCAATATTTTCTTATGGAGAAAGACGCTCTCAAATGCTACACACACGCATCAGAACAAATTGTAGTGCGCTAAATGAACACCTCTTCATGCGTAATGTAGTTTCATCGCCTCTATGCCGATGCGGACTAAGGGAATCACCATTCCATTATTTCCTTGAATGTCAGTTTTATGTTAATATCCGTGCAGAACTTCTGAACACTATATCTATGTATTCCGTCCCCTCTGTCCAAACGATCTTAAATGGAGATAGCACTCTGGATTATCAAACTAATACTAAAATTGCTGATGCAGTACACAAGTATATTATCAATAGCAAACGTTTTGAAACATAGCTTTGCTTCAGAACTTCTCTCTAACTTCCTTTTCTTACTAAGTCATTTCCCACATGTATAAGTTATATATAATTTACTAATGTATCATATTGCTGTCTACTTGTACATGTATCTATGTTAAACATTTCTTCCTAATCTAATATTTGTCATTTTTTTCTTTATTTATTACTTTTTCACTTCTTATCGTACTAATCTCCGTTTTATTAGATTTATTAGTAAACCAATTATGTTCGTTTGAAAACATGCAACTTAATACAACCTTTATGGAGAAGAACTTTATAAGACGAAGTCTTTCGTTCTTATCCAAATCAAACTTGTATGTATACAAATGTTGTATGTTTCAAATATATGTAAATGCACTCTTGTTTGAAATAAATACGTTTAAATTAATCTAAATGCACGAAAATATATGTTATATAACTCAGTATATAGTGTATATCGTCATTGTTATGGCAAACAAGATATCTTCTATTTAAAAAGACAAATACTATGATTAAATTAATGTTAGACATGACTACATTGCGCGTGTTTTAATATAACTATTATAACGACTGATTTCAGAGATTGTAATACAAGGCATTTAACTGCCTTAATTAAAACATTTAATTCAGATGTCGATACTATACAGAAAACAAAAATGATGACAGTGTAAATGTATGGGTTCAAGCATATGACAAACTAAATATAATCTAAGTTACAATATGTCCTCATTTTTAACGAATACAATAAAGTGATGTATATATTGATTGATAATAAAAAGTGAATACAAACTCTTAATTTAAGCACTATTTAATTACTCAGTAATTAAACATATCAATAAATTTATTCCTGTGTGCTTCTGTTGAAATTTTCACGCAGTCGTTTCTATGTCCAGAATTACGACCTATGAGAACAATTAAAACTATATCGAAATACTTTATGATAATGGTCCAATTGCAGGTTTTGAACTCGGGACAGAATTTTACTTGGATGACTACAGCTAAACGGATAAGAGTCATTGGTATTTGTGCTACAACCCATTTTGATGAATCAATTGATGGTTAAATGTATGGTTTTGTGCTTCGCTTAAAGCTGACGTTTGAAAAGCGTCTGAAAGGCGTCCTGACATATTCCCGTTGTACATGGGAATCGGGTATCCCGTGTAGTTATCCTATATGTGCAAACATTTATTTAGAAATATATGGTTATGTTTAATAGTGATGAACTTACGATAAGGCAGACGAACTTAAATAATATAATAATATATATATAACATAAGCCATAACTTTTCTCAAGAAACAAAATATAGACAGTGTATTTGTTCAATGCAGCATACTAAAAACAATGAAGAATAACCAAACAAATAACTATAATAGCTATATCTTTATGTATTTTGACCGGTAAAGCAATTTTTTTTATTGTTAACATCAACAGCAACATGTCCGATAACCGGTAGGACATATACAATAATGAATACATGTCCATCAATATAGCAATGTTGGTTTAATAACATTATACAGTGACCTGTTGTTTGTTTGTATCTTCAATACTAAAGGGAACATTCAACAGATAAGATTGCTTCTGTCCAGGCGTGATTTAAGTCTTTGTTATGTCGTATTGCAAATCCAACCAAATAATCATATTTCCTGCTAGAAAACAGACACCGTGTCTGCTCCAATGTCAGTATGTGTCTGATTCGCCTGAAAGAATATAATTAACTTTGTGATGTTGTTTTTCGTAAGCCAGTCATATAGGTTTGTCCGAATACGATATGCCACAGGTTTATTGAAAATCCTATTGTATGAAAAATCAATGGAGAGTGGACTCATTACCAGTTATGTGTGTCTTTTTTTTATATGGTAAACTAAGTGCTCATTTAATGGTAATATATAAGGACCAGAAAAAAGCAGCATTGTGCCTCAGTTACGTGATTGTAACTATACTAGGTACTCATCCACAACAACGCACCGAGCATAGATATTAGTGACTTTGTTGCAAAGGAATTATCATTGAATGACAATATTGTTTTTAAAACAAAGCAAATTAAACAAAACATACAAATGTATATTTTCGTATAAAAGTGTATGAATATCAAATTTGAAATTTTTACGCCAATTTAAAAGTGGTGTATCGAGCTGACTAGTTTCTGGATAGCGATGTAAACCATAATATTGCGTTTCTCCATTCTTCTACATAATATTGGATTATGTGTATGTCTTCATCGTAATTGTTATATTTAACGATAATAACAGGTCTATAAGTCATTACACTTTATTTATAACTAGGATCCTCGTTGATTTGCATATTTTTTTATACATTTATTCAGCCATAATACGTATATAGTATTCAAGCAACAGTTCGTGACTTGATTCTTTGAAGAAATGTTTCGCATACGATACATTTTGTAGATTTCGTACACCCAAACTGTTAACAGATGATCAAACTGCAGAAAATATTACAATCACCATCACCACTAAACAAGAACTTTATAACAGTATCTTCATTGCGTAGAAACACCAATAGAAGTTCTTTGTGTTACACTTATGTCAATCATATTTTATAAACGGATAACTCATTGTATTTATTGTTTGGTAATGCAGTTTCCCTTAAATAGTCATGGTAGTTAGAATGCTCATTTCTAAGTCTTTAAAATGAACATATTTAACTTAATTTATATCTAACGTTGATAGCTTAACATGCAAACAGGGAATGTCATATTCAAATATATCGATGTTTAAAATGTATGGTCCATTAACTGCATACTTCCATTGGACTGTCGTATACTTCACGAATACCATTCGAACGTTTTACTCTAGTAATAGTCCAAATCTTGAGTATCAATTTCCTTTAGAATCTGTCCTCATTTGATTGCAACAAAAGCAAGTATCACACTACTTAGTTTTATACAGCCAAACGTTAGCACACGTATAGTGCAAAAAGTCGTATTTGTAATCATACTGTATTTGTTAGTGGAAATGCACTTTTTATTCAGTGTCCCATTATCATTGTATGAATACTCAATATGTTTACAAATATGCATTCAAGAACTGATAATCATGACAAACAATAAGTGGCGTTAATATTGTTGGTAACCCTAGTTGAATGATTCATCCCAGAATTATAAATGTACATAACTTGTGTGTACAATCGTGTGTGCCTGTTTGCCGCAAACCAGATGGCAACCATTATTTCCTGCTCAAATTAAAATATCAGTATAAAAACAAAACTTATTGTGAGAAAATACTGGGACAGTTGAATGCGTAGCTTAATAATACACATTCGGAAGCCAGAAGGCGATATGGATCATATCAAGGCGTAGAAAACGATCATATCAAGGCGTAGAAAACGATCCTGTCAAGGCGTAGCTTAATCATACACATTCGGAAGCCAGAAGGCGATATGGATCATATCAAGGCGTAGCTTAATCATACACATTCGGAAGCCAGAAGGCGATATGGATCATATCAAGGCGTATAAAATAATACACATTCGGAAGCCAGAAGGTGATATGGATCATATCAAGGCGTAGCTTAATAATACACATTCGGAAGCCAGAAGGCGATATGGATCATATCAAGACGTAGAAAACGATCTAGAAATGATTTTTTTTAGCAAACTACTGGCAATGTATCTTTCGTTAGACACAGTGTCTATACTCTGACGGGCAATATGATTGTCTCAGTGGATCCTCAACCAATATTTAATTAAATAAGAAAACAAGCGCCCTTAAATTACCCTTGAATATACGAAAACCAATATTAAATTTACATATTTCGATGAAATCACAAGATAGCTTATTTGTAGTACCAGTAATTCATTTTGAAGGCTTTACTACTATATAATTTTATGAGGGCTGATTACTGACACATTTTCTTTGAACTTTTCGTTTATTTCAATGAAAGTGTTGTGTCAATGGACATGGTTTGGTCGTCAAATGAAAAAATATTTTTGTCTTTTTATCTTTGTCATATTTAATGGATTTTTATTCCATTCTGTATGTGAATTAAATGTCAATGAATAATATCTTCATGTATTGGAATTAACCGAAAAGTAATAAAAAAAATCCTCAATCCTTGTATTTAAATATAACTACACAACACGCATTATTGTAGTCAAAGCAGCGAAGTTCTATCGTGACTGTTTTTTGTATCCTCATTGTTCAATATTGGACACGTTAACATTGCCATGACACTAGAATAACACAATCAGGATCCATATTCCAGAAACATCTTAAGTTTATGTTAAACTATTTCACGTCAAGGTTATGGATAAGACGTTTCTAAAATATGGCCCCAGTTCATAGTAAGAATCACGATATGTTGATTGTGATCAAGTTGTAATTCATTGCTATTACTACAATAATACCACTAAATGTTCTAATTTAAGAAATAATTCCATTTAATAAAAAAGGCTTACTTTGTTTTGAATGCAAATGTTTGGAATTTTCAGAATAAACTTTATAAAACATGTCGTAAATAACGTTAAGTGTTCATCCGTAGTGTTGCAGACGCAATCTTCATACATTGTAGGCCGTAACGGTTATGTGTTTTGAAAATCAATCAATTATAAGCCGATTGTTTCTGATACTCGCTATTGAAATGGTCAATAACACGAAAGCAAACTGAAACAATTGTACTTAACATTAAGTAAACTGGCATCATATAAATAAGTATGCATCTCATTGCAAAAACAACAACAAGAACAACTTACTGTATGCATAAACAAAATATTAAATTATCGCAAATGTTAAAATTAAATGTGAGATATTTTGTTCGAGAACACGAACCCAGATGTTTGACCTATCTGACCATGTCTAGACAGACATTTGCCATGTTTATGGGAAGATTCAATCATTAAGCTCAGTCGCCAGGCATGGCTTGTTAACCTAACAAGCTTGATTTGTATCTTGCGACTGTAGGCAACCACATGATGCTGTTGTTGTCTGACATTTGAGCTGTTACATAATTGTATGGACGTTTATTTTCTGCAACCCTACCTGGATGTAAGACGATCATCATAAATAAACTATTTTGGCACAAAGAGAACTCATACCAAGAATGATATTACCTATTATAACCCATCTGTTTAGATATATTGATGTATTTGACAACTACATTTGTACGTATATACATATATCAGATATCAAATATCAGGCACAAACCAAGACATGGATGACATTAAAAACGCAACTTTTTAAATAGCGAGCTGAATATGTTAATATTGTTTAGTTTGTATTAAAAAAATACTTGAAATGCAAAATCAGAGTTTGAAGGAAATTAAAGTTGAAGATCACACGAGTATAAATATACATTTTTATTTTTACAAAACATGCTATGCAGACATGTGGTTTTAGATATATCATGACATGGGACTCTCTTATGTAAATGGCTATTTTTGTACAAATGTAGATCTAATAAAAATATATAATGTTATTGCCAAACAAGGCAAGAAATACTATTGTTGTTGTTTTCGCTGTATATAAACTGTTTTCTGTTTTATGTTTGACTTGTTGTGTTGTTCGTATTTTCCTATATTGTATAGGCAACTGGTCTCTTGACTCAAATAAATGACCAGCGGATATATACCACGGATTCTCTCCTGGTGATGTCTCTGGAGTTTCATTATTCTTATATTTTATACTTGTGATCGCTTACACTATTTGTAATGAACGCTAAATGGATATTCAGCTTTAATAATTGAAATTAAATATTCATTGGTTGATACAGCACTGTTCACGTATATTATAATACTGTTTGTTTGTTTGTTTAGATTTTTCGCCGTTTTTAACAGTATTTCAGTCATATCACGGCGGTCAGTTAACCTCTTCACACTTTTCCTGGGCAAGCTCAGCCGATCTAAGCGGTTCACCAGTACTAAGTGCACATACCTATGCCAGTAACTGACAACTGCTCTACTTGAATCAGAGGTAGGGGGGGGGGGGGGGGGTATGGCCGCAGAAATAATTTCATGACCAATCCCCACACAAGTTATGTGGCCGGTTCGAACTCACGATCCCCGGATTAACAGTCCAGCGCTCTACCAGCTGAGCTAGCCGGGCCCGTTTAAATAAAACGACTAAAAACAAGAGACAATGAAGTTCATTAAACTTGGAAAGATACGCGAAAGAAAATCATGTTTATTTCGTTTGATGTAGAAAACAGTGTTCTGGTCAGTATTCAGTTGATGACATCGGCTTGTATATTGATGTACAAGAAATGTATAGCTTCTAAATGAAGAATGTATAATGAAAAAAAACAAACGACAAGACTTTTCTGGGCTGTAAAAGCGCCATACATGACAAAGAAACAAAAACATTTAAGCAATCAAAGAGCGGTAAATTAGTCGTAAAAAACTTGTTGGTTTCCGCTTACCCGACCCACCCCCCATTTGTTTCCGCCGATCCGACCGAAAGGCTCAGTTTCTTTGATTGGTTGCGTTTCAACAGTTTTACAAGCAGTCCAATATATATAAACTGTGTGGTGAATATGCCGGGATGATAAAAAGTTAAAGAAAATATGGTATTTTTGCGCCCCATAGATATTTTGGAGACCAACCAACAATTTTGTTTTGGCCTTAGACAATAATAACATAAATCGTGGGATATAACAGTTAAGATAAAAATTACGAATAAGTGTCAATACTGAAGGCCATATTCCTTCTTGTCTTTTTTGGTTCATCAAATTCAAAATATCTCCGATACATGACTCCATGTAGAATTTGGTTGCACATAATGGTTCATTGTTTTCCATTGATTATTCCTTATATTCTTGCACCTTTGTAGACAAGTTATTTTATGAATGTTCTAACAAACGTGATGCTCTATTCGTTTCAGAAGATTCAAGCTTACAATTGATATTTATTCATGTCAGCGACATATTCGAGTGATTTCCACTCTTGTTTATCAAAATTATGAAATAATTAACCATTCTGTCTAATTAATAACTATGAAACGTTTTAATAACAATATAATAGCAAATTAAAGTAACTTACGAGTAATTGAAATCAATCTTTAAGTTTAAAAGGTACAATCGATATTAAATTTTTTGAAAACATTGCTAGCAAATATATTTTTAATAAACATGAAATAGCATTGTAATATGCTTGCGACATTGTAAGGCACAAGGACGCGGTTTTTTGTCATGTTATTGTATAGCATAAAACACACGTTTATCAAACGAACATGTCTTGACAGAATTATCAAAGTATCATAATTATAATATAATGCTCTTAATAAATGTAACAAAATACGTTAAAAAGGTTACTTAAACGTTGGTATTTATTGTTTTAAACTATGCTGAGGTGAACACTCATAAAACAACCTGAAGCTCAATTGAATGTATGCATCAGTAACATGGCACTATTAAAATTTCATCTTGCGTATACCGACGAATATTTTGAAAACACGGTATTTTTCTATGTCATTCAGCAAACTCCACTGGTCGTCATATATAGGGCGGCATTTGAAAATAAGACGCTGTTCAATTATTTAAATATGCCTGGGAAAACTGTAATTTAGTTAAGCTGCAAGTACTTTTCGTTAATTAGCATTGTTTGTGTGAGCACAGCTGGAATCCTATTTTCACTGCTTATAGAGAAATGTGTTTTTAATATTTTATTGTTTTATTGTTTTTGCCATACAATGATCCCAATATTATCCACAATGTTGTTCACGATGAGTCATATTTATAACGCGATGTTAATAAAAAGTTTAATAACATGTATAAGATACATACATTTCGTAATTCTAAATTGTTGCAATGTGTATAAATGCAATACACATTATTACAAAGGATGTAAATTTATTATAGCTGTTGGAAACCAGTGAAAAAAATCGAAGTTATATAAAATAGCATTGTAATATGCTTGCGACATTGTAAGGCACAAATAAACAAGTAACAGTAAAAATCAATTAATCCAACTGTGAAAATTGATAGTCATAACACACACACAAATATGTATGTAAATCATTTAAAGCTTAATTATACGAAGTATTTTACGTTCTTGTGTTAGGGTATATGATGGCATCGTCTAACTGTTTCATACTGTTAAAGTAGTAAATGCTTCCACTTTCATTACACTGCTCCACATTTCGTCTGACGTCGAATTTTTCGGCTATGATTCAAATTACGAATTAGTGTCAATACTGAAGGCCATATTCCTTCTTGTCTTAATTTGGTTCATATAACTTAAATTATATCCGATACCATGGCCCCAAGTAGAATGTGCTTTAGAGTTATTACTACAGAGTCTCATTATATTCTCATTTATAAGAAATACTTTATAAACGTCCTTATCGAAGTCAATTTCCTAAACATAAAAACCAATAATTTTGAAAGGTTAAAACTACGTTTATAACTGTTTCATATTTATTTGGTTTAATCAGGAAATTGTTTCCACTTTCACAGTGTGATTTCACATTCACCAACGATTTCGTTTATCTATTTTAGCGCAAAATAAAACGGTTTACAAGAAAAGCTACAACGGCTGTCACAGGATACAAATGTATCACATTATCGGGTTAATCTGAAGGAAATTTCGTATGGATGTCCCAAGTGTATACGTATCTAGAATGGATACACATACAATAGTTTATTGGTTTTCGGTTTGTTTAAATTGAATTGGTACAATATAATCTTGGAAATTGTAAATATTCAGCAAATCTTTGTTTCATGTACGATATGTGTATACATTCTTTAAGTTATGGTGTTAATTGGTGATTAATTATCACAATCGACATTGTTTAATCATGATAAAGAAACTACTTAATGGGTTGAAGACAATATCAATATGAACACCATGTTATAACTTTTTGGCTATGGACTATGTTTCTTATTTCATTGTTTAAATACCTTTTAAGCGTCTAGGAATATTAGTATTGTACGCATCGTTTGGATGTGTGGACAAATGCAAAATATGAAACTCCGATTATTTCCATTACTAGAACCATTCATTTTGATGAAAGTCGATGAACATCCTATTGTTCATCAATGCTAAAGACCGTCGGAAAAATAGAAGGGAAACGCTTATGTAATAATATAATGCTATACAATTACTTCCAGAAACACACATGCTGTGTACTCATGATACGAGTAGATAGGAAATAAATCATACTTGCCTCCTTGATATACAAACATTTAAAAATAGGCCGGTATATTATGTTACTGTACATTTATGTTAGGGCCTACATTTTAACTTGTTCATGAATGAATTAATACAGCTTAATTAAGCTTAGACGTATTAATTTCGATTGTAACACTAACTACAAAGACAAATGTACACGTAGTCATTGTTTGCTATTCGAGCTTATGCAAAATATGTGTGAAAATAAAACAATTTCAATTACATTAAGATATACATGTATACTTTAATGGACCGGTACTACTAGGTGTAAACATATCGAAATAAATGTATTAAAACTAATCGTAGCATGAAGCCTGAATGAATAAGAAGCCATTTCAGTGCTTACATTGTAACTCTATTTAGGGCAAGAAGACCACCAATCGTTTGTTCGTCTTCTTGAGTTTATTGAAACGTGTCTTAAGTTCGAAACGTCGGGTTTGGTTAATAGAAATACACGTCCTGATGAATTATAACTGTACTTAATAATATTGTTTAATAGCTTTACACTTATATGTGCCATTGGGAAGATTACAATGTTTCGGGAGCCCTAGATTTTAGCTCCACTGGACGTAGGCCAGCGAACTTATGCCTTGGCGCTTCGATCGTCGTTCGTGCGGAAGTGCGTCCGTCCGTCTGTGCGTCCGTAAACTTTTCATGTAAACGACCGACATTTCCTCCGAAACCGGTAAGCCGACTTTGATGAAAACTTAAAAAAAATTCTAGTCAGAAACCACTAGTTGGATCTTGAAATAATTTTACAGCAATGTTCCTTGGGTAGTTATCAACCAAAGTTGTTCCAATGGTTTCGCTTTGTTGAAAAAACATGGCCACCAGGGGGCGTGGCTATTTAACCTTAAACGGCTATATTGAAAACTTTTATTAACAGCTTCTCGTCAGAAACCACTCGTTTGATTAAAAAAAAAAAATTCCTAACAGAGTTATATTTAAAACTTTGAAGATCGTCATGTCATAAATACCTGGTTGGATTTCAAAATAATTTTGCAGAAAGGTGGTTCTCTTCCAAGATACATTTATTTTGATTCGTTCAAAAAACTTGTTCTTATATACCATATCAGCGTCCTTTTGCTTCTGACACTCATTACTAAGAAGCCAATAAAGCGATACAGGTACTCGTGTGCCCCTTGTTTATTAAAATATGAAGTGGCAACGTATTGAACTTTATTTAAAAATATTGTCAAAATGGAAACATATAATACGGATTTCATGTTACAAAGTGATGTTTCAAAATTTTTACCAAATAGTGTTGTATAATAAAACAATTAAACACCGACAAACGCGAACGATATACAACATTTATACACAGACTGAACATTTTGCTTTTTTAACAGTAAATAGCATTGCAATGCAAATATGGTGAGGACGATAATGTACATTTTTGTGTACACTGTGAATGTAAACAACAAGATAAATCATAGAAAGAGCAAGCAATACTTTTGCAGTCATATCATACGCGTCTGCAAATCTTTGTATATTTTAAAACTATTCTAGGTAGCATCAATGTTTAATTCCTTTTCAATTTACAGGATAATGCGGATATTGCAAACGAAGTAGACATTAGATTGGTATTTTGTGGCGAACGATGCATTTTGGTCAATAAGCGTTCTGAGTTCTCCAAATTAACATTTAAAAGAAATAAACAGAAACACTTTACGCAGTTAGACCATGATCGTCGACAAGCAAATTTCCTGATTTACACAGGGTAACAAATGTAATTGCATCGGTAAGTGACCATTTTTATTCGAGGCCCATTAGCTCAATGCCTTGTTTTGTTTTGAATGCAAATGTTTGGAATTTTCAAAATAAACTTTATAAAACATGTCGTCAATAACGTTAAGTGTTCATCCGTAGTGTTGCAGACGCAATATTCAAACATCGTAGGCCGTAACGGTTATGTGTTTTGAAAATCAATCAATTATAAGCCGATTGTTTCTGGCTGTTGTTGGAGATTGCACCACGAGCTTAATTTCAAATGTAGACTAAAACAGATATCAATTTTAACTCATATAATAAATCGATTGTATTTGCATATAACAGTTATTCAATATGCAATGAATATATATTTTTGTCATATGTGAGAAGCAATGTTCTTGTGATATGCGGCAATTTGCGCTGTCCATATTTTCTCGCAAATATAATAGCGTCAATAATGTCATAGAGAATAGTATTTATACTCCGCATACACATTGCGAGAATTTGTCCTATTTCGGGATATATTACTGTTTTAAAAATGCTGCTGCCAAGAATCTTACTGATATTGTAATAAGATATAACACTCTCCAAATACCCATCATGGATATGATAAGGACATATATGCATTCACAAAGTGATCATTATTGCAAGCATACACATTGCCTTCATCTTAACGATTACCAGTATACAGTATTTGTTTTCTGTTAGTGAAAACGATAGCTGGAGTACGGATTGAGGGAGATAGCTGGGAGTGAGGTATGGATAAAGGGATCGATTACAGATGGATGGACGGACGGACGAACAGTCGGACATGCAGTCACGTACACAGTCCGATGGGTTGTGTCTTGCAAGAATACAATATCTACATGTTCTTGCTGTTGTTCAAATCCCATGACGAAAATAACCTATATTTGGTAGGGCTAATTTTGTACACTGTCTGGAATAACTCCACATAAAGATACATACAGACGTTTATAGACATTATATTTGATTACTTAAGACAATGAAGATAGAGTTATGTCCCTTTGGAATTTCTTTGAGGTTTGCAGCTGTGACTGACATTATAATTCAATCTCACAGATAAGACTTCAATGGCACAGACTGATGCGAAGCTTGTACAGCAAACATAGTTTTTTAGAAAGCTCTGTCAATGGTAAATATAACAGCATAACCAAATTTGAACACTGTCTGCAAAACTTTTAGGGTTTGTACAAAATATATATGTAGGACAAATGAACAATTAACCAGTAGACAGAAATGTATCGTTCCGCTTTTCTGTTTATCCAATGTTGTTTGTCCAAGGGTTTTAAGTAAATCGATTGGATTATGCAACCACGTGCTATTGTTTACCACTAAAATATAAACCCGTAACGTCCCAAGCTCGAGAAGTCGTGGTTTACAAATAGGACATATTTTTCCAAAATGTTTTGTTTGATGAATACTATTCAAGTATGCTGGTATCTTCAAATTTTGTATAGTAGCCGTAGTCCTATTTTGTATTTAGATATAAAATGTTAACCTGATGAATTTCGAAGTATGCTTAATATTAAGCAATACGGATTCTACATCACTTAGTCAAGCATCACATTAACTTCCAAATACCGATATACATAATAATATTATTATTTTATACAACACTTTAGCACTAAAAAAGCGGAATACCGGTATATACTGAATTAGTAAAATCATTTTTTTAATTAATAATTAATGCATTATTGTTTAAAGACGCATTATGTTGCAATGCCATCTTCCTTGTCGATTGACAATGTTAATGCCAATGAAGACTTGCTTTGATAGTATCAACATTTTATTCGTATCCATTACTAATTTTGTTTTAACCCCGTAGGAAATAAAACAGCTTTTTCACGAAAGATTGGAGCTATCGATTCTCCGAACGCCATATAGAAAAATGAACATGCCAAACAGTTATTGAAAATGGGATCTGGGTCCGTATTAACAAAGCTCCTTAGGGAAAACTTAATAAATTCCTTAAATTCATGAATTTCCTTAAGTCTGTGGTTGTTTTATGTATAGGTATTTTGCTGTAAAATGTTTGAAACTGGTAAATATTGCTTTGATAGTTCATATTTTAGCCTTTTGTACACACAAATCATTGGATTTCACCGAGAAAATTTGATCTTTAATTTCCACTTAAGTACAACATAGGTTAAGATTTCCCTTAGGAACTTTGTGAATACCTGCCCTGTGAAATGAAACATGTATTTCCACGCTTTGCACACAGACATCTTTAGTTCAGAACATCTTTTGCAAAATTCGTATACATGATTTAACGATATTTAACCTAACATCATTATTGTTGCTGATCATTTATGCATGCTTTATTTCAATTATTTGTATCATCACTTGTTCACACCACCCAGCTACAAGATATTTAGTTTCTACAATTAAACGTTTGACATCAACGTTTGGATACCGAAAGCCATACATAGATAAATATTTTTATTGGATGTTATGCGTTATTAGTTATTTAAAATTCCAAATCTGGCAATACTATGTATACAAAATTAACACGTTTGCATCATCAAATTACTACTTTATAAGATAAAGAACTATACTTTACTTTATATTATTAAAATACTGTATATAGCGCATACCGACCACAATTATTTTATCGCGAAGGGTCGTATGACATTGTTTTTCAGTACAATTAGTACCAAATTAGAATCTAAAAGAGCGCAAATAAATTCCGCATTCCTTTCATGTTTCTTGGCAAGCAAATTACCTTATTTGCACAGGGTAACAAACAACATTGAATCGGTAAATAGTCATTCGCATTCCTCTTGTATTCGGGCTGTAAAGACCCATTAGCTCAATGCATTATTACAAACAACATTGAATCGGTAAATAGTCATTCGCATTCCTCTTGTATTCGGGCTGTAAAGACCCATTAGCTCAATGCATTATTGTGTTATTTTTGTCTGCCAACGTTCCATACATTTGGCACTCTCCAAACATATATTGAATCAGTACAAATATCGTCAATAAACAGCTTCAGTGCAAATCAATAGTGATGTAGATGATTACTTGTGTTTAATGTATTTTTCGTTGTTGTTTTTTTGTCCGACCGTTCTTTAAAAATAGAGGTACCGATTGAGTATGCCAAGACTTTCATTTAAACAAAGCAACATTCATTTTAATATACGAGTCAATACAGACTATATTGGAGTAAGTAAGTAGCATGGAATAAACACAAACAATTCTAGCGTCTTCATTTTTAAGGTATAACGTAATGCATATTGCCTTTTGAATAATTTGCTGGTAGAGAATGTGTGATATTGTTCCATAGATGACCAGATTTTGATAGATATTTAGTAACAGTCTCTTTGTGACCCTTCACTTGACAATACATTATTATGTTTTTGTAAGACTTTGGTTGAAAACTTTATTATTGACATCCATATCATGAATATGCATAAACTACAACCTAAACCCGATTGCTTTCGGCTTTTGTCATGGTGTGACAGTTTAATTTTAATCGTAACTAAATAACAAACGAATAAAGACTCAACTGATAGGTTTATCGATTTTATCTCATTATACTTTATGCTATGAGTAGATTTCCAGATTTGTGAGAAGCAATAATATTGTGCAATGCATGGATATAATGTACCATATATATTGTATACGAAAAGATTAAATACAACAATAATGTTTATGTACACGTTTTCGTGTTAAACTAAAATAAAAGCTAATATTTCACGCATTTGAAAGTGTATGTACTATGTTTAGATATACGGTCAATTAGTTCGCTGGAGATTGTTGATTTACTTTTTGGATTGTGTGTAAGTAATACATTAAATCTTATATTGTATAGTACTAATAAAACGAGGGCTTTGTAATGCCATATTAAATGTATGTCAGTTAATAACTATCAAGTCAAATAACCTTTCTTTTTGAAAACATAATATAAAATCATGTTTCAAATAACCTTTCTTTTTGAAAGCATAAAATAAAAAAACATGTTGACACTTTATTGCACTCTCAAGCCTTGGTTATTGTACTTTTTGCGTTTGCAAACGTCTGCGTTAACATGATTCTTGATCAAGAACTGTGTTCGTTCTTTGAATACACATTACGAATATGGGTAATATATCGCGATCTATCACTGTTTGATCAATGATGCTGCCAGAGTTCCTCAAATAGTTCGCATAGATATAATGGGAAAATATATACGTTTATGAATATCACGAAGTGTTTGTGTTCATTATTGCAAAGCATACAAATTGTCTAAACTTTAACGATTACCATTATAAAGAGTTTATTTTTTGTGAGTACATGGATATGTGGATGGATAGATTGGGTTGTTCGATTGGGTTGTTGGGTTGATGGATTGACTAGTTAGATAGATGGATGACGGATGAATGGATTGAGGGAGGGAGGTATTAAGGGAGGGATGGAGGGATAGAGAACTGTCTGGAATTAATTAGGGATGCATGGAAGGAGTTGGGAGGGAAGTATGTGGGATCTATGGATTTATAGACAGTCTAGCTGTTTGTGTAAATACAGCAAACAACATCCACAAGTTTTAGTTACATCTATGTTTGTAAGTTTCAATCCCGGGCGTACCAACACCTACATTTGGCAAAATGTATTGTAATCACGGCCTGTTTTAAATCTATATAAAATAAATATATCACGTGGTCTCAGGAGTGATGTATGATAAATTTGCTCCGCAAAATTTGCATTAAAATACATGTTCATAGCGACAAAGTAATGTTAAAATTTAGTACAACATGTGCGTGAAAGCATTGTGAATCTAGTGACAAAGTGGAATCCTGGAATAATAATGAGTTAAACGAGTTAAAAGAGTATAACTGAATGTGTTTGCTTCAAATGGCTCTACATTAGTTGAGTGACTGTTGATTCATTTTCACAGATATCATTTTGAGAAAACCCCTGTGTATACCTGGATTTATACCTGGATTATAAGCCGTGATGGAGAAATTGCTGGATTACCAAAACAAAATAAAGGAAAATAACTACTTGTTAATTAACTCTATCTCGCCTTTCATTTGGTGCTGAATAGACAATGAGCGAAAATACAATAAAAGGCCAGTCTAAACTGAATTTCTCAGGGGCAAAGCCTCAAACAAAGCAAGCTGTGAAGAAATCTCGTCCAGATAGTGACGTTAATAATACCAGTATGGATGAATTAAATGCAATCCAAACACAGCTTCAAGCCATGACTGAGGGAATTTCCAGTCTGAGGGATGATCTCAAAGGTATGCTGAGGAAGGAAGAAGTAGAGCAATTGATTACAGACACAGTTACAAGTGTAATGAACAAAATTGAACAAAACATAAAAAATAAGATAGAACAATTAGTAAGCGAAAAGTTTACTGAAATGCAAGCTAAAATCGACTCCTTAGATTTTGACAACAAAAATCTAAAGGACAAAATACAAAAACTAGAATACAGCACAAGTACTAATAATAAATCATTACATGAGCAAATAGATAAAACCTATGAATTGGGCAAATTGGCACACAAGAAGGCAAACTACAATGAGCAATTTTCCAGGAAGAATAACATTAAAATATTAAATATACAAGAAAATAGAGACGAAACTGAAGACTCACTGACTAAAGCAGTAACAATAATCCTGAAAACCCATGCAGGGGTAGACCTACCGCTTACTGATATAGTGGCCATCCATCGTATCCCCACAAAGAGGGGACAGACCCGCCCAGTCCTCATTAAACTACGGAACAACTCGGTAAAGTCCACCATTATGCGGAAAAGGGCCCCCATGAAGAACAATGGTTATAAATTGGTTGATGACGTAACCAAGCCCAACCAGGGGCTTATCAACAGGCTTCACCTACACCCGGACATTGGGAGTGCTTGGTACTTTAATGGTTCTGTCTATGGTCAAACTGTTGCCGACGAACGCATCAAATTTGACATTTATGATAATGTGAATAACGTGATTGAGGAATTTAGACGCTTCAGAAGAACGGGTATGAGCGGAAATTAGAGACACCATATGACCATATATGGATATTGTAACATTGAAACATGGTATGTCTCTATTTGTATTCTATATATTACTGTATGTTATCCAATGATGTTTAATATACAAATCATTAGTTTCCTTATCTAACATATAACCATTAAAATTTGTTTTTTAGACAATATTTTTGCATACTTAATAGAAATGCACTTCTTAAAAAATTACTTCGTATAAGTAAACGTTGTGAAAGAACTATTTAGAAAAGCTTAAACCATAGCAGAGACACTTTTTTTTTTGAATCTATATTTATCACACTGGAGACTTAAATTAAACTATGACTAATTGTATACAAAGTGTAAATAATGACACAAACTATACAAAGACATGCATTAATCTTTAAAACAGACTATAAATTCTTAATTGGGCTATAGAAAACCAGTCTATTTTTAACCTGTGGTTATAGTCTTTATTTTATGGGAGTGCTCAAAACATCACAATCCATAAGAGGAACTATAGTCCCTATCTAACTTCAGTAAAGGCAACATGTGTTTAGAATATGTAAAATGTAAGAAATGAAAATAGACCATTGTTAGAAATAATAACTAAAAATAAATACTTTCTTGTAGCTTATATGTAACTTTTATGTGAATAGTGCTGTTGTCTATTTGCCACTCCTTATATGTCATTGTTATTCATATCATAGTTTGTGAAGAATGTATATAGGAGTTTATCAGGGTTTACATAAAATCTTCAGCATTCATTTTGTTAACTTGTGGTTGTTTTGAAGTTTGGGAAGAATGTATGTATTAAAAATCCTAACCAACATAGTGCTGTACGAATATTACAGTAGAAATTTTAATTACATGACATCCTATTTTGAAAACTGGAGTTAATCATGTACATATAAACAAAGTATTTGATGTAACCATAACCATTTTATCTGATGTGATTGTGTTCAATAAAACTATAACCATTATATCTGATGTGATTGTGTTCAAAACCTTGTGCATGTCTATTTTACATCTCAGTATATTGGAATGAATATTTGTTTTTCCAATACTTATCTGTATAGTCAATTATTAGGACTGTATTGTTCTTGCACACTTGATGATTTTGCACACATTATGATTGTAATGTATATTATTTCGCTACTGTTCTTATATTATAGAAAATAAAACATCCTTACTATTTTTATTTTTTAACAATTTATTTTCTCATAATACTTGTGTTTGTTTTCTATATATGCTTGACATGGTTTAAATTGCATGCTGCTTTGCATTTAAATATGTTTTATTGAAACTGCTTTATTTTTACACTTCCTTTATAAGGGGTAATTACTACACTACTAAATAATTGTCAATTACTCTGCTTGTATACATAATTGTTAAGTTTAGATAAGAATGTAATTGATATTTGCAACATATGCAAGTTGATGAAAATGTCTTATTATATCTGGGGAAGTGTTGTTTCGTTCTTTAGTTATATTTTTAATACATATGTACTAGTAATAAGCGTGCATAAATGTTGTGGATTTAAGAAAATAAATATGTCCTTGACAAATTTAAGCTCTCCTTTTCCAAAATTATTGAGTAATGTGTTAATATTAAAGTAATCAATATATGAAAAGCATGCAGAAGAAACTGACTGTCACAATCTGTTGTTTTTGTAGTTAGGCTACTGTTTTTGTGAATCATGGGACTTAAACAATTAAATGATTTTTAATTTGCTCAGTCGTGGCTCATTATAAAAAAAATTCTGATATCTTTTACATGTATATGTGAGGACGCATCTCTTTACAATATAAATTTAGGTATTTACATATGAAAGGAAATAACTTGCAAAGATTCCATACTTATTTACTTATGATCTAAGATCATACCATACATTTGTAAGCAGTTTTTATATCTAAGAATTAACGGTTGTAAAATCATGTAATTTGATGTAAATAAAACCCATTGTTTGATTGTAACCACAATCATTCCTCATACCTTAAACCTCCTTTTGTACATATTCTTGTTATATTGTCTGTTTGTGTTTAATTTGCCGAATTGCTTGTATCATAACATGCAAAATTTAAAAGATAGAAATGTTGTATACTGTCTATCAAGATATCTGTTTAACAATATATATGTTAAGGCACCTTTTTCATCATACCGGTGTATAAATGGATAATCTTAAGTTTATCTCATACAACTGTAGGGGTCTCAATAACAGTAAAAAACGTAGAGATGTCTTTGATTTTTTAAAAACAAAACAAGCACATATTTACTGTCTCCAAGACTGTCATTTTACTCCTGATATGAGAAACAAAATATACTCAGAATGGGACGGAGAATGTCATTTTAGTTTTGGGCATTCGAATTCAAGAGGTACTTGTGTTTTGTTTAGAAAACACTTACCAATCATAGTAAATAAAATTGAAAATGATACTCTTGGTAATTACCTATAATTGGATTTGACATATATGACAAATAGGTTTACCTTATGCACATTATACGGGCCTAATAAAGATACGCCCATCTTTTTTACAGACCTCTTTAAAAAAATAAAAGATTTTCAAACTGATGAATATATTATATGCGGAGACTTTAATTGTGTATTAGACGTTAACTTGGACTATCAAAATTATACATCAATTAATAATAATAAAAATGCTAGAAAAACACTGCAATCTATTATTAGAGATAACAATATAATTGATACTTTTAGATATCTAAACGGCACTACCCAACAATACACATGGAGACGGTTAACACCATTACAGCAGGCTAGACTTGATTTTTATCTTACTTCTAATAGTTTGGCATCTAAAATTAGAAAATCTACTATTGATTCATGTTATAAATCAGATCACTCCATTATTGACTTAGAAATAAGTTTTGAGGATATAGCACATGGAAAAGGGCTATGGAAATTCAACAATTCACTGTTAAAGGATATTGATTATTTAAATTGCATTAATACCTTAATAGAAAATGTTAAACAACAATACTGTATTCCCATCTACAATATAGAAAACATAGAAAATATTGACAACAACAACATACAGTTTGTTATCAATGACCAGTTATTCCTAGAAACATTACTCATGGAAATTAGAGGAAAAACTATTTCATTCTCATCATATAAAGCTAAACTGAACAAAAACCATGAAACTAACTTAATTAAGAAAATTGATAAACTTCAAAAATCATTAACTGAAACTAACTCAGATCAACTTATAGACCTACAAAATGAATTAGAAAAAGTAAGGGAAAATAAACTTAAACGGTCTCTTATTCGTTCTAGAGCTAAATGGATAGAAGACGGGGAAAAACCCTCTAAATAATTTTGCTCGCTTGAATCAAATCATTATACAAACAAGTCGATACCTTTTATTGAATTAGAAAACGGTGCTAAGTTGCAGGAGCAAAATGATATTTTAAACGAAGCTGTTTCATTCTATAAAACTTTATACAAAAAGAATGACAACGAAATTGAATATGATATAAGAGCTGATTTATCTAATGTTAATATACCAAAATTGAATAAAATTCAGTCTGACTCATTAGAAGGACTGCTTAATACCGAAGAAGTAACAATAACGCTTAAAAATATGAAACATGACAAAAGTCCAGGTTCTGATGGATTTACTGCTGAATTCTTTAAGGTATTTTGGAAGAAGTTAGGTCAATTTGTAGTAAGAAGTATAAATTATGCTTTTATTACAAACTCCTTATCCATAACACAAAAACATGGAATTATAACATGCATTCCAAAAGACAACAAGCCGAGATGTTATCTGAAAAATCTACGACATTAACATTATTAAATGTTGTTTACAAATTAGCATCAGGTTCCATTGCAAATAGATTAAAAACAGTACTTGATATTTTAATCTCCAAAGACCAAACTGGTTTCATTAAAGGCCGATTTATTGGTGAAAACACTAGACAACTTTACGATATCTTAAAATATGCTGAAGATAATAACTTACCAGGATTACTAATGACAATCGATTTCGAAAAAGCATTCGATACTTTGTCTTTCCAGTTTATAGAAACAACTATTAGTTTTTTTAATTTCGGACCAATGTTTCAAAAATGGGTATCTATGTTCTTGCATAATACTATGGCCTCCATACAAATAAATGGATTCTTGTCAAATACTTTCAGTATAGGGAGGGGTTGTCGCCAAGGAGACCCAATTAGTGCTTACATTTTTATTATATGTGCAGAAATTCTTGCTGTTAAAATAAGGGAAAGCAAAGATATAAAAGGTATAACAATAAAAGACATAGAATATAAAATATCTCAATTTGCTGATGATACATCTTTACTTCTTGATGGATCTGAATCATCCCTTAATTGTACGTTAGACATGCTTCATGAATTTTCAAGATACTCTGGACTAAACATTAACTATGAAAAAACTAATTTAATTTGGATAGGCTCTATGAAGTATAGTACTAGATCAATAAAAACTAAATACAAACTGACATGGGGAGCAACTACTTTTAAAGTTCTTGGGATAGTGTTTGATATTAACTTAGAAAACATGATAATGAAAAACTTTGAAGACAAAATCGAAAGTATTAAAAGTTCAATAAGTCATTGGAATCGAAGAAATATTACACCGCTGGGAAAGATAACTATTGTCAAATCAATGCTTCTACCTTTGCTTACACATTTATTTGTATCACTACCAACACCAAGAGTAGACACCATGAAGCAAATTAATCAACAATTTTATGACTTCATTTGGGCAGAACCAAGCAAAATAAAAGCTACTGTAATTGTTAAGGAATATAATGAAGGTGGGTTAAATATGATAGATATATGTTCTTTTGAAAAATACATGAAAATAACATGGCTTAAGAGATTAGTGTCAGGCGAAGGAAATTGTTATTCACTCGTTAAATCGTTAATAGATTTTAAAACACTTTTTAACACTGGTAAAATGTATGCCGAGAAAATATGCTTACAATTGAAAAATAATTTTTGGAAGGACGTCTTGAAAAACTATATATTGTATATTGAAAAGCTGCCAATAGTAAATAGTGATGATATTCTGGATATGCCCCTATTTTATAACCATATTTTTAAAATTAACAATAGTCATATTTATATTAAAACTCTCTATGAAAGAGGTATTCGTTTTGTGAGAGACATTATGATAGAAAGAGATTGTTTTATTTCCAAAGAATCTTTGGATTTACATGTCGGAACAAACGTAAATTTCCTATTGTACCAAGGATTAATTAACATAATAAGTAAATATATTGAAAATTTTGAAGATATGTCAAGTTTTGACAATAAAACTCAAGGACCTATATTACCAACTTACATAAAGAAAATAGTAACCACTCCTAAAGAAGAAAAACATACTTATAAAATATTAATCCAAAATAGCGACATTCCAACTAGTCAAACAAAATGGAACTCAGAATTTTTTTATATTGACTGGAAAAACGTACATGCACTTGTGTTCAATATAACTAAGGATACATATATTAGATGGTTCCAGTGTAGAATAGTCCACAGAATCTGGGGAACAAAATCAATTATGTTCAAGATGAAAATGGCTGCTGACAATCTATGTACATTCTGTAACAATGAAGTAGAAAACATTACGCACTTGTTCTGGTACTGTCCATAGACCCAAGAAATGGTGAAATTTGCTGTTGAGATTATTCATAGAAGTAGACCAAACTCACCTATTCAGCTGACATGTCAGGACCTAATACTTGGAATTACAAATCCAAAAATGAATGATTTAAACATTCTGTGCCTCGAAATTAAACGGTATATCTTTCAGTGTCAGAGGAAAAACAGAAGTCCTTCAAAATTTGGGCTTGTGAATAGTATGAAGCAAACGTTTGATATATATATAACTACAATAAAAACAGACGAAGAATTGAGAGACTGGTCCCTTGTCAAAATATTTACAGACATCTCTTATAACGACACTATTCATCATAACACATAATATATATATTGTTTACCACACCAGTATTTTGTTAAGTCTGCATTATCAATGATACACAATGCAATTTAGCACTCAGGTTATCCTGCTTATGTACAGTATTATATAGATAGAAGATATGCATGCTCACATCTATAACTTTATATAGAATGTTTGTGCAAGTTAGTATTTGCGTAAAATGTTTTGAAATTTAAAACTGTATATATTGTATATGATTGTATGTTTACAACTGAATTTATATACACCTTTGCAATACAATTACACGAACTACTCTGTATATAACATGCATGTATGTATTATTCTATGATGAAAATAAAATTTTACAAAAAAATAAAAAAATAAAAAACAAATAAATAAATATAGACGTTTGTAGTAGACAATAAATTTGATTACTCAAGACAATGAAGAGAGGGATATGTCCCGCTGGCATTTCCTTGAGGTTTGCAGCTGTGACAGTATCATTCAATCTCACAGATACGACTTCAGTGATTCAGACTAATGTGACGCATGCACAGCAAAGGTGTATCTAATTTCGAAAGCGGGATATAAAATAAAATAATAACATCTAAATTTCTCAGTAATATATTTAAATTAATAGCTGAATGTTTGAGTCTAATTAATAACTGGTTTGTGTTATTTTAATTTGATGTGTATCACCGATTTTGTCGTGTGACTACAACATTAAAGAACAAGAAATACCCTGATCAAAGTCGATTATTTGCAATGAAACGGTCCTATTTACACATAAATGTTGCAAACAAATTATTAGATCTACTTAAGTAACTGTCTTATAACCCTGTATTAACACTTGTAACACAATGAAATATTGCAGAAGGCCAATTAGTTTTGCATTATAATATAACCGATAAACAAGACCAAATGAAAATTTGCATTACACTTTCAATATTTTTTTTTTCATATATTGGCTTAATAAATACATATTTTTGCTATAATACATCATACTTATAAGCAATAATAGTCCTCACTTGATACATCAGACCTATAAACTTAACGGTTTGGGCAGTAAAGCATTGTTAACGATTTCAACATCCACAAATGAAATAGTCTTGGTTAAGGGAATAGTTGTTGTCATTCAGACGCCCCTTTTCTGGCATCAATACATATATTATATCGATTTTTTGTGACAACTCCATTCCAGGAGAACACGTGCGCCATTGATGTAAACTATTTTTAATACAGTTTCGATAATCGGACTCTTTTCTAATTGAAAACGTTAATTGTTGTTTGTGTTTATTTTTAAGAACATCGGGACATGCGTTATTAGTGTAAACATCGTTTGGTTGTAGCAACTAAGTCTATTAGTGTAAACCTCATTTGGTTTAAACATATTTATTTCTCTTGTACAACTAGCAAATATACAAATAGATGCACAATGCAATAAGAATAAGAAAAGGATTGAAACGAAAGAATTAAATTCTTATATGGTTTCTCTCCTTGAAATAGTTTTTACACATATAGATGGCAAGGTTTTATAGAATAAACAACAAGCATTGAAGCCAGATAAAGATGTATATGTTATAGGTATTCTAAGTTTTAGAAAGACAAACGAGTGAGGCGAGAAAAAAAAAAAAGAAAAAAAAAAAAAGAAAAAAGAAAAAAGAATAAAAAACAAAACAAGGAGTGGAGGACTGGTGATGCACGGAATAAATAAACGGCTGACGACGGAATCGGAATCGGATTGTTAAGAAAATCGTCGGGATTCGCTTAAATACTCTTGGCCGTACATCATTTGGATGTAGCAACTAAGGCTATTAGTTTAAACATCGTTTGGATGTAGCAACTAAGACTATTAGTGTAAACAGCGTTTGGATGTAGCAACTAAGTCTATTAGTGTAAACATCGTTTGGATGTAGCAACTAAGTCTATTAGTGTAAACATTTTTAGGATGTAGCAACTAAGTCTATTAGTGTAAACATCGTTTGGATGTAGCAACTAAGTCTATTAGTGTAAACGTCGTTTGGATGTAGCAACTAAGTCTATTAGTGTAAACATCGTTTGGATGTAGAAAATAAGTCTAATTGATCAAACAGTGATTGAAGAGTATAGTTCGCAGAGAACTGTCGAATTGTCTCATTACTAGAACAGTTTTAATTGATGAAAGTCGATGAACATTCTTTCGTTCACAATATTAACGTCCATACAGTAGGGAAACATATATATCTAACGTATAGCTATTAAATTACTGCCAGAGTCAAACCGATGACGCTAAACTCAAACACGTGTACGTGTATTACATTGATAATAGTTAATGTTAGTTACATTTTAAGTGAATTAACAATAACAATTTACGGTGGATTCAAAACAATAATATAGTGTAAAATGAATAATGTTTCGATGGTAAAAAATAACGTAGTCTAATTGTAACATTGCTTACAATGCCTTTAGACCTTGTATCAAATATGTGGTTCGAATAAAACAATTTGAAATAAACGAAAATATATACTTTTACCGACTACTGCTAGGTGCAATATCACGCGAATCAGAATTAATTGTAAAATGTTGCCTGGATGATTAAGAAGCCAGTTCAGTTTGTTCAAAGCATCTTGTATTCAATGCGAGAAATCTTTCAATCGCTCTCTAGCAATCTAGACTTTATTGAAACATGTCTCAAGTTGGAGAAGTCGTGGTTTGTAAATTGGAAGTAATCTACAACGTGTAATTGTTTGATGAATAATATTCATAGAAATTATAGGGTTGACTATAAGAAGGTTGACAACTTGACATGTTTAAATGTTAATATTTCATCGTAGTGGAAGTCCTATTTTGTATTCAAAATATATAGTGCTAACCTGTTGAATATGCACAATATGAATAAAACATCATACGGATTTCACAGTATAACGTCAAGCTTCAAAATTACCGCCCCAAACTGATATACAAGTATTTATTATTTAACAATTTAGCACTAACAAACGGAGATATTATACTGCATTTATAAAATCATTTATTAACTTAAGAAATACTTTTAAAAAGCGAAGTACATTGCAATTCCGTCGCCATTTAAGGAAACGAGTACATCGGAATTTATTATGAAAGCAATTGTATAGTGTCGCATTCAGATGAAGATTCTATTAGGACTCGTTCATCGTACTTTCAAAAATTAAGACGGATCTTGGCACGACAAGAGCGAACATTAATTTCACATTCATGTTATAAGCGTCCGAAAGTAAATGAAGAAGCTTATTTACAAGTACGTTTTAGTGTGTTGTTAACTTTGAAATTAGCTTTAATTTTAGGATTCAAATTCATGCATATTCTTGAATGGCTTATATCTCTCTATGTGACGACTATTGTTGATATTATCAACATTTCATTGTTAGCTTTCATTCATCATTGCCATTGAGATACACGGAACATGAAACAACAAGAAAAATGTTTTTGTTTCAATCGAATTGGAAATACAACTAAGCTTTGTAGCTTGAGATTGGAGCTATTGATCCTACGACGAACGCCATTTAGAAACCAGAACATGCCTAACATTTATGGAAAATGGGTTCTGTGAAATGAAACATTTGTTTCTACGCTTGTTTTAGTTCAGAAAATATCTGGCAACAAGAATGCTTGATTTAATGCTATTTGAAACAACACTTATAGTTGTTGATTTTTTATCCGTGCCCTTTATTTGTACAGTCGAACACCGCTATTATTTCGAACACCGTTAATTCGAATTAATCGTTATTTAACTAAAATAACAATCATTAATTGCCTATTTCGAAATCATCTCCATTTCGAAATAAAATTCTGTTCACAACTACGTTTTTCACACGTAATCACACGTGTTTATTTCGAAGTCGTACCTAAGCCCAAGCTGTCAAAGGTGTGATGACTTGGCAGTCGTCTCTCGGTTAAGTTTTCGCACCTTCCATTGTTCTCGGGTTTACCAAGTGGTGACTGACGCCTAGGTAAAATAATCAGTCTTAAGTGGATACACGGTAGAGTTATCATTGTGAGTAACAAACAATGCTGACAAATGTTATTTACTAACCATTAACACGGTGTTATTTAATCGCATGCGCAATATTCAAAACTATAACATGTATTAGTATAATGGAGAACATCGCCGAATTCCTTGCAGCGGTTACTTCCCAACCAGTTAACAGTAACCACTGTCGTATTTCAATAAGTTATTGTTTTTCTTGACTCCACACACCACCTTTGTTAAATATTCTATTTGTCAAATTAAACGTGTAAAGAAGGAAAACAACGGTGTAAATTTTTAATTTTAAAGATACCCTATATTTATATTTAACAAAGGATAAGGTAAGTCATTTTGTCATTCAGCCAGTCTGTCTGAGCTAAAAATTCCGCGATGAAGGTCTTTATATCCACAATGTATATTCTCCTGACAAATCAAACATTCTAAGCCAATATACATGTATAATCATGTCATTTATCAGAAATTTTTTAATTTTATTTAACATTGTGACATTATCTTTCTGAGTAAAACAAATAAATGAGGGAAATATAATTGCCATTCCTAGGAATTAATGTAAAATTTGTTAACCCACCATTTCAATATTAAGTGTATTCAAGGAAAATCTAATGAAAAATAATAAAACAAGTATAAACAATATTATGTTTCGATCTTGTTTAATGTATTTCAATAACTTTGTAACTGATTCGAATTCTCCTTAACGAAATACTTCTAGCCTGTTGCCGACAAATACCTACCGCGGACATAAACTCCTTACCAAAGGCAATGGTGTGTAGACTTCTTAATAGTGAAGCGTAACCGGAAACTACTTATCAACCTCACTTACGTACCCATTAATACATGTTCTATTGAATTTCAGATGTTAAAGTCACCAACTGGTAATAGAGAATAGAAGGCATATACCATTCGCTTGTGATCTTATATTTTGTAAAATATGTTTAAAAAACAAAATTGTGTTGTGTTTTGAAACCAACATTGCCTTTGTATTCTGAGTTGAGAGAAAGAAATTTTCAATGATATTTCGCTATTTTAACTTTGTGTTAAAATGATTTCTTATATAACGAATCAAAATATATTTACGCTAGCCAGGTTTTTGGATACTAACATCAAACTTTATCGATGTCCAATGTAGATGTGTGAATGTATAATTTACAGACGTGTTATGTGTGAAAACGACTCTTTTCCATTTAACATATATTGTTATAATGTATATTTGAATATATGAATATGTATATGTTTTTGTCATTACAAATTACATTGCATGCATGTGTGTATTTTTGGCCGAAGGCCTTGCATTACGGAATAAAGTCAGTATTATTATCATTATCAGATTTATTTATTACTCATACAACGATGGTTTTGTAGCACCGTATTAAATTCGTATGAGTTACAAAAAAACACAACTTTAAAACCATATAACCATATCCTTTGAAAGCGTATATCAGATAATCATTTTTTAAACTGTCTCAACCCTTCGTATTTTTCCTTGCGTTTGCAATACTTCAGCGTAATCATGCGTTTGTCGTAAAAAAAATCTTCTCTGCATACACATTACGAATATTTGTCATATTGTAATATATCACTGTTTGATAAATGGTACTGTCAAGATCTCTACTGATCTTATAGTGAGATATAACACTCTCTAAATATCTCTCATGGATACGATACGGAAATACATGCGGTAACTAAGTATGTATAAGTGTTCTTTATTACATGCACACAAATTGTCTTAATCTTAAAGATTACTATTATGAAGTGTTTATTTTATGTTAATGCATGGATATACGGATGGATGGACGGGTGAATGGGTGGATCGGGGTTTGGGTGGATTGATTAGCTAGTTAGATGGATGGATAATGGATGGATGGGTGGATGGAGGGAAGGATTTAGGGATGCAGGGATAGCTGAAATTAAGTAGGGATGAAACGATGTAGAGAGCGAGGGGTTTGTTGAGACAAGTAAGGGTGATCGATCGATGGATGGATGGACGGACGGTCAGACGATAAATAATAAAATAAAAAAATCTGAATTTCACTTTTGTATGAATGCACTGGCTGAAGAATAATGAATGAATTCAAATGTTATATATTCTTCGTATGCTTAATAAATTAATAATATTATCACCGGATAAATCAGGTCTATAAGCTACCATTTGACGAGTGTAACTTTATCTGTAAAATCAATATCCGCAAATGAAACAGTCGTGTTTAAGACAAAACCATTTGTCATACAGGCGTTTACCAAACACGAATGACTCGAATGATTTTATAGCCGAAATCTTTTTCGTTTAAAAAAAATTCTTACACAACTTCAAAACACTTATATACTGTTGATAACAATAACACTAGTAATTACACAAAAGACAACAGCAACTGACAATTGTCATTTGTAGCTTTTAGTTTTGTGCGACGTCATGCGCTCAGAGGTTTACTACAGCATGCTGGGTAAATTTATCTCCTAGCTTGCCATACATCAAAGTTAGATTAATGGAATTGCCAAGAATCCATGTGATCATATAAGGAGATAAAGTACACACGCGAAAGTCCCAATATATCTGTTTTTAGAAACAATAGCAAAGTCCATATTCTATCACGATATATTGACACAGCAGTTTTCACAATATTATAGATCAAGGGATAAATTGCAACCGTATTGGCAGTATCGGCTTGTGAAGGACTTGACCAGGCGCATTTACATTGCTCATTTGTAACTTGAAGTTTCTGAGTGACCAGGCGCATTTACATTGCTCATTTGTAACTTGAAGTTTCTGAGTGACCAGGCGCATTTACATTGCTCATTTGTAACTTGAAGTTTCTGAGTGACCAGGCGCATTTACATTGCTCATTTGTAACTTGAAGTTTCTGAGTGACCAGGCGCATTTACATTGCTCATCTGTAACTTGAAGTTTCTGAGTGACCAGGCGCATTTACATTGCTCATTTGTAACTTGAAGTTTCTGAGTGACCAGGCGCATTTACATTGCTCATTTGTAACTTGAAGTTTCTGAGTGACCAGGCGCATTTACATTGCTCATTTGTAACTTGAAGTTTCTGAGTGACCAGGCGCATTTACATTGCTCATTTGTAACTTGAAGTTTCTGAGTGACCAGGCGCATTTACATTGCTCATTTGTAACTTGAAGTTTCTGAGTGACCAGGCGCATTTACATTGCTCATTTGTAACTTGAAGTTTCTGAGTAAAATTTTTTATGTGTAACAATCCTCATGAGGCAATATTTTATTTTGATCACTTCACCTTCCAGTTTAAGCCTTAAACCAAACGTTTAGTGACTGTAGAACAACAAGAGACGCCCAATTAAAACTAGAAGTGTAACTATTTAATCAGATTATATATATAACATAAAACAATGTCCGTAACTGTGATATATTGACTGATTAACAATGAAAACCCCTACTAATTTACTTTATATACTTTGTCAATTTTGCTATTGGTAGAGACTTTACTAGAAGATCATTATCTATAATTTAAATTTCATTATTAATTAACAAGTCACTGCAAAGCCTAGGCATCGTTTCTTTTTCCCTCCAATTTCAAAAATGCACAAACTCAAGTTTAGTGCGCGCTTCCTCTGACAGCATCCTCTAAGAGCTCTTGTTTTGACTGGTGTACAGTTCAGTACAAACAAAATAACGTTTATTATTACAAAATTACGATAAAAGACCTCGAAACATAATATATTATGTGTTGACATAGTTTTTGAAAAAACAAAAACAAATACGTATTTACTGCAAAATAAATGCATCTGGACTAAAGAAATCAAATATTACATCAAGAAAAGCTTAAAAAGAGAAAAGAATGGTGTCTCCTGCGGATCAAAGATCTGTTACGATTACCATGCGGATGCAGGGTTTACTATACGTTGACGTGTATTTTAAATATTGCGAGAGACAAACTTGTTTTCAAACAATTCAACGAAAATAATAAAGGTATTCCTCCTTTTTAATCGTCTCGAGTTGCAACCGCTTTATAATTTTAGCAATTTCATTTGATGATTAGACAACGAAGCCAGCAATTTCCAATGGAATCGGAATGAAAATATTATCTGAATGTGCAGATGGTTGCACATTTTTCATGAACTTATGGCATCAAATGCATTACATGCTGCATGTCGTTATCAATATACATGATTAAATTTGCATGAAATAATTGATTTCAAATGTATATGAATTTAATTGAAAGTGGATAGAGAGGTAAACAGAACACCATTCTATATGCATTGGTTTTGGATAGGGAATGTTGTATCATGCAGAGTAAATGAATGGATTTAAACCTACATTTACGTTGCACTCAATGGAACTGTTTCAGCAGAACTGGGGTTTATGAACAACAACTACATCAGTCCACAACAGAATAAACATAGAAAATACGCCACGCTACACATATGTCAACAAAAAACCATTGTCTCTAACAGTTTATGCCATGGGAATTGGGGAACGAACATGAACAAATAAGACAGGGAACATTTCGTGCCAAAAGCAAGATTCCTCAAATCAAATGTTTTGAATACAGAATACATTTTTTCTTTATCTACGTTATTAAAAATATCGGCGACGAATACCACGCATATAATGACCATAAAACATTGGTGAAAAAATGAATCGTGACACAAGGCACGGTTTATTCTGGTTATTGTGTAGAGTATTGATAAAATCTACTACACGCTTTCTATACGTTGACATAAATAATGCATTACGTCGGTAAAACGTCTTGAATATACACGTGGCGTTTATACAAGTACATGTTGTTGAACCGTGATTTTTTATCGCCATTTCTGTATTGAACGCCTAGCTATACAACATTATTGCTAAAACTAAAGTCGCGGTCTTTATTGATTGTTCAATGAATGTCTAGATTTAATGCATTTTATTGTATGACTGGGTAAACCAGAATGGCTATATATGCTCTTGCACCGCACCGTAAAAGAAAACGACCAACAATAACGTTAACGTACAATAAGATATTTACGACAGTCATTTACATATTGCATGCCGTATCTTGGCACAGCTACACTGATTTGAAACACTTTTTATCATTTCAGGGAAAATCAACATGTATGAGAATCTTTATTCAAAGCAGTTTACATATATCGCATTAATTTTCATTTCTTGATATATTATGATGCTATGGTCATTTAATCATTTATCTGTTTATAATGTTTATTTGAACATGGACTATTTATTCAAACAAAGTGTTTTCGTCAATACCAGTTAACTCCCTATACACTCACACATATGTTAATACATGGCGGGAGTCTAGTTTACTTGTTTCAATTTCTAATATGTGCTTTAAGTCTTAAATAAATTAATAATAAACGTAAAATTCCGAAGATACGTTCAACAAACAGTTCAGTAGTTCCTTGCTTCTTTTTCGAAATTCATTTTTAAACAAAATCTGTGACAGGCACAATTACATGTGGTTAATTGAAAACGAAGTGGTTGCACATGCCCTTATTAAGCTTACTATGCAGCGCAGGATATGAAGATGAGGCATTCATGCTTTAGGCTACAACATATTAAGCTTAATATGGAGCGCAGTATATGAAGATGAGGCATTCATGCTTTAGGCTACAACATATGAAGCTTACTATGCAGCGCAGGATATGAAGATGAGGCATTCATGCTTTAGGCTACAACATATTAAGCTTAATATGGAGCGCAGGATATGAAGATGAAGCATTCATGTTTTAGGCTACAACATATTAAGCTTAATATGCAGCGCAGGATATGAAGATGAGGCATTCATGCTTTAGGCTACAACATATTAAGATACATTATTATCACTGTATTAAAACATGTATTTATATATCAACATTTTTATTTATAAATCCGCGTAATTGTACTATATAATGCAGATAATCAGCGTGCTTATGTACTTAGTAATCTGTGCTTATGTACTTAGTAATCTGTGCTTATGTACTTAGTATTATATGATAATGTTCCATTTTCTCATTTACTGGCTTTATTTACTTTATTTCTTTCACACTAAAGAAAGACTTATTCAATATAAGACGAAAACAATACCATTGTCTCTTTGCTTGGTCTACGACCTTTTGTCCTGACGTAGAACCCATTTCCAGCCGAAGATAATTATTTGGTCAATTACAGTTGGATTTATTTTGGCAACTTTTAGCCGTTTTCCCACGATAATAGCAGATTTGAGACTATATAGGATACTCCAATGGCGAAAATGAGATACAACTTTTACCACACAGACTTAGATGAACTAAGCTAGAATATGATTATAATGTCAGAACAGTGTTATTACCGCTCTTAGAGTAACTTTTTCGTGATGGGCTTGCGAAATATCGAAATTCGTCGAAAGAAAAACACAAAATATTCAACAAAATATATACAAGTCACATTTTTCATCGCGATTAACTTGTGTATCTATTGTTAAACACATATATAATGTGCAGAGCGAGTAATTATACGCTGGTTGTGTAAAACTGCACAAACAGTTTCCTGTATACACTATAAATACTCGTTCCTTCCCTAAAGAAATGGACAGTCTTCGTCTTGAATTTTTTCCATTTTCGTTAATGGGAATGCGCCGAGAAATGTACTGAAAACAAATAACAGTGGTAGCTTCTTCATGTTAAGAGGTATTTTGTTAAATAGAGGCTAAACGCATTGCACTCCCATGGGAAATACTCTTACACAAATAAATGTGGTTGACAATCGTCGTTATTAGAAGAACGAAATTAGAAACACTTGTTGCAGCTCTAAACGTGTTCCCTGCGCGTGAACTTGCATCGCCGCCATCTATTTCTACTATAATTATCAATTAATCTTGCAATCACATGAGTCTGTACACAGTATATGTAAGTATACTATTCCTAATAAATCAAGATTTGTATCAATTTTTATCTCCTACTAAATAATTATTTAAAACTTATAAACTTGTAGATTTGACGATTTATAAACGATTTGTCTCATTTGTGAGTTAATCTCATATTTCACGTATTACTTGATATTATTTGACACTTTTAATGAACATATAACGCTAAAATAAAAATACGTGTTGTCCATATGTAATGTTTCAAAGATAATAAATACACGTACTATATATTTGATAAGTATATTCACGACAAGATACCATGTTATAATGTTATTTTAATTTCCGATCAATGGCCTTCTAGTACACACAAATCTTAAGCTTTAAAAACTTTTGAAAATATCGATATTTTGTGAAATACAAAAGGAAAATGTGGCCAACACAAATTATGAAATGTTCTTGAGATTTTCGTTTAGTGTACACTAATCCTTATTCAAACATTTTATGTAATGTGAGGTAGATAGAGTATGTATACCGATGCAGAGCAACCGTCAGGGCACATACAACTCATTTTAAATAATTTGAGTGACAATGTAGATAATTTTATAAGCAAATGTCGATTTGAAAATGTATTTATTAAAGATAAAATGACTGAGCGTTGTTTTTTTCTGCGTGCACATTTGTACATATTCTTATCTATCTCGTTTTTTGTTTGGTTTGTAATACCGTTTGAACTGTATACAAGTCTAATCCTTTTCCGTCACTACGCAAAGTTTATCAAAGGCAATATATACGCATGCGCGTAAGTGCACAACATGTACATTTCATCAATACCGATTTAACTACTACCACTGATTTTCCTGTGAAAGTGTCATCGATGACCAAAGTTTGTATAACAAATAATATACAATTGTCAAATGTTTATAGAAACACGATCATCAAATTAACAATGGTTCAATATTTTATTAATTAAAATCAACTTTTTTGTTTGGAAATGTCCTTGTTGACCTAACGTCGATGCGCCCCTTTAATCACCAGTAAAATACCATGTAATTGAGCAGATTGGCCAACGATGACACTTCTTTCACCTGATTAACTGTTTACGCAGTTTCAAGGAGAAAACGGGTGGTCACGTTGTGTCTACAAGCGCAGCGCACACGGCAGAGCAATGAATGGCAAAACTGTTATAAAAAATATATATGAGGAGCTTCCCTTCATATACCATTCCAGTTTTTGCTAATAATAATTTTAGCTCCTCGTCGCTTTTGTGCTAGGTTGCCTTTTCTTTATTGCCTTTGGACCCATGTTTATTAATATATCATTATTTTAACAGTACAACTAATCTGATATAAACCAAAACCAAGCTCACAGCACAATGATTGGTCCATAATGGCTCAATAAAAGGAGTGAATTTGGAGGAATAGTCCATTTGTGCAAAACTGGAAGGGTCTATTCTGGCTTTACTTCCACAGAATATATTAGTATCAACGTCATGATGATATAAATGTATCATTAATTCCACTACACAAATACGTTTTCACACTTTATTAATAAATCAGGTTGTTAGTTACTTGAAAAGCCTCGTATGACATAGTTAACGTTTAAAATAGTTACAAATGTACGACATTTTAGCGAAAACAGTGTCACAGCTAAACATGTTTTTGTTGTGTAAAATGGTATTTGTCGACTTAGCCCTTGGCAAGTATTTATAATGGGCTCGTTGGAAGGACTGAAATAACACACACAACTATATATCAAAGATATATTTAATACGAAGTTACTCGTATGGCGGTTACGTGGCAAATACCTAATATAAAGAATCATTATGAATCAAGTATTGACGCATATATATCAATTAGCATAACAATAATAACACAATACGTTGCAATGAATTACAATTTACAGCAATACAAAAGTAATAAATAAGCTATCACTAACCTGAAATAACACACAACTATATATCAAAGACTTATGCTCACTTCCACTTGTCACGTGAGCAATGCAGCGATCATGTCATGCGTGACAGGTTGTGATGAAAACTAGTTAGACTTGTTAGTATAATAACGGTAAAGAAGTATAGAAGTATAGAAAGTAATAAAAACATTTGAATATACTTTACGGGCAATAATAATTTGATCAATCACACTCCGACATATTGATTTTTAGACTGTTGGCGCAAGCCAACATGATTTAGTAGGTGTATTCTGAAATCGGTATTGAGTGAACTACGTCTTTACTTTGCAGGCTACGAGTCAGTAAATCGATAAATTACTGCGCTTCGCTCGCTGAGCAGTGAGGCTTCCTGTTATCGATGCTACCTTCTATGAACAGATGACAAGAAATAGATCCGACTTAAAACACTAATTAACAATAATAATAATCCATTTTATTCACATCTACAAGTGAATTCATGTTATGTCTATTCACATAGGTATGATAGCGTAGCTGTTTGTGCTGTTGGCTGGTTAACTGCGTATAACATCATATTGCGCAAGTTTAACAACAGTGTATTGAGTCAGTATTGAGCAGAGCGATCGTAACCAATGGATTGACGATTGCCATTGTTTTTGACGTTATGGAAAAGCATTGTATTTCTAAAGAGAGTTTTGATGGTATTTTACTAATTAACTTAGTTTTATTTAAACTGATATTTACCGAACATAGCGCTTGTGATAAAATGCACTGAATATTGATTCGAACTTATGCGGTTCATCGACTATTTTTACCCGTTGTAGATTGACTTGCATAAAACTCTGTTTGCTTTTTAAATAGTTTTCAGAAAACTATTTGCCTCCCACGAATTACAAAACAATAATGATGAGAATTTCGTAAATAAATAACATTGAATTAGTCGCGCGCTATATTAGTTTTAATTTACAGGTGCCCGGATCTCGATCTTCAATTAGGTCAATCACCAGCTTTTACCAATTTATTGTAAGTAGAGTGTATAGTTACGAGTTTAGTGATTGTTTTTTTGTAGAAATGATATAACAGACAGGTCACTAACTTCAATAAATGTTCCATATGATAAAAATACTCTCATTTGCTCTTAGTTTCTTTTCTCGCCAACAGTCTTTCTAAGCTGTCAGCGTTTTGATTATCCATGTATATATACGTAGTTGTCAGACTTTATAATGAGCGAGAGTACATGCCATCGCCTTTCGCATTTGTTTAAGAATATTTGAACGTGTAATGCAAGTACTGTTGCCTGTTTCATATTGGTTTGAGTTTTGACAGTGTGTTGCGTGTCTCAAGGGGGAAATCGTAAAGTGAACTCTAGCTACCTTTAAGTGAGGCACAAAAACAGTTGGTGCTCAAAATGGCCGGTTTTGAAACAAATGTTGGATGTTTTTCTATGGTTCGTACAGCTTTTTTCCGCTTTTCATCCCAAGAATATGCTCATGTTGTGGCCCAATATTCCATGTAATCACGTGTTTCATTTCAAGACTATAACGTTTCATATAAAAAAGTTATTGAAGGTACAGTGTGTGAAGATGTGTTGTTGAATTGTAGAGCTCACAACATTTTTTCGCATTTTTAATAGTAAGAAGACAATGTAATTCCATTTTATGACTATAGATATGCAGTTTAGCCTTACTCTTACTGAAATTCAATACTCAGTACTGCGGTTACACACAACTAGAACTGAGCGCGGACACCCATACGGAATCGTGCCCGCTGGCTTCGGGCACTATACCATTTAGTCGGTCCGCTAAAATGGCATTTTGAAATTAACCTAAATAACGGACCATTGACGTTTATATACGCGAAAAAAAAACATATTCATGTAAGGTATAATATACGTAGATAGGGTCATCTGTCAAACCGTATTGTTGCTAACTTTAATTACGCACGTTCACAATATGATATGAATATGTATCAATTTAAATATTATTCATGCGCTGTTACTATAGTATGTTCGTGTGTGGAACATATATATCAATTGTTTGACTAGATTCCATGTATATTCTTTGCGTTATAAGGCTGGCAGGTATTAAGTAACCTGGCATGTTAACAACGGCAAAGTGACTCTCTATATAATACCGTTGCAGTGATTTCATGAAAGCAATTGTAAAAAAATAACTTCATATATTTCTCTGATATTTTCGTGTGTTTATGTATAATATACAATTATATTATAGTATATGTTAGTCCGTACTTACAACTTGGCCATAAATGGAGTGATCTTAAGATCACTTAACACAAATGTTTGCCTCAACAAGACAGCGTGACACTTCATGAATCAGGTCCATTAGTTAAAATTCAAGACCATAATTGGAGGTCAAAGCGGCATCGAGGAGCATCCATCGGTTTTACCTGTTATATTAGATTATACACTTAAAAATTAATGTATGACATGCCTAAAGCTTACTTGACCGGAAGAGATAACATATTAACCAAGACTCCGATAAAGTTCTTAAAATCAGCAAAACAAATGTAAATGGTAGCATATATTCGATTTTGATAACTAATTTGCATCTCTGCTCGTTGTTATGAAATGCGTACATTCAGAATTGAATATTACGTTCGTTTCTTTTATGCAGCGTATGCGGGATACACGTTGTGGGATACACGTGATTATCATAAATGACAATTAATATTAATCTAACCTCGTTTGCCACGTGTATCGATAGTAACGAAGTCCTTAATTGATTTTGCTAGTGTAAGTAGTACCTTAGGAGAAAAGTTAATCGCAATTAGCTATGCGAAATTAACAATAAAGACGCAAAGTTCCGTTAAGTTCGGTATTACAAAGGTAGTCAGTGCAACGTGTGAGTATATATAAACACCTGTTGTTGTTAATATAAACAGTTGGGGCCAGCGCAGTGTAGAATTAATTATTTTGAGGAAATCACACAGCCAAAATAACCTGTTATGCTGTTCATGTGTCTTGTTCCTCATTGTCCGTACTATATGCAAGAATGTGTGGCGCGTTGGCATTGCAAGACATGTGTTTGAAGAACATACTCTGAAGTTTATTGTTGCCACATTAAATTACTGTGTAACTGCAACCACAATAAAATTGATATTAATGCACTTTATTCACTTAACTTGATTATTTAAATAATATTAAAATAAAAAACGCTTACAAATATTCTATAAATTGAAACGTTCACGCAATGCGTGATTATCCATTTCTAGTGTCAGCTATTGCATGTTGGACGACAATTTAGTTTCTGAGAATTGAACTTGCGTTATTCCCTAAAGAAAAAACTCAACTGCTAAATTCACCTGAAAGTTTCTCAATATTATTCATGCACAGCCTTAACCCACATAACAATATCGTTAACGCATTTAATCATTTATTTTTAATTCAAATTGTTTGTCTTAAACTGAATTCTACAAGTAAAGCCTCGTGGAATTTAATCAAAATTTACCAATCTTGAAGTAAAACAAAGAACGCTTGATTAACATAACTTTTACCCTGACATAACTGCATTAAAAATAACTAATTCATTGTTATATCTGTTGTTTTTTTCTCTTACGTTCAAGTCCATGTACACTGTCTAATGTTTCGTGCTTATGAAAACAACTGATATTCGCATTTGTCTCAAGGCACGGTCTGTTACTAAATACTCTAAGGGGAACTGCTTTCTGTCGACTCGTGCATGCCGACTGATAGACCATAATCGCTAGGCATATGGATTTATGATGATGATCTATGGAAATTATCATTCCCGAAATTGAAATCGACTATGCCCAGTAGTTATGCGATCATCTAAGCAGATCTGCATATCGGACGTCTAATTAATCACAATTATTCCATTACTCAAAATTGAATAATTGAATAAAGGTTTCTGGGTAATCACTACCCTAGAACATTGGTTATTGCATACTTTATGACAACCATGATTCGTGTGGATCTACGTCACGAACAGTTTCTTAGCATGTGTGGTAATTAATTATACAGCCTGGCCTCCTTCCTGAGACCTTAATCAGATGCTTTCCCCAGTCATTTTATTACCAAATATATTCCAACAAAGTTTATATTGCCAAATTTATTAACTTAGGAATCAACGTTTCAGTATAATATCATAAAATGTTAACAACCTCTGTCAAATACGAACACATTCCGAACTGCTTTACACTGTCGAACAGCTCATTACAACTAATAATCAGCATTATTCACTCTACGCCAATAATACTTTCCACGTGGTCCTGATATCAGGGAATCATTCCGAGTATGTGCTTCATTCACACCATAAGATAAGATAAATAATTACACTGTATATCCCTCATGTCATACATTCATGTGTTAACTGTACTTGTTGTTCATCGTGTAGCAAATTGGTAACATAGTTGTACATCATCTTGTCTAGAAATCGTTTTAATATACGTAAACCTACGAATACTGTGATATAATCTAAGATACCTTGACACCTTATTATTTCCTCATTGTTACTGGAAACGTGTGTACTTTGAAACAAGGCGTTTGGAATGGAGTTGTTAATATACATAACAGTTGAACGTTACATCCTTGCTTATTTTCCTTGGAATAATTGTGTTGTTGTTGTTGTTGCATTTAGGACCCCCCCACACACACACATAACAAACACTTGCGATCTTAAGTGATTCATTAAAGTATGCAAGTTAGTTATTTCAAAATAAATATAATTTTTCTTTTCTTTTCTTATTTAATAACATATTTAATGCTTCCGAAAATAGGCATATAATTATAGTAAAATACACACCATTCCTATGCGTTTTAACTGTTTTGCTGCCAATCATCGATTGGACTAACGCTGTAACTTAACAATTTTTGATTTGATATTGAACAAATAAATTATCTTCATCTTCAGTCTCGATCTAATAACAACCAAGACATATAATTATAGTTATTTGCAACGTGTTTATTTTTGTCAGTCGTCTTTGACATTTGGGTCAATTTTGACACGGATTTTTATGACTGCGCAAAATGATTTCATATCCGTGGCATCAAAATACGCAATTGTGAAATTATAAAGTCGGTCATTCATAACATGAAAGTTATTTTCGTCTTAAATAACGTATTGCGTAACAGATTTCAATTTATAGTTCATACCTGTTTCAATGATTGCTTGTAACACCAAAAACGTCACAAGACTTATCGTATTTTCTATTCAGAGAATTTGTTTTGATACATTGGTCTGACTATGTAACTAATGCTTTTTGTTCGGTAGGACACACATGTTTCCCTGCACATATGATTTAATTTTCATTCTACCAAGCCAGTCTTTGCAAGTCTGTTTCTGTTGATAAAAGAAAAAAGACCTATGCACATGATCAGAAACTTTAAATGAAATCTTAATCAAATTATTATTTCAATATCCAGATGAGGTCCCTTTTTAATACATTCATAAAACATGCTGAATGCATATTTGGTTCAATATCAACGATCATCTTTCATGACATCATTGATTCCAAATGTGCCTGAATCCAACTGAAAGTAGATAGAGTGTCCAACAGAGCACCATATGATATGCATAGGCTGAGATTACGTAATGCTTTAGCATGCAGAGGAAATGTGTGTAGAAAATGTGTGTGTCTATTATAATGTTGGAGTTGCAACCCGCAGAAATGTTTAAACCGAGAGATTAAAACAACACAAATTTATGTACACAAAAAAAATACAACACACACACACACACAATTGCCGCATCACCCATATTAAGATATCAATTCATGCAAACCGTTTTCAAATCTGTTAACAACAAATTATTCCAACCATTAGTAGATAATCATACCCAGCCTTTAGTAAATTTTATTACGAATAGAAAAAAGAAACATATAACAGTTTCCTATGGTAACAAATTCCAATTTCGGTGCAGAACCGAAACAAAATAGTATGTTATGTTACACGTGTTTACCATAAATGCCAATTAATATTAACAGTAACCACACTTGACACATGTATATGGATGGTTACAAAATCATAAATTGATGTTACCAGATGAGTGTACTTATTACCCTTAGGGAACGTTTCGCCACCACTCGTTATGCCAAAGGAACAATAAAGACGCAACATGATATACGGTGACCTTTAAGTTCGGTAATACAAGGTTGTCAAGGAAACGGGTGCGGATATGTCAACAGATGTTTATGTTAATGTAAACAGTGGGGAAGATGAATGGTAAATTGGTAACATTTACATTATCTTGTCTAGTAATCGTGTTAATATACATTAACCTTCGAATACTGAGATATAATCGTAGAGACCTTGACACCTATTTATTTCCGCTACGTTACTTGAAGCGTGAGTATGTTTAAATAAGGTATTTGTTGTGGAGTTGTTTATATGCATATTAATATAAAGCTTAACGCGACGTATTTACTTATTTTAATAGGATAGGTTGAGTTTCATCATTTAGGACCGCTTTTTATACTTCTTTTATTTTTTGTAACAATACTATAAATAATGAAAAAGAATACAATCCTTTCTTTCAAACTAATTAATGACATTATGCATGTACGTTTTTTTTTCCGAATATATATAATAGTTTTTCTTATTTAATAGTACATTTAATAATTCAGTAAATAAGCACAGTTGCTCAGACAATAACGTGCGTATATTCTAAAATCAAAACATTACTATGCGTTTTTCCTGTTTTTACGCCGTACATTGTTTTATTTACAATGTAACTTAACACACTTTGATTTTTTAACAAACACATGTTCTTCAATATCTCTCTTATAACAACCAGGACCCACATCGTTAATTGTAATTTGTGAAAGCAAGACTTCTTTGACATTGGTGTCATTTTTGACACAGATGTATGACTGCGAGAAGTGTTATTATTTCGAATGTTTCTGTGAAAGTAAATTCGTGGTCCATCAAAAATCCGATAAAAGGAAGTGTTTCACATTGTGCTTCATGAAACTCGGTCAATCACAAAATGAAATTTATATTCGTCAAACGCAAGCATTAGGCAACCTATTTTGAATTATACTCATAAATGAAGCCAAAACCATTCATCAATAGCTAAATTAAATAGCTACTGAAATATAATACGACTTTGTATAAGAATTACACATGGACATGAGTTTAAACATATAGTTATGTCTGATTCCTTTTCTATATAATTTGCATACAATAAACGTAGGTATGAACTACAACAAAGCACGGTTGTTGCATGGTAATAATAACTATATCACATATTTTATTTTATTATCTTTAAAGGGACCTGTTCACAGATTGACAAATTGACAAATTTCAAACTTATTGTCACAGATTCCAAAAATAAAAGAATAGTGTTGATAAAGGAGCGAGAAAAGATAAAATTTAAACATAGAAAAAATAAACTATTTGATTATCTTTAAAGGGACCTGTTCACAGATTGATAAATTGACAAATTTCAAACTTATTGTCACAGATTCCAAAAATAAAAGAATAGTGTTGATAAAGGAGCGAGAAAAGATAAGATTTAAACATAGAAATAAACTGTAAATACCGTTTCGTTAATGAGTAAACGTCTGTTGAAATGGATCATATTATACAGCGTTTTTAACGCGAAACGTTGAAATAAGCTGGAGTGTTTCTGTTGTTTTCGTTGAAATTGTTGAAAACACGTGAGAATCATTTAAACAATACACAGATGACTATATAAATCGGAATGGCCGAGAGGTTAGCGCGTTAGACTTAAAAACCACCCATGTATATAAAATACCGATTTATACCTCTGCCAACTATTGCTTGTTACCAAAGAAAAACGTCGCAAGAAATTATTGGATTCTACATTCAATGAATTAGTTTTTAATATATGTTTCTGACTATCAAACTTTTGTTTGTTTCTGTAGGACACAATTATTTTCCTGCATCTAGACATTAATTGCTGGTCATACAATTTCACACATTATGTTCGTTTCTAACTAATTATAGGGAACCTATTTTTGCGTTTTTACAATTTAAATAATGAACTCGATTTCTTATTTAATAATATATACATATATTGTTTAATGTTCACTCTATCCTCACATGCTTTACAAGTATGTGTCTGTGTATGTAATAGATATACAATATAACTAGACACCAGATCAGAATCGTTAAATGGAATCTGAATCAAATGAATACTTCAATGTGCTGATGAGTGCACATATGTACTAAATTCATGAAATCAAATACATGGGAAACCGCATTTGGCTCAATAACCGTCTCTGTGGCCTAATGGTTATGGCGTTCGCCTACGGAACGGGAGGTCGAAGGTTTGAGTCCGCACAGGGTTTGTTCTGATATGACCGGTTGCCTACCCAGTACCTAGTTAAACCGAAAGTGTACCGATTGCCTTCCTGCCAAGCGCCCGGCATATAGGATAGAACTCGGGAGTAAAGATGTTCATCAGTAAAGGAATGTCATAAGTAAAAACCGGCTGGCCCTACATCGCGAGGGGTGACACTATAATAAACACTTTTATAAACGATCATACTTGCATGATATAACTGATTCTAAATGTGCCTGATTCCAACTGAAAGTGGTTAGAGTTTCCGAACTAACATCATATGGTATGCATAAGCTGCGATTACGATAAGCTATATCATGGAGAGTAAATGTGTGTGTCTACTACAATATTGACGTTGCATCCCGTTTGTTGAAACCGACAGTTTAAAACAACACAAAGAAATTTAAAAAAAACAGCAACAAACAAAAAAAAAACAGAAAAAAATAACGAGCAACTTATACATACCAACAAATATCATTTTCTTCTAATCGTTTTTAAGTCATTAAACAAAATATTATGGCGACCATTATATTGGTTAATAGTCATGTCCAGCCATTAGATAATAGTATTACGTATAGAAAAAATCGAACACATATAGCAGTGTCCTATGATAAACAAAATGGTGCAGAAGTCAAATAAATATATATGTGTAATGTGGTTCTTTTTTCCGTCTTCTTGTTTCTTATACATGTTTCGTAGACATTAAATCCAGATGATGCAGATGCTCCTATTTAATATATGTTCAATATAGACATTTACATATCGATATACTGGCACTTTTAATCATTTCAGGAAGAAAATATTAACATTTATTAGATTATTTGTGCAATGCAATGAGCACATAACAGATTGTGCTCTTCTTTTCGTGATTTAACACGATTCTTTGCTTAATTAATCATTAAGCTTACAGGAATAATGAAACTCCAGAGACATCACCAAGAGAGAAGCCCTTATTACCATCCGCTGATCCTTTAGTTGAGGCAAGCGCCCAATTACCTATACAGTTCAGGACAATACATACAACACAACACAAAACATAAAAATTATTAAAACTGGGGTCACCGCCTTGGAACGGCCAATGCAAAGCTGTTTATACTACTACTACTACTACTTCTACTACTACTACTACTACTACTACTACTACTACTACTACTACTACTACTACTACTACTACTACTACTACTGCTACTACCACTACTACTGCTACTACTACTACTACTACTACTACTACTACTACTACTACTACTACTACTGCTACTACCACTACTACTGCTACTACTACTACTACTACTACTTCTACTACTACTTCTACTACTACTTCTACTACTACTGCCATTACTACTACTACTACTTCTACTACTACTACTACTACTACTACTACTAATACTACTACTACTACTACTACTACTACTTCTACTACTCATAATAATAATAATAATAATAATATATAAATCCTTATTCACGTACTAAAACGTAGACCACAGATAGAAACTAACTGTGGATGAGGGAGTCTATTTGTTTTCCATTTGTTTAGAATCGATTTATAAAAATGATAAAATTATTTAAAGGTTTGTTTATTAACAAAACGTTCGATGGTTAAATTGATGTTTACAAAAGTAATCTGTGTACATGTACTTTGAATAAATTTATATTTTTCAAGTTTTCCTTAATTTCCTAAAATCCCACAATAAAGGTTTATTCAAGATACTGGAGTCATTATCTCTGTTTTGTTATATGTCCCATTTCCCCTAACGTACACTCTAATTCCGGACCGCCGTTCTAAGATAATTAATTGGTTAATTACTGGGCGAATGGCTATGCCAAAATGTCGATGTTTTCTCACGATAATAGCAGATTTGAGACACTTTAAGGCCCGTCGACAGGGAAAACGATATACACAATCTTCTAAGACTTTGAACGACTAATTTGGCTGTAATATCACATCAGAACGGGGTATTTGCAACTAAAGATTCATCATGTTTTATAGTTGTGTAGTTGTTCACGAAATGTAGGAAATCGGTTCACGCCATTTAACTCTTCCTTAGACCTTGTGTAGCTCAGGAAAATGTCTGATATTGGACCAACGAGATTTTACTCTAAAGTATATAAAATTTAGCTCCTCAAAGGTGCGTTTACGGTCGCGGTGGCGTAGTGGGTATTGTGTCCTCCTAGCGATCGGGAGTTTCTGGGTTCGATCCCCACTCTGGGAGCGTTCTCAAGATCTCCTCCAAATACACCAAGTACTGGTTTTACCAAGGAGACGGACTCGACAGTGTCTCTATAAGCGTTAGTCTTTCGATGAAATCGAGTTAAAATAAATACGTTTAAACTAAACAAAAAGTGCGCTATTGAAGCATAATATGTTTCTGATCTTTTATTACTAAGACAGTGTGTAAAAGTGTCGCAATTTACTGTCTATTGCAAAATCATTTGACCTGTAATATGTTTTACTGATAATGTCGTTCCTTTATCTAGATGAATTGAAGTATACCATTAATTAAATTAAATTTTCCAGAGAAGACCGTATTGTGAATAAGTCTGTGACACTATTTAAGTCTCAAGTTCACACAGAAAGCGCAGCTATTTAATTAGTCAATATTACTTTTAATGTGTACGGTGAAAACGGTGCAAACCGTTACCTCTTACACTATAAAAATACATATTCTTTCCTTAAATAAAGGGACTAGCTTTCGTCCTGAATTCCATTTTTTCTCAAATGGGAATGAACCGAGAAATGCGCTCAAAACAAATTAGAGAGTTAGCTTCTGCATGTTAAGACATATTTTGTCAAATCGATGCTAAATGCATTGCACTCCCATGGGAAATAAATAGTATTACACAAATAAATGTTGTTGATATTCACCGTTGTTAGAAAAGCGAACTAAAATTTTCTGGTGCATGCTAACAATACTCACAATATTAACAATATTTTGCAATTCCGAAATATATCGTAAATTGTTACTGTTGGAAAATTATTGCATAGGGACGTCAGTTATTGAAATCATTGACATATACTTATGTAATCTAACAGGTCAAATTGTATGTCACAATATATTTTTCGAAAGGCTTGTACACTTCCAATAAATCAAGATCGAAAAATGAAGATTGATAATGTTTTCTGTTCATAAAAGCATCTTTAATGCATTATACACTAAAGTGTTGTATGTAACATGCCTCTCGTCATTAATACGTACATTAATATAATGCATGTATTTAAATTCTGACATGTTTAGCCGGCTTATCTGCATTTTCTTCTAGCGTCGTGTCATCTTATATTTCTTAACATTTTAAAAATGATAAAGCTTGATTAAACATGACAAGCAGTTTTAAAATTTGCATGGAAATGCGATCAATTTCACAGAAGGCGAATGTCGAAGCACGATATGCTCTTGCCGTAAGACCTCCTGAGGCGTGAAACGCTTTTTCAGATTGGAAAACCATTATAATTCCAATTGTAGAACATCAATTGTGACAATCCAGATCTGGTAAAAAAAACAAACAACGCAAACTATTTATGGAAAGTATAGATTAACGGCCGTACCTTAAAATCCAAAATATAAAATATCCATTGTTTGCTAATATTATATTTGAATTTGATTTATTTGAATATTGTCTCTTTGTAATGAAACGTGTTAATTTACAGTGTAACGTATATGAGATGCTGAAGGTGTTTGATGCACGTGCTTATCATAAATACCTATTGATATTAATAGTAATCACACTTGACACGTGTATATCGATGGTTACAAAATCAGTAATTGATTTAACCAGTGTACTTATTGGCCTTGGGGAAAGTTGTGTCAACACTAGCTATGCAAGTGAAAACTAAAGACACAACGTAATAGTGGTGGCCTTCAAGTTCAGCATTACAAAAGTTGTCTGGGAAACGGTTACGGATTTGGCAACAGCTGTTGTTGTTCATATTAACGGTGGGAAAGATGAAAAAAATCTAATATATTTAATTTGGAGACAAATGTAACATTTTATTGCTGTTCATGTCTCAACCCACTTAATTGTTGTTACAAGGGAAAACTGCGTCATTGCCATCACAATAATGTGATAATAATGCATTTATTCACGAAAGTTATTTATACAAAGGCTTTTAAAATTTAAATGCTTTAAAGAGATTTTACCAATCAAACATTCACGAAAAATGTGATTATCCATTTCTAGTGTCAGCTTTTGCATGTTGGATAACAATTTAGTTTTCGAGAATTTAAATTGTGTTTTTCCATTAGGATATGTCTCAACTGCTAAATTCAGTTGAATATTTCTTATATTAATACACGCTTTAACTATACATCAACGCCGTATATCCAGTGCTCTTTACTCATTTTGTTTTTATATCAAGTTGTCCGTTACCGAAGGTCTTTATGCGTTTGTTTTAATTAATTGTTTGTAATTGTAAAATATAATATTCAGCCCTACCGCCCCTACATGTAAACATAAATTACTTCTTTTAAACAATAAAGAACGTGCATTTTTAAGCTGATATAATATTTATTTTTATAAGTCATTTATATAAACATGTTCATTTAATTATGTTAATTTATGTCTTACAAAATACCAACATATTTTATTGTCCATATAGTAAAAGCATTGAACAGTGTCTGATCTGCGTGCTTTGAAACTCAAAGGACAACCATTTTTTTCTATAAGTCTGTTATTACACACCCGAGGGAACTGCTTACTTTCAACTCGTGCATTTATTGCAAGGTATATGTATGACAACCAATAGATCCTAATCACCGGTTATGATTTATATAAATTATCATACCCGAAATTGATTCTGAATATCCCCAGCAGCTACGTGATGATCTGAACAGATCTGCATATCGGACGTGTGATTAATCACAATTATTACTTTAAATTGAATAATTGAATAAAGGTTTCGGGGGAATAACTACCGCGAACGCTTGGTAATTACAAGTTATGGTAAATATTTCACGTGTGGATCTATGTCACGAACAATATCTTCTCAATTGAGGTAATTTATATTATACCCCATTTTTGTGAAGCCAACAGATGCGAATTAAAGGCATTTTATCCGAAAAAGATGGTTTATATACGCATAAATGTTGTCTTAATAAATAAATTAGTTTACTGCCAAATGAAGACAACCACGATGACTGTAATAATGTTGGATATTATTTATGGTTGTTTTTTTTGTACGATGAATATTGCAATGTAATTGAGATGCATACGGACAACACAGTTCAATGCAATTAAAACCAGCACATATAAACAACAGGTTGTTTAATGATATATACATACACGCTTCAACAATATAAAATGGAAACAGCTTTCTTCTAATACAGATCTCATTCCGAACTGTCGACGATCAAATACCCTCATCAATTAGTAGTTATCTGCATTATTCACTCTTAAGTCGATAGTATTTTCCACATGACCCTGTTAGCATGGGATCGTACTAAGAATGCTCATCACAAAAACCATCAGATACTGTATTACCCTTTCTCTTCTTTTTCCACATCAAACTGCAAATTAGTAACATAGTTGTACCTATTCTGTCTAATAATCTATTTGTACGTTAACCTACAAATATCAAGAGATTATCGTATTTCCCTTTTTTTGTAATTTTAAACTAGTACACTTTGAATGCTGCTATTGTTATACAGTTGCAAATGTGCAAACAATTTAAATGTGGCCACAGTTTTGTTATTTGCATTTCACTAATAATCGGTTAGTCATCATTTATATCGATTTTTTAATTGTATATAAGCATCGGCAATTAAAACTAAATTATTAACAACTCCATGCTATTATTGTGTGATTCAAAAATTATTAAAACGGTGAAAATATTTTGAATTACAAGTGGGTAAGGTATTTCGCTAAAGAGCAGCGTTAAGTGTAAACAGAAGCTAGCATTTAGGTATATCCTTAAACACAAAAACAGTATTTACGTTGTTGTGCTGAATGTAGTTTGATGCAATATTGGACATTACCGTAATTACCTTTAGTATTGGGACACTCTTAATATTGGGACACCCTTAAAAAAATAATTATTTTTGAAAGTTGAATTATTTTATGTCCCGAAATACTGAGACACCAAAATAACACCTTATGTTGTTACTGTATACACATTCCATTCCCTGCTACTACGCTGCTTGCATAGCGACTTGTGACACGGTATATTGCTCTTGCTTATCTATACACAGTAATGAACACCTCCAGGGGTATTTTTACACATAGTTGACATGTAGTGCAAACTGTGTTCTCTACTGGAGCATGGTCTTTTCAATTAAAGTTCTCAATTGATAACCATTAGGTCCCCAGCAAGAAATAATTAGGGCCCCGCAAATTTTTGCGGGTGTCCTATAAAAATCACCCTGTCTGTCCGTCTGTCCGTCCGTCCGTCCGTCCACATTTTTCAAGTTTTTCTTTCATAACTTCAAAACCGTTTCAGCTATTAATTTGAAACTTCATGGGTGGATAGATCTCATTAAGGAGAAGTGCAGTGCACAAGAACCATTACTCTGCACTTCATGGTTCTGGAGATATTGACCTTTGTTAATTTTTCATACTTCGTTTTTGCCTGGAGCATAACTCTTGGACTATAAGAGGCATTAACTTGAAACATCATAGGTGGATAGATCTCATTGAGGAGAAGTGCAGTGCACAAGAACCGTTGCTCTGCACTTCATAATTTTGGAGTTATTGCCCTTTGTTAATTTTTCATTTTCAGGCGGAGTCAACTTTTGGTTTCAGTTCTCTAACTTGAGAACGAATTGAAATATTTTAATGAAACTTCATCCATAGATACCTTATATTAATACCTGGCTTGGGATTACATAGGGGGTGGATAGAGTCACTGTCAAGGTCACCGTTACAAAAAATAGAAAAACGGTTTCCGCTCAATTACTCGAGAATGAATTGAGCTTTTGTAAATAAACTTCATACATAGATACCATTTACCAAGACATCGCTTGGGATTGCATAGGGGGTAGGTGGGATCAAGGTCAAGGTCACCATTACTAAAAATAGAAAAACGGTTCCACCTTCAAACATGCTATCATTCGGGTCCCGCTGCCACTCCTGTGACAAAGCTCTAATTGATCTTATAAACATCAGTCTTAAAAAAAAATCCTTCTAATTATTTATCAATAAATATGTAATATATTTTAGTAATAGACAATAGAAAAAAAGTAAGTGTCCAAATACTTTGGGTAATTACGGCACTTTACAATCATTTATCATCATAAAACCCCCAATATTGTGAGCGGTTTCATCGTTTTGCCGAGCTCTGTTTGATTCAATATTCTAACTTACCAAGCTATCCTCTTGAACAAACAAAATGATCTACATCTTCAATCTCGCTTTAATCACAAACAGGACACATAGCGTTATTTGTAATTTGTTAAAGCAAGACTTCTTTGACATGTGTGTCAATTTTGACACGTATTTATGACTACGAGAAGAGGTATCGTATCGAGTGTTTCTGTGAAATTACATCCGAGGTCCATCAAAATTCCGACACAAACACGTGTTTCGAATTATGCTTCAAGAAATGAAGAAGTCTGAGTCTTGAAAATAGAAAGTTACCTTAAGCACCATGTAAAATATTTTGAAGTATATCGCGTACTATTTTAGAATAAAAAATAAATTCACAGATTTTATAATACGAGTTAAAAACTACATTATATATTAAAACGTAAAGCAAAGTCTAGCTAATATTAATTGTCTACATAACTTAAATTGCAATTCGATACGACACAATTAAAGAAAATGTAATAGAGTGTGTACGTATTTCCGTTCAGTATATTTACATATGTCTTTAAGTTTGAAATATATACCCGAGATTTGAATTCTTATGTGATTTTCAAACAAATTAACTGTTTTTGTCATCCAGAAATGCCAAATTTAAGATTTAAGTATTCAACTGTAATATTGATAGTGATTCATATGCATTGACAAGTCATGGTCACAAAAAATGTCAATATTCAAATGGTAATGAAATATAAACTTACTTCATTTCATAATCAGTGTCGGTTACGCATGAAATTGGCATCTGAATTTAACATTTACATTACTTGATGTTCCCAGAAAAACAACAATCATATTTAATGCTCCACAAATGTAAAGATTCTGAAAATAAAAATGCTACTTGGGACCTCCAATTGGATGCAATGACTGATGGGTCACAGGAGTTAATACCATTGTCGAACAAGGCATCACTAAGTTCTGTCTATGATGAAATATCAAGTTTGTCTTTGTTATCTTTATTTGACAACAACGGTTTGTCGAGATATTTGGCAAAACAAATGGTTCCAGAAATTGCTTGACAATTCCGCACAAAACATCAAACGTCTTTGTCTTTTCTCCCAGCTGTCCGCTTTTTGTGCTCAGTTTGTATTTTACATTCGATTGCTATGATCTAGAACGACTAGTTGTCGTATGTAAAATGCTGCCTAAAAGCATGTGTAAAAATCAAGTGATCAGTGTTATACATGTATGTTTAACAGTTTCACAATAAGTTGCACACCTCGACGTGTGACGTTGATGCCAAGATACGCCGTGTCTGTAATAGTTTGAAAGCCATAACTATCACGTAGTTCACTACTGTGCCAGGTATTTATTGTAGTCTGTAAAATGATTGTGTTACTTGTATATCGCTATTATAATGAAAATATTGAAGAGATGAAGAAATTTATTCGCGTTGTATATTGTATATTATTATGTAAAGAACTATACTGTTAACCAATATTTATGTTCAGCAATTTCACGTTTATGGAGATGTTTTTAATATCTGCATTCCCCACCTTATCAGCGTTCAATACATATTATGCTTAATTGAAGTACGGATGTAAATAAAAAAAAGTGTTGAAGATACACTATTGTCCATCCGCGTGGAAAGATGTTGAAACATCGAAAATTAACAAGGACGCATAATGATCAATTGAACCGCTAGCCAATTTGTCGATTTTCTCATCCGAATCAATTTTCAAGTTATTGAGCAGATTACCGAACAATTAAAACTTGTCACCTGATTACCTGTTCAAATAGTTCACATAACAGCTTATGGCGATAGTGTGTCAACGCATGTTTCCCACATGCCTATACGTGGGAATGGGGAAAACATCGTGTTACAGGATATGGGAGGAGTTTCTCCCTATAGGCTTTTCCAGTGTTAGCCAATAGAAACATAAGCTCCTCCTTTCATAATGAATCACTAATTTATATTTATTTCTGTGGTAAGTGCGTCGTAACATTTTGCAATCAGCTCACGTGTAAAAACATAAAAGCAGTAAATTATGTTAAAATCTAAACCTATCACATTGGTTGGAAAATGCTTGTGATGTTTCGAAAATTATTGACATCGGAATGGTCCATTTGGGCAAACTGGAAGGTTCTATTTTGGTTTAAAGTTCACGTAAGTTCATGATATTGTTGAACACACTATTGATAACCATTAAGGAAATAAATAGTACAGACGTTTGCGGGCTGACTTGCAGGTCACTATAATGCGAGGAGGTCCGAAGTGGTCTGTGCTATGTTTTATATTATCTCGCACATTTTAGTCTAGAAGTTTAATGATAAATTGATAACATATCACAAGCATAACACAATGCACTAAACATTTCTTTATTTCGTGCTGAAATGTACCAAATTTTTATAGGTTACAATATACTAATTCCAATCCTTATGTAATTTAATGTAAAAGCGATAACTTTAACCAAAAATAAATGCAACATTTTGCACATAGGGACCCTCATAACCATACCTTTTCTTAAAGAGCATTCTAAGCTGAATTGATTTAAGCAATAAAAAGGGTACGTCATGTATTATGTAAGAAAGAACTCGACACTAAACAAAATTGACTGTTTTATCACCATCTTTTTAGCGGCTAGTTCTATTTGAATGTAACCCGCCTCAGCGCAAGTGTCATACTGTAGTCTCCAATCTTAAAACATATCAGTGATTTATTTGTGCATACCAATGCTTGCCCTACCAACATCTCCACAAAAGAAAATCAAAGCAAGTGTCTAAACATAAAAACATGTCTTCGAGTTGAACTTGTTGATTTATTTAGAGAGTACAGCCCTACATGACTTATTTATTTAGTGTGTTGTGACCTAAAAAGACAAACGACAGCGTGCAAAAACACTGCGTCGCGAAATTCAATACTAAGTACTGCGGTTACACACAACTAGAACTGAGCGGACACTCATACGGAATCGTGCCCGCTGGCTCCGGGCATATACTATTTAGTCGGTCCACTAAAATGGCATTTTGAAATTAACCTAAATAACGGACCGTTGACGTTTATATACCCGAAGAAAAAACATATTTATGTAAGGTATAATATACGTAAATAGGGTCATTTGTCAAACCGTACTGTTTAACTAACTTTAATTACGCACGTTTACAATATGATATAAATATGTATCAATTTAAATATTATTCATTCGCTGTTCCTATAGTATGTAGGTGTGTGGAACATATATATCATTGTTTTGACTAGATTCCATGTACATTCTTTGGATTATAAGGCTGGCAAGTATTATGTATCCTGGCATGTAAACAACCGCAACGTGACACTCTGTATAATACCGTTGTAGTGATTTCATGAAAGCAATTGTAAAAACAATAACTGCATATATTTCTCAGATATTTTCGTGAGTTTATATATAATATATAATTATATTATAGTATATGTTAGTCCGGACATACAACTTGGCCATAAACGGAGGGATCTTGAGATCACTTTACACAAATGTTTGCCTTAACAAGGCAGCGTGACACTTATGCCACAATTAGAGGTCAAAGCGGCATCGAGGAGCATCCATCGGTTTTACCTGTTATATTTAGATTATACAACACACTTATACACTTAAAAATTAATATATGACATGCCTAAAATCTTACTTGACCGGAAGAAAATAACATTTTAATCAAGACTCTAATAAAGTTCTTAAAATCAGCAGAACAAATGTTAATGGTAGCATATTTTTGAATTTGAATAACTAATTTGCATCTCTGCTCGTTGTTATGAAATGCATACTTTCAGAATTGAATATTACGTTCGTTTATTTTATGCTGCTTATGTGTGATTCACGTTGTAGGATACACGTGATTGCCATAAATGACAATTAATATTAATCTAACCTCGTTTTCCACGTGTATCGATAGTAACGAAGTCCTGCATTGATTTTGCTAGTGTATGTAGTACCTTAGGGGAAAAGTTAATCACAATTAGCTGTGCTAAATTAACAATAAAGATGCAACGTGCCGTCAAGTTCGATTATTACAAAGGTTGTCATGGCAACGTCTGCGGACATATCAACACCTGTTGTTGTTAATATAAACAGTTTGGGCCAGCACAGTGTAGAATTAATTATTTTGGAGAAATCACACAGCCAAAATAAACTTTTATGCTGTTTTCGTATCTCTTGTTTCTCATTGTCCATACAAAATGCAAGAATGCAAGAATGTTTTGCGTGTTGCCATTGCAAGACATGTTTTTGAAGAACATACTCTGACGTTTATTGTTGCCACATTAAATTACTGTTCTTGCAACCACAATAAAATTGATATTAATGCATTGTATTCACTTAACTTGATTATTCAAATAATATTCAAATAAAAAAACGCTTACAAAAATTTTACAAATTGAAACGTTCATGCAATGTGTGGTTATCCATTTCTACTGTCAGCTATGGCATGTTGGACGACAATTTAGTTTCTGAGAATTTAAATTGTGTTGTTCCCAAAAAAAAGTCTCAACTGCTAAATTCAGCTGAAGGTGCTTAATATTATTAATGCACAGCTTTAACCCACATAACAATATCGTTAACGCATTTCATAATTTATTTTTATTTCAAATTATTCCTCTTAAACTGAATTCTACACACACAAAAACTCGTTGAATTTAATCTATGGAAATTATCATTCCCAAAATTGAAATCGACTATGCCCAGTGGTTATGCAAACATCTAAGCAGATATGCATATCGGACGTCTAATTAATCACAATTATTCCATTACTCGAAATTGAATAATTGAAAAAGGTTTCTGGGTAATCACTACCCTACAACATTGGTTATTGCATACATTTGATCATCACAAGTAATTCATTAAAGTATGCATGTTAGTTATTTCAAAATAAATATAATTTTTATTTTATTTTCTTATTTAATAACATATTTAATGCTTCCGAAAATAGGCCAATACTTATCGTAAAATACACAACATTCCTATGCGTTTTAACTGTTTTGCCGCCAATCATCGATTGAACTAACGTTGTAACTGAACAATTTTGGATATTGAACAAATAAATGATCTTCATCTTCAGTCTCGATCTAATAACAACCAAGACACATAATTATAGTTATTTGCAATGTGTTTATTTTTGTCAGTCGTTTTTGACATGTGGGTCAATTTTGACACGGATTTATGACTGCGCGAAATGATTTCATATGGAATGTTTCTGTAAAAGTATCCGTGGTCCATCAAAATACGCAAGTGTGAAATTATAAGCTCGGTCATTCATAACATGAAAGTTCTTTTCGTCTTTAATAAAGTAATGCGTAACAGATTTCAATTTATAATCATAATAAAGCCATAATCAAATATAAATAGTAAAATCAAACAGGCACTTGGATTTGGCTTAAAACTTTCTAATTACATTTTAGGATGCAAATTAACAGGTTATCAAATAGACGTTAAATAGCAATTGCATGTATTTTAAAGTATACTTATGCTTTGTTCCTTGTTTATATAACTCGCTTACAATATAGGCATAAACTACGGCTGCTGAATGGCAACAAGGCATTTACTCACGTTAATGAATCGATAACTATATCAGTTTTTTCGTAAGTAACTTTAACAAGTTTAAATACAATCATTCCTGACCAATATTATCAGTATTGCAATAAACGATAAAAGAAATCAAAACGTTTACAACATGGCTGAAAGATATACCTTATTTAAAATCATGTCTTAAATCCATCCATATATCACAAATACCGGTTCATACCTGTTTCAATGATTGCTTGTAACACCAAAAACGTCACAAGACTTATCGTATTTTCTATTCAGTGAATTTGTTTTAATACATTGGTCTGACTATGTAACTAATGCTTTTTTTCGGTAGGACACACATGTTTCCCTGCACATATTATTTAATTTTCATTCTAAGAAACCATTCTTTGCAAGTCTGTTTCTGTTGATAAAAGAAAAAAGACCTATGCACATGATCAGAAACTTTAAATGAAATCTTTATCAAATTATTATTTCAATATGCAGATGAGGTCCCTTTTTAATACATTCATAAAACCAAATGTATAGCATGCTGAATGCATATTTGGTTCAATATCAACGATCATCTTTCATGACATCATTGATTCCAAATGTGCCTGAATCCAACTGAAAGTAGATAGAGTGTCCAACAGAGCACCATATGATATGCATAGGCTGAGATTACGTAATGCTTTAGCATGCAGAGGAAATGTGTGTAGAAAATGTGTGTGTCTATTATAATGTTGGAGTTGCAACCCGCAGAAATGTTTAAACCGAGAGATTAAAACAACACAAATTTATGTACAAAAAACAAATACAACACACACACACACACAATTGACGCATCACCCATATTAAGATATCAATTCATGCAAACCGTTTTCAAATCAGTTAACAACAAATTATTCCAACCATTGGTAGATAATCATACCCAGCCTTTAGTAAATTTTATTACGAATAGAAAAAAGAAATATATAACAGTTTCCTATGGTAACAAATTCCAATTACGGTGCAGAACCGAAACAAAATAGTATGTTATGTTACACGTGTTTATCATAAATGCCAATTAATATTAACAGTAATCACACTTGACACATGTATATGGATGGTTACAAAATCATAAATTGATGTTACCAGATGAGTGTACTTATTACCCTTAGGGAACGTTTCGCCACCACTCGTTATGCCAAAGGAACAATAAAGACGCAACATGATATACGGTGACCTTTAAGTTCGGTAATACAAGGTTGTCAAGGAAACGGGTGCGGATATGTCAACAGATGTTTATGTTAATGTAAACAGTGGGGAAGATGAATGGTAAATTGGTAACATTTACATTATCTTGTCTAGTAATCGTGTTAATATACATTAACCTTCGAATACTGAGATATAATCGTTGAGACCTTGACACCTATTTATTTCCGCTATTTTACTTGAAGCGTGAGTATGTTTAAATAAGGTATTTGTTGTGGAGTTGCTTATATACATATTAATATAAAGCTTAACGCGACGTATTTACTTATTTTAATAGGATAGGTTGAGTTTCATCATTTAGGACCGCCCTTGCCCTACACACAGATCAAATACTTCTTTTATTTTTTGTAACAATACTATAAATAATGAAAAAGAATACAATCCTTTCTTTCAAACTAATTAATGAAATTATGCATGTACGTTTTTTGCGAATATATATAATAGTTTTTCTTATTAAATAGTACATTTAATAATTCAGTAAATAAGCACAGTTGCTCTGACAATAACCGTGCGTATATTCTAAAAACAAAACATTACTATGCGTTTTTCCTGTTTTTCCGCCGTACATTGTTTTATTTTACAATGTAACTTAACACACTTTGATTTTTGAACAAACACATGTTCTTCAATATCTCTCTTATAACGACCAGGACCCACATCGTTATTTGTAATTTGTAAAAGCAAGACTTCTTTGACATTTGTGTCATTTTTGACACAGATGTATGACTGCGAGAAGTGTTATTATATCGAATGTTTCTGTGAAAGTAAATTCGTGGTCCATCAAAAATCCGATAAAAGGAAGTGTTTCACATTGTGCTTCATGAAACTCGGTCAATCACAAAATGAAATTTATATTCGTCAAATGCAAGCATTAGGTAACCTATTTTTAATTATACTCAGAAATTAAAACCATTCATCAATAGCTAAATTAAATAGCTACTGTAATATAATACGACTTTGTATAAAAATTACACATGGACATGAGTTTAAACATATAGTTATGTCTGATTCCTTTTCTACATAATTTGCATACAATAAGCGTATATATGAACTACAACAAAGCACGGTTGTTGCATGGTAATAATAACTATATCACATATTTTATTTGGGACCTTTAAAGGGACCTGTTCACAGATTGACAAATTGACACATTTCAAACTTATTGTCACAGATTCCAAAAATAAAAGAATAGTGTTGATAAAGGAGCGAGAAAAGATAAGACTTCTGACATAGAAATAAACTGTAAATACCGTTTCGTTAATGAGTAAACATCTGTTGAAATGGATTATATTATACAGCGTTTGTAACGCGAAACGCTGAAATAAGCTGGAGAGTTTCTGTTGTTTTCGTTGAAATTGTTGAAAACACGTGAGAATCATTTAAACAATTCACAGATGACTATATAAATCGGAATGGCCGAGAGGTTAGCGCGTTAGACTTAAAAACCACCCATGTATATAAAATACCGGTTTATACCTCTGCCAACTATTGCTTGTTACCAAAGAAAAACGTCGCAAGAGATTATTGGATTCTACATTCAATGAATTAGTTTTTAATATATGTTTCTGACTATCAAACTTTTGTTTGTTTCTGTTGGACACAATTATTTTCCTGCATCTAGACATTAATTGCTGGTCATACAATTTCATACATCATGTTCGTTTCTAACTAATTATTGAGAGCCTATTTTTGCGTTTTTACAAGTTAAAGAATGAACTCGATTCCTTATTTAATAATATATACATATATTGTTTAATGTTCACTTTATCCTCACATGCTTTGCAAATATGTGTCTGTGTATGTAATAGATATAAAATATAACTCGACACCAGATCAGAATCGTTAAATGGAATCTGAATCAAATAAATACTTCAATGTGCTGATGAGTGCACATATGTACTAAAGTCATGAAATCAAATACATGGGAAACCGCATTTGGCTCAATAACCGTCTCTGTGACCTAATGGTTAGGGCTTTCGCCTACGGAACGGGAGGTCGAAGTTTGAGTCCGCACAGGGTTTGTTCTGATATGACCGGTTGCCTACCCAGCAGCTAGTTAAACCGAAAGTGTACCGATTGCCTTCCTGCCAAGCGCCCATCATATAGGATAGAACTCGGGAGTAAAGATGTTCATCAGTAAAGGGATGTCATAAGTAAAAACCGGCTGGCCCTACATCGCGAGGGGTGACACTATAAATAAACACTTTTATAAACGATCATACTTACATGATATAATTGATTCTAAATGTGCCTGATTCCAACTGAAAGTGGTTAGAGTTTCCGAACTAACATCATATGGTATGCATAAGCTGCGATTACGATAAGCTATATCATGGAGAGTAAATGTGTGTGTCTACTACAATATTGACGTTGCATCCCGTTTGTTGAAACCGACAGTTTAAAACAACACAACGACATTTCAAAAAACAGCAACAAATAACAAAAAAACAGAAAAAAATAACGAACAACTTATACATACCAACAAATATCATTTTCTTCTAATCGTTTTGAAGTCATTAAACAAAATATTATGGCGACCATTATATTGGTTAATAGTCATGTCCAGCCATTAGATAATAGTCTTACGTATAGAAAAAATCGCACACAAATAGCAGTGTCCTATGATAAACAAAATGGTGCAGCAGTCAAATAAATATATAGGTGTAATGTGGTTCTTTTTTTCCGTCTTCTTGTTTCTTATATATGTTTCGTAGACACTAAATCCAGATGATGCAGATGCTCCTATTTAATATATGTTCAATTGTTACAAGTATTATATGAAAAATAAATCTCAATTGGTCGAATATTTTCACGCACACTCAGTCCTAAAAATACAATAGTTATGGTTTTGCATAATTTTCGTTGTTCTGTAACTCCTTGCGTCTGGCTTAATATAATTGGTACCAAACTGAAGTTGTAATTTTCATTTATTGTTCAATATAACTTATCTTAAAAAATTATTTTTATTGATCGTGAATGTCTACATTTAATGCATTGTAAGGGAACGTCCGGGTGAAATGTAAAGGAAATAAATGCGCTGGCAATACAATACAAAAGTAAACGTGTATTATAGACATTTACATATCGATATACTGGCACTTTTAATCATTTCAGGAAGAAAATATTAACATTTATTAGATTATTTGTGCAATGCAATGTGCACATAACAGATTGTGCTCTTCTTTTCGTGATTTAACACGATTCTTTGCTTAATTAATCATTAAGCTTACAGGAATAATGAAACTCCAGAGACATCACCAAGAGAGAAGCCCTTATTAGCATCCGCTGATCCTTTAGTTGAGGCAAGTGCCCAATTACCTATACAGTTCAGGACAATACATACAACACAACACAAAACATAAAAATGATTAAAACTGGGGTCACCGCCTTGGAACGGCCAATGCAAAGCTGTTTATACTACTACTACTACTACTTCTACTACTACTACTACTACTACTACTACTACTACTACTACAACTACTGCTACTACAACAACTACTTCTACTACTACTACTACTACTACTACTACTACTACTACTACAACTACTACTACTACTACTACTACTACTTCTACTACTACTACCATTACTACTACTACTACTTCTACTACTACTACTACTACTACTACTACTACTACTACTACTACTATTACTACTCATAATAATAATAATAATAATAATATATCAATCCTTATTCACGTACTAAAACGTAGACCACAGATAGAAACTAACTGTGGATGAGGGAGTCTATTTGTTTTCCATTTGTTTAGAATCGATTTATAAAAATGATAAAATTATTTAAAGGTTTGTTTATTAACAAAACGTTCGATGGTTAAATTGATGTTTACAAAAGTAATCTGTGTACATGTACTTTGAATAAATTTATATTTTTCAAGTTTTCCTTAATTTCCTAAAATCCCACAATAAAGGTTTATTCAAGATACTGGAGTCATTATCTCTGTTTTGTTATATGTCCCATTTCCCCTAACGTACACTCTAATTCCGGACCGCCGTTCTAAGATAATTAATTGGTTAATTACTGGGCAAATGGCTATGCCAAAATGTCGATGTTTTCTCACGATAATAGCAGATTTGAGACAATTTAAGGCCCGTCGACAGGGATAACGATATACACAATCTTCTAAGACTTTGAACGGCTAAGTTGGCTGTAATATCACATCAGAACGGGGTATTTGCAACTATAGATTCATTATGTTTTATAGTTGTGTAGTTGTTCACGAAAAGTAGGAAACCGGTTCACGCCATTTAACTCTTCCTTAGACCTTGTGTAGCTCAGGAAAATGTCTGATATTGGTCCAACGAGATTTTACTCTAAAGTATATACAATTTAGCTCCTCAAGGTGCGTTTACGGTCGCGGTGGCGAAGTGGGTATTGTGTCCTCCTAGCGATCGGGAGTTTCCGGGTTCGATCCCCACTCTGGGAGCGTTCTCAAGATCTCCTCCAAATACACCAAGTACTGGTTTTATCCAGGAGACAGACTCGACAGTGTCTCTATAAGCGTTAGTCTTTCGATGAAATCGAGTTAAAACAGATACCTTTAAACTAAACAAAAAGTGCGTTATTGAAGCATAATATGTTTCTGATCTTTTTTTTTACTAAGACAGTGTGTAAAAGTGTCGCAATTTACTGTCTATTGCAAAATCATTTGACCTGTAATATTTTTTACTGATAATGTCGTTTCTTTATCTAGATGAATTGAAGTATACCATTAATTAAATTAAATTTTCCAGAGAAGACCGTACTGTGAATACGTCTGTGACACTATTTAAGTCTCAAGTTCACACAAAAAGCGCAGCTATTTAATTAGTCAATATTACTTTTAATGTGTACGGTGAAAACGGTGCAAACCGTTTCCTCTTACACTATAAATATATATATTATTTCCTTAAATAAAGGGACTAGCTTTCGTCCTGAATTCCATTTTTTCTCAAATGGGAATGGGCCGAGAAATGCGCTCAAAACAAATTAGAGAGTTAGCTTCTGCATGTTAAGACATATTTTGTCAAATCGATGCTAAATGCATTGCACTCCCATGGGAAATAAATAGTCTTACACAAATAAATGTTGTTGATATTCACCGTTGTTAGAAAAGCGAACTAAAATTTTCTGGTGCATGCAAACAATATTCACAATATTAACAATATTTCGCAATTCCGAAATATATCGTAAATTGTTACTGTTGGAAAATTATAGGGACGTCAGTTATTGAAATCATTGACATATACTTATGTAATCTAACAGGTCAAATTTTATGTCACAATATATTTTTCGAAAGGCTTGTACACTTCCAATAAATCAAGATCGAAAAATGAAGATTGATAATGTTTTCTGTTCATAAAAGCATCTTTAATGCATTATACACTAAAGTGTTGTATGTAACATGCCTCTCGTCATTAATACGTACATTAATATAATGCATGTATTTAAATTCTGACATGTTTAGCCGACTTATCTGCATTTTTCTTCTAGCGTCGTGTCATCTTATATTTCTTAACATTTTAAAAATGATAAAGCTTGATTAAACATGACAAGCAGTTTTAAAATTTGCATGGAAATGCGATCAATTTCACAGAAGGCGAATGTCGAAGCACGATATGCTCTTACCGTAAGACCTCCTGAGGCGTGAAACGCTTTTTCAGATTGGAAAACCATTATAATTCCAATTGTAGAACATCAATTGTGACAATCCAGATCTGGCACACACACAAAAACGCAAACTATTCATGGAAAGTATAGATTAACGGTCGTACCTTAAAATCCAAAATATAAAATATCCATTGTTTGCTAATATTATATTTGAATTTGATTTATTTGAATATTGTCTCTTTGTAATGAAACGTGTTCATTGACAGTGTAACGTATATGAGATGCTGCATATATTTGATACACGTGCTTACCATAAATACCTATTGATATTAATAGTAATCACACTTGACACGTGTATATCGATGGGTACAAAATCAGTCATTGATTTAACCAGTGTACTTATTAGCCTTGGGGAAAGTTGTGTCAACACTAGCTATGCAAGTGAAAAATAAAGACACAACGTAATAGTGGTGGCCTTCAAGTTCAGCATTACAAAGTTGTCTGGGAAACGGTTACGGATTTGGCAACAGCTGTTGTTGTTCATATTAACGGTGGGAAAGATGAAACAAATCTAATATATTTAATTTGGAGACAAATGTAACATTTTATTGCTGTTCATGTCTCAACCCACTTAATTGTTGTTACAAACGAAAAACTGCGTCATTGCCATCACAATAATGTGATAATAATGCATTTATTCACGAAAGTTATTTATACAAAGGCTTTTAAAATTTAAACGCTTTAAAGAGATTTTACCAATCAAACATTCACGAAAAATGTGATTATCCATTTCTAGTGTCAGCTTTTGCATGTTGGATAACAATTTAGTTTTCGAGAATTTAAATTGTGTTTCTCCCTTAGGATATGTCTCAACTGCTAAATTCAGTTGAATGTTTCTTATATTAATACACGCTTTAACTATACATCAACACCGTATATCCAGTGCTCGTTACTCATTTTGTTTTTATTTCAAGTTGTCCGTTACCGAAGGTCTTTATGCGTTTGTTTTAATTAATTGTTTGTAATTGTAAAATATAATATTCAGCCCTACCGGCCCTACATGTAAACATAAATTACTTCTTTTAAACAATAAAGAACGTGCATTTTTAAGCTGATATAATATTTATTTTTATAAGTCACTTATATAAACATGTTAATTTAATTATGTTAATTTATGTCTTACAAAATACCAACATATTTTATTGTCCATATAGTTAAAGCATTGAACTGTGTCTGATCTGCGTGCTTTGAAACTCAAAGGACAACCATTTTTTTCTATAAGTCTGTTATTACACACCCGAGGGAACTGCTTACTTTCAACTCGTGCATTTATTGCAAGGTATATGTATGACAACCAATAGATCCTAATCACCGGTTATGATTTATATAAATTATCATTCCCGAAATTTATTCTGAATATCCCCAGCAGCTACGTGATGATCTGAACAGATCTGCATATCGGACGTGTAATTAATCACAATTATTACTTTAAATTGAATAATTGAATAAAGGTTTCGGGGGAATAACTACCGCGAACGCTTGGTAATTACAAGTTACGGTAAATATTTCACGTGTGGATCTATGTCACGAACAATATCTTCTCAATTGAGGTAATTTATATTATACCACATTTTTGTGAAGCCAACAGATGCGAATTAAAGGCATTTTATCCGAAAAAGATGGTTTATATACACATAAATGTTGTCTTAATAAATAAATTAGTTTACTGCCAAATGAAGACAACCACGATGACTGTAATAATGTTGGATATTATTTATGGTTGTTTTTTTGTACGATGAATATTGCAATGTAATTGAGATGCATACGGACAACACAGTTCAATGCAATTAAAACCAGCACATATAAACAACAGGTTGTTTAATGATATATATATACACGCTTCAACAATATAAAATGGAAACAGCTTTCTTCTAATACAGATCTCATTCCGAACTTTCGACGATCCAATATCCTCATCAATTAGTAGTTATCTGCATTATTCACTCTTAAGTCGATAGTATTTTCCACATGACCCTGTTAGCATGGGATCGTACTAAGAATGCTCATCACAAAAACCATCAGATACTGTATTACCCTTTCTCTTCTTTTTCCACATCAAACTGCAAATTAGTAACATAGTTGTACCTATTCTGTCTAATAATCTATTTGTACGTTAACCTACAAATATCAAGAGATTATCGTATTTCCCTTTTTTTGTAATTTTAAACTAGTACACTTTGAATGCTGCTATTGTTATACAGTTGCAAATGTGCAAACAATTTAAATGTGGCCACAGTTTTGTTATTTGCATTTCACTAATAATCGGTTAGTCATCATTTATATCGATTTTTTAATTGTATATAAGCATCGGCAATTAAAACTAAATTATTAACAACTCCATGCTATTATTGTGTGATTCAAAAATTATTAAAACGGTGAAAATATTTTGAAATACTAGTGCGTAAGGTATTTCGCTAAAGAGCAGCGTTAAGTATAAACAGAAGCTAGCATTTAGGTACATCCTTAAACACAAAAACAGTATTTACGTTGTTGTGCTGAATGTAGTTTGATGCAATATTGGACATTACCGTAATTACCTTTAGTATTGGGACACTCTTAATATTGGGACACCCCTAAACAAATAATTATTTTTCGCGCCCCTTAATATTGGGCAACTTTTGAAAGTTGAATTATTTTATGTCCCGAAATACTGAGACACCAAAATAACACCTTATGTTGTTACTGTATACACATTCCATACCCTGCTACTACGCTGCTTGCATAGCGACTTGTGACACGGTATATTGCTCTTGCTTATCTATACACAGTAATGAACACCTCCAGGGGTATTTTTACACATAGTTGACATGTAGTGCAAACTGTGTTCTCTACTGGAGCATGGTCTTTTCAATTAAAGTTCTCAATTGATAACCATTAGGTCCCCAGCAAGAAATAATTAGGGTCCCGCAAATTTGCGGGTGTCCTATAATAATCACCCTGTCTGTCCGTCTGTCCGTCCGTCCGTCCGTCCGTCCGTCCGTCCACATTTTTCAAGTTTTTCTTTCATAACTCCAAAACCGTTTCAGCTATTAATTTGAAACTTCATGGGTGGATAGATCTCATTAAGGAGAAGTGCATTGCACAAGAACCATTACTCTGCACTTCATGGTTCTGGAGATATTGACCTTTGTTAATTTTTCATACTTCGTTTTTGCCTGGAGCATAACTCTTGGACTATAAGAGGCATTAACTTGAAACATCATAGGTGGATAGATCTCATGGAGGAGAAGTGCAGTGCACAGAACCGTTGCTCTGCACTTCATAATTTTGGAGTTATTGCCCTTTGTTAATTTTTCATTTTCAGGCGGAGTCAACTTTTGGTTTCAGTTCTCTAACTTGAGAACGAATTGAAATACTTTAATGAAACTTCATCCATAGATACCTTATATCAAGACCTGGCTTGGGATTACATAGGGGGTGGATAGAGTCACTGTCAAGGTCACCGTTACAAAAAATAGAAAAACGGTTTCCGCTAAATTACTCGAGAACGAATTGAGCTTTTGTAAATAAACTTCATACATAGATACAATTTATCAAGACATCGCTTGGGATTGCATAGGGGGTAGGTGGGATCAAGGTTAAGGTCACCGTTACTAAAAATAGAAAAACGGTTCCACCTTCAAACATGCTATCATTCGGGTCCCGCTGCCACTCCTGTGACAAATCTCTAATTGATCTTATAAACATCAGTCTTAAAAAAAAATCCGTCTAATTATTTATCAATAAATATGTAATATATTTTAGTAATAGACAATAGAAAAAAAATAAGTGTCCTAATACTTTGGGTAATTACGGTACTTTACAATCATTTATCATCATAAAACCCCCAATATTGTGAGCGGTTTCATCGTTTTGCCGAGCTCTGTTTGATTCAATATTCTAACTTACCAAGCTATCCTCTTGAACAAACAAATGATCTACATCTTCAATCTCGCTTTAATCACAAACAGGACACATAGCGTTATTTGTAATTTGTTAAAGCAAGACTTCTTTGACATGTGTGTCAATTTTGACACGTATTTATGACTACGAGAAGAGGTATCGTATCGAGTGTTTCTGTGAAATTACATCCGAGGTCCATCAAAAATCCGACACAAACACGTGTTTCGAATTATGCTTCAAGAAATGAAGAAGTCTGAGTCTTGAAAATAGAAAGTTACCTTAAGCACCATGTAAAATATTTTGAAGTATATCGCGTACTATTTTAGAATAAAAAATAAATTCACAGATTTTATAATACGAGTTAAAAACTACATTATATATTAAAACGTAAAGCAAAGTCTAGCTAATATTAATTGTCTACATAACTTAAATTGCAATTCGATACGACACAATTAAAGAAAATGTAATAGAGTGTGTACGTATTTCCGTTCAGTATATTTACATATGTCTTTAAGTTTGAAATATATACCCGAGATTTGAATTCTTATGTGATTTTCAAACAAATTAACTGTTTTTGTCATCCAGAAATGCCAAATTTAAGATTTAAGTATTCAACTGTAATATTGATAGTGATTCATATGCATTGACAAGTCATGGTCACAAAAAATGTCAATATTCAAATGGTAATGAAATATAAACTTACTTCATTTCATAATCAGTGTCGGTTTCGCATGAAATTGGCATCTGAATTTAACATTTACATTACTTGATGTTCCCAGAAAAACAACAATCATATTTAATGCTCCACAAATGTAAAGATTCTGAAAATAAAAATGCTACTTGGGACCTCCAATTGGATGCAATGACTGATGGGTCACAGGAGTTAATACCATTGTCGAACAAGGCATCACTAAGTTCTGTCTATGATGAAATATCAAGTTTGTCTTTGTTATCTTTATTTGACAACAACGGTTTGTCGAGATATTTGGCAAAACAAATGGTTCCAGAAATTGCTTGACAATTCCGCACAAAACATCAAACGTCTTTGTCTTTTCTCCCAGCTGTCCGCTTTTTGTGCTCAGTTTGTATTTTACATTCGATTGCTATGATCTAGAACGACTAGTTGTCGTATGTAAAATGCTGCCTAAAAGCATGTGTAAAAATCAAGTGATCAGTGTTATACATGTATGTTTAACAGTTTCACAATAAGTTGCACACCTCGACGTGTGACGTTGATGCCAAGATACGCCGTGTCTGTAATAGTTTGAAAGCCATAACTATCACGTAGTTCACTACTGTGCCAGGTATTTATTGTAGTCTGTAAAATGATTGTGTTACTTGTATATCGCTATTATAATGAAAATATTGAAGAGATGAAGAAATTTATTCGCGTTGTATATTGTATATTATTATGTAAAGAACTATACTGTTAACCAATATTTATGTTCAGCAATTTCACGTTTATGGAGATATTTTTAATATCTGCATTCCCCACCTTATCAGCGTTCAATACATATTATGCTTAATTGAAGAACGGATGTAAATAAAAAAAAGTGTTGAAGATACACTATTGTCCATCCGCGTGGAAAGATGTTGAAACATCGAAAATTAACAAGGACGCATAATGATCAATTCAACCGCTAGCCAATTTGTCGATTTTCTCATCCGAATCAATTTTCAAGTTATTGAGCAGATTATCGAACAATTAAAACTTGTCACCTGATTACCTGTTCAAATAGTTCACATAACAGGGCGTATGGCGATAGTGTGTCAACGCATGTTTCCCACATGCCTATACGTGGGAATGGGGAAAACATCGTGTTACAGGATATGGGAGGAGTTTCTCCCTATAGGCTTTTCCAGTGTTAGCCAATAGAAACATAAGCTCCTCCTTTCATAATGAATCACTAATTTATATTTATTTCTGTGGTAAGGTCGTCGCAACATTTTGCAATCAGTTCAATTGTAAAAACATAAAAGCAGTAAATTATGTTAAAATCTAAACCTATCACATTGGTTGGAAAATGCTTGTTATATTTCGAAAATTATTGACATCGGAATGGTCCATTTGGGCAAACTGGAAGGTTCTATTTTGGTTTAAGTTCATGATATTGTTGAACACACTATTGATAACCATTAAGGAAATAAATAGTACAGACGTTTGCGGGCTGACTTGCAGGTCACTATAATGCGAGGAGGTCCGAAGTGGTCTGTGCTATGTTTAATATTATCTCGCACATTTTAGTCTAGAAGTTTAATGATAAATTGATAACATATCACAAGCATAACACAATGCACTAAACATTTCTTTATTTCGTGCTGAAATGTACCAAATTTTTAAAGGTTACAATATACTAATTCCAATCCTTATGTAATTTAATGTAAAAGCGATAACTTTAACCAAAAATAAATGCAACATTTTGCACATAGAGACCCTCATAACCATACCTTTTCTTAAAGAGCATTCTAAGCTGAATTGATTTTTAAGCAATAAAAAGGGTATGTCATGTATTATGTAAGAAAGAACTCGACACTAAACAAAATTGACTGTTTGATCACCATTTTTAGCGGCTACTTTCTATTTGAATGTAACCCGCCTCAGCGCAAGTGTCATACTGTAGTCTCCAATCTTAAAACATATCAGTGATTTATTTGTGCATACCAATGCTTGCCCTACCAACATCTCCACAAAAGAAAATCAAAGCAAGTGTCGAAACATAAAAACATGTCTTCGAGTTGAACTTGTTGATTTATTTAGAGAGTACAGCCCTACATGACTTATTTTTTTAGTGTGTTGTGACCTAGAAGACAACTTAAAGTTTTGATATCGCGAAAAAAAAACAATTCTACATCATTATTAACATATTTCTAATGGGCATGCAAAATTTCAGACCGATCCACAAAGTAACAATGCTTGAAAACGCATTTGAGAATGATGCCTGATAAGCAATCTGTCTTGCATTTTCAGTGCTTTGATTATATGGGGTGCCTGAGTCAAATTGTGTACTTAATTCATAGAAATCATTCAAACTACTAGCATATATGTTTACATACTTTAATGCAATAGAAATAAATATTGTATAAAACGTGTTCATTTTTGGTTTTAGCATGATTTAGTGTGCTGCAATATTCACAAGACGGGTTTCCGTACTTTTTTTCTTTTTTATTACCTGAAAAAGCCGTTTTCGCTGTAAAATTCGTAATGCACATTAAAATCATGATATTTATCGCATGTTTTCCATAAAACTTATTACAGCCAATAAAACCACACAGTAACATGGTGATTTTGCCCTTAATGCTTGCCCTACCAACATCTCCACAAAAGAATATCAAAGCAAGTGTCTAAACATAAAAACATGTCTTCGAGTTAAACTTGTTGATTTATTTAGAGAGTACAGCCCTACATGACTTATTTATTTAGTGTGTTGTGACCTAAAAAGACAAACGACAGCGTGCAAAAATACTGCGTCGCGAAATTCAATACTCAGTACTGCGGTGACACACAACTAGAACTGAGCGGACATTCATACGGAATCGTGCCCGCTGGTTCCGGGCATATACTATATAGTCGGTCCACTAAAATGGCATTTTGAAATTAACCTAAATAACGGACCGTTGACGTTTATATACTCGAAGAAAAAACATATTTATGCAAGGTATAATATACGTAAATAGGGTCATCTGTCAAACCGTACTGTTTAACTAACTTTAATTACGCACGTTTACAATATGATATAGATATGTATCAATTTAAATATTATTCATTTGCTGTTACTATAGTATGTAGGTGTGTGGAACATATATATCAATTTTTTTGACTAGATTCCATGTACATTCTTTGGATTATAAGGCTGGCAAGTATTATGTATCCTGGCATGTAAACAACCGCAAAGTGACACTCTGTATAATACCGTTGTAGTGATTTCATGAAAGTAATTGTAAAAACAATACCTGCATATATTTCTCAGATATTTTCGTGAGTTTATATATAATATATAATTATATTATAGTATATGTTAGTCCGGACTTACAACTTCATAAATGGAGGGATCTTGAGATCACTTTACACAAATGTTTGCCTTAACAAGGCAGCGTGACACTTATGCCACAATTAGAGGTCAAAGCGGCATCGAGGAGCATCCATCGGTTTTACCTGTTATATTTAGATTATACAACACACTTATACACTTAAAAATTAATATATGACATGCCTAAAATCTTACTTGACCGGAAGAAAATAATAAAGTTCTTAAAATCAGCGGAACAAATGTTAATGGTAGCATATTTTTGAATTTGAATAACTAATTTGCATCTCTGCTCGTTGTTATGAAATGCGTGCTTGAATATTACGTTCGTTTATTTTATGCTGCTTATGTGTGATTCACGTTGTAGGATACACGTGATTACCATAAATGACAATTAATATTAATCTAACCTCGTTTTCCAAGTGTATCGATAGTAACGAAGTCATTCATTAATTTTGCTAGTGTATGTAGTATCTTAGGGGAAAAGTTAATCACAATTAGCTGTGCTAAATTAACAATAAAGACCCAACGTGCCGTCAAGTTCGATATTACAAAGGTTGTCATGGCAACGTCTTTGGACATATCAACACCCGTTGTTGTTAATATAAACAGTTTGGGCCAGCACAGTGTAGAATTAATTATTTTGGAGAAATCACACAGCCAAAATAAACTTTTATGCTGTTTTCGTATCTCTTGTTTCTCATTGTCCATACAAAATGCAAGAATGCAAGAATGTTTTGCGTGTTGCCATTGCAAGACATGTTTTTGAAGAACATACTCTGAAGTTTATTGTTGCCACATTAAATTACTGTTCTTGCAACCACAATAAAATTGATATTAATGCATTGTATTCACTTAACTTGATTATTCAAATAATATTCAAATAAAAAAACGCTTACAAAAATTTTACAAATTGAAACGTTCATGCAATGTGTGGTTATCCATTTCTACTGTCAGCTATGGCATGTTGGACGACAATTTAGTTTCTGAGAATTTAAATTGTGTTGTTCCCTAAAAAAAAGTCTCAACTGCTAAATTCAGCTGAAGGTGCTTAATATTATTAATGCACAGCTTTAACCCACATAACAATATCGTTAACGCATTTAATAAATTATTTTTATTTCAAATTATTCCTCTTAAACTGAATTCTACACACACACAAACTCGTTGAATTTAATCTATGGAAATTATCATTCCCAAAATTGAAATCGACTATGCCCAGTAGTTATGCAATCATCTAAGCAGATATGCATATCGGACGTCTAATTAATCACAATTATTCCATTACTCGAAATTGAATAATTGAAAAAGGTTTCTGGGTAATCACTACCCTACAACATTGGTTATTGCATACATTTGATCATCACAAGTAATTCATTAAAGTATGCATGTTAGTTATTTCAAAATAAATATAATTTTTATTTTATTTTCTTATTTAATAACATATTTAATGCTTCCGAAAATAGGCATATACTTATCGTAAAATACACAACATTCCTATGCGTTTCAACTGTTTTGCCGCCAATCATCGATTGAACTAACGTTGTAACTGAACAATTTTGGATATTGAACAAATAAATGATCTTCATCTTCAGTCTCGATCTAATAACAACCAAGACACATAATTATAGTTATTTGCAATGTGTTTATTTTTGTCAGTCGTCTTTGACATGTGGGTCAATTTTGACACGGATTTATGACTGCGCGAAATGATTTCATATGGAATGTTTCTGTAAAAGTATCCGTGGTCCATCAAAATACGCAAGTGTGAAATTATAAGCTCGGTCATTTATAACATGAAAGTTCTTTTCGTCTTTAATAAAGTAATGCGTAACAGATTTCAATTTATAATCATAATAAAGCCATAATCAAATATAAATAGTAAAATCAAACAGGCACTTGGATTTGGCTTAAAACTTTCTAATTACATTTTAGGATGCAAATTAACAGGTTATCAAATAGACGTTAAATAGCAATTGCATGTATTTTAAAGTATACTTATGCTTTGTTCCTTGTTTATATAACTCGCCTACAATGTAGGCATAAATTACGGCTGATGAATGGCAACAAGGCATTTACTCACGTTAATGAATCGATAACTATATCAGTTTATTCGTAAGTAACTTTAACAAGTTTAAATACAATAATTCCTGACCAATATTATCAGTATTGCGATAAACGATTAAAGAAATCAAAACGTTTACAACATGGCTGAAAGATATACCTTATTTCAAATCATGTCTTAAATCCATCCATATATCACAAATACCGGTTCATACCTGTTTCAATGATTGCTTGTAACACCAAAAACGTCACAAGACTTATCGTATTTTCTATTCAGTGAATTTGTTTTAATACATTGGTCTGACTATGTAACTAATGCTTTTTTTGGTAGGACACACATGTTTTCCTGCACATATGATTTAATTTTCATTCTACCAAGCCAGTCTTTGCAAGTCTGTTTCTGTTGATAAAAGAAAAAAGACCTATGCACATGATCAGAAACTTTAAATGAAATCTTAATCAAATTATTATTTCAATATGCAGATGAGGTCCCTTTTTAAGACATTCATGAAACCAAATGTATAGCATGCTGAATGCATCTTTGGTTCAATATCAACGATCATCTTTCATGACATCATTAATTCCAAATGTGCCTGAATCCAACTGAAAGTAGATAAGAGTGTCCAACAGAGCACCATATGATATGCATAGGCTGAGATTACGTAATGCTTTAGCATGCAGAGTAAATGTGTGTAGAAAATGTGTGTGTCTATTATAATATTGGAGTTGCCACCCGCAGAAACGTTTAAACCGACAGATTAAAACAACACAAATTTATGTACACAAAAAAATATACAACACACACACACACACAATTGCCGCATCACCCATATTAAGATATCAATTCATGCAAACCGTTTTCAAATCAGTTAACAACAAATTATTCCAACCATTGGTACATAATCATACCCAGCGTTTAGTAAATTTTATTACGAATAGAAAAAAGAAACATATAACCGTTTCCTATGGTAACAAATTCCAATTACGGTGCAGAACCGAAACAAAATAGTATGTTATGTTACACGTGTTTACCATAAATGCCAATTAATATTAACAGTAACCACACTTGACACATGTATATGGATGGTTACAAAATCATAAATTGATGTTACCAGATGAGTGTACTTATTACCCTTAGGGAACGTTTCGCCACCACTCGTTATGCCAAAGGAACAATAAAGACGCAACATGATATACGGTGACCTTTAAGTTCGGTAATACAAGGTTGTCAAGGAAACGGGTGCGGATATGTCAACAGATGTTTATGTTAATGTAAACAGTGGGGAAGATGAATGGTAAATTGGTAACATTTACATTATTTTGTCTAGTAATCGTGTTAATATACATTAACCTTCGAATACTGAGATATAATCGTTGAGACTTTGACATCTATTTATTTCCGCTATGTTACTTGAAGCGTGAGTATGTTTAAATAAGGTATTTGTTGTGGAGTTGCTTATATACATATTAATATAAAGCTTAACGCGACGTATTTACTTATTTTAATAGGATAGGTTGAGTTTCATCATTTAGGACCGCCCTTGCCCTACTCACAGATCAAATACTTCTTTTATTTTTTGTAACAATACTATAAATAATGAAAAAGAATACAATCCTTTCTTTCAAACTAATTAATGAAATTATGCATGTACGTTTTTTGCGAATATATATAATAGTTTTTCTTATTAAATAGGACATTTAATAATTCAGTAAATAAGCACAGTTGCTCAGACAATAACCGTGCGTATATTCTAAAAACAAAACATTACTATGCGTTTTTCCTGTTTTTCCGCCGTACATTGTTTTATTTTACAATGTAACTTAACACACTTTGATTTTTGAACAAACACATGTTCTTCAATATCTCTCTTATAACAACCAGGACCCACATCGTTATTTGTAATTTGTGAAAGCAAGACTTCTTTGACATTTGTGTCATTTTTGACACAGATGTATGACTGCGAGAAGTGTTATTATATCGAATGTTTCTGTGAAAGTAAATTCGTGGTCCATCAAAAATCCGATAAAAGGAAGTGTTTCACATTGTGCTTCATGAAACTCGGTCAATCACAAAATGAAATTTATATTCGTCAAATGCAAGCATTAGGTAACCTATTTTTAATTATACTCATAAATTAAAACCATTCATCAATAGCTAAATTAAATAGCTACTGTAATATAATACGACTTTGTATAAGAATTACACATGGACATGAGTTTAAACATATAGTTATGTCTGATTCCTTTTCTACATAATTTGCATACAATAAGCGTATGTATGAACTACAACAAAGCACGGTTGTTGCATGGTAATAATAACTATATCACATATTTTATTTGGGACCTTTAAAGGGACCTGTTCACAGATTGACAAATTGACACATTTCAAACTTATTGTCACAGATTCCAAAAATAAAAGAATAGTGTTGATAAAGGAGCGAGAAAAGATAAGACTTCTGACATAGAAATAAACTGTAAATACCGTTTCGTTAATGAGTAAACATCTGTTGAAATGGATTATATTATACAGCGTTTGTAACGCGAAACGTTGAAATAAGCTGGAGAGTTTCTGTTGTTTTCGTTGAAATTGTTGAAAACACGTGAGAATCATTTGGCTCATTAACCGTCTCTGTGGCCTAATGGTTAGGGCGTTCGCCTACGGAACGGGAGGTCGTTTTTTGAGTCCGCACAGGGTTTGTTCTGATATGACCGGTTGCCTACCCAGCAGCTAGTTAAACCGAAAGTGTACCGATTGCCTTCCTGCCAAGCGCCCATCATATAGGATAGAACTCGGGAGTAAAGATGTTCATCAGTAAAGGGATGTCATAAGTAAAAACCGGCTGGCCCTACATCGCGAGGGGTGACACTATAAATAAACACTTTTATAAACGATCACACTTACATGATATAATTGATTCTAAATGTGCCTGATTCCAACTGAAAGTGGTTAGAGTTTCCAAACTAACATCATATGGTATGCATAAGCTGCGATTACGATAAGCTATATCATGGAGAGTAAATGTGTGTGTTGAAACCGACAGTTTAAAACAACACAACGACATTTAAAAAAACAGCAACAAATACAAAAAAACAGAAAAAAATAACGAACAACTTATACATACCAACAAATATCATTTTATTCTAATCGTTTTGAAGTCATTAAACAAAATATTATGGCGACCATTATATTGGTTAATAGTCATGTCCAGCCATAAGATAATAGTCTTACGTATAGAAAAAATCGCACACAAATAGCAGTGTCCTATGATAAACAAAATGGTGCAGAAGTCAAATAAATATATAGGTGTAATGTGGTTCTTTTTTTCCGTCTTCTTGTTTCTTATATATGTTTCGTAGACACTAAATCCAGATGATGCAGATGCTCCTATTTAATATATGTTCAATTGTTATATAAGTATTATATGAAAAATAAATCTCAATTGGTCGAATATTTTCACGCACACTCAGTCCTAAAAATACAATAGTTACGGTTTTGCATAATTTTCGTTGTTCTGTAACTCCTTGCGTCTGGCTTAATATAATTGGTACCAAACTGAAGTTGTAATTTTCATTTATTGTTCAATATAACTTATCTTAAAAAATTATTTTTATTGATCGTGAATGTCTACATTTAATGCATTGTAAGGGAACGTCCGGGTGAAATGTAAAGGAAATAAATGCGCTGGCAATACAATACAAAAGTAAACGTGTATTATAGACATTTACATATCGATATACTGGCACTTTTAATCATTTCAGGAAGAAAATATTAACATTTATTAGATTATTTGTGCAATGCGATGTGCACATAACAGATTGTGCTCTTCTTTTCGTGATTTAACACGATTCTTTGCTTAATTAATCATTAAGCTTACAGGAATAATGAAACTCCAGAGACATCACCAAGAGAAAAGACCTTATTACCATCCGCTGATCCTTTAGTTGAGGCAAGTGCCCAATTACCTATACAGTTCAGGACAATACATACAACACAACACAACACTTAAAAATGATTAAAACTGGGGTCAAGGCATTGGAACGACCAATGCAAAGCTGTTTATACTACTAATACTACTACTTCTACTACTACTACTACTACTACTACTACTACTACTACTACTACTACTACTACTACTACTACTGCTACTACCACTGCTACTACTACTACTACTACTACTACTTCTACTTCTACTACTACTGCCATTACTACTACTACTACTTCTACTACTACTACTACTACTTCTACTACTACTACTACTACTTCTACTACTACTACTACTACTACTACTACTACTACTACTACTACTACTACTACTACTACTACTACTCATAATAATAATAATAATATATCAATCCTTATTCACGTACTAAAATGTAGACCACAGATAGAAACTAACTGTGGATGAGGGAGTCTATTTGTTTTCATTTGTTTAGAATCGATTTATAAAAATGATAAAATTATTTAAAGGTTTGTTAACAAAACGTTCGATGGTTAAATTGATGTTTACAAGAGTAATCTGTGTACATGTACTTTGAATAAATTTATATTTTTCAAGTTTTCCTTAATTTCCTAAAATCCCGCAATAAAGGTTTATTCAAGATACTGGAGTCATTATCTCTGTTTTGTTATATGTCCCATTTCCCCTAACGTATACTCTAATTCCGGACCGCCGTTCTAAGATAATTAATTGGTTAATTACTGGGCGAATGGCTATGCCAAAATGTCGATGTTTTCTCACGATAATAGCAGATTTGAGACAATTTAAGGCCCGTCGACAGGGAAAACGATATACACAATCTTCTAAGACTTTGAACGACTAAGTTGGCTGTAATATCACATCAGAACGGGGTATTTGCAACTATAGATTCATCATGTTTTATAGTTGTGTAGTTGTTCACGAAATGTAGGAAATCGGTTCACGCCAGTTAACTCTTCCTTAGACCTTGTGTAGCTCAGGAAAATGTCTGATATTGGTCCAACGAGATTTTACTCTAAAGTATATAAAAATTTAGCTCCTCAAAGGTGCGTTTACGGTCGCGGTGGCGTAGTGGGTATTGTGTCCTCCTAGCGATCGGGAGTTTCCGGGTTCGATCCCCACTCTGGGAGCGTTCTCAATATCTCCTCCAAATACACCAAGTACTGGTTTTACCCAGGAGGCGGACTCGACAGTGTCTCTATAAACGTTAGTCTTTCGATGAAATCGAGTTAAAATAAATACGTTTAAACTAAACAAAAAGTGCGCTATTGAAGCATAATATGTTTCTGATCTTTTTTTTACTAAGACAGTGTGTAAAAGTGTCGCAATTTACTGTCTATTGCAAAATCATTTGACCTGTAATATTTTTTTTACTGATAATGTCGTTTCTTTATCTAGATGAATTGAAGTATACCATTAATTAAATTAAATTTTCCAGAGAAGACCGTACTGTGAATACGTCTGTGACACTATTTAAGTCTCAAGTTCACACAAAAAGCGCAGCTATTTAATTAGTCAATATTACTTTTAATGTGTACGGTGAAAACGGTGCAAACCGTTTCCTCTTACACTACAAATATACATATTCTTTTCTTAAATAAAGGGACTAGCTTTCGTCCTGAATTCCATTTTTTCTCAAATGGGAATGGGCCGAGAAATGCGCTCAAAACAAATTAGAGAGTTAGCTTCTGCATGTTAAGACATATTTTGTCAAATCGATGCTAAATGCATTGCACTCCCATGGGAAATAAATAGTCTTACACAAATAAATGTTGTTGATATTCACCGTTGTTAGAAAAGCGAACTAAAATTTTCTGGTGCATGCAAACAATATTCACAATATTAACAATATTTTGCAATTCCGAAATATATCATAAATTGTTACTGTTGGAAAATTATTGCATAGGGACGTCAGTTATTGAAATCATTGACATATAACTTATGTAATCTAACCGGTCAAATTTTATGTCACAATATATTTTTCGAAAGGCTTGTACACTTCCAATAAATCAAGATCGAAAAATGAAGATTGATAATGTTTTCTGTTCATAAAAGCATCTTTAATGCATTATACGCGTAACTAAAGTGTTGTATGTAACATGCCTCTCATCATTAACACGTACATTAATATAATGCATGTATTTAAATTCGGACATGTTTAGCCGGCTTATCTGCATTTTTCTTCTAGCGTCGTGTCATCTTATATTTCTTAACATTTTAAAAATTATAAAGCTTGATTAAACATGACGATCAGTTTTAAAATTTGCATGGAAATGCGATCAATTTCACAGAAGGCGAATGTAGAAGCACGATATGCTCTTGCCGTAAGACCTCCTGAGGCGTGAAACGCTTTTTCAGATTGGAAAACCATTATAATTCCAATTGTAGAACATCAATTGTGACAATCCAGATCTGGTAAAAGAAACAACAACGCAAACTATTTATGGAAAGTATAGATTAACGGTCGTACCTTAAAATCCAAAATATAAAATATCCATTGTTTGCTAATATTATATTTGAATTTGATTTATTTGAATATTGTCTCTTTGTAATGAAACGTGTTCATTTACAGTGTAACGTATATGAGATGCTGAAGGTGTTTGATACACGTGCTTACTATAAATACCTATTGATATTAATAGTAATCACACTTGACACGTGTATATCGATGGTTACAAAATCAGTAATTGATTTAACCAGTGTACTTATTAGCCTTGGGGAAAGTTGTGTCAACACTAGCTATGCAAGTGAAAAATAAAGACACAACGTAATAGTGGTGACCTTCAAGTTCAGCATTACAACAGTTGTCTGGGAAACGGTTACGGATTTGGCAACAGCTGTTGTTGTTCATATTGACGGTGGGGAAAGATGAAAAAAATCTAATATATTTCATCTGGAGACAAATGTAACATTTTAATGCTGTTCATGTCTCAACCCACTTAATTGTTGTTACAAAAGAAAACTGCGTCATTGCCACCACAATAATGCGATAATAATGCAGTTATTCACGAAAGTTATTTATACATAGGCTTTAAAAATGTAAACGCTTTAAAGAGATTTTACCAATCGAACATTTACGAAAAATGTGATTATCCATTTTTACTGTCAGCTTTTGCATGTTGGATAACAATTAAGTTTCCGAGAATTTAGGATATATCTCAACTGCTAAATTCAGTTGAATGTTACACGCTTTAACTATACATCAACACCGTATATCCAGTGCTCTTTACTCATTTTGTTTTTATTTCAAGTTATCCGGTACCGAAGGTCTTTATGCGTTTGTTTACATTAAATGTTTGGAATTGTAAAATATAATATTCAGCCCTCCCGCCCCTACATTTAAACATAAATTACTTATTTTAAACAATAACGAACGTGCATTTTTAAACTGATATAATATTTATTTTAATAAATCATTTATATAGCATGTTCTTTTGTATTCATTTAATTATGTCAATTTATGTCTTACAAAACACCAACATATTTTATTGTCCATATAGTAAAAGCATTGAACAGTGTCTGATCTGCGTGCTTTGAAACTCAAAGGACAACCATTTTTTCTATTAGTCTGTTATTACACACCCGAGGGAACTGCTTACTTTCACCTCGTGCATTTATTGCAAGGTATATGTATGACGACCGATAGATCCTAATCACCGGTTATGATTTATATAAATTATCATACCCGAAATTGACTCTGAATATCCCCAGCAGCTACGTGATTATCTGAACAGATCTGCATATCGGACGTATAATTAATCACAATTATTGCATTACTTAAACTTGAATAATTGAATAAACGTTTCGGGGGAATAACTACACTGAACGCTTGGTAATTACAAGTTATGGATCTATGTCACGAACAATCTCGTGTCAATTGAGGTCATCAAACAGCCGCGACATCGTTTTTGTGAGCATAACAGATGCTGATAAAGGCAGTTTATCCGATCAAGATAGTACATATACCCATACATGTCTTAATGAAAATTTACTACCAACTAAAGACAAGGACGATGACAGTAATAATTATTGAATATTTTGATAGTTGTTTATTTTGTACGATGATTGTTGCAATGTAATGGTATGCATACGGACAACACAATTCAATGCAATTAAAACCGGCAAATATAAACCAGGTTGTTTGATGCACTATATCAAATGGAAACAGTTTCCGTCGAATATTGAACACATTCCGAACTTTCTACGATCAAATTCATTAATCAATGAGTAATTATCGGCATTATTAACTGTAAGTCGATAAGATATTCTACATGGCCCTGATAGCTTGAGATCATGCTTAGTATACTCATAACAAACACCATCAGATACTGTATTACCGTCTGTTACTTTTCCCCATCAAATAGCACATTTGTTACATCGTACCTATTCTGTCTAGTAATATTGTTATACGTTAACCTACAAGTATTAAGAGATTATCATATTTCCCCTTTTTGTGTTTTTTGAAACTAGCGCTCTTTGAATGCTGCAATTGCATCGTACCTATTCTGTCTAGTAATATTGTTATACGTTAACCTACAAGTATTGAGAGATTATCATATTTCCCCTTTTTTTTTTTTTGAAACTAGCGCTCTTTGAATGCTGCAATTGCATCGTACCTATTCTGTCTAGTAATATTGTTATACGTTAACCTACAAGTATTAAGAGATTATCATATTTCCCCCTTTTATTTTTTGAAACTAGCGCTCTTTGAATGCTGCACTTGTGATACAGTTGCAAATGTGCAAAAAAAAGAAGATGGACACAATTTTGTTATCTGTATTTCACTAATTATCGGTTAGTTATCATTTATGATAGATTTTTTTTTAATTGTATATAAGGATCGGAAATTAAAATTAAATTATTAAAGAAGACATTCTAGTATTTTGTGATTCCAAAATCATTTAAACGCTGAAAATATTTTCAAATACTAGTGGGTTAGATTTTTCGCTAAAGAGCAGCGTTAATTAGTATTAACAGAAGCTAGCATATAGGTATATCCATAAACAAAATATATGATAATTATTTTCATTGTTGTGCCGAAAGTAGTTAAATACAACATTGGACATTACATTACGAGCTATCATCATGAAACCCACAATATTGTTAGCGGTTTCATCGTTTTGCAGAGCTCTGTTTGATTCAGTACCAAACTATCCTCTTGAACAAACAAAATGATCTTCATCTTCAATCTCGCTTTAATCACAAATAGGACACATAGCGTTATTTGTAATTTATTAAAGCAAGACTTCTTTGACATGTGTGTCAATCTTGACACGTATTTACGACTACGAGAAGTGAGTTCGTATCGAGCGTTTATGTGAAATTATATCCTTGGTCCATCAAAATTTAGACACAAACACATTTTCGAATTGTGCTTCAAGAAAAAAAAAGTATGTATCTTCAAAAGAGAAAGTTACCTTAAGCACCATGTACACAATTTCGAAGTATACCGCGTACTATTTTAGAATAAAATTGAAATGAACAGATTGTATAATACGAGTTTCAATAAAAACTACATTAAATATCAAAACGTATAGCAAAGTCTAGCTAATATTCATTGTCTACATAACTTAAATTGCAATTCGATACGACACATTACAGGAAATGTAAGTAGAGTTTGTACGTAAGCGCTCGTTTATTCCGTTCAATATATTTTCGTCTGACTTTGAAATGCATACCCATTATGTGAATTATTATGTCATTTTAAGATAAATAAACTGCTTAAATCTAAAACACGATATTTAAGATTGAAGTATTTTACTGTAGTAAGCAAACTGATCTTTATGCCTTGACAAGATATGCTCACAAAACATTTCAAATGGTAAGGATATATAAACTTACTTCATGGTCAGTGTCGATTACAAATGCAAATGACACCTGAATTTAATATAAACGGTACTTGATGTTTCTAGAAAAACAACAATCATATCAATTGCTCCACAAATGTTGTATTGCTTTCTTAGAACAAAAATGCTACTTGCGACCTCCAATTGGATGCAATGACTGATGGGTCACAGGAGTTAATACAATTGTCGAACAAGACATCGCATGGTTCTGTCTATGATTAAATATCAAGTTGGTCTGTGTTATTTTTATTTGACAACAACGGTTTGCCAAGATATTTTGCCAAACAAATGGTGCCAGGAAATTGCTTGTCAATTTATTTCGCACAAAACATCAAACGTCTTTGTCCTAGCTCGCTGCTGGCCGCTTCGAATGCGTATATTTTACATTCGGCTGCTATGATCTAGAACGACTAGTGGTCAGATGAAAGACGCTCCATAAAGAATGTGCGCTAAGCAAGTGGTCAGTGTTTTACATATATGTTTAACAGTTTCACAATTTGTTGCACACCTCGACGTGTGACCTAAATGCCAAAATATGTCAACAATAGTATTCATGCAGTGTGCTCATCTTACTTAGATCTAATTCTGAGAATAAATAAATAAAATACAAATATATCTAATCGTATAACATGCAAACTATGTTCATAAGTAGTCTTAGTTTATTTGCTACATTATTTAACTATTAAATGCAAACATGTTTAGCCGACATGTATTAAAATAAACGTTTTGCTCAGCACGTTGCGCCCTGTTCGTGAAAACTAACAAAATGATCGTTCCCATTATTTTCTCTGCATTCCGAGAACAATAGTTTTGTTCATAAATTGCCCGTTGTGCCAACTATATACTCGCACGATAAAGTGTTAAATCATATTTGGAACAGATTAATCGCGGTCACCACTAGTATTCAACTAAAATGACATTCTAATCCCCCCCCCCCATGTTTGCATGCACATACATTCATGCACAAACACACACGCATGCGCGAAATTATAAAACAAAAATAGATTATGATGGCAAACTAAAACACCTAAACAGAATTTTCTCTAGTTTGAGCTCAGCTCGGTAAATAAGTTGTGCTCAGTTTTTAAGCAGAGAACTGAGTTGATCGGGGAGGTCACGAACATTCTTAAATCTCCTCGCCGTTTAGTTTCTGACTCAAATTATCGTCCCAACTTAGATATTTACTATATGTTAATGATGGGCATTTTATGAGATTTATTAAATTTGGTGAGATTTATTTTACCATGCTTGAACATTCCTCAATTGTTTAGACAGCTATAAGGCAGTTTAAAAGTTGAGTCGTAATAAAAACGTAATCGACTTTCATGATCATCACGCTGATAATGACATTTATACTAATCTCATAAGTTGAGAACAAGTTCAAAGTTGAGCCTGAATAATGACTTAAGTAGTTTCGTGACACTAGGCCCAGGCCGTCAAAGAGACGTGTATCATTGTATTGTTGCCACGTATCAAGAAGGCAGATGTATTTTAAGAACAGATCATAGGCCTTTGGAAGAATCGATGAACATGAAAATAACTAATTTCACAATATACTGGATAAAGCAAACGGAGCGATGTTGCCAATAATGGTCGGAAATGCTATGCAAATAATTATATTTACCAGACAAAATTGTGGTCCTATAGCTTGGTTTAATAGTGCGCTCAAAGGTTTTTGTAATGGTGCATTCGATTTGGCAATGGAAGACGCGGCGCTTTGGTAGAGTAAATTGAATTCCTATGAAGAGAGTGCGAGGTGAGCAAACGAGCGTATTGTAATGGAAACTAGGGATGTAACAGCTATTATTTGAATAGGGAAGATGGTGTTCTGATTGCGAAATGGGATGTAATGACGATATTAGCGGAAGTGTTAGGAAGTGTTAGGATGTGGTGTGTTACGTTGTGTCTTAAATAAAATATAAAAATAAAAGGTTTGAAATACTATGCACATCGTTAGATGTATTGGAATTCATCCGTGGTTGTGAATTTATTATTCAACTTTAGAAGGATATATAAATAGACTGACGAAAGGCGTTTTTTATAGTAGCATTTGATTATTGTAACGAACGATTTGTAACAAGAAAATAAATAGTGCATGATACTTTAAAATAGATTAGACACTTGTTAAACGCATGCTGTTACAGCAAAAATCACTCACAGTGCGGGATACTAATACAAATTATAGCTGGATGCATATTTCTAGTGAGTTTTGACAAATCAAAGGAACAGCAAAACAGTTCTTTTTTGACATGAAGAAAAAAACATCATTGGGCAGTATGTGGCGTCTGATTAAAGTTGCAACACATTTATATCTGCTGTTACTTCTGTTTCCGTGTTACACTACCGTAGCCCAGTTTCTTGGGAAAGAGGAAGTTGTCCTGCAAATAGTGATACCTCATCAAGCCAGCGCCGCGAACAAGTATGAGACCACGCATGCCAATGTCAAACAAACCATAAAACATGGCCGCGAGGTTGCCTACAATAATCTACGAAGACGATTTTCCATAAACACCTGGCTTAATTTCACGGACTCAAATTCGCCGAAGGAGATCTTAAATCTTTTCTGTAAGGAAATCTTTGCGAAACACGTCAACACGATTCTGAGTCTCAATCATGGATCGGATACGACGTCCTCAAACAACTATATCATGAAGTTGGCGGAGAACCTTGGATATCCGGTTATCAGCTGGGACCCCGACTATCCAGGGGCCCTTGAGGTAAAGTATAAAAGCTTTGAATAACAGTGATTTAAAGCTTTGAATAACATTGGTAGCATTGTTTGAATAACATTGATAAAATACTTAAAAACTTGGTCAAATTTTGAGTAACTTTTGCATTTACTTTGAATAACAGTTGTATTATCTTTAAATATATCTGATTGAGTAGTTTATCAAACTGAACTTGCTGTTTACTCGTTCAATCATTCATTTGTAAGATAAATCATGTATAAGTAATATACGTATTTACTATACACACGGTTAACGTCACACAAAACACAGTTAAGAAAATCAAAATTAAAACTTAGTTAAACAGGAATGTGTTGTTACTTATTAATCCCCCGCCGTGAAGCGGGAGGGGGTTATAGGAATGCCCTTCGTCTGTCCATCCGTCCCTCCATCTGTCCGTCCGCCTGTCCGTTCGTCTGCCCGTAACTGTTTCGTGTCCGCTCCATATCTCCTATACCCTTTGAAGAATTTTCATGAAACCTGGCTCAAATGTTTAGGTCATTGAGACAATGTGCAGAAGGCATGGGTCAGTCACGCCGGCTCAAGGTCAAGGTCACACTTGAAGGTAAAATATTCGAGCCTCTATTTCGTGTCCGCTCCATATCTCCTATGCCTTTTGAAGGATTTTCATGAAACTTGGCTCAAATATTTAGGTCATTGAGAAGATGTGCAGAAGGCGTGAGTCAGTCATGCCGGCTCAAGATCAAGGTCACACTTGAAGGTCAAATATTCGAGCCTCCATTTCGTGTCTGCTCCATATATTCTATTCCTTTTGAAGGATTTTCATGAAACTTGGCTCAAATGTTTAGGTCATTGAGACGATGTGCAGAAGGCATTGGCCTTTCACGCCAGCTCAAGGTCAAGGTCACATTTGAAGGTTAAATTTTTGAGCCTCCATGTTCGTGTCCGTTTTTCGTGTCCGCTCAATATCCCCTATACCCTTTGAGGGATTTTCATGAAATTTGGCTCAAATGTTTTGCTTATTGAGACCATTTGCAGAAGGCATAAGCCAGTCACGCCAACTCAAGGTCAAGGTCACACTTGAAGGTTAAATGTTTGAGCCTGTATTTTCATGTCCGTTCTATATCTCCTGTGCCCTTTAAAGGATTTAAATAAAACTTGCCTCAAATGTTTATCACATTGAGGAAATGTGCAGAAGGCATTAGGCAGTCACGAAACCTCAAGGTCAATGTCACAAGTGAAGGTAAAATGTTTCAGCCTCCATTTTTGTGTCAGCTCCATATCTAAATTTCTGAAACTGTACTTTCATATCTGGTCCAACTGTGCCAGATTAAGGTCAGTGTGATACTTAAAAGTCACCTTAAAAATCTAATGAAGGATCACGGCGGGGGATATAGCTGTCCTTTGGACTGCCTTGTTTTATTTAGATATTGACATTTGTAGCGCAGTGGAGTGAAATGTACATTCGTTCAACACCTAATGTCATTTTTCTTGTTTTGACTAGCAATATGTTAATAAATATGTAACGATAAAAATGGCTATATCTACGAATAGTGCCTAAAAGTCTTTTGTTTGATTTTTTTTTAACAAATATTTCATCAGACAATGTATTAGTTTTATTTTGTTTAAAAAAAACCTTCTGTATTATATACACGTTTTAATTCCAATTAATATTTTGACTGATGTAGGCGATTAACCGTTCGTAGACATAGTATCTTGACAGTATAATTGCAAATGGGAAAATGGGCGTCTTCAGTTCATAATCCAGAAATCCGCTTGATACTTGAATCTGCATGCAAGACAACAATCAATCTCATCCTCAACATTATATTTACGGTCTCTATTCTCTCCAGCGACAACAAACCCCAAACCTACAAGTATCTCCGAGTTAAGCTGTTATCAATGCTTTTGTTGGCAAAATGTTCTGCTTCCAAAAATACTCTAGGCAGATTTCCTGACGACAATAATTCCCTGAACATCCGTCTAACATTCTTGCAACCTGATTACGACTCTAAAACTGCGTGTTAAGTCATGAGCTATTATCCCTTAAGAATTAATTTAATGGGAGCTGTGTTTTCGTTCTTTCTGAAATCCTTTGGAAGACTTATATTCAAGGCATATTTTCACGCAACATCAGCGCAAAAATAGGGGGATTCAACCCGTTTTAACAAACTTGCATCATTTGCTGTTCTTGTACTGTTAGTTTTAATATTTGATTAAGTATGTGATTTAGGACAACAACGAATATGATTAATAGTTTTGAACAATTAAACTGTTGGATTAGAATGATAATGACAGTAACCATAACTGGTCACATACATTACAGTCTAATTTGACAGGGACAGTTTATTGAACCATAAAAGTCGGGCTTAAATCAAATACGTCTAAGTATTATTTCAAGTGTATGGAAAATTTAAGGTATACCTTGCAGACACTGTGTAACTTTGTAAATTAAAATTTTATTAAGACTACTTAAACAAAACCACTTTTAAAATTTGGATGGAAACCATGGCTTATTGTGTTATTATTGCTATATTGCAAACACAGCTTTACTATTTATAAAATGCTATACCTTGTTTTCCGTGTAATAAAAGTCTGTACGAATATTTTTATCTTACACATGTGTAAGATAACATTTTGAGCGTTTCATTGGCTACATATTCTTTGACTGTCCAATCACATGACGTTATTATGGTGAAATGACGTCGTCAACATGAAATGACGTCACGTCAGTATACAACTTTTAGGATTTATTAACATCTTTTGGTAAAAGTTTTGTTTTGGTTTAAAAGCATGTAATAAAAACGAGTTGACACTCTTTGTCATTTCATACCATATTTTATTAAACTCGTCCAGAAAATTCGTTAGTAAGCTCGCCAAAGCCTCGCTATACTAACAAAATTCCTGAACTCGTTCAATAAAATACGGTATGAAATGACAACTCGTGTCAAATCCTATATATAAGCAATATAAAACTTCAGTTATAAGAACAGTAGATAAACTCTTATTCTAACATGATACTCGTTGATTTTTCTATATACAAAGAACAAAAATATCGCTGTTAAACTACCCAATAAACAACGCAAAAAGTAGGCCCGATTCTGAGCGCAGCATATGAAAATGTAGTTTTCATTACAAAAGTAGTTGTCAAATTTTCGGTTAGAATCGAACTAATTTTCGCATTATCGTTGTTTATCGGCCAGTAAACAACCCTTTGTCGTTCTGATGCGTGGTTACTAAACCACTCGGGCTAACACCCTCGTGGTTTAATCAATACGCATCAGAACTCCGAATCGTTGTTTATTGGCCGATAAACAACGATAAATCGATAATTATTTTTAATTAACATCATTACGTCCTTTGTTTAAGTCAAATTACCAAATGCCCGTACACAACTTCATATGATACGAACACAAAACATAATTAATATATATGACTTAATTACCATCAACTTGTTGATTTTTGGATTATATGAGGCGTGTCGTGGGAAACCCAGGCTTAATGCATCTGCGTAAAGTGTCGTCCTGAATCAACGTGTGCAGTCCGCACAGGCTTATCCAGGACCATAATTTCCGGACTGCACAGGCTATTCCGTGACGACACTTTACGACACTTTACGCACATGCATTCAGCCCGATTTTCCCACGACACGACTCATATGCTTTTTGGAAAGTAAATTATAATGCAAATCCTTAAACAATAACATAATTATTTCAACGCGTTACCAGTTTTACCTGTTAAGGCAATACAAAAAGCGCAACATGAAAATCCCATTGGAACTGTCAATACAAAGAAGTGGGGGTTATAACAGGTTTGAACGTAATTATTATACATTCTGGTAAAGCTATAGGCTATTTTGCAAATAACGACTGCACTTCGTACAAGTACTGCAGTTATGAACCCAAGGTCACATCATCAAAACCATTGCAATTATATTATGTTTGAGGAAAACTTTAGTTCCTAGTATTGCTATATATGGATATAAATTCGTTTAGGTGTATTTCCAATGACGTCGTTGATTCGGTAGACGTTTATTGCTCGGCGACCATAATAGAGACCCACAATTCCGTAGATTAATTGCAGATAAATATTCATCTCTATTTTGAGCACATGTCTGTATTGTGAAAACGATATTATCACCATCAGTATCTGTCGTGTCGAAGATTACACTGTCTGGTGATATTGACCAACTTTTCTGGTTATATATTCTGTTTACCCGCCTGTTGATACAAAATCATGTGTACACAGTTTTACTTATTAGTGAAAAAAAACGTTGTCCGTGAACACATCTGGTACTTACAGGTTTTAAAGGAACTGTGACTCCATAAAGGTGCCCAAGGGGCAACATTGGTAAAAGAAAGTCTGAAATTTACCTGTTAATATTCGCATATAATAGTACTTAATCTAGTGTACATTATTAAAAAAGGGTTCGCACTTTCTGAGAAAAATATCATTTAGGCCTTGTTTACATTATTATTTCAGAATTGTGAGTTTCGTCTGTAACCATAGTTTGCATGTTTAATCGCACAATCCAAAATAGCGATGGTTAGAGCGCCGTAAATTGTCATTTGTGCTTACGACTTCGACGTCGTGAGTTTCATACCCACTCTGAGTTTTCCTTTTTCCAATATTGTTTGTTAATTTGTTTTATCAACAATGTCATAATGAAGTAAATTCTTCATACTCAATTTAATACATAGGTCTCTGTGTTGCTACTTTGTGTAAAAAAATAACTTTAACATCGCTATAGGAGATAACTTTTTCGTAGACGTTGTGCCTTTAAGGTTTTGCATTCTGATAAATTTCAACGTTCTGTCTCTGGGTATTAATGCGCTTGCATTTCAGATTTCATTATATAAAAATGAATCAAGTTAATCGGGAAATTTCAATGTATCTTCATATTGTATCCCCCTCTCAATAATCACTTTCTTAACAATTTTACTTAGCCGACAACTAATTTAACATTATAAAAGTAGATATCAAACCCACAGAAATATAGCTGTTAACCAATGTATAAGTGGACATGAACATTTTATTCTAGTATATATATACTCAGTAAAATAAGTTTGGCAACAACTTGGATGTTAGAAAATATAAAATGCATCTTAAAGTGAAAATACAACATTGTTTATTGGTCGTAATTTATTAAAACATTGTGACAATTATACCAAACATGGTGTTGATTTTCAATAGTTAGCTGTCTTTAATGGTAAGGACCAGTACTACAAGAAGAAATGAAATGCTATTTAGTTAATGATGGCTCAATCAAATAATATCAACTTTTATTTTTGTTGCAAACATTATTATACTTAGTATATATTGGTAAGGATCCTAAACAAATAAACTTTCTATGTTTACGAATCAGTCTGTTAACCACGCATTATTCATAATATCTGGAATGCATTAAAACACGGCTAAGTTCTCCTTGCTGTAAACCAAACTGACGTCAGTAACTCCCATTGCGGCGATGTATCTTTCTTCCACGGCTATATAATACGTCATCAACATTCATAAAGTCTAACGGTTGTAATCCCATTCCAATAAAAACGTTTTCTTCCTTTAGGGGTTCTGTCTACGTGAATAAAAACTAGAAAATATTTTCGTATCTTGTATTTTCCTTCGTAAACCTTGCTGGCCACAGATGCAAGGATCGCATGCATTGTTTGAATTATTTATTCATCGAACTTTGGTAATAAACAGTTGCACTGTTAGGCCTCTATGTGAACTTAGAACACTATAAATGCCGTATGTGAACTTAGAACACTATAAATGCCGTATGTGAACTTAGAACACTATAAATGCCGTATGTGAACTTAGAACACTATAAATGCCGTATGTGAACTTAGAACACTATAAATGCCGTGTAATTACAATACAAGTGAAAAAAAATCAAAATCATTTTAAAGACTTGTTTGAAAGAACGAACCATGTAAGCTGGATATCACGTGTCTTTAAAAGTGTTAATTTCAGTGTATATATGAGATATTTTATATCAATACTTTTCAAAGTAAACAGTCGAAAGTGAAAAAAAAAATAACGAAGAAAGCTTGGCCATTGGACGATTATCAAATCCGTGAACATTGAAATAGTCCAAATAAAATACTTTCCTAGATAAAGTGTTTAAGTGTAAACAGGACAACACTTTGGAAAAGTGTCGATGATCAAACCTGTGAATATATAAAATGTCTAAATAATACAAATCCCAAGACAAAGAGTATATAGGTGTATACCAGGGTAACACATTTGGACATTTGTTGGTGGTCAAATATGTGAATACAGAATATGGCACATTGTCCAAATAATACACTTTCTCAGTTAAAGAGTCTATGTGAATACCGGGGCAAAACACTTGTAACTTTGTCGATGATCAAATCTGTTAATATTGAATGTGGGACATTGCCCAAATTATGCACTTCTCCCGGATCGTGTATTGATTTTAAATTAGGGCCCCGGACAAATATTTGCGTGACAAGAAGGGTTATTATCATTACGCCACATTAAGGGAAAATCCACGGCCTTTATTAGGTGTCGAATAAAGTAATCATTTCTTAGCCAATACTCTCGTGGGAGATAAAAGCTTGGGTTGTTTCGAAAGACCGGTGCTTAGTACAGTTTATGTCATTTATGATTGCTGGTTTGGAGATATTCAGAGAACGGCTAAATTAACTTAGCATAGTGAATTTGTTTGAGTAAATGTAGCATGCCCTTATAAAACGTGAAGTAAAAATCAATGAAAACATTGCCAATATAAATATATACGTATATGCGGTCATATACAAATAGCACCATGTAACATTAATTAAATACAGCGATATATTTTGACAAGTAATTTTCTTACGCTTAATACTGTGTTGTTTTGAACAGGATCAGTTGAATATTTGAAAACAGATACTGTGTGAAGAAAGACATTTTTATATTAACTTTATTTTATAAAAATAAAATAAATGTTTTCATATTCGAAATATAGATCGTGAAAATGTACACCATACAAATGATTTCATCATATAACTACACGTAATAACTCAAAGTTGATACTGTGTCTTTGTTTCACACTTTCACTTTATTACCAATTCTTCTTGCAATTTTGTTTTTCATCATTGAATTGTCTTGGTTACATAGCCAATCTCGTCTCACATACCAAGCTCATAAATAAGGATTAAAAAGCACATGTAAGTGTTGTGTTATTATCACCAATAGGTGTAAGGATCAAGTTTACATAACGCGGCTTACAACATACTGCTTTCTCCATCTTGGAATCCTCGAAACATTATCTTCGTACTTTTATTATTATGAACGTTACAACTAACCAGTCCGTTTATTACAAATGTTCTGCTTCATTTTTTACGGTTATACGTAAGCAATTAATAGATATTACTACTCGAGAGTGAATAATAACAGTAATGGTAAACTTAAAATGATGCCTTTTATTATTTTTTAGTTTTAAAGCAGCTTTGAGCTTTCTTTAAAAGTTTTCAGATTTTGCATTAAAACGAACCAGTACGTTATGATACGCACTAGCTTAATGCTGAGTTTAGTTTTGAACTCGAGTCTTTCATTTGCCACAGTTCATTCGAAAACAACTTATACTAGCTCCTTTTTAAAAGATATGGTATATTTCAATTAAAATATCTTTCAACGTAATGAAGGTTAAAATATACAAGACCGGCGTGCCTATCCGCTTAGCGAAAAAAGTGTTGGTATACACTTGTTTAACTTTGAACTGTTAACGTTTCGAATTGAAAAAAAACAACATATCTGACAAACAAGCTTTGCACTTCTGTGAAACTTTAATAACCGATCGTTCGCTAAATATACAAGATTAGCTGCCAATGTCCTATATAGACATTTGGAGAATAAAGCAATTCTTTGGCAACATGAATGTCAGTATTTGAAAGTTGCTATTAAGAGATCAGACTGTAATAATTAACCTTCCAGTCAACAAGTGCCTTTTCCGAGGATAACGCGCACATTTATAACGACACAGTCTGTGAGGGACGTTCATCAGGTTTATGCCTTTTAATCCGCGTAAAATTCCATCTCTGGGGAATCACGAGGCTTATGATTGACTTTAACAACGATCCATTGGATATCAAAAACCGTTTTTAGTTTCAGCCGTATCAGTTGTTTTGCTAATCACAAACCCGTCTGGGAACAAACGTTTAGACAATTAAACACAACAAACAAATAAACGACGAATAAAGATCGTTCATATAAATAGCACATGTTATTTTAAATTATTGTTCTATGGTTAAAATACAAAATATTAAACCCGTATATATGCCACTGTACTATATAGAAATTGTGCCTTTACAATTATATTTCAATGTGAATCCCTAGAGCAGTCCTGCTATGTATGTCACTATCGAAGAATTTACTTTTGAAAGTTACTATTGAGTTCAATGGCGATCAGACTGAAGTAATTAACCTTCCAGTCAACAAGTGCCTATTCCGGGTATAATGCGGACATGTATATAGACACAATCTGTGAGGGACGTTCATTAGATGTATGCCTTTTAATCCGAGTAGAATTCCCTCTATGGGGAATTACGAGGATTCGCTCATAATTTTCTTTAATAACGATCCTTTGGACATCAAAACCCACTTTTTTAAATTACAGCCATGTCAGTTGTTTTGCTGATAACAGAACCGTTTCAAGAACAAACGTTTAGAAATTTAAACACAACAAACAAAGAAACGACGTATAAAGATCGTTCATATAAATAACATATGTTATTTTGCATTATTTTACTATGGTTAAAATACTAAATATGGAACCCGTATATATGCTCTGTATTATATAGAAATTGTGCCTTTACACTTATATTTCAATGTGAATCCCTAGAGCAAGCCTGCTATGTATGTCACTATCGGAGAATTTACTTTTGACAGTTGCTATTCAGTTCAATGGCGATCAGACTGAAGTAATTAACCTTCCAGTCAACAAGTGCCTATACCGGGTATAACGCGGACATTTATATAGACACAGTCTGTGAGGTACGTTCATTAGATTTATGCCTTTTAATCCGCGTAGAATTCCATCTCTGGAAAATTATGAGAATACTCGTATAATTGTCTTTAACAAAAATCCTTTGGATATAACAAAATGTTTTCAAACTACAGCCCTGTCAGTTGTTTTGCTTCTCACAGAACCGTTTCAGGAACAAACGATTTGAAATTTAGACACAACAAACAAACAAAAACGACGTGTCAAATCGTTCAAACCTATTTATAATAATTGTTTAAAAAGACGATTTGGGTCATTTGAAGAACGAATTGTGGACCCAGTTAGCATCCAGAGTCAAGTTGGATGTCGCACAATGCTATAAATACACTTAAAGCACTCTGTTCGTCTCGATATTTTTTATGGCTGAACTAAACATATTTAGTTATTTTAGTACAAAAAGCGTTTCCATTTTAGCGCGGTCAAGTCTCGAAATATAACAGGTGACAAGATACCAATCAGTATACTGTATTGACAATAAACCAGGACTAAGATGGGACACTTATGGTTGTATGAAATATATGATCAGAGTTCGGAGCAGAATTTATTGCGTTCCCAGGTGTTAAGTGCATTCTATGAGGACGTGGTGGAATGAGGGCTGCGAAATTATATACAAAAGTACATTTAAACTCAACGGTGACACATGCTCTTCCAGAACATGTCACATTTGCGGTTAAAATAAAATACATTGGGATAATATGTCTAGATTGCATATTTCAAGTGAAAGAATCGGTTGTACTGTAATTTTTATTATTACCGGCATGGTCTTAAGTTAAATGTCCGGTATTATATTGTAACGCGTTGTAAATCTGATACAGAATAAAATATTAAACAACGTGTCATTTGAAATGCGAATAGGGTCAATATATGTCTTCAAATATATTGTGTTTGTTTCAATGTTTTCTGCTTGGCATATAATCATTGTATATGTTACATAATAGAAGCACGTTTGTTAACGCTTTAAAATGACATTGGTTTACCAGTGTTAGTGTAAACGTTGTAAAGTTGATACTTGATAAAATATGCCATAATTAAAAGTGTTATAAATAGTGTTAATCCAACAAACTCTCATGTTAATTCAATATAAAATATGTTGAAACTCCAGTTGCATTACGAGTAGATAAACTCTCATTCGATAATTCAATGTCCTTTTCGTAAGTTCAGAGACTCAGTACACGATAGAGAAAGCACGAAACAACCCCAAAACCTGGGTCACAGCCTTAGCACGGACAACATTACCACAACAAGACGAAAGCGAACGCCTTTAGCCACTACTGAACGAAAATCAGAAGGAACAGATGTTTTTTTACAATCTAACAAGATTACACCTCCGCCTGTCTCGTATATCTTTAGAGAAACCCCTCGCAAACTATCCTCCGTAGAAGGTCTTGGCGTCTGATCGTTGGATAAGAGACATATTTGTCAAAAAGCTACTGATGTGCGATGTCGTTAAATTCTCTGTTCGCCTCATGTCAGACGCTATATCTCATCTTAGGTGCTTAAGCACAGGCAAAAGTATTCTTTCAACAATAGATTTTGGATTTCAGTAAGATCCCGTTGGATTTATCTTTATCTAAAATCTGTATTCATAGCCATTGGTTTGAACGTTTGTAATTGGTTGCAAGTGATGCAGTCACGTGTGTGATATATATTATCTCTTGTTTGGTATCTTGTTCAGAAAACGCCTTTATAACGATCAAATACTTAGTAGATGGCGAGTTAAATGGAAGCGATAATAAATTGATTGTGTCGAGTTTTTCTATTGTTCAGTAAGTCTTTATACCAATGTGATAAATTGAACGTTGCTTTTAAATAAATGTGGTAATCATTGGAATGTCGTGTTCGTATTTGTGCACTCGTAATGTCTTGTACAAAAGGCATACTTTTCGTATGCATTCGTTTTATACCTAAACAGTTATGTCAACCGGGATGTATGTTAAGCATAATCTATTCTCTTATATACTGTAGAAACCATGTATACAATTCAATTAAAGCCATTTTAAATAGCTGTCATTTTAATAAAAAGGCCGTTCGAAATATGCATGCACACACAGTAAAACAGTGTTATCTCGTTTATGAAAATAAGAAAAAATGTTATAGGCCTAACGTTTTAAAAACTGATGTTGTTTTAAGTAAATGATGATATACAAAAGCAAAAACAGTAGTTGATTAATTATAAATTATTAAGTGACATCTGTTTGTGCATTATATTCGGTATATGTCAACTTATAATATAAGAAGCTTACTCAACGTTCAATTTAATCAGAATCATACTGTCTTTCTAATGGCAACATTTTAAACACAGCAAACCCATGTAACATTTAAATTCATTACGAAATCTTTCATAACCTTAAATACATTTTAGTTATTACCGCACACATTACATACTCGAGACCAGATATGCTCAAACATATCTTGAAGTGATAGACGCCCATTCGTTACTAAACACTACAGCGTGGAGAAGGACACTAAATCTGTTCAACACAGACTCGTGCGCCATTGCACATCTAATGGGTAAAATATGACTCACGTCACGGTCAGGTCTTACGTCCGTTCCTGCAGACATTGCCTTTAAGAGAGTACCATTCCATGACAGAGCAACGCAGTGCCATCACTTAAATGTCAGGTTTAATGGATTTCTGTAGAATTTGGAATGACTTGCTTTTATAAACTTGGTATAAAACAACAAGTTTGGCAGCTGCTTTCCGAAGGGTAAATATCCGTCAATATTTGTTTGACTACATATGGCTATATGATTTGTCTGCGGTATTCGCTCCCGCATTGGTTCCGACTTGGTAGCATTTATCGTGCGTTGGTTTGAATGTCGCTTGCGGTCACATTATTTGTGTATAATATAATATTATACGTAATGCATTTTGTTATTTATTCAATAAACCGGTTGTTTGCATAACGAAGTGAGTTTGCAGGATTAGAGTTGGCATTTATTTGTTTCAACCAACCTACGCCAATCATAAATTCCAGAGCAAAGATTTGATATTGTATGCGGGTCCTGTATATTTGAGATACCTACTCACTTCTTAGATAAGTATAATAATACCGTTTAGTCTGTGTTGTGATTGTTTCAGTAATGATTGTTTTACTAATTGGATTTACGGCAGAAAGCCAGTTCTCGATTTAGGCAAAGTTACTTTAACTTGACAAAGTTACTGTCACTGAATAGCTGTTAAAGTAAAACAACAAGGAGATACCGTGCTTAAACGTTTTTTACAATAGTCGATCCGTTTTCGAATTATATTTTTAGAATGACCAGAATTCCAGGGTGCTCCAAATTGCGCCGACAATTAACCATCAGTGTGAAGGCATGCACCGGATCCTCAGTCGATACAACTGGACGGACTTCGCCATCGTCACCACGATGATTACCAGCAATGATGACTTTATCGCCTGCATGCGCAGTATGGTTGTGCGTACGAGCGTGACACAAGGTTACACTACTACCGCAACGTAAGTATTCCAAGGCGGTGACCCCAGTTAATCATTTTATGGATTCTGTTTTTGTTGCACTGTGCGTTTAGTCCTGTTTTGTATAGGAAATTGGTCACTTGCCTCAAATAAAAGATCAGCGGATGTTAATAAAGGTATCTCTTCAGGTGATGTCTTATATTTAACCATTGTGTTCACACCGGTTACGTGGTCAAACCATTAACCTGAGCACATTTGCTCAAGGTATATTGGATATGAGACTTCTTTCAAAAGGTACCGTACCTACGTAAAGGATAGGATAATATATATATAAAAAAAACGAATATCCTGTAAAAATAATAAATACTGCATTCGATTAATATCTTTACAACATGTCAACTTTACGTGATGAAGAACGTTCAGTGTAAACGTTTTTATATATGCACCATTTTCGGACCCTTATTTCTCCCATTTGCCCCCGCAAAAATCGCTAATGATCCGTCTAAAAATGGAAGACTGTGAGTGTGACCTGTGCTAGTTATTGTAGGTATTAATGGCTGGAGCATTAAGAACTTTGGGTTCTTTTTTGAACACGGTTATATAAACGTAGACATTGGTTTAAGTATTAAAATATTTTGTCTATGAACTACATGTGTCAGCATTACAATGTTCTTGAAGATGAGTTTTATTTCTTGTTAGAATGTTCACTGTATAATAATATTAGAAAATTATATATTAAGAAGTATTACTGGAAAAGACCAAATGTACCCAAATGTATAGAATTAATGCAATCCGACAGTGTAATTATTAACAGAAACTCAGCTATATATGTCCATAAAGCGTTTATTCGAAAAAAAAACAATATACATATTAGGATTAATATTACCGTAAATGTATTTACACTTGACTTATGGCTCTGCATGTTGCTTTGTATATTTATTAAATACTCATTTAAATTGATATGTTGCTGTTGTTGACTATAGTATTGTTAATATTTGTTTTAATATGCGCAACTATTGTTGTGATGTATTTATGCTTGATTCAGTCGAGAATTAGTATTACACAGATGACCACTATGCATGCATTTATATATATTTGTGTACTATTTCATGAATAATCAAGGACTGTATGTCTGATGTATATTGACTAAACCATAAACCATGTGTGTATTTAAGCACAGTGTTTAGAAAGAAACATGTATATCAAAAGCAAAATCGGTAGCTGATCTTAAATAGTTTGCACAGTGGAAATACACTTTATAGGGTATTAAATGAAAATCCTACTTCATTTGTCGAGAACCTCTGATTACAAATTCAATGTCGTTTATATTAGACAGGTGCCCATTTGTCATATAACTTTTATATAGAACATAATGTATCTTACAATCTTTGATTATGAAATGTTAGAAGTGTTCCCACCATTCACGCCTTTCATTGGCTTTTACTTCATTACCAGGTAAAACATGACAAATGCATGGTCAAATTCTATTAAATGTTCGTACATAATTAATGACAATATTGCAATGACATGTATTAAAATTATCTCCAAACTGAAAGTTAAAACTACCGTATTTTCTGGCGTTAAGGTACTGATTTTCATGTATTTGTAGAAAACAAATCAATCAAAACATAAGAAATTTCCACAATTGCTGTCTTCCCTGTGTTTAACGGTTGCAGTAAACAGCACGCAGTTACACATTAAGTGGAAAGAATGATCCCAAAACAAAACAATATCAGTGCACTTTCTAGATTGATGGGAACGTTAGATGAGATCGTATTGGTAGATTACCATTTCCTAAGCATATTAATTAAACGACACGCTGTTCCATTAACTGAAACATTTTTTTCACTTTCACACTTTCACATTAAAATGCATGTTGTTAGTGGAAATGGGATAGCAGGAACTGATCATTTACTAGCGCTTCTGTGAATGCCGCCCATTGATGCGAAATGTAAATTTAGCATTTAAATAAACTACAACACTTTGCGAATGTAATATCGTGGAATTAAATCGTAGCTTCACACTGGGCTGCTAATTATTTTCATTTGGGAGCACTTTCGTAATGTCGAGTAATGACAACTGGGAGCTAATGAATCATAAAGCATTTTCAAGTAATTACGAATGATTTTCTGTCCATTAACTCTTTTGGCGCACCAGAAAATGGTTAAATCCATGGCATGGTATTTGCTATCAATGTCATCAACTTAAAAGCTATGTATGTAAAATTATGAAGGATGCGTGGCGCCAATTTAATTGGATATCAACATTTGTAAGACAAAACAAAGTTCTGTATATTTGCTTTATACGTGCTTATTGTTTGTTTAACATGATTGTTCAAACTCCATTTATATTCAATTAATAAACGCATAACCAAATACATGTATCAACGATTATATGAGTATAAATCGCACTCTTGTTACTGGATCTTTTGTCTTTACCATTTGTTTTATTATTAATAACAAACTTATAATGTCTATTCAATTATTTATAATTTCCTGTTCAATTTCTTTTTAATTTATGAGCTATCTCACTTTATGTACATTTGCAAATGCGTACGGAGTCAACTCTACTCCGCATCGTATACTTGCTAGTTTGAATACGATGTCAAACATAACAATTTCCGCATCAAAAACAAAACAATATTAGCATTTTTGTCAAAATCAAATTCAGTAGAATAAACATCTGAAAGATATTCAATACTATTGCTACAGTGTCTCCAAAATTTTCTTTGCAATTTAGACGCACAATCGATCATAGTCACTAAGTGGAACCGCTCGCTATATATTTACTTACAGATAGCAGATGCAAAACTCTGGAGACACGAGAAATTAAATTTACAAGAGAAAACGACGTAGTAGAGATTTATATCGCAATAAACGACTGCGTCCGTTAAATGTCTGGTCTCTGAAGGCAGCCGCAGTAAAAGAGTGTCTACTGGATGATCGTTATTTGAAAGTTTAGGAAAAAATAAAGCCATAGGGGCATCAGCAGTAGCAAATGTTTTTTAGGAAATCCGATTCTTTGTTGACTGTTGATATTTTAGACCTTTCGATGCACAACTTAAATGAAATCTGAATAATCATTGATTAGAAGAGTAGAACATTTCAATCCTTACTAAATGTTTCCGTCCCTGTTTTATGAATTTGCCTTTTACATCACTAGAAGCCCCTATATCGTCTACACAAAGTTTAAAACCACATTCTTTGCGACTACGCAAAGTGGCTTCATAGGTGTGAAATTTGCAATATATAATAAGAAAAATGTAATAAAACTGTACATTTATTTCCACAAAACGCTTAGCAACTACACAGTATTGTTAACTGTTGTGTATCTTGTACATGAATGATATTAGAAAACCAGTATACTATAATGACTTATGGGAAGTAGGTCGTATGAGTAGCTAACAGTACGAAAATGTGAGGTAGGCAGTATTAGTAGCTAGCAGTAACATTAGCAAATATATGAAGTAGACAATAGCAGTAGCTAGCAGTAGTACTTGCCAATATGTGATGTTAACAGTAGCAGTAGCTAGCAGTAGCAGTAGCAAATATGTGAAGTTGACAGTAGCAGTAGCTAGCAGTAGTACTTGCCAATATGTGATGTTAACAGTAGCAGTAGCTAGCAGTAGCAGTAGCAGTAGCAAATATGTGAAGTTGACAGTAGCAGTAGCTAGCAGTAGTACTTGCCAATATGTGATGTTAACAGTAGCAGTAGCTAGCAGTAGCAGTAGCAAATATGTGATGTTGACAGTAGCAGTAGCTAGCAGTAGTACTTGCCAATATGTGATGTTAACAGTAGCAGTAGCTAGCAGTAGCAGTAGCAAATATGTGAAGTTGACAGTAGCAGTAGCTAGCAGTAGTACTTGCCAATATGTGATGTTAACAGTAGCAGTAGCTTGCAGTAGTACTTGCCAATATATGATGTTAACAGTAGCAGTAGCTAGCAGTAGCAGTAGCAAATATGTGAAGTTGACAGTAGCAGTAGCTAGCAGTAGCAGTTGCCAATATGTGAAGTTGACAGTAGTAGTATCTAGGAGTAGTAGTTGCCAATATGTGAAGTTGACAGTAGTAGTATCTAGGAGTAGTAGTTGCCAATATGTGAAGTTGACAGTAGTAGTATCTAGGAGTAGTAGTTGCCAATATGTGAAGTTGACAGTAGCAGTAGCTTGCAGTAGCAGTAGCAAATATGTGAAGTTGACAGTAGCAGTAGCTAGCAGTAGTAGTTGCCAATATGTGAAGTTGACAGTAGTAGTATCTAGGAGTAGTAGTTGCCAATATGTGAAGTTGACAGTAGCAGTAGCTTGCAGTAGTAGTAGCTTGCAGTAGTAGTTGCCAATATGTGAAGTTGACAGTAGTAGTAGCCAGCAGTAGTACTTGCCAATATGTGAAGTTGACAGCAGTAGTAGCTAGCAGTAGTAGTTGCCAGTATGTGAAGTTGACAGTAGTAGTAGCTTGCAGTAGTAGTTGCCAATATGTGAGATTGACAGTAGTAGTAGCTTGCAGTAGTAGTTGCCAATATGTGAAGTTGACAGTAGTAGTAGCTTGCAGTAGTAGTTGCCAATATGTGAAGTTGACAGTAGTAGTATCTAGGAGTAGTAGTTGCCAATATGTGAAGTTGACAGTAGTAGTATCTAGGAGTAGTAGTTGCCAATATGTGAAGTTGACAGTAGCAGTAGCTTGCAGTAGTAGTAGCTTGCAGTAGTAGTTGCCAATATGTGAAGTTGACAGTAGATGTAGCTAGCAGTAGTACTTGCCAATATGTGAAGTTGACAGTAGTAGTAGCTTGCAGTAGTAGTTGCCAATATGTGAAGTTGACAGTAGTAGTAGCTAGCTGTAGTAGTTGCCAATATGTGAAGTTGACAGCAGTAGTAGCTAGCAGTAGTAGTTGCCAGTACGTGAAGTTGACAGTAGTAGTAGCTTGCAGTAGTAGTTGCCAATATGTGAGATTGACAGTAGTAGTAGCTAGCAGTAGTAGTTGCCAGTATGTGAAGTTGACAGTAGTAGTAGCTTGCAGTAGTAGTTGCCAATATGTGAAGTTGACAGTAGTAGTAGCTTGCAGTAGTAGTTGCCAATATGTGAAGTTGACAGTAGTAGTAGTAGCTTGCAGTAGTAGTTGCCAATATGTGAAGTTGACAGTAGTAGTAGCTTGCAGTAGTAGTTGCCAATATGTGAAGTTGACAGTAGCAGTAGCTAGCAGTAATAGTTGCCAATATGTGAAGTTGACAGTAGCAGTAGCTTGCAGTAGAGAAGCAAATATGTGAAGTTGACAGTAGTAGTAGCTTGCAGTAGTAGTTGCCAATATGTGAAGTTGACAGTAGCATTAGCTAGCTGTAGGGAAATATGTGAAGTTGACAATAGCAGTAGCTAGCAGTAGCAGTAGCAAATATGTGAAGTTGACAGTAGCAGTAGCTAGCAGTAGCAGTAGAAAATATATGAAGTTGACAGTAGCAGTAGAAGTAGCAAATATGCGAAGTTGACAGTAGCAGTAGCTAGCAGTAGAGAAGCAAATATATGAAGTTGACAGTAGCAGTAGCTAGCAGTAGCAGTAGCAAATGTGTGAAGTTGACAGTAGCAGTAGCAGTAGCAAATATATGAAGTTGACAGTAGCAGTAGCTAGCAGTAGCAGTAGCAAATATATGAAGTTGACAGTAGCAGTAGCTAGCAGTAGCAGTAGCAAATATGTGAAGTTGACAGTAGCAGTAGCTAGCAGTAGAGAATCAAATATATGAAGTTGACAGTAGAAGTAGCTAGCAGTAGCAGTAGCAAATGTGTGAAGTTGACAGTAGCAGTAGCAGTAGCAAATATATGAAGTTGACAGTAGCAGTAGCTAGCAGTAGAGAAGCAAATATGTGAAGTTTACAGTAGCAGTAGCTAGCAGTAGCAGTAGCAAATATATGAAGACAGTAGCGGTAGCTAGCAGTAGCAGTAGCAAATATGTGAAGTTGACAGAAGCAGTAGTTAGCAGTAGAGAAGCAAATATATGAAGTTGACAGTAGCAGTAGCTAGCAATAGCAGTAGCAAATGTGTGAAGTTGACAGTAGCAGTAGCAGTAGCAAATATATGAAGTTGACAGTAGCAGTAGCTAGCAGTAGAGAAGCAAATATGTGAAGTTTACAGTAGCAGTAGCTAGCAGTAGCAGTCGCAAATATATGAAGACAGTAGCGGTAGCTAGCAGTAGCAGTAGCAAATATGTGAAGTTGACAGAAGCAGTAATTAGCAGTAGAGAAGCAAATATATGAAGTTGACAGTAACAGTAGCTAGCAGTAGCAAATATGTGAAGTTGACAGAAGCAGTAGCTAGCAGTAGCAGTAGCAAGTATGTGAAGTTGACAGTAGCAGTAGCTAGCAGTAGCCGTAGCAAATATGTGAAGTTGACAGTAGCAGTAGCAGTAGCAGTAGCAAATACGCAAACCTGGCAGTCGCAGTAGCTAGTTGTAAGAAGTAGCAAATATGTGATTCTTTTGCACCCACTATGTTTGCTTCTGCTACGGATACTGCCAGTTTCATATAAAAATATATTATTACTGCTTACTGCTATTGCTTACAGGTACTGCTAACTTCCTATCCGTACTAAAATGTGCGCTAATTAATTCTTAATTAATTCTTACAGATATAACATACTGTCGACGGTTAAACTAGAGATCCATGACAACAGTGACTTCAGTGGCTTCGACGATATGGAAGAAAGGATGGTGATTCGTGATGGATTAAGGTCCATAGTGCAGTCGGTTTCCCGGGTGATAATATTGCACGCTGGGTAAGCGGTTTTGACAAGATTGCATGCTGGTGATTTTATCAATATTGTATACTGAGTAAGATATTTTGACAATATTGCATGCTGGGTAAGTGATTTTGAAAATATAGCATGCCGGTAAATGATTATGACAATATTGCATGCTGGGTAAGCGCTTTAGACAATAATGCCCGCTGGTTTTTTATGTTAACAATATCGTATACTGAGTAAGAGATTTTGACAATATTGCATGCTGGGTAAGTGGTTTTTACAATATAGATTGTAAGTGAATTTGACAATACAAATCTTTGTATGCTCGGTTAGTGATTTTGAGTGACAATATTGTACGCAGGGTAAGAGATTTCGACAATATTGAATGCGGGGTAAGATATTTTGACAGTAATGCATGCAGAAAAGAGCAATTGCTTTTGACAATATTGCATGCTGGTTAAAATATGTACACAATTGCATACTGGGTTAGAGTTTTAGCAACATTGCATGCTGGTTGAGACACTGTAATTTAAAAAGATCTTAATGTAGATAATGGTATGTTTTAAATCTGTGTCAGTCACTAGATAAGCAACGGCCTATTTAGCACACCTATGTAATTAAACCTTGCACTGAGTATACTGCCATTAATCTTTTGGTAAAGTTATAGCACATGTTCTGGGAAGAACATGGATATTATTAAATGTAACATTTGAGCTCCACATTCATAATTTCATTTATATTGTGTTATAACATATAAACAGATACGCGTCTACGTGGTCCGATTTTATTGCATGATATTCTGAACTCTCCATATTTATTGACATGGTTTAACGTCTTATACTTGTAATATTGAAGATTCGCAGGCACGGAATCTATTTACGAATGAATAATGTGCGTGTGTCCACATTGGAAATATGTCAATACAAATACATCAACGTTGCAAACGGCTCGTTGCCTTGTAAAACTAGCTACTACAGGCGTCCCATGAGATATGGCGGTCTGTGAAGCACGCTTGCTCCCGTGAGATATGGCGGTCTGTGAAGCACGCTTGCTCCCGTGAGATATGGCGGTCTGTGAAGCACGCTTGCTCCCATGAGATATGGCGGTCTGTGAAGCACGCTTGCTCCCGTGAGATATGGCGGTCTGTGAAGCACGCTTGCTCCCGTGAGATATGGCGGTGTGTGAAGCACGCTTGCTCCCGTGAGATATGGCGGTCTGTGAAGCACGCTTGCTCCCGTGAGATATGGCGGTCTGTGAAGCACGCTTGCTCCCGTGAGATATGGCGGTCTGTGAAGCACGCTTGCCACGTGGTACATTTTGCCACGGTAGCCTTTTTCTAGAATATGACTTTAAAATTATGTATTTTGTTTAAAAAAAAGAAAATGCTATTTTTAAATGAAGTACTTAAAATGTAATTTTGTTTTGTGTGTTGGTGTCTTTGAGACAATATCACCTTTGGACATTTTCCCTAAAACCACTGCAGAACTGAATCAAATTATCGAAGTAATTTGAATTATCGAAACAGAGGATTTTTCCTTTTGAAATTTGTAATTTAATGGTAAAAGTAATTACTCATTGTAATTTATTTGCATTTCAGTTTCTTTCAAACAATGTCACCGTGTAATTTTTCACTTACTGCATAGCTGAATCATATGCTTGAAGTATTTTGAAAATTCAAAACAAAAAAGTTCTTTTCTGAAATGTGTAATTTAGAGGGTAAAAATAAGTATTTAATGTAATTTATTTGTATTTTGGTTTCTTTGCGGCAGCCTTATTTGCACAGTTAAAATTCCCTTCATAATTGAACCACGATACCACAGTATTTTGCGATTTAAATCACAGCCCATTTATCACGTGAAACTCGTCACAAACTTGCGCATGCGCAAAACGTCTTTACATTTTATTATCTTTTCTATTCACCAATATGTCTTAGTGCATGTTATCAATATATGTATAATTCTAGGTCCTCTGAAGCACTAGATATCATGGACGCTGCCAAGGAAATGGGCCTGACAGGTCATAAGTACATGTGGCTTCTGACGTCTGCAAGCATGGGTGGGGTTGTTAGCAAAATGACTAATTTTCCACTAGGTTTATTAGGTAGGTCTAGTAGATTAGACAATATCTTATGCATATTTTTAGTTTCTATTGTAAGTAATGCACATAATTGTGTTTCTGTAGAGTGTTTATAATAAGTGTTTCACTATTTTTTTTTATAATACGCGCACCTGAGCAACCGTATAAACGAAAATAAAAAAATACTTTGATTAAATAATACAGCTTATGTCATTATTTATGATAAATTGTTCGACAATTTTCCTGCTTAACATTTTCGCAAGTTCATGAATACATGTAATATGTGCATATACTAAAAACAACAGTGAGAAATCAATAGAAAAAAACAACAGGCTACTGCCTGGTCGTGTATAATATATATCCAGTAAGGCTTACAATAATATAACGGCGAGACTTTTTTTGGCGAGCCGTTATTTTATTCGTACCGTACCTGATATATAACACAAGACTAGGCAGTTATCTGTTTTTCTATTTATCACCTTTTTTTTAATTTCACCGAACGAGCTGATTTTTTTTATATTTAAAAACTAACAACAGCGCTGATTTTGCTGAGCCGGCTTTTACATGTTTACACACATGTAGTTATGGATTTCTAAAAGTTGACTGGATAAAACCGTATTATTAACATTTCGTTAAGATGAATTCAGCTGTTTTCAATACGAATTCATAGATTACATACACGCTTATCCATATACTATTGGAAACGCAAACTGAAATGGATTGCAACAAACAATTTCACGCATCGACACATTGTTTGGAGACGCCATTTTGGAGTTTTGTATTTGAAATTGACATTTTCAAGATCGTGTCAATATTGACTATAGCGTATTCAATTTATGGTAAAATATAAACTGATCCTGTTAGTGACCTTTAGTGCATTTATTTGAAATGTATTGAAATACTTGTGTATGAATGATTTTTGATCCATTGATGACGTCATACCTCTACCAAAGTCCGGGCTTATGTGAATATATTTAAAAATAATGTTTTTGAGATTTATAACGTTTACAAATAATAAACTAAGTTCTTGGTATCTAATTGTTTGTTTTGTTGAATCTGATTCATTTTTACTATACATGTTGACTTAAAAGTTGATTCCGAGTAATATGACGTACCTCTAAACAGTGACTGATATAAACGCTAGTGACCTGATATAAAAACGTATATCAGGCACCTTTGTATCAGGCCAATTTCAGCATAGTGGTATGATAAAAGAAAATAAGGACCAAACAGAATGCGACAATGTTGTGGTTATATTGAAGCTGATCGAACATGCGTAAAACACTGAATCGAAATATTTTTTTATCTCGATATAATGCCCTTACGCAATATTACATAACATTAATCTAATTAAACACATACATCATTTAAAGCCCATATCCATGAGTAAAGAAATACATATATATTCAAATCATATATCAATTTCACAGACATCACATTTTTTCAAACCCATATGTAATGCCGACTCAGGTATCCTGTACAACAGCTCCCAAGAGGTCATAGAGGCTGCCATAGAAACTTCCGTCAAACTGTGGGCACTAGGGCTAGAAGAGTTGGCCAAGGAAGACGTCTATCACAACCAGACGTGGATGTATCCCGAGAACACGTGCTCGACGTCACGACTAACGTTCTGGAGAGATGGGGATCGTCTGTACAGGTGATGTGGGGATTCAGAATGGGACCTCATATCACATGCAATATGTTTCTAGTAACTAAATAATAGTAAATATACATACACATTCTCTTCATAAGCTTGGTCAGAAATACGCGTGAATGAGCACCATGTACTAAAAGAAATGGAACAAATACATTGCTTAGCGTGTGATACTTTCATAATAATTTAATAATTAAAATACGATTTTCCTTGTAGCTTTTTAAGAAAATCAGTTATTTAAACACTACATTAATTGTACTTGATGTAAACACTGAGAAAAGGCAAACAGCTGTAATTCATGGTCTGAAACACGTATTATAGGCTATTGATTAAACATGCCAGCAGGGAACACAGCAAAATTGAAAACTGTGTTATAATTATAATTATTATAGAGACAGTAGGGAAAACAGCAACATTTAAAACTGTGTTATATGTATATTATAGAGCTATGAAGGGAATTAAATTGGAGAACCCACCCGTATCATTCAGTGACAATGGCATCATTGAAAACGTGGCGTTAAAGATCTATAACTGCCGTCCTCACTCAAACTCCTACTACGCTGGTAAGGGATTCAATGACTGGAAAGAGGTAATTACAAATATGTTATTTTATGCTTATAATAAGAAATAATTTTCCATTTATCGCTGTTTATCGGCAAATAAACAACGATTTGGAGTTCTGATGCGTAAGAATTCAACCACGAGGGCGTTAGTCCGAGTGGCTTAATAGCCTTGCATCAGAACGACAAAGATTTTATTATTAGCAGATAAACAACGAAAATGCATACATTATTTCAATTCTAACATGGTTTGACATGTTTTTTCCCAATGTAATTGGAACTACTTTTATTATGCTCCGCTCAGGATCGGGACTTCATTTTGCGTTGTTTAAGGGTAGTTTAACAACGATAATTGTGTTATTTGGCTATAGAAAACAAAACGATGTATATATTAGTAATAAACAATGCATAATGTTGACATTAGAATGAATATAAACGATTTGTATATTGATGTAAAATAATGTATATTTTCGCCAAAAAAACATATTTAATGTCGCAAGCAATTATCATTTAAGCAGTTTCTTAGTCATACAGTATCCCGTTCGAATTTAAAAACCCGATAGGAATGTATGTGTTAGCTATGCTTGCTTACTTTCTTATATTCATTTTAATATAATTCTGTGAATAACACAGTTTGGTTAAATGTCATATTCAGCACCAAGAAAAGTATGCACAATAATTCAAGTTTATAACAATTGATGACAATGCATAGAAAATCAAGCCCGTTAGTGCCAAGCTAAAATATTATTACATTCTCATTACATGTCTGTCCGAGTTATTGTACCAACAATGTGTGCATATGTCCGTTTTGCCTGTTTCTTCCTAGATGATTTATTTTTGAACGGTTGTAAAGTCGGAAATATTGTACAACTAAGTACGCGTATGTTTGTGTTATCTGTGTCTTGACTTATTATTTCATTCTCGATAGGTCGGGGATATTGTACCAACAAAATACGGTCAGAAGTCTGACATGACTCTAGTAATGAATGAAGTAGTGTGGCCCGGAGGAGCGGTGTCGCCGCCAAAGGGGAGGCCAGAAAAGCGCTTCTTCCGGATTGTGACCTTGAAGGAGGAGCCCTACATTATGTACGTTTCGCCTGACCTAGAAACTGGCAAATGCACTGGATATGCAGTACCTTGTAAACTGAACCCGAAAAAGCCCGACGATCCAGAGCCATAGTAAGATGTGCTTTTAATGTTTATAATTTTTGTTTTGGGTGTTCCTGTTTCCATTATTACATTAAAAACAATGCAATGTATTTCAACATAACACGCAAATGTAACCTTAAGAGTATACATGGCTATATCTAATAAAAAAGGTCACAAAACACGTTTAAAAAAACTGTGTTTTGATAATGTTGAAGATCATGATGATGATTGAGAGAAAATAAATGTCATTACTTTTCGTAGGATTATATTTAGTTTGTGAGCCTACCTCTGTCTGTATCGTTAATTGCCCACTAAAATGAAAGGTATTTTTGTCGGTAACCAAAAAAGGCAACATCAGCAACCAATTATGTTTCATTGCTGTTTCGTTTCTCCTCAGTGTTAATGCCACCATAGATGAGAAGGACGGAATGGTGAACTACTGCTGCACGGGACTTTGTGTTGACTTGCTTAAGGTGCTAAGCGAGAAGCTCATGTTTGACTATGAAATGTACGAGGTCGGGGACAGGTCCTGGGGGATTAAAAACGAGGTATGTGGTATTTGGTAAACCGTGTATTTTTTGGCTGGCGTGCGATTTATTGCCGATTAATTAAAAACAATTTAGAGTCATTAGAAATACTTTTTAGCTTATAGGTCTCAAGGTACTAATTATAGAGTGACTCATATATCTCTCGTTCGCTGGTGCATCAGAAGTCTTTTGACATTTACACATGTTAGTCGGATACGAGCTAGATAACCATTAGGGGTAATGGCCCTGTCACGCCAATCTAGTTCTCAAAATGCCCCATCACGTCCGAAAAAAATCGACAAAGAGATTCTGGTCTGGCTAGAACGTGACACTTTGGACGGATAATGTCCACAATGCGATCATATTTAGTTCCTAAACATTTCTCAATACGACCATTTCATCCTCATCCCGTCTATATCAAGTTCATGTCCGGTAAAATAACGCGTGCAGTTCACGTCAAAAACAAATTAACGTAAGGTTACAATGATCATTGTGCTGCTCATATAATAACACAGTATTTTGCATAGTTTACGTACAAATGAGAATAAACACAATTGGTGATATAAAATGTATGTATCACATGTGTATATGTAGCAAGGCCAGTGGTCGGGGCTAGTTAAGGAGATGCAGGAGAACAAGGCGGACATGGTGATCACCTCCATCAAGATAAACCACCAGCGTTCCACCGCCATGGATTTCTCCACGCCATTCCTGGAAACTGGCATCACCATAATGGTTGCCCTCCGCAAAGGCGCCATATCAGCAACTGCTTTCCTTGGTATACTGTTTCCTCCATTGTTGTTTTTTCTTCATTGTTTAACATTTAAAATCATTTAATGTTTATTTTTTATGATGAACTTAAAAAATACTTGTTATTTCATACTTTTAGAGTTGTTTTTTTTACATATGGGAATTATAATGGTACTTGCTGGCAAATGGGTTAACCAAACAAACTGACGTATGCACATGTCTCTTTCTAGACATGTAGGATTCTACTTTTTATTTTGAAGCAAAACTCGAAATAATGATACGTTACTTCCGAGTAATTTAACCGCACATACACTATCATACTGTTTTACATTCATTCATTTTACTTTAAGTAACTCAGACAACTTAACGAAACGTTACAGGGCTTATTTTATTTAACTAGATTGTAATTTGCACGGCAATCAGCAGCAAAACGAGGTAATGCATCATTTTCTTACAGAAACAAAACGCGAAACAACACGCGGCAATATTTCGATTGTAATTCCACAAAATGTGCCAACACAAATTTATCTTAATCTAAGCGATTATGCTTTTTCTCATTCTTCCAGAAATGCTGTCTTTGCTAGGGCATGCTAACAAAAATAAGTCGTAATAATAATTATTTCTCTTGGGAATTATAGCACCGTATTGACGTCGGATGTAATTTCTTTTTTTGCCCACTTTTTCGCTATGAAAATGCTTAATCAGATCGTCCAATTGTGAATAATGGATTTAATATCCGTAAACAAAAACGATGCGAGCAATAATTTAAAGGCTTATTGATCCATTTAGATATTACTTTAGCGATATTTGTTAAATTGGTTATCTCAGATTATAGTCTATTGCCGTTAAACTCATGTTTCAAGTGCAAAGTTATAACAAGGAAGGAACGATTCTTTAATGTTAAGCCGAAAACGTCAATATATTGAATGTATACACTATTCTGTCGCATTCCTTCTTTAGATCAATGTTTTTGTAAGGTGATTCGTTAACAGTTCCATTACAACTTTGCTATTGCAGAGCCGTTCGATAGGTCCACATGGTTCTTGGTGATGCTCTTTTCTATCCCTGTTGTGTCATCCTTTATGTTTATCTCTGAGTGGTATAGTCCTCGTGGCATTAACAAACTCATGCGTCACAAACCCGGAGGTATTGTGTCTTCTTGCACTAACTGTTTATCCCTGGGCTGGTATTCACAAAGATCTTAAGGGAAATCTTAACTTAAGTTGTACTTAAGTGGAAATTTCAGATCACATTTTCTATGTGAAATCCATGATTTCTGTACAAAAAAGGCTGCAATACTAAACATATAAGCAATATTTACAAGTTTACAACATTTTTATGTTAAAAGATCTATATAAAAAACAGCCAGGGACTTAAGGAATTTTATGAATTTAAGTTTTCCCTAAGGAGCTTTGTGAGTACGGGCCATGTATCCACGTAATGCATCAGTCTGACTAGTTTTGTCCTAGTTAGGATATATGACGTTCCATGGAAGCACGTGTCCATCATCAGCTCTGTTATTCAACGTTTTCTTCTGGAATGCTTCGATCTTGCAGTTTGACTTTTATTGATATTTGCATCATTTCTTGTATGCATGCATGTGTTAAGGAACATAGTATATTATTTTTCTTACTTTTCCATATTTGTTTTATGTTTCCTTAACCCTAACTGAATGGTGAACAGATCATTGTATCGCTTGTATGCGTTCATATATTTAAATTGTTTCCATTCTGCATTTGGCTGTTTCTCACATGTCTGTGAACCGTCAAGGATCAATGTGCATCGATCGACGATCAGCTCAAGCTTACTGTTGTGTAGTACCGTATCAGGTAAAAGCACTTTTTTTCTTTTTGAAAACATCAAACATTATGGGCGCAAAATCAACACAGATCTCCATATCCCTATGTGTATTTTGTGACGTCATCCATCGGACTTTGAGAACAACGAGTATAATTTTGGCGCGAAGATTACATTATATTTGCACATACTTTTCGGTCTTTCAGAACCGTATGATTATCCCTCCTGGTGCCTCATTCTTGTGTTTAGCGTCCACGCGACGGGCTCCTCCATCTTTATATTTGAATGGCTAAGCCCGAGTGGTCTGGACAAAGGGAGGCGCTCTTTGCGAGGTAACTGCATGAGGTAATTTTAGGGACTGTGTGTGCAGGTCTCAGCAAATACAGCAGTTAGGTTATTTTTAGGGACTGTCTTCAGATCTCAGCAAAAACAGAATTTATGGTTATTTTTAGGGTCTGTGTGTTCAGGTCTCGGCAAAAACATAACTTAGGGTTATTTTTAGGGACGGTGTGTTCAGGTCTCAGCAAAAGCATAATTTAGGGTTATTTATGGGGACTGTGTGTTCCGGTTTCAGCTATAAAAAAATCGGGCTATTTTTAGGGACTGTGTATTCAGGTACTGTAAAAAAGAATGAAGTGTACTTTCAGGGACTGTGTTTACGTCTCAGACAAAACCAGAATTTAGTGTGACTTTTAGGGACTGTGTGTTCAGGTCTCAGCAAAAACAGAATTTAGGGTTATTTTAGGGACTGTGTGTTTAAGTGCCAGCAAAAATACAACAAAATAAAGTGTAACTTTTTGGGACTGTGTTAAGGTCTCAGACAAAACCAGAATTTAATGTGACTTTTACGCACAATGTATTCAGGTCTCAGCCAAAACCAGAATTAAGTGTAACTTTTAGGGACTGTGTGTTCAGGTATCGGCCAAAACCAGAATTAAGTGTAACTTTTAGGGACTGTGTGTCCAGGTATCGGCCAAAACCAGAATTAAGTGTAATTTTTAGGGACTGTGTGTTTGAGTCTCAGCCAAAAATTAAAATTAGGTTTACTTTTAGGGACTGTGTGTTTTAGGTCTCGGCAAAATAGTTTTATTAATAGGCTGTGAAATGAGTTAAATATATATTTATACTGTGGAATTTGGAATATTGTCCATATAAGTATTAGCTTTAACATAGAAAACAGAATTGATCATGAAAAAAGTTAGTGGCCACAGAGAAATAAATATTAACTTATATTTTTCAAACACATGTTTATACAAATATTTTGCATGATTGCGTCCATGTATATTTACATGTATGTCAATGGACTTTTACTGCTTACTGACTTTTCGAAGACTGCATGTTAGTGAAATTCTGTGCGAGTTTAATGGGAAACCATTGAATCAGGCCATCGACCAGCAGAACAAATTGTTATAAATATGTGTGAATGGCCGCTAGAACGGACATGGATGTGTAGTTGTGTCAAACGAATGTATTGTATTTAATATTAAGCTTGAATTTTAATATATTTTTTCTTCGATACTTGGTTGCATGTTTTATATCTGTGACCTAGATTCGTTAAGTATGTAGTTATTGGGGGCATAATAAATCAGCGAATTCGCATGTATAAATAGCTTGATTTTTTTTTTATATTCAAATAAAATAATCGTTTATTTAAATTCGATAAATGATTAATGTGTTTTTAATATAACAATATAATATTGTTTTCTAAACAATATAAGTACACTATTGAACATTTACTTAAATTCTGTATCATGTGAAGACTATATAGTTGATTTTGAATGCTGTCATGCGTTTATATTATGTTTCTATTCTGCCTATTATATTTACAGACCATAAATTCTCATTATTTCGTTCCTTCTGGCTGATCTGGGCAATGTTGTTTGGAGCGTCAGTTTCCACGGATAACCCAAAGGGGATGTCCAGCAGATTTCTGGCAAACGTCTGGGCCCTTTTTGCCCTCGTCTTTCTGGCAAGTTACACCGCGAATTTGGCCGCGTTCATGATCACAATTGACGAATATTACGACCTAAGTGGGATCCAGGACTGGCGAGTAAGTAATATTTTGTCTTCAACAGTGTTAGCGACTGACGTTAAGCTTTTGGTAACCATCGGGGAGCTGGTTCTTGGGAAGTAATAGTATAATTTTGACTGCGAAATCCAGACTTTTATGGAATGTGCGATATAATGCAGGTGCCAATGTGATGTATAGTAGGATATTTTATTGTCCTGTTATGTAATATATGTAAGTACGTATCCAGTTGTGAGTTTTTCTTGACCTTTTTTTCAAAGCGAAGACGAGCATAACGATAATGATGCTGAATCCTTATTCTATATAAGGAGTAGCTGGTAATGGTTAATGTTGTTTAGATCCTATTGTCCCTATCATTCATACCATTATAGACAAAAATCATAGAACAACACCGAGTAACACCCAAACATTTTTAATATCTTTTGTGATCGACTATTAGAGGCAATACTTGTAAGCAATAATTATACTTATAAAATCAAAATACACGAATTTATATGATACAAGGATATTTTTTTTTTATTGACGTATTCTATCAAACATGTTTGCATGCATAAATCAATATTTGTAAAGCTGATGAACCCTACAGCTGTGACGCCGCATTTCAAGTTTGCAACCATTCCTGGTGGAAGCACGGAGGACAACATCCGCATGAATTACCCGAGGATGCATCGGTACATGCAGAAGTACAACAAGACGTCTGTAAACGGGGGCATCAGGGCTCTTTTAACGGGGTAGATGTGTATAACTCATACGTTATTGTTGTATCTATTGAGTGCCTGTTTTGATCTAAACCGTATTTATTTAGTCAAACAAATAAACAACACGAGCAATTACAAAAACGAACATACAAAATCAATATGACAATCATACATAATCACAAATTGCTGATGTTAAAAAAATGCTTACAATTTTTATGTAATGGAAAATTGACATAATTTAGCAGAAAGCCCGAAACTTATACTTGGTCTCTCTTCTATACCTGTTTTGTTAATGTATATACAGTAGTGGTATTAGTTAATTTGTAACACATTGTCATAACTCATATTTTTGTGTGTTGATTCAATACCTGTTATGACAATATTTATATACTAGAATTAGTTACAGCTTTTCATCAGGTCGTTCCGACAGGTAGTGTTGCATACGTCTGGTCGCGGAATTTTAACACTACATAACATTTGTCTTTGCATAAAATACCCCTTTTCAGTACAGTTAGACCTTCATTTGGTCATAAAATATATATTAATATATAACCATTTAGAATCTTAATTGTACTATTATGTATTGAACGTTTGTAACCACAACTGCAGTGTATTTGTTCTGTAAATGCTTTTATTTTGCTTCCACATAGAGAAATTCACGCGTTTATCTATGACGCCACAGTCTTAGAGTATAAAACCGGAAGGGCCAAGGAATGCGACCTTCTCACCGTCGGCAAGTGGTACGCCATGACAGGATATGGCGTGGGATTTCCCAAGGGGTCCCCGGTTGTCGGAGAAATAGACAAGATAATTCTAGAACTCCAGAGAAATGGTGAATATATTTGTCGAATGTTGACGTTGAAATGTCATTTTAGGCATGTGCACGATATTTCCCTTAGGCACTCACTTTTTTTTTTTCGGCAAAAGTAAATAGTGTTCTTGGAAAGCAAGTGATAAATGTAATGGTTTTGTTGGATTTCGTGTTGTGAAACATGTGCGTCTAACGTCTCACACATCGGCTTTTAATTTTAAAGACCCCAAGAGGTTCGTTTTGTTAACATAAAGTCAATTTATTATGTGAACGGTTTTCCTTTTTATGCTTGCATTTTGATAAATATTTAAACCTTTCTTTTTTAATTGTTAGGCTTATTTAAGACCGTGTTTCGTATGTTCAAATAGACACTTAAAAATGCATCAAAATATTGATGATTTCTTTTCACGTTTAGTAACAATAATAATACACATACACGCATCGTTTAAGCATTTTCAAATGCCTCGGATACACCACTTCATTTATTAAGGCTACATAACCTTTAACATAATATTACCTGTTTTGGTTCTTTACCATACTTATTAATGTAAGTATCAATGCAGATCTAATCTAAAATAGAAATTTCTTGTTTTTGTCTCAATTTAAGAACCGATGCAGCTATTGTGAATCATCACACAATTATTTTTGCATAATTTTGTGTAAACTATGTTAACCGTAAGACGTGCAGTAACCAACTATAAATACTAAACAATGGTATTTCACTCTTGTAATTTAAATACAATTGTCATTTATTTGACTGGACAATACACTCATTTCAATATTATTTGTAAAAGCGTCCACATGTTTTGTAGGGGAGCTGGACCGCTTACAAAAGTTCTGGCTGGCGGGAGCATGTCATGCAAAAAAGGACAAGAAGAACAAAACTAGTAATAAAATTGGCGTACCGAATTTCACCAGTGCATTCGTTTTGCTGGCGGCTGGAGTGACCCTGGCGACCGTTCTGGTGTTGTTGGAGCATGCGTACTTCAAATTCGGGCGCAGATGCCTGAAAAAGTATGACAAAACCGGCTGCTGTGCACTTGTTAGCCTGGTACGGTGCTTTAGTTATATTTTACTTTTTATGCGACCTTTTTTGTGAATAAAACTAATTTTTCATTGTGTTTCATTCTACGCTAATGTAAGTGTAATTGATGCATTAGTGAAATGGTTTTAACACACATTTCGGTGTAAACCAATATTCAACTTGTTTTCAAAATTCTTTTGTATTCAGTTGTTCATTCAGATACACGGCCAATTAATATTAATTACACGACTTTCATTTTGTTTTCGAATCAAATTCTTTATACAATGTACCAATAAATTAAAGGCGAAGATTATATCCATAGGCGGTTTAGAGGCGATGGAAACGGCGTACGCACGCTCTGAAATTATCCAATATTTGATGGTTTAAACACACAATTTATTTAAACAAATGCAAATCGTTTTCTTTCTGTCAATATCGCACCTTTCCGATATATATCCGAACATGTTGGAGGGACCAAAAGCCGTTTTTTGGCAGGTTTTTCCGATTACTGAATATTTTCCCTTCCACTTATTCAAAATCCTGATGGTAAATAAATAGTAAAATCATATAAGATTTTCTTAATGAAAAAATAGACGAACATTATGTTATGTGTCCACGATATTTTTGAAATAAGGTGTAAGTATACAGGTTATTTGCATTTTAATCACGGTACCGTGTGCACAAGTACCACAGTGTCCAGATTATTGTATTCCCTTTTTAATTTTTTAATAAGTTATCATAAATTTTGTATTTAACAGAGTATGGGTAAATCGTTTCCCTTCGAGGAGTCGGTGAAAGATGCAATAGACAATTCAGTTTTAATTTTTTAATATGTTATCATAAATTTTGTATTTAACAGAGTATGGGTAAATCGCTTACCTTCGAGCAGTCGGTGATAGATACAATTGACTTCCATAAAAGTCATCGCTGCAAAGATCCCTGGTGTGAAACGCAACTGTGGAAGGCCAAGCATGAACTCGATTTGGCGTTGTTGAAGATAGAAAGATTGAAAGATGAATTAAAGTACGATAGCTGCTGATTTGCTTAGCTTTATTAGTCTGTCAGGATTTGAACGAATTATGTTTTTTGTCTGTTTTTTATGTCCTAAATAAGTACATTTCATTTTCGATTTATGGCAACATACTGTAACAACTCCACATTGGATATAATTATCATAAATTCGGCCTTACAATTTTGTGCATGTCTATTAGATACCGTATCATGAGGACCTGATTTTTACTCGATGATAATTAATATAAAGCCGTTTATATTTCTTGAACTTACTTTGAAGGAAAACAGCTTCAATTCGGACCATTTACGACTACAAGATAAATAATGCATTTTATTCGTAATAATTCATTTTATACATTTTCAAGGAGTTTTGACTGGAGCATGATTAAGGTCTCATTAAGGAAATTCAGAGTTTCTATTTGTAATTTCAGTGCTGTTACAACCGAAGACGCGACCGTAAGTATTGTCCCAACGCAATATAATGCCAATCACGTGGAAACAAACGGACGATCGATTGCGCCTAGACAAAACAGACCATCTGAATCGCATTATGAAACGCCGGATTCTGTGCGCCAAAAGACTTCAAATCATGTCCCAAGTGCTCATAGCAAAAACACGCGCAGACATGACAACACTAACCAAGTGTATCCTAGCAACGTTGTAGCGCTTAGAGACAAAGACCTCCCCGGGGTGGAAAACCTCGGCCATTTATCTGATCGTGATAAGAAACGTTTACAATTCCGTCGCTCACCTAGCTATACCAATGCCATTACAATTGAAAGTGACACCCCCGGGACGCCTGAGAGGGCGGAGTCATTTGCTACAATCGCCCCGCCCACCTGTCAAATGGAGATAAGTCCCAAGCGTTGCCCATCTTATTCTCAGGCGGTGGATCAGTCACCAGTGATTGACACTCGGGATTTAGATAAACGTACTGCTGCGACAAAGACTAAATACTTTGAAGGGAAATATTATGTTGGTGTGACCAATCAAAACGACGAAAGTGAGTTGTGATTTAACGTTACTCAAAAGGCATTACGCATCATCATTGATATTCAACACCATTAATGCGTTGAAATTTCAGACTCTCCGAATTCAATTAGCTTGCATATCATTGAAATGTCTGAATATACGGTTGTTATATTAAAGGCATTAATACATACAATGAAGGCGATGTGTTATATTGGCTGTCTGCGCCTTGAAATAATTAAGTCTGTCGCCATAACTGCCACTTCATAGACACAAATCATACCCTCTGAGAATGGATTGCATGTATGAACGTGTCTAATATCAAAGAGCGAGAAACTAGTTTAAATGGTAATACTGAAATCCTGTTTCATATCCACAAAATCATCAGTTGTTTGTCAATGTGATACAGATGTTGCTTTATAAATAATTACTAGTGCAAAACTAGACAATGAAAGCGTTTGGTATATTAATTACATATTCTAACGACACATTCAGTGTGCATGTTTCATTGTTTGGCACTTGACTGCGCACATAATTTATTTTATCACATGCTATACCTTGTCTCCCGTGTAATACAACCATTACGAATATTTACCATCTTACACATTTGTAAGTAAACATTCTGAACGCTTTCATTGGCTAGATATTTCTTTGACTGACCAATCGCATGACGTCATTTTGGTGAAATGACGTCGTCAGCATGAAATGACGTCATGCCAATACACAACTTTTAGGATTTATCAACATGTTTTGGTAAAATTAGACGTATTTTTTCGTTTAAAAGCATGTTATAAAAAAGATCTGACACTCGTTGTCATTTTATACCATATTTTATTAAACTCGTCCAGGAAATTCGTAAGTAAGCTCGATTACTAACAAATTTCCTGAACTCGTTTAATAAAATATGGAATGAAATGACAATTCGTGTCAGATCCTATATATCTAATGCTTTGTTGAATGGTGCAGTAAAGCTCTAGTCGGAAGGTAAATGTAAATGTGAAATCATTTAATTTCGCTGTGTCTAAATTAAGCGCATTGTTGACAAATGACTCATTCGCGCGGTCTTACGTTCGCGCATTTTCAAATTATTTATAGATTTTACATGTATAACCGTCAATTTAATCAATTGGATATTGACAACAGGCATACAAAAAGCATAGGGTGTTAGCTTTATGTATACAATTAAATATAGCAATAAATAATTTACGCAGGTTCGTAAATATGAAGCTTGGACCGCGGAATACGCGAAATTTAGCACAACGCGAAATTAAATGATTTTTCAGTATAGTACATGGAATGACAAAATGACACAATAATTTTTTTCTGAGGACGAACATCTGATTATATTACCGTTGCAACAAGCACATTATGTATTTTGTGTTTACATGACTTAATGAGTGTGTTCATGTGTTGTATTTACTCGTAATTAAACTTTCAATTAACTGCTGATTTCTAATCTGCTAATTATGCATGTTAAACAAGGTTGATCTTTATGTCGGTGCACTGTTGAAATGTTGTCAACTAGAATATCTAGAAATATGTGTTTGTATAATCTAATTTAGGTATTGCCTGACAGATATCACAGTGTCACTGTATGTCTATACAAAAACTGTATCCTGAATCAAAACGTTACATTCAATATGTCCTTCAACACGCCTTGCTCAATTTGAATATTTCTCTATTTATATGGTATTTTGCAAGTTTTTATGGGTATTTACCAGTAGACGGCATAGATCGCTCCGCCTTTCTGTTTGTCCAATGTTGTTTGTTCAAGGATTTGAAGTAAATTGATGGGGTAATGCAATCGTGTGCTATTATTTACAACTGAAATATAAACCCATAATTGGTCAACTATATCCTTGATTAATTTTTATCTGCTGGTCAATAATTTATTCGATATTAGATGAAATAAATCATGATTTTTTTCGTATTAAACGTTGCGGCCATGCATTGGTGTTCCTAAGTACCATTTAAATGCTCGAGTGTTAATGTATTCTATGTTTCTAATACCTTTAACTCGACAGTCTGTCACATATGTTGAATAATATGTTGTATTTGATGATTTTTGCAGTGTATTGGGAATAACTCAATCGTTTTATATCATAACTCTTATACCGTGTAAATAAAATAAAATATATATCGCTGATAAAAATATGATTCTGTCTCATAATTCTATGAGAGCATTACAACATTCATTATATGTTTCATTCCCTACATTTACTTAACGTATTCGTTATACCACGTGAGCATTAAAATATTAGGTTTGTTTCAATTCATGTATTTAAGAGATGAATTCAATAAACTATTGACATTTTACTTGGTTTTGTCTTTATTGACCAGTTCTGCACAGAATTGATCATTAACAATTTCTCACAACGCAACAGTCAAGTAAGAACAAAACACAACAGTCACAACATAACGTAATTTTAGAAATGTGGATAATTTTGTATATTTGCCCTCTTTAAATATGACCCTTCAAACATTTTATCAAAATCGAATGGTATAGCGTAACACATCAAAATAACTCATGCATTTGAATAGCAAATGATGCTACAACTTTCTGAATTGTGTCAATGCAACGAATGTAATGTCTATCTGACCTGACCACGTTTAGAAAAAACCAGCAACACTTACACAAGTCAAATGTACTCACGAATTTCATCAAACAATATGTCTAATGTATCTAGGTTGATAGTAATAACTGAATTTGTGTGTCTCAAACAAGGCATTTACAGGAATCTAGTGTGTGTCGTAGTGTAGGACCATTAATTTGCTTCTTGTTGACATTTGAAACGAGTAAACACACGTCATAGTCAAGTGCCATTTTCTATAGTCTCAATCTATTTTCTATAGACGGCTTACGGAAAATTGAAACTACATTCTAACGATTACTTTCTTTTAATCGTTAAATTGCCATAACATTGCTGCAGAAATTGTGTTGCTCGGCGGAGTTTTCAATAGTCGTCCCAGTATTTATCAGATACAGACAACATGCAACGAATCTTTCAAGTAATACAGACAATATGCATTGGAACTTTCAAGAAATACAGACAACATACATTGAAACTTTTCATATGTACGTCGTGTGTGTTCACTCGTTCCATTCAGGAATGCACAAACTAAACACTTGGCCTCTTGGGTCATTGGTGATTTCAGGTTTTAAATCTTTGAAAATATTAAAAATAGTGTTCGAATGCCTTTTTGTTTGTCCGTATGCCGTCCCAGCGTAAATTAGATAGATAATTCAAAGAAAATGGGCCGTTACATGACTATCATGAGTATGTGTTGAGTCGCTTCAAACGTCATCAATTACAATAACATACATAAAAACACACTTGATTTCTATATTCGGCGCTCTGCGATTGATTCTGATATATTGTACACATAAGAGATACAGTCAAGCTTACAGCTGAAGCTACCAAGCACATCATCATGATATATCAATATTTAAGTTGCACATGTCCAATGTTTCATCTTGCTGTAAGTCGACTGATAACGGTGGGACCACTTACCAGATAATTCTGCTTCGTTTTTTATTTACGAACTGGCATTAATAGGATGAATGGATATACTATTTGCATACTCAAACCTGTCTAAAGCCACTTATGTAGATTCTATAGTATATGATACATTGAATAATATACAACCATGATGTAAACAATACCTTTCAGACTTTCAGAGATTAATATGTTACTTATATATGTCGGTATTTTGCTAAAATTATAATGTTGGGGAATAATTCATAAGCTCTAACGAATAATGTTTAAACATGTATCTATATGGATGTAAATCAATTCCAATTATATATTCTGAACTATATTCGTTAACTCGTAATAGCTGAAATGAAAACTACGGATTATGTTATCTCTTCTCTTGATGCTCGTGACAGTATACTGAGACCAATTTGATGCTAGCAACTTTGAGACGTTAGACAGCATACTACAACGTGAGAATGCAACAAGCACCGTTCTTAGCCCTTAGTGACAATATAACTTAATAACTGGAGAAGAGACATGGAGCGCTGCATAAGTGCTTGTCAATGGCACAGGAAGTGGAATGCACGCTGATGGCAAAGAATATATCACCTCAGCATTCCATTCTACTTTTTAATGTGCTGACATGAATGGTATAAATCGATAACTATTACTTTTCGTATCATGACGTACTCAATAAATATTTGTTTCTGTTAGTCTTGTCCAATTTATAACGCAATGTTATATGTTTTGTTACACAACTCTACTTATGTATGCCTGCTTATTGTACGCCATGTATCATGGGACGGAGGCCTATATGTACCAAATAAAAACTTGAACTTGAACTTTTTCTAAGCTAATCATTAGTTTGTCATCATGGTTTTTGTAAACCTCGCCTTTGTAAAAAAGGTGAACGACATAAATCTTTTCTTACACAAACTAGACAGAACACACGTTATTAGTTGTTACTTTTTTATAGTAACGGAGTCTTTAATGCCCAAGAAACATATAGCCACTGAATATGTATATAGTTAAAGCTGACACCATAGAAAATCAATTTTGAAAGAAGTATTGATAATAAATATGCATTTCTTATTAAAAACAGAAAGCGTATGACAGTGTAACTATGTTTTATCCCGGTAATTCCTTATCCAACTCACAAATTTACAATCAAAATTATGAAAACGATTAATGTTATATAAAGCCCCATTTTAAAACACAATTTAACGTCGTCAAATGTAATGTTGTTCTCATAAACACTGCAATTAAGGACGTGACCAGTACACGCACTTTTTTCATGAGGCATCCATCACCTTGTGCATGGCAATTTTCGCGCGCTTTTGTAGCAAAACACGCTTTTTACATGGAGATACAGGCCCGTATTTTGTATCAATTTGGAACGCATATTCAAGTATTTAAAAACAACGGTGATTTTTTCAGCTTTTAATGTTTTAGCGGTCATGACATAATTTGAAGGCGGAAAAAGTTAGGCTTGAATGCTTTTCAACGAATCTGAATATATGTATGATTGAAAATTAATTCCATAAAAAAATGCAGCCTAAGCGATAAAGGGTGGAAGTTAAAGCGATACTGTCGATTAAATCGACGCCGGGATTTCGAACGTCGTAGCCGATTTCGGAAAGGTGGGGTCGCGCGATGCGGCCGATTGTGGGGAGTTGGATTCGAGCAGTGCAGTCAATTTCGGCGAGGTGTGGTCGATCTTTGAAGCCGATTTCGGGGAGCTAGGGTCCGGCGGTACGGCCGATTTCAAGGAGGTGGGGGTCAAACGTAGTGGCCGATTTCGGGTGGGGGGGCTAAGGGGTCGGATTTGAACGATCTCGGGTGGTGATGTCCGGATGCCGACATGCCTTCAAGAAATCCTGCGGGAAACCCTGATGTATGAAAAACGCGATTGCAAGTATAACTAGTAGTTTGACCATGAGGACACAAATCTCACAGCGCAAAATATCACCATAATATGCTGTTGTTTTTATCATCATTTTACACGACGAAACACGATGAAAGGATAGTTTGATTTACACCACTTTGCTTTTCAAAAGTGCTGCTGTCGTCAAGTAAAAGTTGGTGTAACGGAGGCAAAATCACCGAATGGTGTAAGGGAGACACAATCACCGAATGGTGTAAGGGAGACACTATCACCGAATGGTGTAAGGGAGACACAATCACCGAATGGTGTAAGGGAGACACAATCACCGAATGGTGTTAGGGAGACACAACCACCGAATGGTGTACGGGAGACACAATCACCGAATGGTGTAAGGGAGACGCAATCACCGTATGTTTTTCGAGTCGAACACACGTGCAGCAGCTTTCGAGAACTGTTTGCACCAAGCACTAATCATCCTTAAACATCTCTTATGTTAATGAATAAACACATCCACATCAATTTTACTGCTGTTTAACCGCAGCGATAAATGTTCAAACTAACGACTTTATATCAGGCAATTTTTCTGTGTTGGTCTGAAAACATTATCTTGGAAATAATCCTGCGGGAAGTTGGAACTCTGTTTAAACTCTTCCTTAAACAATGAATGTATTGTTCACATCGTAAAATGCTCGTTAAACGAACTAACAAGTAATAAGTGTTCCCGACATTCTTATGTGCACTAACAATGTAACAGACTCATCTACTTTCCAGCCCTTCTGTAAGTACACCATTTATATGTGTGTATTATAGTTTAAGGTTAGCTACCTGTAAATGGTGGGGAATCACCCGGTGGTCTACTCGAAAGTATATCAAATAGTTCGTGTTTTCTTCTTTTAAAATATACATTTCACATAACGGACACTGGTTTAAATAATTATTTTCTAAAAACGATGTGTCTCCTGTGCATTTGTGCAATTTGATGTATCGTGACACCGTATTAGACCTACTTTAAGCCTACTTGAAATTTGAACGTTCAGCAGTTGATGTATAGACAGCATGTGTTTTTGTCCGAATCGCGCCTGCATTCTGTGTTTCATACAGGTGACTTCTATCAAGCGATATGGATTTTTTTCTTAGAAGTAGCATAACATATCTTTTTTGTTTTAAATTGTGTAAGTAGAGAGAATTATCTTTCCAAAGAGACCAGTCTCGGAACACGTAAATCAAAGGACAGTGGCGAAAGACGCCATGAGATATTGCTATATGGGAATTAGATTTACTGGTTTCTAACTTTAACACTAGTATTAGAACATTCAGACAGCGGATATGCCCGCATTATACATCCTTTAAAGTATTTTAAACGTGGTTCTGTAAAATGCAAAATCAATACACCGTTGTATGAGACTTTATAATAAACATATTGGTAATTATTGATAACAAGTGATAATTATTATTTATCCAGGCGACTGAGGTTACAAAAATTGCGAGACATTATAAGTGGTAATTATATTTTATCCAGACGACCGATGATACAAAATAGCGAGATATTATAAGTGATAATTATAATTTATTCAGGCGACTGATGTTGCAAAAATGGCGAGACATTATAAGTGATTATTATAATTTATCCACTTGGATCATTGTAGAAAAACATCAGTAGTATTTATTTTGCTTTACAAGGTGTTCTCATTATTAACGCATCTGTTAAATTTATGTATCGCAATATTTCGTTTTTCCATTCTAAGTTTAATATACCAAGTGCTTCCATACCAATACTGATTGTGCAATACATACTAGTTATATGTATATTAAAGCCACATCACCACTATTTCTGTTTCTATGCGTTCCATGAACATATGGTTACAGATGAGATATGGTGCAGAAAGCATTTACAGTGTATTTCGTTATTGCAACCCTATGGTGGATTATTCAAACATAGAATAACATGTTGCGTATTAGCAATTATGTTCAGATTATATTTTGATTTTTTAGCAAAATCGACCAAGGCATTTTCCGAGCCTTAACGCAACAGCTTCAGCTCTGACGACTCGTAATTACAAGAGTTCATTGACAAGTAGCAGATAAATCAGATTTTATTTCGAAAAGATGGAATTCCCTCGAGGTTATGGCAAACGATATTTGCATGAATCTTCCGATGTGGAGTAGGCTTCTCTCGTTTAATCCGACATACAGCCGTCGTGTTTCAAGAACGCACAAACAAGACACAATCTCTCTTGGGTCATTGTTGATTTAGGGTTTAAATCTTTATATTGCTTTAACATTTGCTGATTAAAATGTATTGAGATCCAAAGTTTTCATTATGGCGTCCCAGCGTTTATCAGATACAGACAGCATGCAACAAAACTATAATATTTATTAACAAGAGTTCTAACACGATATTGTTTGATAATGTCAGCATACAGAGCAGACTATTGATATTCCGTAGTCATATGTTTTTTTGGCTCCCAAATCAAAGTTTCTACAATAACACTGCTCCACAAACTAACATTTAATAACGTGTTTCCAGTCTTGTTCGAGGGAAATAAAGATTTATGTTCACTTTTTTACAACGGCAATATTTTTATAAAAAACATTCGTGCTTGCGTGTGTGTGTCTTAACGAAGACCGATATACAAATTGAGTGTGTCTAACCGTACAGGATTTTTCATTGCCTCATTGATGATATCATGAAACAAGTGAAAACAAATTACGGACATTAAAGGGTTCTTTTTCTTGTAGTTGTCTCTATAAAATTAACTCTGGAACTGCATACGGAAAACGAAACTGCATTCTAACAATATGTTCAACAAATGTTAAAGCGACACAAATATTTAAACATACAATCACCAATGCCCCAAGAGTGCAAAAACGCCACTGTCATTCAAATAAGATCTGCAGAAATTGTTTCAGTGATATAAGGATTTTCAACCTGAGACCACCAATGACCCAAGAAGGATTTCGCTGAATGCTGTCGGTATCCGACGAACGCTAGGACGCTCAAATTAGAACTTCGAACCCCAGCCCGATATCTTCAGCAATGTTGTTGCAAAATAAAGATTTAAAATCCTCCATTCAACAATTACCCAAGGGGGTTTGTGTCTTGTTTGTGCGTTCTTTGAAACACGACGACTTTGAGTCGAATTAAACTATAATAACCTGCTACAAAAAGGAAGAATCCTACAAATATCGTTTGGCAGGATCTCAACGGGATTCCATCTGTTCGCAATTAACAATAAAACCCTATTTGTCTGTTACTTGTGGGTCGAGATTTTGGTACAAAATCAAACAAAAACGTGAACGGTGTCCATTTCCAAACCGCAACAATGTATCGTTTGCTTGAATAACGCACCGTAGGAATTGCACAAGAAAAGCACACACTACAAGGTTACGCATGCGCAATTAAATTCCTTCATTGGTACATATAAAATATTGCATGTTTTATTTCAATTTTCACCATGACCTAGCTTTTTTTAAATATATTACCATACATTGTTGGAAAGATAAGGTCATAAACTTTGGAAAAAAAGCATATCAAAAAATTCTATGCGTTGTAACTCAAAATATTTACCTTAGAATAAACACACCGGGTTTGACAGGCATAGAGGCAGCCATTTTGTGCATAAATACATGGGCCAAAAGTTATTAAGCTCGGAACCACTAAGACAAAGTAGTGCAAAAACCAGGCTTCTTTCTTAATTCTTACATATATACCTTTAAATTGATATGAAAACATATAATGTAACTTGTATTTTTAAAATCGTATGAATTATACACTGAACCATATGTGTTTATTATCTAACGGACAGCTGTTTGTACAAAAATGTCTATGACATTGAAAGAGTATTATATAGTGTTCTAGTGCCACTATCTACATATGGGACACTGAGTTGGTGAGGTCAAATGTGATATCTTCAACTTCAATACTAATGGCAAAACCAAATGTTGACATTTATTTCTATTTTAAATCAAAATACATTGACACCGTGATAATAAAAGTTTCGTCGCATCAGTCGCCAAGAGACTGCGTGCATAACATACAAGTTGTACTTACGAAATTAAATATTCATTTATTTCGTATTTGGAAAAGTCAAATCTAGGGTGCGTTCATTGTTCTGTTTCGTTTCGATCATCTTTAACAGTATATTCAAAAGGAGGCCCATTGCGGTTATGTCGATCATCTGAAGCATCCCAAAACTGAGTCATACGCGAAAAAAACATTGATGCTAAGGATCGCAGGGCGTTGTTATATATTTATGAAGAAGCAACTGATTTCTAGATCATTTTACAAATAAGTTTTCAGTGATATGTAACAAACGACGACAAAGTTTAATCAAGGTCACAAAACTAAGGATTTGATTTATAATATTTTGAACAGAAAGATCCCTTTACTCAACGTATAAGCAAATAACTTGTATAAGAAATGAATGAAATAAAATAATTATATAGTTTATTTTAAATTACCATATAAATTAAATATGTGAATGTTTAAAATAAACGCTTCATCGTCGTCAAAACCGTTTTGCGCACATTGATCTTTACACAGACCCACCATACGCATGTCACACGTACGCATGTCACATGCTACGCAGCTGTATCAAAGCCTGCTACTATGCTTTTATTAGAATGATTCACAGGTTTCTGAAGTTGGGCGTCAAAAATGGTCGAACCAATATTCTTACTGACAACCAAGAATAACAATCGAGTTTCGATACATGTACCTGAATAAATCATATGTTATTATACTGTCACCAACGGGGTCTTTTTAGTACAAGAAATGAATATTCATTAACAAGAATTATTTGAAAAATGTTTTACAATGGCGTTGCGTCAGCATATTCTATACAAATATATTCAGTGACCATATGGTTCTTGGGCTTCAACACCTAAGCCTCTACAATTAAAACTGCTCCAAAAACTAACATCTAATAACATGGTTCCTGTCTAGTTTGTGTTAAATAAAGATTAATGTCGTTCACTTTTTTCGAAGGCGAGGTTTACAAAAAAATGTGACGATAAATAATATCAAGCTTTGAAAAAGTATGGTGGAATGCCAAATTGATATATTCTTTGCCTATAAAGTGCATGCCACATCGCTGTGGCATTGGCGAGCATTTCTGTAGCACCATAGCTACACGGACACAATCGCATGTTTCTAAACATCTTGTATATAGCTGATAGATTTTCTGTGTCATTTAAGTATAAGGCACTTTCTTCGAGACAACCCACTGACGTGTACATTTCTTATAATAAACAATTTTGTATCTTTTCCAATGATTTTTAGAAATGTATGGTGCCATGGACTAAGCCCCTTTTCTTGAACTGATGTCACGTTGTGGATTGGTTTTTACGTGACTGAACATCACTAACATCAAATAAGTTGGGGGGTTTTCAGTTTTTATGCGGTCTCAAGCATCAATTCGAGCTAACATAATCCGTGGTTTTAATTTAACCTACGTCGATTTAACAAATACATATCGGAACATGCAGATTGTCTTGAATTTCATTAATATACATATAGATCTATGTTTATTTACATTGTGCCACAGGGCTTATGATTCATTTCACAAAATAATACTTTCTATAAATACATAAAGTAATATAAGTCTGTATGAAGATTATTGTTTGTATGATATTATTTAATATCATATCATGCAGAAGCTACATTAATGGCTTAGATATTCTTTAAGTATCCAAATAGTGTATCCATTCATCCTTTTAAGGGCAGTTAGTAAATGATGCAGAAGTATCTATTACAATGGCCTCACCGTTATCGCGGGACCCCTAACAAGTTAAGATTTTAACATGTACAACTTAAATATTGATATAGGATAATGTGCTCGGTATATTCAGAGGTAATTTTGACCGTATCTTCTCTTATGTACATAATCTATCAGTATCAATCGTTATGCGTGTACATCGGCTGGGGGTGTAAATTCTAAATTGACACGTCAGTCACGCGAGGAATTCTCGAATAAATCTCGCAAATTCTCGTTTCGAGAGAATTAAATGACTGAGTCTATGTAGTAGTAGTTGGACAATATTCATAAATGATATAACGTCAAGTTACATGAATATTGGCAACTGCAGAGCTAATGCAAGAAAGAAACGTTCTAAATGCTAAATAACAACCATTATGGTCCACACGGAATATATATTCGTATTGGGAAACATTATATAATTCAGGCTGCAATTACTATTTTGGTTAAATATACAACACTTTGTTTATACATTTCAATTTGATCTAAGACAAAGTAATGTTGTACATGCACGTGTAACACAAACGTTAATTTCATATACATGTATATACAGTAATATTATTTGCAAAACAAATGTTTGGTATTGTAACCCAGAGAAACAGTGTGACGTTCGAACGATTTCCATCACAAAGCATGTCTAATATTTCTAGGTTTAGGTTACAATATACTAATTCCAATCCTTATGTAATTTAATGTAAAAGCGATAACTTTGACCAAAAATAAAAGCAACATTTTGCAATAGGGACCCTCATAACCATACCTTTTCTTAAAGAGCATTCTAAGCTGAATTGATTTAAGCAATAAAAAGGGTATGTCATGTGTTATGTAAGAAAGAACTCGACGCTAAACAAAGTTGACTGTTTTAGCAACATCTTTTTAGCGGCTACTCTCTAGTTGAATGTAACCCGCCTCAGCGCAATTGTCATACTGTAGTTTCCAATCTTAAAACATATCAGTGATTTATTTGTGCATACCAATGCTTACCCTACCAACATCTCCAAAAAAGAATATCAAAGCAAGTGTCTAAACCTTAAAACACATCTTCGAGTGAAACTTGTTGATATATTTAGAGAGTACAGCCCTACATCTCTTATTTATTTAGTGTATTGTGACCTTTATAGTATTAACAACAGAATTGTGTCTTATGCCAGACAGATGTAGAAATAAAGTGTGTTTAATGCAGGACCTTGTATTGCCGAATTGATGATATTTGAAGCGAGTAAACACACATACATGATATTTCAGTTATAGCGATATAAATATGTAAAAATCAAATCAACACTTAACCTGCAATTGTTACAGCGATAGAAGGATTTTAAAGACGCAAGAGGGTTTGTGTCTTCATGTGCAATTGCGACACGAGATGAGTGAACTCACAAGTTTAAAAGTTTCGTTTCATTCTGTCTGTATCTGATAAATGCTGGGACGTCACTGTCTGTATCTGAAGAACGCTGGGACGCCACTCTCTGTATCTGATGAATGCTGGGACGCCACTGTCTGTATCTGATGAACGCTGGGACGCCACTGTCTGTATCTGATGAACGCTGAGATGCTAATGTCTGTATCTGATTAACGCTGGGACGCCACTGGCTGTATCTGATGAACCTTGGGACGCCACTGTCTGTATCTGATGAACGCTGAGACACCACTGTCTGTATCTGATGAACGCTGGGACGCCACTGTCTGTATCTGACGAACGCTGGGACGCCACTGTTTGTATCTGATGAACGCTGGGACGTCAAAATGAACATATCGAACCCCAGCACAATATCTTCAGCAATGTTTTAGCAATATAAAGATTTAAAATCCTTCAGTCAATAATGATCCAAGAGGGCTAGTGTCTTGTTTGTGCGTTCTTGAAACAGGACCATTCTAAGTCGGATAAAACGAGAAGATTCCTACAAATATCGTTTGCCATAACCTCAGCGGGCTTCAAGTCTTTCGCAATAAAATCTTATTCGTCTGTTACTTGTCAATGAACCTGTGTAAGTACAACGAGGCTTGCGATCTGATTCTGTTTCATAGAGTAAATGCCCTCGTCGGTCGAGACTTTGCGACGAAATCAAACAAAAACAACAACATTGTCAATTTTAAAGCCGCAACATTGTATCGTTTGCTTGAACAACGCACCATAGGAACTGCACAAGAAAGCACTCACTAAAACAATTTCGTATTAGGACAAATCAAATCTAGCTTAATTAAGAATTAAGTTCGTATTTGTACGCACAAATACTAGTTAACAGATACTGTTCAGTCAGCGTGTTCATTGAAAATTCTTACACAAAAACGTGTTCATTGTTCTGTTTCGTTCCTTACATGTGTAACAGTATATTCCAGAGTTGGCACAGTGTGGCCATATCCACCCTGTGAAGTAACTAAAACGGACATCAACGGATGTAAACAAATATCGACGGTATAGGAATGCTACGGCAAATCATTGGAAAGTAGGTGAGTCTGTAAGTACACAATGGAATGCCGGGAACACTTATTACGATAAATATCGCATTAAACCAGCAGTGGATAATGTGGTTAATAGTTGTTAATTAAGAAAGAGTTTCTCCCGTTCTTCCAAAGTGACAGACGTCCCACAGGAGTATTTCTGTGGATTTGTTGTCAGAACAATACAGCAATAATACCTAGTATCCCGTCATTCATATCAAAGTCTGTCTCTAGTCTTTGTTGTTAATCAACATTACAATTAATGTGTTTATTCATGAACATGAAAGATGATGTAGAAATATTAATGTTTGTTGCAAGCCGTTCTTCTAACATGCTGCATGTGTGTAGGACACGACAAACAGACGTTGATGGTGTTTCTCATACATCCAAACACCGTGTTTCGTCGCGTACAAACAAGAAACAAACCTTATCACAATATGGTGCTAATAAAACTACTGTGCTGAACAACACAATGCTTGAACTTTTACCTAATGTGCACTTTGAGCTGTCCGTTTAAATGGTCAAACCCCTATTCCTAATGACGACAAAGAATTACAATCGAGTTTCGATATAAATGTACATGTATATCGATATGTAATTGTACAGTCACGAACGGTGTCTTTTTGTAAAAGAAATGAATATTTATTGACAAGGCTTCTTGCAAAAATGTTTACAACGGCGTTGCGTCAGCACAGACTATAGAAAGTTAAGTAAAGTAAAGTGTTTGTTTATTATAGTGTCACTCCTTGCAATAAAGGGCCAGCCAAATTTGACTTATTTGACATCTTTACTGATGAACATCTTTACTTCCAATTCCTATCCTATATGCCGGGTGATACATTCTTTGCCATCAAAGTGCATTCCACCTCGTTGTTTCTGCAGCGCCAAAGCTATGTCAATTGATATTATGTGACCTATAAGACATCTTCTTCGAGACATCAACTGACGCGTAAATTCCTCATGATAAATAAGCATTTCACTTCTCCAATTATTTTTTGAATTATTGTCGCCATGAGCTAATCCATTTCCTTGTTGCATTCTCACGCTGTTGTATCCTCTGTAACCTCCAATCGTGATCAACATCAAATTAGTATAATTATAATGTCACGAGAATTACGTCGAGATAACAGATTTCGTAGTTTTCATTTAACCTACACGATACTTTAACGAATACAATATTGGAACTGTTGGCCTTGATTAACATCGATATCGATCTGTCCTAACTTAAATTATTCGTTAGAGTTTATGAATCATACTTCAATTTAATATTTTAACATGATACTCGCTAATTATTCTATAGACAAAGAACAAAATTATCGTTGTTAAACTACCCAATAAACAACGCAAAAAGAAGTCCCGATTCTGAGCGGAGCATAGTAAAAAGTAATTACAATTACAATTGAAAAAATATTATGTCAAATCATGTTAGAATCGAAATAATTTTCGCATTATCGTTGTTTATCGGCCAATTAATAATTCTGTATCGTTCAGATGCGTGGCTATTAAACAACTCAGGCTAACGCCCTCGCCCTCGTGGGTTTAATTCTTTCGCATCGGACTTCCAACTCGTTGTTTACTGGCCGGCTGATAAACAACGATACATAGAAAATTATTTCTTAATTATAAACTACAGAATCTACAGTTATGGCTTTAGAAATGGCATGTCTATGTATCCAAATATTATACCCAATAATCCTTTTAACGACAGTAAGTAAATTGGCGATGATGCAGAATTATCTGTGTATTACAATGGCCCCCACCGTTACCAAGGGACCTATAGCAAGATGTAGATTTTGACATGTATAACTTAAATATTGATATACGATGACGTGTTTGGTATCTTCAGCGGTAATTTTGATTGTATCGCTTATGTGCACAATCTATCAGAATCAATCGTTTTGCGATTACATCGGCTGGGGTCTAAATTGAGACGTCAGTCACGCGATGAATTCTCGAATAAATTTCGCAAATTCTCGTTTTTGGAGAAGTAAATGACTGAGTATATGTTGCAGAAGTCTGGAGAATATTATAAATGATAATACAACTGTCTTATAAAATGAATTGTGGAAAGTGCTGTTCCTATTCCAGAGATAAACGTTCTATATATTAAGAACAAGTATTACGGTCCACACGGACGTGCACATTGAATATACTAATTTAAAGAGTTCTAGCTGAAATAATTCTAACTAATAAATAAGTTTTATATTCGACGCGGTATTACATTTAATTGGATACCACACACCGTAATGTTATACAGGCACGTATGTCACACAATATAATTGCATTTATATACATAAATAAAAAAATTTAAGACGTTTGATGTTGGAAACTGATTTTCTGCATGGAACTTTGGGAAATATTAGAACATCTATTAGATTAGCAACCTTCGACTTAATTTGACATTTTTTAACAGTTTTCAAACACTATTCGGGCCCGGCTAGTTCAGTTGGTAGAGCACTGGACTCTCAATCCGGGGTTCGTGAGTTCGAGCCCCAGCCCGTTCACATAACTTGTGCGGGGAGTGGTCATGAAATAATTTCTACGGCCATTCTCCCCTACCTCTGATTCAACTAGGCAGTTGTAAGTTACTGGCATAAGTATGTGCACTTGGTACTGGTAAACCGCTAGATCGGTTAAGCTTGCCCAGGAAAGGTGTCAGTAGGTTAACTGACCGCTGTTATATGACTGCAATACTGTTAAATACGGCGAAAAATCCAAACAAAACAAACTAAAAGTTTCAAAATCTTTGAAGATAAGTCTCCAGCTTGTCAGGACGTCACAGTTTGCTATATCATATTTTCCTTATCAGTGGGCAATAGGCAAACTTTCATAACACTCCATAATTGTTTCTATGATGATACTATATATATGGTTGGAGTAATAGATAGTTCTAAAACCTGTGAACTAATGAAGAGAGCGGTGTCTTTAAATTTCATTTTGTTGTTCTTGTTGTTAATGGGATGCCTTGGAGGTATGTTAACATGTACATTTTACTAAAAAGATGGATGTTTGGGATATAGTTTTAAATTTCTTTGACCCATAATGCTATATTATCCATTTACCTTTTGCCACTGAAAATGCCACACAATAGTACAAGGGGTATAAATTTTAATGCTATAGAAAATTCATGTTTAACGTAATGCAATACAAGCGGAATTTTTAAACATTAGGTCTATGCGAAGTATCGAATTATGGTTATCTTGAGGCTATGCAAGAACCTTTTGATACCCTTGATTTATGCAAGAATAATTTGATAATATAAAGGCTGTACAAAAATCATGTGTTCATAGAATGAATGCGGCGTTAACTGAGGTTGATCGGCCTTACCGGTAGGTCCTGCGAAACCACTTTGGTCTTAATGAAACCACGACCTTTACTAGTAGAGTATAAAGATAAACGGCTATACGATAACCATTATTTTGGTATGATGAATTATATACAACATTATGCATAGCAGCTCCCAGCGTTCCGTGTGGAGTTCCTGTGACGTCATCAGGTCACAAGCGGATCGTCGGAGGTCACGTGGCTGCTCATAACGCTTTGCCGTGGATGGTGAGTCTTATTTGTATTTGTTGCGTAAAATTTTAAACTTTTTATATCGAATGAGATGCAACAAAACACATTCTACATACCGAGACAACATGTGTCGGTGTTCTACAAATATATTGCAATTATATAATCGATCATTTGTTGAACGTGGGTGAATTTATGCAAATGTAAATAGTATTGTAATTATATTATATAAAATTTAATGGTGAATGCAATTTTATAAATTAGAAAGCACTCGGCTTGACCAGCTTGTGAGATCTTTTGCAACTTTAAACTTGGCTTCAAGCGTGGTTTCTTATTCAATAGTATATAATAAAATTATTTTGTAAGTTATATACACATATTTTTTCGAACAAACTATCTAATGTAAACGGAATTATATATATGCATACCAATTAAAACGTCAATCTGCATCGGACAAGAATATCCGATAAAGCGTAGACGTAAGGGGCATCGATTGTTAGTGCTTCGTAGCCTACAGAGTCAAAAGTATGTCATTCGATGCTTGCTCTCGATTTTCCACACAACGTTGAAAATTAATACATTGCCGAAATGTGTTATCAAAATATTCAGAATAACGATCGGTAACAAGAAATAACACCTCCGCAACGAGTCAAATATATTCGATATAGCGCATTAATTTAGTGGTCTTTTTCCAGGACACAGGTGAATACTTCGATTACAGTGCAATTAAAGATGAATGAACAATTTTAATAAATTGTCTTTTTCAAAAACTGTCATTATAATAAATCATACGATTATATAATATACACATTATAATACACATGGCAAGCATTAACGATAAGAAAACATGCGTGAACTGTTGCTGTTTTGGAGAAAGACCCTTTCTGGTTTCGATTTACTCACTCGTTGCCTGCAAAGAAGTAGATCCCGCGATACAGATTCATGACATTGCTCTCTCTAAAGATCGTTGGCTTCCGCCGACAATCTACAAATACAGTCGAAACGCGATACTACGAATAGTCACGGGTTTATTCGTAGTATCGCGATTTTCGTAGTATCGCGTCTTTTGAACTTACGGTAGTAACGTAATACTAGTACATTTCGTTTTAATTTGCGTCATGTCGTAGCGTTTACGAACATTAGCACACTTGTTTAAGTACCTTACGGAGCGGGAGAAAAAAAGACGAGAAAGACGCGAGAATAAGAAGAAAAAGAAGAATCAGAAGGGAAGAGTGAGAGACAATAAGGATGAGTGTGAAGGAAGTGTGGGCGAGGATTTAGAGAGAGTAAGGAGGAAGAAGTGAAATAAAAAGTGATAGAGAAGGAGAATGAAGAAAGAGTGAGAAATAAGTGTTTGTTAGAGAAAGCAAATTATATAGTTCGTAAAAGCTAGAAATAAGGATAGAGAACGATAAGGTATTAACAGAAACAACAGGAGTATGATAATTTTCGTTATATTAGATGAAACTAATTATGTATGGACAAAGTTAGAGATATAGAACAGTGTTAGAATGAATGTACAGAGAAGACAGTAGAAGTTAATAAAGCCATCGGGCTACCACGACCAGTATCCGATGTTGGCGGGCAAACCTGTTCACTGGACATCGTAGGAAATATCCGCATTGATCAATGCAGACCTAGCTACAATTAGCTGAAATCGAAAAATATTTGGCCATTCAGATATATATTCAGTGTATCAGTGTGCAGGTTTAAATCCATTAAACGTTTTTGTACGCTTCCGGTAATATACATAACATGTTTCGGTGTGAAAATACAGCTAAAATTAACTCCGCCCTCTCTGGCCTAGTGGATACAGCGTTAGACAGTCGACATAAAACACCCCGGTTCAAATCTAGGAAGCGTGGATATCTTTTTCTTGACATTTTTTATTGAATATGTTATGGTCGTATGGTTATTCGATTTTTTTTAAGACAGGGGCGGCTCCGGGATTTCAAGTTACGGGGGGGGGGGCGTAAACTTTTGATTGTGCAGTTATAACCCCTTTAGTTTGTCTGTGGGTCGGCAGTGATCTGCTACTGAGCTGTATCAAAGATATATAATAATTATGTGCACATCATCATCATCATCGTCATCATCATCAGTATCATCATAATCATAATCATCATCATCATCATCATCATCATCATCGACGTGTTTCACTTAACAAATTAATACTTTACCGCATTACGTTTGAAAGTCATGTTGGTTCATCTGAAGTTGATGCATCTGTTTTGACATTTTTATGTGGTATCCAAAGCCAACAATTATTCGTTGTTTATCGACCAATAAACAACGATTTGGAGTTCTGCTGCGTATAAATTAAACCACGAGGGCCTTAGCCCGAGTGGTTAAATAGCCGCGCATCAGAACGACAAAGTGCTGTTTATTGGTCGATAAACAACGATAATGCGAAAATTATTTCGATTCTAACATGATTTGACAAATATTTTCGCAATTGTACTGAAAAATATTTATTACTATGCTCCACTCAGAATCTTTTTGTGTTGTTTACTGGCTAGTTTAACAACGATAATTGTGTTCTTTGTCTATAGAAAAAATCAGCGAGTATCATGCTAGAATGTATAATACATAATTACGTCATATATCGATTAAAATGTTCGACACAATACAGACCGATGCCAATTCAACTTGTACAAGAACTTCGTACACAGCATTTTCTATGATGTTACTGTCACCAATTTAAAGTTATCTGTGAAACGTCATGTTGTTTTGAATAACCGATAAAGCGTGTTAGTTAGGAGCATCGATTGTTAGTGATTCGTAGCCTAGTGAGTCAAAAGTAGGTCATACGATGCGTCCTCTCGATTTTCCAAACAACAGTTTAAAATAAATACGTTGCAGTTATTTATTATCAAAATATTCAGAACAAGAATCGGTACTGTGAGAAAAGAATAATCGGTAACGTTTCACAACGAGTCAAATATAACCGATGTTGCGCATTAATTGAGTGGTCTTATTCCAGGACACCCAGGTGAATATTTCGGTTACATTCAAATAAATAGCGAAAATAGGTGTGCCACTAATTTGACGTAACAGTTTTAATAAATTGACTTTTGGAAGTTGTAATTGTAATAAAACACATAATATACACATATAATACACATAACAAACATTATCTTTAATATTTAAAACGTAAGAAAACATTCGTGAATTTTTGCTGTTTTGAAGAAGGACCCTTTCAGGTTTCTATTTAATGACACGTAGCCTTCAAAAAAAGTACTTTCCGTGATACCTGTTTTGGAAATTACCCTCTCAAAACACCGTTGGCTTCAGCCAACAGTCTAAAAACAATAGTTTATATCGTTGTAATGTCTTCGAGATATAGATCTACATCCAAAGTGGCGTTGACGGAAGTAACGCTGGTTCGGCCGCCGTCATCCATCCACGAGTTCTGCTGACGTCAGCACAAGTCCTTCACACGTAAGTGTCTTCGTTTGGCGTCAAAGAGAGTTGTTACAAAATTCAAAACGTCTCCTCAGATCTCAATCGCCTTTAACGGTATCAAATGAACTCATAAAAGCCTACTGTCTGATATAGACCTCAGCTGTAAATGTCTCTAATGTACTTCATTAGTATCTATGTACACGCAATAAAGCCTGATGTCTTTAACATGTCTGTGTTTTATATCAATTGCCTTCTTTTATGAAACCGTGCCAGCACAAGTGGGCCAGTCAAAGAATTTAGAAACTGGAAACTTTACGACAGCTCTTACGACAACTCGGCTCACGGAAACAACATGGACGTGCAGGTCTACCATATTGATCACGGGATTATCCATCCGGAGTACAATGACGTCAACCTTATGAACGACCTCGCGTTGATTATAACTTCAGAGGAAATCAGGTAGCGAGTTGGTATTCAGGACTTTGCCAATAATGCTGGTAGTAGAATGGCACAGATATTACATGATCGTCATTTTTTCTAACACAAGTCAATATATGTGTGCACGTCCACGCTTATGTGTGCTCACATAGAAGTATTAAAATTTAATTATTGTTATTATATGCTCAAGAGATAATTTTTTGGCTAACCAATACTTAGCCGTGCAATATCATAATATCTAATCATGCAATTGAGAAATAATTTTTTAATTTATAGTTGTTGATCGGCCAATAAACAACGATTTGGAGTTCTAATGCGTAGGAATTAAACCACGAGGGCGTAAGCCCGGGTTGTTTAATACCCACCCATCAGAACGACAAATGGTTGTTTATTGACCTATCAACAACGATAATTTGCAAATTATTTCGATTCTAACATGATTTGACATATATTTTTGCAATTGTAATTGGAATTACATTTTACTACGCTCCGTTCAGAATCGAGACTTTTTTTTGAATTGTTAATTGGGTAGTTGAACAACGATAATTTTGTTTTTGTCTATAGAAAAATTAGCGAGTATCATGTTAGAATGGTACATTTAACGTAAAAGCTTTTAAAAAAGTGCACGTAATAAGATTAATAATTCACAACGTCCGTTTGTGCCACCGTTGTTTAGTCAAATGCTTTAGAGAAAACATTATATAAAATGTACTTCCTATTGTATTTGTCAGTAAACTTGTGTTATTCTTATAAAAACAACCGGTGGTTCTACGATTGACATACATTGAAACGACATTTGACCTCAACATTCAACGGGTTGCTCAAGGATTTCTAAACATACACGAGTCCTGTACCTTACAGCTTCAGTAACACGACGCGGCCCGCTTGTCTGCCGGACACCGCACACAGGTATGCCATGGGGGACGTCTGCTACCTGGCCGGATGGGACGACCCTAGTAAGTACAAGCGTGGTTTTCGCCGGATATATTTAACCCTAAGCTACTTTTGTTGATTAAAACTGTCTTTTTTTGTCGAAAGTAGATTGTTAACCTCCGCGAATCAGTAAACGCCCCATGAAGTTTAGTTTGTATGTCTGTACGTTCGTCCGTCTGTCCGGGAGTATGTCTGCCACGAAGCTTGTCCGCTCCATACCCTTTAACCGCTTTTAAAAAGGATATGACTATGACAGTGATGTGTTTACATCAATATTATTGACCTAAATTTATATCGTATTTTCTTTAGTGTTGCGTATTTGTTTTGTGATTTGCATGCAAATAAATAATATTCTTCATATGATAAATTCCTGAGTAAAGTTAGTAAATACCTGATTTCAACGCGAAATGTACTTTCAACAAAACTAGCTTGGACTCCAAAATTGGCATTTCGACAAAAGTAGCCTACAGTTTATTGCTTCCCGGTTTTCGAAGAAAGCCATGGCGTTTGGCCGTACGATGAGATTAGATAATGTCCTTACACATTCAGAAAGCTAGGACTCATCAACCTCCGCGCAGAGATTTAACTGTGTCCCAGCATAGCTGGTTTAAATCCCTGCCGTCACGAAGTTCCACGTGACCATATGCAAACACTTGGCGCGAAATAAAATCGTGGACAAGCACATGATAAAAAACGTGGACAGCGTAAAATCCTTGGGTTGTTATGTTTACTTTCTTATTTATATATTTCTTTGTTTTACATTTTAACTCTGAATATATATACCTGGACCAATAATGCAACATATCTGTGTCATAAAAAATAATGATAAAAATTAAAATTTTGTACAAAATAAATCTTAAATCTCCTCATAATCGTCTCCCCTGAAAACTTGCAAATCTTAAGTTTTCAACTCGTGGTTGCAGTTGTAACTGAGAAGAGTACCAATTGGGAAGTATCTACTGCGAGGAGTTTGAGGTCTTAGTTGTTTGACGGAGATGTCTTGTAAAACACATTCGTATATACTTCTAACGGTATTTGTTGGAGCTTGACAAAAGAATGCGTGCTTTAAATCCCACAGCGAACCGTTAACTGTCCATCAAACAGTTAAGTCCTATAGCTTTCTGAATGGCTAAACACATTGTCAATAACATATGTGGTATGGTCAATTGACAGTTCACTAGCGGATCCGGGGGGCGCACCCGGCGCGCGACCCCCCCCCCACCCCCCACCCCCCCTAAAACTTCCGGACCATACTTATATGGGCATATATAAAACGGTATAAATTGGAAATATATGCTAAAATTTTGTTCGCTCTCTTCGCTCGCTCAATTTGATATAAGATACACATAAAATTCAGTAAAACATTCCCGCCCCCTACGATTTCCTACGTACATCGTAGTACCAGCCCACAAGTTCATTAAAAACGATCAACTATAGACAATGAGTATATATAAACCTTTATTTGTAAATGATATTGTTTCCTTTTTTTAATTCATATATTATGTCAAATTCAGTAAAACATTCCCGCCCCCTACGATTTCCTACGTACATCGTAGTACCAGCCCACAAGTTCATTAAAAACGATCAACTATAGACAATGAGTATATATAAACCTTTATTTGTAAATGATATTGTTTCCTTTTTTTAATTCATATATTATGTAAAGATGCCAGATACAGTACACCGTTGTCACAGGATACTACATAAAAGACATTTATACTTGTCGAATACATATGATTTCAAATAGAAATTCAAGCAAAATCAATGACTACTTTCAAGTTTAAACAGTTTTGTCTAAATAAATAGTTTAGATCCCAGACATCTAAACCGACAATCTTTTTGTTCATTGTTTCATTAGCAATCACACCAAATTTCATATTGTTTTATGTATCCATAAAAAAGATATAAAGTAATAAAGTAGAGGGGTGTCCACAACTTGGCTGTAATTCCTGACGATTTCATATTTTTCCGGCACCCTAAGTCAGCGAAATTGATACAACTTCGGCATTACTAATGCCGTATTATTTCACAAAGCAATCATACGAGTTTGTCTGTCCGATAGTTCAGTTCGATGAAGAAAAAAAGCAGTGCATTGCACATTTAAAGACAATTGATGACCATGACTGTGAACGTAGAGAGTTATTTCAATGACATTCACTTCGAAAAGTGATCATAACACTTCGGTAAATGAATAATACACTGAATAATTCTCGATGCGTGTGTGTTTGAATTTAGTCAGCTACGGATTTTACACGTTTAAAGATGTTCCTGATATATATAATAATATTGAATGTCAAATTACGGTACGAATTTATTGAATAGCCACATCAAACAAGGACAATTTACTACTTAAACAGGTTCATGACATAGAAGTGAACCAACATGTCTTTCGAACATAATACGGTGAAGTATTAATTTATTCAGTGTATTTAATGATGATGACGGTGATGATAATGATGATGAGGAGGAGGAGGAGGAGGAGAATAATTTATGATATATATTTTATATGGATCTGTAGCTGATCTCTGCAGACACACAGACAACATAAAGGGATTATAACTGAAGGATCAGAAGTTTACGCCCCTCACTAACCCGAAATCCTGCATCCGCCCCTGAGTTGTTTGTGACAAAAAAAAATAATGTAAAGATCTAGAGTAAGTGAACTTTGGCGTCTATAGCCGAGTTGGAGAAATGTGTACGCATGTGTAAGGGAATGAATGGAATACACGTGTAAGTAACGAGTGAATGCAAGGGCTGCGTTGGTTGGTCAAATGTTATACGCAAATATTATATACGTTACTTCAAGTACTGCGTAGGAGAAGAGGAGCACGCAAATAAACTGAACTCAGTGATATCATTTATTAGTACGAATTTGTACTCTTAGATTATTACTCGTAATAATTTTATCATTACTCATATCATAACTAGTAATTAAAGTAGCAAATACCCGTATCTTGAATATCGTGACCTATTTTTTCAGCTGGTACTGGCAATGCTGGTCGCCTGCAGCAGGTGGATCTTCCAATATTGCAAGGTAGGATATCCCAATAATTTGGGGCTTATTGAGTAATTATGTGTGCCAGTGTGCTTACTAGCAAGTTATGTATTAAAGGGACCCGTTCACAGATTGACGAATTGACAATTTTCATTTTTGTCCTGGATTCCAAAAATAAAAGAATAGGGTATATAATGGAGAAAAATAACACCACTAACATAGAAATACACTGTAAATACCGTTTCGTTAATAAGAAATCAGCAGATGAAATGGATAAAATTATAAAGCATTTCTAACGCGAAACGATGGAATAATTTGGAGTGTTTCTGTTGTTTTCGTTGAAATTTTTGAAAACACGTGAATAACTTACATAAAGTAAAAAATACACTTCCATATCGGAATGGCCAAGAGGTTAGAGCGTTAGACATTTGATCCGGAGGTCTGACTTTTAATAGCATATTGCAAACAATACAAACATACGCGAACAAGTCCCTTTAATAATAGGCATCTGTTCATCCGGACAATAACTAATGGACTATTAAAAACGATGACGCAGAAGTTGTGTTGTTATTGATCATAATATGATTGTTGCTGTTGCTATTGTTAGTTCTGGTATTGTTGCTCTTGTTTTTTATTGATGATAGGTTGCTGAAACTACTGCAGCTGCTGCGGCGTATGATTGTGGTGATGATGATGATGATGATGATGATAATGATGGTGATTATGATTATGGTGATGATGATGATGATGATGATACTGATGATGATGATGATGATGATGATGATGATGATGATGCTAATGCTTATGATGATGATGATGGTGATTATGAATCGGTCGTGGGTTCAAACACTAAAATGCAGACTACCTGTCAGATTCCGTGTGTATGACCCATTGGACTGACGTATTACCGGAAACGGAAATCTGCGCTGGCTATGAGGCTGGGCACAAGGATTTCTGCGCGGTGCGTTCCCACTTGTCCATTAAAATTTAAAGAACAAAGCGTTTAAACGACTTTCAATGGTTGTGTAGAACCATTCTAACTTACAAAGTTTGTAATATGTAGAACACATTAAAAAGCTAAATTAATATACAACGGTCTAAGGGAAGTAACCGTGTTGATAAATGGCGTTTCTCTTTCATTCTTTCGATGGGTCAGCGCAAAACTATGCTAAGTGTATGTTGAATACATGTTATATAGCATATTTTCGCGCTGAGCCAATGATTAATAAAGCATATTATTATTTCGCGATGCTAATTCATGTGAAGTTAACCTTTTACAAATAAACAAAATCATTTTGTCTGAGAAACTCCATGTTTTCTTATTTCTATTGCTAACAACTATTTTATATGTAGGGTGACATCGGCAGCCCCCTGGTGTGTCAGGATAAAAACAACAGCGCGTGGTACATTCAAGGTAATCAATCGACTTTATTTTCTATTTACGAACATCAGTGAAAATAGTGTCTTTTTAATAAGTGATGACAAAAAAATCTCATTACCGACGGTCACTTAACCGTGTTCGATTTTAATCCCTATCCCAAAATATGCCGTCTGTCGTGTACTCTGTAAACAATTTGTATCCAATATGATACAACTTGTATCATATTTCTGTTATTATGCCCTCATCTAATATTCTAGATCTATGTGATATTTTTGAAACTAATCATATTCTTTTTACTTATTATATATATATTTGTGCGGACTAAAGTAATTACATAATTTATATTTCTGATCAACGTGTGAATTTAAATTGCACCAAGCTTTAGAAATATAGAATCGTATTTACGTATGTTTTTCTTTTTATTTCAATTGTTCAACAACTTTACAATTGCAAGTTGTCCAAAACTAAAACAAAAAGTGTAATATTCGTGAACATGTTTGTGGGAATAATATCTCGGCCAAGTTCGATAATCAGCCAAATCGCTCCAGGAATTGTGCAGTTATGGTCCTTGAATTATCTTAAATTGGCCTTTTTAGCTTTTTCCCCTTTCTAAGTCCAACAGTTTTTTTTTCAGATCTGCACCAAACTGTGGGCATATCTTGGCCAAGTTCGATAATCAGTCAAATCACCCCAGGAATTGAGAGTGATGGCCCTTGAATTATCTAAAATTGGCATGTTTAGTTATTTCCGCTTTCTAAGCCCAACAGTTTTTATCCGATCTTCACCTAACTTAGTGAAAATCTTTATGGGCATGATATATTGGTCACGTTCGGTAGGCAACCAAATCGCCCCAGAATCTGTGGAGTTATGGCCCTTGATTTATCTAAAATTGGCCTTTTTTAGCACTTTACCCTGCCCATGTCCGACAGTTTTCATGCGACCTTCATTGCATGTAAAGGGGGCATAACTATTTGACAAACACCCCTTGTTTCTAATAGTAGCGATTGTCATTTCGATCAAAACACAGCTTTTGGCTGCACATTGAACTTGACTGAATATCACAAACAACCCCCGACTATAACTTGCATTCTAACATGATATATACTCGTTAATTGTTCTATAGACAAATACAATTATCGTTGTTAAACTTCCCAATAAACGACTCAAAAAGAAGTCCCGATTCAGCGCGGAGCATAGTAAAAAGAAGTTCCAATTACAATTACAAAAATTTATGTCAAATCATGTTAGAATCGAAATAATTTTCGCATAATCATTGTTTTTCGGCCAATAAACAACTCTTTGTCGTTCTAATGCGTGGCTATTAAACAACTCGGGCTAACGCCGTCGTGGTTTAATTTCTACGCTTTTATTGGCCGATAAACAAAGATACTGCAGAAAATCGAAAATTATTTCTTAATTCTAATTCACGCCACTGAATCTACTTTTGGGACATGGCACTCTCCGTTATAGGTGTGGCCTCATCAGGGGGAGACTGCAAGCAGGCCAACGAGCCGGGACTCTTTGAAGATGTCCTCGTGTACCGAAGCTGGATTCAATCAACCATGGCCGCGGCCGGGTACCCGTACCAGTATTGAACCACATTGATGTTGTACCGTATATAATTAAAAGTTTTTCATTGTGTTTTATCTGCATCTTTTTTTCATTTAATTCCAACCAAAAACAACATCGGTGAGTCTATTACTTTATCTTCAATTATCTTTTCTCAGTGAATATGGTAAAATTCGGTCATTAAAAACAACTTATTGTCCGTAATTTGTAAAACATAAAGTTATAGATCTAGTAAACAAAGAAGAATCGAGTTTATATTCTGACGAACAGACATCTGGTTACATGCATGTCAGCTATATAGGTCACAGCACACTATTAAAATAGACTATGGAGGTTATAGTCTCTAGTTAAATCAACAAGTTTAACCCGAAGACATGTTTTTAGGTTTAGGCACTTGCTATGATATTTTGGACATGTTGGTAGGATATGCATTGGTATGCAGTAACAAATCACTGCTATGGTGTTAGATTGGAGACTAAAGGATGACACTTGCGCGTAGGCGGGTTAGATTCGACTAGAGATTAGCCGGTAAAAAGATGGTGATAAAACAGTCAACTTTGTTTGGGTCGAGTTCTTTCTTACATATTACATGGTATACCCTTTTTATTGTTTGAATCAATTCAGCTTGGAATGCTCTTTAAGAAAAGGTTATGAGGGTCCCTATGTGCAAAATGTTGCTGTTTATTTTTGGTTAAAGTTATCGCCTCTACATTGAATTTCTAAAGGATTGAAATTAGTATATCGTAACCTACATAACGCACAAATGGCAGATAATCATTTCCGTTTCCGGTAGCAAGACAGTCACCATTGCTTTACCAATGTTCATAAGTCATTTTGGTTAAAATATATATATATCGATTTGAAATGCAACAAAAGTTGAGAAGAGCTCTTATCTTAAACCGTCTATTTTTAATCATAAAATACACAACCCTAATAAACGATACAAAAGTCAACAAACATATTTATTTAGTTTTTCATTCGTTATTTGTATGGGGTGAGGTCTACCAGATTTCAACTTATTTTGTCACTTGTATAATGTTCATTATGAGAATACTTGATATAAAAGTCGTACATTTAAAAAAAAAATAAAAAAATTAAATAAGCACAGAAAACTTGTAACAAGCATATTTTTAAGACGTTTATTAAAGTAACAGAGCCAGTTTGACAACAATAACATGTTAATAACAACTTTACATCTCACTATTGTTCGAAATATTGTGGCAGTTAAAAACCCAGATCAAAGATAAAATTTGGAGTAATTTCCCTTGAGCTACACCGTGAAAATGTTGTTAGAATGGTAGTGAAATACCAAGGGCGCTTACTCTTCCATACTTATAAAAAAAAACATTCACCAAATTTGATGTATCCTCCCTTTATTTTACCGTTAATTTCAAAAACAAAGATTCCTATATTATCAACAGTATTACATGTACGTGAACTTTCTTCAATGACAGAGAATATTTTCTTTGAAATGTTTTATCAAATGCCGACGAAGTCGAGAGGAATGTGTTGTGAACGGCGAATGAATACATTTGCAGATGTAGCAATATTATGTTTTAACAAGCAAAGAATTGTTACAATAGCTATATTTGTCTTAACAAAGGTTGGAAATATATATAAATACAAGAGATAGTTGAAATTATTATTGAACATTTATCATCAATAGCATTCAGGGACCAATTATTAGTTGTGTTTCTGGGACCCGTCTTATAAAACATCTTAGGGCATATTACATTACGATACACTTTTCAACGAAGCATAAATACTAAGCACCAACATCTATGATCACTTTATTTCAGTAATTCAATTCATTTCCTTGGTATCTTTTACATGTCCTTTATTTCAGGAAAATTCTGATAATAAATGTCTATTTTTTAAAACTACAAAATTCAGTCATAACTTAAACTTGTCGTAAGATCTTTGAAAAGACAGGACCCTGTGTTTTAGATTTTCAATTGTGTGGATAACTGGATATCTGATAAATAGATTTGTTTCGTGACAATTCTACACTTTAACCAGGCTTTCTCCATAGGGAAAATCCCAGCGCAATGTTTCAGAACTAAAAAGTAAAATGTTTAATGTATCAAGTATTAGTTGTAACGTCTTATGCCCCAAAGGGAACGTTATGCCATATTTAAGGCAAAGTTGATTTTGAGATTTATGTTTAATTCTCTTATATTTTTAAATTTCTGCAAACGATTATAGATTTACGAGGGATGGTCAAAATAACGTTACAACGGTTTGTCATTCAAGTGGTACATGGTTGCGCTGAAAGCCACGTGGAGGAAAGACTTGTTTAAACAAATTGCATTGTACACATTTTTAATGCGGTTTACTGCATTTCTTTTATATTTGCGTAAATGTGTGTACATGTTTTAAGGCAAAAATACATATAAACATAACGACGAGATTCGAATATCATTATCACTCTTGCGATGTTGTCACAAATCGCTAAAAAGTCAATGATGTTACTTCACTGTAATTGTCAGTTGTTGCTTTGACTGTTCACACATTTACAAAAAATCATCGCGTGAAAACTCAGTCTTTCCATTCGAAGAAGCCTTTCGCCCGTCTGCTTTCGTGGAATATCACAGTTACGTCGTCACACGTGACCTCTGTTACCGCTACGTCATCGCAAATCGGTTGCGTCACACCGTCGTGGCCGTTATCGAACATCGCGTCATCGTGAAATGGATTACAGATTGTACTCGGGATCGGTTCAGTCGTTTCCACATCGGAACAGGAGTTAGAGAACCCTGAATCATTGTCACAGTCGTTGTTGTTGTTGTCATTAGTAACCATGCACACGTCGTCGTACACTTCGCATTCGAACGCGACTTTTGCACACGGTACTGTGGTCTCCATGTCGTCCGGATGGGGAATGTCGTCGGTATCCATTGTCATTTCGCTCCCTACAGCGTCCGTTTGTTTGTTATTAAATGAACTGTAAAATCCGAATGAGAAGCCGTCGTCGGGTGACGCCATCGGCGTTATGCTATAGTTCTGCTCTAACGTAAATGACTCGTTGCATTCTTCCGACGCTTCCGAAATGTCGCTGTACGTACGATTTAACGGGGGACGTGAGAGAGATTCTGGACATGTCCGACTTTGCGCTTCCAGTTGCGGACATCCTACTATGTCAGATAAGGAATGGTTTTCACGACTGACCGGGGACAGCGCTTTAACACTTTCGTTGTCCGAACTGCTCCAGTCATACCCCCACCCACACGCTTCCAAGTCGCCAGATCTGAACATAAACTTCGCGCGCATTTTCGGATGGCAACCTTTCCCGCCATTTTTATGCAGGGATGTTATATCCAAACCCGTCGTCTGCTTAAGCGCCGACATCGGCGATATTGGACTTAAGTCGTCTGCCTTTGTGTCAGCGTGCTCCACGGCGCGTGTCTTTTGTTCGGGCGCGCGCTGGAGGTCATTAACGGGCGAAGTGTCGTCTGCCCCAGCATCTGCTTCTGAACCCCGCCTCCAGACGTCCCCGCACTTCGACAGGGATATTGGAGCTATCGTCCCATTGTTCGTGCCGAGGAAGTCACGTGGTCTGTGTCTGGGGACCGTCTCGTCCTCCGAATCGGAACCCTGCTCGTCCAGGAAACAGTGCGCTGTGGAACGCGATTCAGTAACCTGCAAGAAGACGAGCGGGTGGTGAATAATAATGAAATTGATTGCGACGCTATCAAGACAAAAGCCTGTTAGTGTATGATGAAATTCAGAATTGCCGATTATTTTTGCCTATACCAGAAATGAATTACATATCGTATAATTAAGAAATAATTTTCGATTTATCGCTGTTTATCGGCCAATAAACAACGATTTGGAGTTCTGATGCGTAGGAATTAAACCACGAGGGCGTAAGCCCGAGTTGTTTAATAGGCAAGCATCAGAACGACAAAGAGTTGTTTATTGGCCGATAAACAACGACAGTGCGAAAATGGTTTCGATTCTAACATGATTTGACATATATTTTTGCAATAGTAATCGGAACTACATTTTACTATGCTCCTCTCAGAATCGAAACTTCTTTTTGCGTTGTTTATTGTTAGTTTAACAACAATACTTTTCTTTGCATATAGATAATAAGCGAGCATGAAGTTAGAATATATCAGAAAGTCTACACAGACATGTATTGCATTGTGTATGATTCAATTTAACCAAAATTGCTGATTCCTGTCTTGATTGGCTATACAAGAATTAAATTACATATTAAAATATCAGAAAACCTTAATGTACTCAATATTTGCACACCAGGGTCATATCCACAAAGCTCCTAAGGAAAATCTTAACTTAAGTCCTCCTTAAGTGAAAAATTCAAAAAACAATTTTCCTTGTACATGTAAAAACCCATGTTTTGTATTTGAAATCTGGCAAATTAAGAAGCATCTTTTGATTTTTTAGAAGAATACAAGAACTCTGTATTGGAAACAAAATAAACTGTAAATGAACCAGCTAAAGACTTAAGGAATTTTATGATTTGAAGGAATTTACTTAAGTTTTCACTAAGGAGCTTTGTAAATATGGTCCCTGGACACTACAGGTAAACTAAATGTAATTTGGAGTTTATAGCAGTGTTATGGTTCATAACTTTTAACGATACGACTGCAACTTTCGTCTAAGCGTAATTCGATCTGTATACAAATTTGAGCGCAGGACGCTATTTCTGTCCATGTTATACGCAAATGAATGCTTGGACCAATGTGGATTCTAACTAGCAATGTTGAATATTATTTACATATTGGAATTAAGAACATTTTTCGATTCATCGTTGTTTATCGGCTAATAAACAACGATTTGGAGTTCTGATGCGAAGGAATTAAACCACAAGGGCGTTGGCCCGAGTTTTTAATAGCTACGCATCAGAACGACAAAGATTTGTTTATTGGCCGATAAACAACGATAATGCGAAAATTATTTCGATTCTAACCTGATTTGACATATATTTTTGCAATTGTAATTGGCACTACTTTTTACTATGCTCCGCTCAAAATCGGAACTTTTTTTGGCGTTGTTTATGGGTTTTTAACAACGATAATTGTGTTTTTGTCTGTAAAAAATGAGAGAGCATCATGTTAGAATTAGCAATATTGAATACTATGTACATATTCGAATGTCCGAAACAACGAAGATATACGTCAATAGCACTATATTTGACAATACGTTCATCCCTGTTTGAGCCAATACCAATACCACCTTCTCAGAAAGTCAACGCAAAATCGCCTCAATTCTAAGAAAGTAATAAGATGACATATTTAGAAACTTAAGTTATACGGAGTTCAATGACATTTTAGATATAAAGTATACATTATGCGGTGGAAATATATATGTATATATAATAAGTATGGAACGTAAATTGCTCAATTATTTTCAATTAGTAGCGATATTTCAACGAGTGCAGCAACTGTATTTGGTATACGTTTAGATCGGTTAAACGAGAAATTATGTACAACAAATTATTTCAAAGGCGGTTAACAGAATTTGCAATTATAATAACATAAACTTGTACGAACGAATTAGATTACTTTAAGTGGTGTTTTTGTCTGTCGTTTTGTTTACTCTGAATAACGTTCAACCAGAAACAAAAGAAGTGTTAGCTTTCAAACACTGTTACACAGTACCAAGGACTAATACATTTAAGGCGTGTCGTGGAAAACCCGCGCTTAATGCATGCGCGTTAAGTGTGCGGACTGCTTAGGCCTTATTCGGGACGACACTTTACGCACATGCATTAAGCCTCGTTTTCCCAAGATACGTCTCATTTGTGTTTCAACATTATCTGTTGTCGTTTTCATAAAACGTCGTTCACGAATATTTTAATTGCTGTCAAATGTGATTTTTTCTTTCAATATCTCCGCTTTAACTTGTAAAACCAAAAGTATCGAAACGGAATGTGACTGATCTAGATTCACATTCAAACATGACTATCGCGTGGTTAATACATCAGATTAATTTGAATTTGAAATCAGACAATTCAACCATTGGTGGGAATTATTTTATATTCCAAATGACACTGACACGAACTTTAAACCTAAACCAGTCAAATCACATTCTTCAAATCTAAGCGTTGTCGTGACCCAGCCAGTAATCGTTTGAGCTTTTTAAAAAGCTGAATCACGCACTTGCGTAGGAATTTACTTAAGATACATTGGTGATTTATTGCACTAAAAACATAGCATATACCACTTATAAACGATTACTTCCCGGTTAGAAGTTTGAATTTCGATTCACTAACGGACGACGCGGCCTCGACGCTACGACAGCGATTGGTTCGATTATTTGCTTTCCTTACACTTATGTAAATGATTCACCGAATATAGCAATGAAACCTGCGTTGAGTAACACTGTATATGACACAATGCTGACATTGTAAATTAATGTTTCAGTTCTCAGTAGGGAATATGTAAATTTATACGATTTTAGAGCATCAACAAACAAATGTACAGTCAATTTTCATAATGATATCAGAAACTTGAGAGTAATTAAATATAATCTCGCATAAATAAATTTCAAATATTACACACATTCAACATATATCAGGACTATTGATGCCAGTCATTCGCTTTATACCGGATTCTGCGTAGTATACACAAGAAATTAAGCCTCTTGAATAAGGTAATAGCGAATTGCTCAGAAAGTATAAATCTCCAAACAAGACGATTGGTGGAAACCAATTATATGTATGTTTTATGCTTGAATTATTAACCAAAGTTTAGAAAAAATTATGTCACATAAAAGCATAGGCACGGCAACAACACGACGTATAACTTATTTCAAGACACCGTTATGTAATTTATACTAAATTAAACGAATTTCACAAAATTAAGTTTACAGATGAATGGTCAGTATGTTAAAGGGTGTATTATTTTAAGTAATTCTAATAGTAATAAGGTTCAAATGATGCCTAAAATGACTTATTCAACAGGTTCCTTTAAATTTCGAAAATATATAACCCTTGCGAACGTACATCGTGATTCACTGCACATTGTATTTATGATACTCTTATAATAACTTGTGTCAACATATGCGGTTTGTTCAACATAGATTGTTAAAATGCATATTGCAGACATGAAAAGAAAATTGAGGCGTGTCGTGGGAAAACCGGGCTATATGCACTTGCGTAGTGTCGTCCCGGATCAGCCTGAGCAGTCCGCACATGTTGATCCAGGACAACACTTTCCGCGTGTATGGTATTTTCAGTTTCAATTAAGTCTTTTATAAACATAAATGAACTGTAGGCGGAAAGCGCCGTCCCGGATTAGGCTGTGCGGACTGCCTCAAGTATTTTATGCTTTGGTTGATTATTTACGTCTTCGCCGCCTGCATATTATTATTGTTTCACCTGACCTAAATTGCGGTTGCAGAACAGAGAGCCATAAAACGTCGAAAAGTTCATAAACATTGTAGATACTGATAGCAAATATCGTACAGCAAGCAGGCCTTTTCCAGCATTGTTAATTTAATAACAACACGTTGCCTTCTATCATACATCAATTCATCACATCAATACATCACGAGTCCTTATAATGTGTTATGATTATTGTGAAAAATCTTGATGAAATTCATACACCGTTCACAAGGTGGTGATACGGTTGTTTCGATGTTGTTTTTCCTCGTGAGAACTAGATGTATGACATACACTGTTTTATTACTTCAAAACATCTTTGAACCAGATGTGTGAATTCTAAGAAACACATTTTTAAATTGGTGATAATTTTGCGTAAATAGCTGTCTACAGAAAATTGCGACCTGCTTATGATAAATTTTAAGTTTGTGAAAAGGGAACCAGGCAATTGTACTGCGAAACCGAGATTCAAGACAATACATGGAATCATATTCCAGAAACATCTCAGTTCATTTTTTTGTAACGACATATTTCTTAAGAGAGCCGGTACATACTTTACATCGAGTAAACACCAGCTCACAATATAGTTGATAATCAATAAAACACTCAGCGTAATGTCATATACACATGGCATTAAAAGATAAAGAAAATTGAGTATTTTTAAGTCAGGGATAATATTTCGCTTAAGATGTTTCCAAAATACGGCCCCGACCCCACTGAGTAAGATTCCTTAGGAGACCGCGTCGCCTAACGTACGTATAGTCATATTCGTTAATAGCCAATGCAATTCAAGATCGATAAACAACAACTCTTCTCTTTGGTTTCAGTTCAAGAATTAAACTAAGTTATCAGTTAATAGCCAATGAAATTCTAGCTCGATAAATAACAACCCTTTTAATTGGATTGAGTTCAAGAATTAGATCAAGTTGAAAGATAATAGCCAGTGAAATTTAAGCTCAATAGACAACAACCCTTTTCATTGGTTTGATTTCAAGAATTAGACTAAGTTATAAGTTAATAGCCAATACAATTTAAGCTCGGTGAATAACAACCCTTCTCAATGGCTTGATTTCAAGAATTAGATCAAATTAAAAGTTAATAGCCAATGACATTCAAGCTCAACCAATAACAGCAAACTCCATTGGACCTAAGTTTGAGGATTATATAAAGTATAATGCATAAACAGCCAATGCAATTTAAGGTTGATCAATAACATTATTTTGTATAGGCATTCATATAAATTTAGACTAAGTTCAAGTTGGGGAACGAATGTAGCTGTAATGTTTGAAACGTGTTAACGACTGACAAGGACCACCTTACCTCGCTACGTCGGCGCTTCTTCCGGCGCGCACATGCTCGAATCCGCCTTGGGTCATAACCTCTGAAACGAGATAAGATCTGGGTTAGTAGAAACAAGACCATTATTATCTTGGTAGGCAAAACCAAGATAATATCTAGTGTACAACAAAGACGACAATATCTAGATTATACAAAAGTAGACAGTATCTAAGTTAGAAAAAACACGATAATTATCTACGTTAGCACAAACGAAATATATCGAGATAATATCTGGGTTAGTAAAAAAAACCATTATCTTGGTAAGCGAAACCAAGACAATAATCTAGTGTACAACAAAGACGACAATATCTAGATTATCAAAAAGTAGACAGTTTCTAGGTTAGAAGAAACACGATAATTATCTAGGTTAACACAGACGAACAATATATAGGTTATTACAAACAATTACCCATAGTATCATCTTGAATTCTAACTAAGTGAAACATGGCTATTTGTATTGTTTTTATCCGGAACAAGATAACACAACGAATGCTTATGAATGCCGCCGTGCTTCCGGTTTTTCAAGTTTGAGCGGCCTTCAAACAAGAGTACATGAAGAGACCGCGATCCAGTTTACAAAGTAATGCACGAGTCGTTTTATTGCTCAATTACATGAACATTGCATCGCTAATTGGCGACAGTTAACAAATAATTGCTCATAAGCATATCTTAAACTCAATTCCCCCCCCCCCCCATTCATGAAATACCAGTACGAACATTTTGGGGGGGAACAGTATACTTCACAGAACTGCACAATGGCAGAAGAAAATGTCAGGAACGGATTAATTCGGTTAAGCAGCGTCGTCGTGCAAGTATACACGATGTTGTGTTAGCAAGCAAATTAGCCAGAAAACAAGATTAAAACAATCTGCGACATGTAACACGAGGCGTCCACGAGTGCGGTGTTCCGTTAGGGCCACTCGTTGTTTCGCACTTTCGACCTTTGAATTACAAGCGCGAGAACGCGAGAACGCGATGCGAAGTAGCGAACTCACGACGCCAAATTGCTAGATTACGATCCGAAATCGCGAAATTAATATTGCGATATCGCATCGTAATTTCGCGCCCATGCATCGTGTTTTCGCGTTTTCGTCCTTGTATATCCAAAGGTCGAGAATGGGAAAACACGATGCGAGGTTGCGAATTTAATATCGCGATCTCGCATCGTATTCTCGCAATTTCGCATTGTATTCTCGCAATTTCGTATCGTGATTTCGCGTTCTCGCGCTTGCAATACATTGGTCGAAAGTGCGAAACAACGAGCGGGGCTCATGGAACACCGTACGTCCACGAGTGCTCGGGAATCTGGTGTTGGAGCCCGCGGGCAAAAACGCCGCTAATTACCACTGCATGTTTTCACGCACGGTTGCCCAATAGTTGCTATCGTGGAATGTTCGGTCTTGTATTGCATGCAATGAAAATATTTACGCTCGTAAACAGTCCTAAATTTTCAATTTAACAACCTGGGTTTTGCATGTATTATGATCTTCCACCACAGGTCATAACTGTTATTCTAACACGATACTCGCTAATTTTTCTACAGACAAAGAACAAAGTTATCGTTGTTAAACTACCCAATAAAAAAACGCAAAAAGAAGTCCCGATTCTAAGCGGAGCGTCGTAAAAAGTATTTCCAATTACAATTGAAAAAACATATGTCAAATCATGTTAGAATCGAAATAATAATCGCATTATCGTTGTTTATCGGCCAATAAACAACACTTTGTCGTCCTGATGCGTGGCTATTAATCAACTCGGGTTAACGCCCTTGTAGTTTAATTCCTACGCATCAAAACTCCAAATCGTTGTTTATTGGCCAATAACTTGTGGCCGATAAACAACGATAAATCGAACATTATTTCTTAAGCATAATTTTATATAGGTTTGGTCCCCACTTGCCTCCAAGGGTCCTTCCCCCCCCCCCCCCCCCCGACTTTTCGAAGTCCAGTACCATAGTCACACAGATTACATAGACATAAGCGGGGCAGGTAACTCGTACAACTAGTAGTCATGAGTCAATCACTCTATTCTTAACGTTCGAGAACGTTAAACATTCGCCTACCATCTCAAACAATATTGTTTATCAAGTACTAACTTTGCCATGGTTCTTGGCCTACTTAACAGACACTGCAATCGCCTCATTGAACTATTCGAACGGCATGGGATTTCTGGTTTGGGTTGGTTTCTTACGTAAAAATTATAAAACGTGACACATAATTATGTTCGCTATTAGATCAACATACATGCACATCTAGAATCGCATTATTATGGTAAGGGATTGTTGGCAGACATTATATTTAAAATGCCATGGACGGATAATTTCAGTTTCTATGAAGCCAGATTACAAGTCATGTTTTGCTTAATGCTAAATAAAGCTATTTTGCGGTTAGATGCAAAACAATTAAAATACAAAAATGTGTCCTTGATCAAATGTACCAATTGTGAGTCTGGCATCGTTGACGGTCCATTTCGATTACTGTTTTAAATCGGGAACCAGTATGAAACAGTGAAAATTATCAGTGGTAATTCTCACTGTTTTAAACAGTAAATTACCAGTTGTATTTCACTGATACTTCCCTATAAATCACTGGAAAGCATAAAATAAATGTGAACAACTTCAGGATGAAGTATTGAAGCATGAAAGCGACCCCACTGATATTTTGCGATAATAACTTCAAGTGTACTTTAACTGTCTTGACTATGTAAATTAGGCTGCTGCTTATGAAGATGATGATTATGCTGCTGCTGCTGATGATGATGATGACGATGATGGCGATGATGATGGTGATGATGATGATGATAATGACGACGACGATGATGATAATGATAACAAGAATGCTGATGATGCGTATGACAAACAGGAACAAGAAAAGATGCACTTCATTCAAGACAAACTTTATTCGATAATTGGCTTCACAAATAAAACGATAAAAATATCGCTCAAAAGTACGACAACATACAAAGCTTATGTTTAACACTACAGGGAAAATAAAACCCTATCTGACAGGAGAGAAAAACAACAATAAGTATCGTCAGTTCAAGGCCATTACAGAGAAATGGAATATCGCATTAGACTCGACAACAAAGCAATGGCAGGTGTCTGAACCGTGCCTTATTATTCAGAACGGCTATGGACTAATAAGTAGAGCGGTTTCGTCAACAGGGACCGTGAATCATTCACCCGGTTTTCAACTTTGAGAAAATTACTGGATGTTACTTGATCAAGTCTGGGCCCATATCCACAAAGCTCCTAAGGAAAATCTTAACTTAAGTTATACTTAAGTCAAAATTTCAAATACCATTTTCTATGTGAAAATCTTTATTTCTTATTTAAATATGGTACCATTACAAGCTTTTGTTGATTCTTTACCAGAATTAAACAATTTAACACAAAATAAACTTTAAATGAAACAGCCAGAGACTTAAGAAATTTTATAATCTTAAGAAATTTACTTAAAATTTCCCTAAGGAGCTTTGTGGATACGGGTCCATGATAACCTTCAGATAATGGAACAGAATGATGCTTATGTTGACGAGAGTTTCAATGATGATGATTATGATGATGAGGGTGATGATATTGTTGTTTTTGTTGTTGATGATGATGATGATAAAGATGATGATAATAGTGATGATGAGGAGGAGGAGGAGGGCGATAAGGGTGATGATGATGATGACGATGATGGTGTTGTTGATGAGGACGATGATGATGATGATGATGACGATGATGGTGTTGTTGATAAGGACGATGATGATGATGATGATCATGATGATGAGGAGGATGGTGATGAGGGTGATGATGATGATTATGAGAAGGAGGAGGACGATAAGGGTGATTATGATGATGATGATGATGATGATAACGATGACGAGAATGAAGATCCGTCACTAATCATTCTTTCAGGACGATCAAGTAAACAGCTGATACCACGTATTATCATCGTATACAACTGCATCACCAAAACATTCAACTAATAAATAAAGCAGCCGTTGTCATGTTTATAATAAATAAAGCCAAAGTATCGTTTTGTATTATACTGCAATATATTATTAATGCATCGTAAAACATGATATCATGCTAATATCGGGTTCTAGATCAATGTGAACTAGTCATGAATACGTTAGTCAGATTCGATGGGCTATTTTAAGATATTATTACCCAGCTGTTCTAATGCTTTGATAAAGGACATTACCATAATATCGGCACTGACTGAAAAGAGGTTCTCAAAGACATATTATATTAAACAACAACACACGTTTTAATTAAAAGTTCATCTCCAATTGATGCTGCTGGTTAGAAATGAGGTATTCCGAGGACATATTATTTTAAACAAAGATACGCATTTGAAAATAAGAGTAAATCTTAATACGCACCGTTTAAAGCGTTTATGTACGCTCTTACACACGATATAGTGACATAAATACAGTTGACAACATAAAGGTTATAAATATATATTTCTAATTAAAATGGAAAAAAAAGAACGTTGCTTTTAAATTTAAGCTAGTTTTTAATCACCATATAGTTTTCGTCTGTACAAGCGGAAACTCAAATACATGTATATACGTTGACTTGACAGTTGGTTTAGGTTACACAACACAAATAAACGATGCAAAAGTCGACACTATTCCTTGTTGATTTCTTTCATATTGAAGTGTTTCCTTAATCATTTTTATGTTTTTCTGTTTGCTTTCAAGTTTTATTGTCACTTTCATCTGCTTATTTTGAAAATTACTGATATGAAAGATCGTACATACACACTTTAATGGAAGCGATATTAAAAGCACCGGCTCTAATAAATTACAGGAAGTGCCGAAATCTCTACAGTAAAGTTTGCTTGCTGCACGTGCAGCTGTGCATTTCGTGAAATCAGAAAGTAAACATCATGCCATGATTCATGGCAAATTGCACGAGCTGCGATGGTGACGTCATTTCGTCTGCTGCGCATTTCTGTGGTCGTCTGTTTCGCGAAAAGTCGGGCAATAAATGGAACATGATGGGTGTTTTTGAGGTCAAACACCACCATAATAAAAATATCATTGATAATACGCTGCATACACCTTATTATATGATGCATGTCGTGGGAAACCAGGGCCTAATGCATGTGCGTGAAGTGTCGTCCCGGATTAGCCTGTGCAGTCCGCTCCGGCTAATCCAGGACGGCACTTTCCGCCTACAATGGATTTATGTTTAGTTTAGTTTAAACCTATTTATTTTAGCTCGATTGCATCGAAAGCCGAAGGCTTATAGAGACACTCTCGAGTCCGTTTCCTGGGTAGAACCAGTACTTGGTGTCTTTGGGGGAGATCTTGAGAACGCTCCCAGTAAGGTTCGAACCCGGGACCTCCCGATCGCTAGGCGGACACCATATCCACTACGCCACCGCGACCTACGTTTTATGTTTAGAGGAGACTTCCTTGAAACAGAAAATACCTTAAAAGTTTTTCCTGTATTAGCCTGTGCTAGCTACACAGGCTAATCCGGGACGACACTTAACGCTGATGCATTAAGCCCACGTTTCCAACGACACGCCTCATATGTTTTAGATTTAACATGTCAAACGATGCTGTTAGCAACCCGCGGCATCGCTAACACGCAATTATTAAACAGAAGCAAACTCACGAATAAAGAAAACTGCGGACGTAAAAAAATGAATCAAGTAAAGTCATAACCCTATTTGTTAAACATACTTAAGTAATAAAAGTGTTTGCTTTTTTTATTCATTCAATTGCATGCTTTTAGCTTTAAATACATTTCAAGATGCGATATTCATTATTACTTTTCTGACCAATTGTTATATACCAGTATCGCAAGGATATTAAACTCGTTATTGAGATTGAAGACAACAGTTATTACCATTTTCGAGTCACTGATCTTGTGTCAGGGTTGTAGCTAATTGACTTCCCATTGAAGGACAACGATCAGCAAAATGCACAATTTGTAAGTGAAATTCCCATTAAGTTAGTTAATATTCAACGATTTAATGACTATAATTCATGACGTCAACGCCCATACGTGTTTTCAGTAAAACACCAGCCGCTTAGCATTACAAATAGGTTGTGACGCAACTTAACGTCGTTCATTCCTTAGTGTATCCAAATTATCATAATCGTCATATTGAAAACACGTCCAACATTTGGAACAAATGTTTATAAATACAATGAAACCATTTTTGTTGGCGTTTTAAGGACTTTTAAAATCTCCAGTGACGTAACTGTCCTAGTTTCACTTACAAAACTTACGAACGCATCATAAACCAGTCTTCGATCAAATAACGTCGAATACGAAAGAGGAGATATTATTAAGCAAACGCGCTCAGTTGTCAAAGCGCGCAGTTTGTAATAATCGCACACTGCTTTGACGTCACGCTTTCTCAAGTATGAATGAGATAGAAAACGTCAATCTAATAAAATAGCACGTGCGTGCATGACCTTTTTCCAGGAATTGTGCTGTTTAAAAAAATCATTTTAATTCGTACTTCGAAATTAAACGCTTAACGTCACATGACAATCGTTACAGATTTATACATAGTTATAACACTGATATCCGAGTATTACAAAATAACTGACATCTATTCATAATAAATAATTATTAAACATTCATGCCCGTGTAATACAAATAACGAGGGCCGCCACAAAAGTCCGTTCATAATATTATGTCGAAAATCACTTAGATATGAAAATAATACAGAGAGCTTTCTGAACGGCCCTCGTTCATGGATAAAACATAGGTACATGTGCATGGTATTACAAAAAGGCATATACAAATATTTTACATCGGTACATCGAGCACAGTTCAAGTGCATCGTCGCGAACATGTAGCCACCTAATCCGCATCTTGTACAGAGGTAATTACAGCAAATAAACGTGTTCAACGCCCTAGAAATTATGTCAGATTCTACTTTAGAAGAAACACATGTCTTGCGTTGTTAGGTTTTTGTTGAACATTAATGAACTTTTAAAGAAAACTCAGAATTGACAAGGCTTTAAGTATTGTGTACAACAATACAGTGTAATGCTGGGGAAAAAAAATCAAGGCCATTTCGAAACAAGATAATTCAAAGAAAATACGACTAAAAGATACTACTAGCGTATTAAGAAGTTCGGCACATGGTGAATGCAGTGCTATATTTTAAAGTTGCAGTCTCACAGTTTTTGCCTGCGAGAAATAATTTCCTATAAATGACTTTTCTACTGCTCTATACTACATTTATGTATACATGTATATTTCAAGGTTTAAAAAGTGCAATCTTGTGCAAAGTTAACCTTTGACGAATATCTCTGTAATTTTTCGAGAAAAAAATGCTACCTGGTAGACATACCTTAGTACTTTTCACATAAAAAAGGCATAATAAATATCAAAATAATTATGTTTTGAAACCAACAGCATAACAGACATAACGTTTCGATATATTCTAGAAATTTCTGTTTTAAAATACCATTTTTATTGATTTTTTTCCAACCAATAACTGTGAAACTGTCCCTTTAACTAAAACACTAAGATATTTATTTGACACTAATATATTGAACACTGGAACGTAAGCTGTTGAATCAAGCAAACTATAAGACAACAGGCAAGAAACATTAACAAGCCTTATTTAATAGTTTCCACTTCCGTTTTTGTAATTTATAGTAATAGAAAAAAGAAACCGGACATATTTTCATTGTGTATTTTAATATGTTGTTAGATTTAAATATGGATGAATTTAGGATATACATTGAATGTTAATGCCCTCACAAATTCACTGACATAACGACGTTAAAGTAATCCAAACGAAACATTAGTGATTATAAAAGTTGCAAAGACGACCACGATACTTGTGTTCGATGTTTTCGAAGATTGAACACCACCGTTTACTTTTTAATGAATGATCAATGACAGGGTTATTATGATTATTGATTAGTACAATTTATAACCTAAATACCTGATACCAAATTCATCTATATTTATATCCAAAAACATATGAAATTACGCATTAGAGTCTGAAAGAAGCTATATAATTGATGATTTAACGAGGAAACATAATAACCTTCATTGTACAAGAGTTTCTATCTTTCAGTCTTACATAATATTATGATTATTCTATACAAATTCCAATTAGTCTAGAATGGCAATTCCAGAAATATACGATATTACATAATTTTCGCACAAAGCAATCCAACTTATGCTGCATGCTTTCGCGGTTTCAGTTTAAAAGGCATTGATTAATAGCTATATCGACAAACATCTTTTCGAGCAATTATCTGTGAACATTAACGTCAAAGACGTCAATCTTATATGATGCTTTTTAAAAATGCCCTTTCCTATTATACCGTCATTTATACGTATATAAAGTTCGTCTGAGTTTAACAATGTATGCTTGCTGTTCATCATCGCTAAACGCGATGTACTTATCACCGTTATGACGTTTGAAATGAATTAAGGGCATGTTTTATGCTGTTTAACCGAGAACATAATTTTAATCATGCCGTTTTAAAACCGAAACACTTCGTATATACAAGTACATGCATATCAAATGTCAAATAACTTGAAAATGCGGAAATTATATGTTGGTCGAAAGTCAGTTCAGTCAAGATAACGAAGTTTCGTTTCAGCATGAGGTGTCGGTATGTATATTAAAGTTAAAATCCATCGCATGTTATTTTGCAGAAGATTCTCAATCCACTTACAACCGATACACGAAAGTCGGAAACTGCACACTCGAGTTAAGCCACTTAAACGCAGACGACAAAATTTGTTTGGATTCTGTTTTATTCTATATAATAATGTTCATTATGAACGATTGGAAAATCTTACTCGTATTCTCGAAATCAAAACAAAACTCCTTCAATTAAAGCCTTTTAAACGCAGACGTCAAATTTCGCCTGAGGTATTTATATAATAAGTATGTCGATTGCGTTCGATTTTGCAAAACTTACAAATATACTCAAAAGTCGAAAGAAAGCATCCTTCAATTAAAGCCATTTGAACGCAGACGTCAAATTTCGTTCGGAAACGCCCATCAGCCTAAAGTATTTATATAATAATTATGTGTATTGCGTTCGATTTTGCAAAACTTTAATATTAATAAACTCAAAAGTCGAAACAAAGCAACCTTCATTTAAAGCCACTTGAACGCAGACGACACAAATTTCGTTCGGATTCACCCATCAATCGGTTCGTCTGCTGTACATGAACGCATCCAATTAGCTCTTCAGCCGACTGAGTCATCAATTAAGTGCTCCAAGGTCATCGCATGTTTATTGAAAAGTTCGAAAGTTCATGGGAACGAATGCAGAGAGGTTACTCGTCAATAAAACGTCGAGAATTTGATACGCGGCTGAAGGTGAAAACAAGATTAAAGTACATTCGTACAGGATCCAAAACATCCAATTAGAAGACAGAAAAACTCACCTAAAGGCATAGGATTTCAATAATTTGACCTTTACTGGATAAACATGGGGAGAATAACTGTACAAATCGAGAAAATACCACAATTCGACAGACGAAAAACGTAAGAAAAACTGTAAGAAAAAGAATCGTATAAATCAATCAATCAATCAATCAATCAGTCAAGCAAGCAACCAATAAATAAATCAATCAATCAATCAATCAAAATATCAAACAAACAATCTAGCAATATTATGAAAGATTTATGAATAATATTAATACTAGTACATGTAACGTATATCATAGGAAAACGATTAATTACTAACAGTATTTGTAACACTAGACCACGTTAATAATATTATATGAAAACATACGTGGGATGCGAACTGTGGATTATATTGGCTAAAATACAGAAAATGAGATAATAATCTACCGCAAGCTTACGTATTCCACCCAAACTAAAGCTTACAGTGCAGTTTAATAAAAGAAACTCGCATAATCATGATTAGCTGAAACGCTCGTGGGTTGGAACGGGTATTAACAGATAATCATTTCACCACTTTGCGGTGTATTTTGCGGTATGGTAAGGAAATAAAATGGTAGCAGGTCAAGGACTTCTGTAGGGTTGCAGACATGCATGTCTCATGTCTTAGATCACTGGAGGGTTTTTTGTTTTAGCAGTATACCTCTAGGATGGTGGGAAATACATGGGAGTTACCGCATTGTGACATTTTTAAGTATCCAAAAAAAAATTAATTATTGAAAAACCGTCAAAAATCCCGTTGCAAAAATTAGAGGAAAACAGAAGTATTCGGGTATATTTGTGTTTACAGGTACATGTACATTGTATGCTATTTAGTTATTCAGACATTCTTTCTTGTGGTATCGATTAAGTAATTTGAACCCTCAAAAATCCCGTTGCAAAAAAACACTGTAGTATTCGCGTAAATTTGTGTTAAAAAGTACATGTACACTGTATTTAGATATGAAGACATTTTTTGCACCGATTTAATAATTTGAACTCTTGACCAAACCTCAAAAATCATAAAGTATTCGTCAAATTTTGTTTTTAAAGTACAATGTCGGATGCTTTGTAGGATGTACGCCAATTGGTTAGTCACTTCTGAAATAGGGAATATAAAAACAACTCGCTACACATGGTTGTGAATCACGAAAAATTATTACAGTATACCACCGTACAATGTACCAAACACATAACACGTTCGGTGATTTCATGACACAAAAACAGTCTATTTATTATCTAGGTTATTTTTTATAAACGTCGTTTAAACAACAGAAGTCATTTTGTAATCGATTAATTAAGGTGGTCTTGAACTTTTTCTTGCAATAAAATCAAGTTTCATATTGTTTCATTTCTTCGTATAATCGAATACACCACGAATTTCCATCTAGTGACGTTATCGCTATGCTTATTTCCACCAGAACACATGCAATAAGTTTTTATTAATTAGTTCTCACCAGATGGGGTAAACATATCGTTAAATAGACATTAACGTCTAATATTCCACTTGTAAATAGCCTGTCGTAACATATTTAATTACCTAGTTATTACTTAAAAGTGTTTAAGAGCGTTCTTCGTGAAATTAATCGCGTGGATTTAAACAACATGGAGATTCCTGATTGGCTAGAAAATTGGGGGAAGCACTTAGGGTCTGCGCTCCCTCACCTGGAGCTTCTTACTCTTGAAGAATTCTCTTAATTAACTCTTACAGTCGTATACGAAACTGACGAAAATACCGCCATATATAATTAACTTTATAACAACCATCCCTGACAATACGTCGTACGTTTCATTACGTAGAAACATTACAACTGAAAATACGGAGTTATTAGACACATTTTTCCGAAATATTTGGATAGCGACGACAAAAATAGATCTGCGTGATTTTATATTACTGTTCTAAATCCATACTAATACCTATAATAGCGTATTTAGCAGCATTAGTCAGTAAACCAAACTGGACTCACATGTGGTTGCTGTCACAGTCTATTTTAGTTGCACATAACGTGTTATTATCGACCTAACACATGACATTTGCTTATTTGTATTGAATTTGTTTTGACGATGTACTTTGTACAAGTCGGTAAAGAACGTTCTGTTCTGTTCTATTCTGTTCTGTTCATGGATTAAAGATTCCGTATTTAAATCACGACCATTGTATAAATGTTATCTCTCTATTACCACGGACGAATGACAGCCTTAATAATCAATTATCATTAACGGCACCAGGGATGATTTAGTTTAATTTAAACTGAGTATTCAATATCAATTATGGGCCAAAAACTGCGGAAATATTGTTAATGGGGTTAATTCTTAATGTAAATCAACATATTTAATAAAACTTGTTACTTTGGAAACAACTGAATCTTTGCCTTTCGTAATTAATTATGTTGCATATGCACGCAGCATCGTATACCTGAACGAACCTAACGAAATATACTTCAGATGACATAACATGTTCCCAACTATGAAATTTTAGTAACACTTCCAACTTTGTTGCTTCGTTCACGAAGATAATAATTATAAAATAATACATAAACACTAGAATTGGTAACGATTTAAATCACATGAAAACCTCGATAACTCGATAACTTCGATAACTCGAGCATTTTCATCACTCCGGTGCGCCCACGAGTTAAAGGTTGTGGTAAATATATTCTAATACATAATTATGCACACCCATACTTCATAGCGTGACATAAACATATGAAACATATGATAATAAATGCGGTAGAATCATTCATAATTGAAATCATATAAGTGAATACTCACTCTTCTTCAAACTGCCGGATGAGGCTTTTGTCAAGAATGTTCACTTCCGGTTCCCACGTGCAGTGCCTACAAGAAAAACACAAGAGTTCAACGCTTATGACAGCACAAAAACACCAACTTCATAACTCTTGAAATAATATATGTGCTCAAATGCAAGTTATCAGTGTCAACATGAGGTCTTTATCAATAACATCTTATTTCGTGGTCATTATCAGTATCATTATCCTCCTCCTTCTCCTCCTCCTTATCACCATTAACATCAACTACATGATCATGACCATCATCATGATCATCATCATTAACATCATCATCATCATCATATAATCATAATTCATAATTTATTTCGTTTATTGTGACACATTTCCCGAGTAAAATGTTGAAACTGAGAAACGTATTTTTTTTTAAGTATACTACTCATTAATTAAGTAAGTGTGTGGTAAAGAAAAAAACCCAACTCAAGTGATGGTGAACAAGCGAACAACTTAGATCACGGGGTAAATGATAACTTCGTGATTGACCAGCGGGACTGATACATGTGTGTGTTGTGAACTTAAGTCCATCTTAAGTTATGACAACGATAAGAAGATTTGTACATTTGCACCCTGTAACATCCCGCACCATCAGCCTTCAAATAAAACACGCTGAAAACCTTGAAAAGATTGTCCTGTACCGCAAACGTTAACCCGATCTGTAAATCTATAAATGGAAATTAAATGCTTCATTTACAGCAGATATATAGGTATGTGCTAGAATTCACAGAAATGACAAATCCATAAATTAGATATACCAAGTAGTTTTGTTGAAAGTATGAATTAAGAAGGGAATGATATTTTTATCTCGAGGTAGAAGTAGTTGTGAGTTTGAAGACATTGCGTGTCCTAGTTTGCGGTGATTGGAATGTTAATCGCCTGCATGATTTGTTTTCATGGAGAAATACCGGTATTGTGGTCAGTGAAGTGTTTCAAGATTAGGAGATATTGGTACAATAAATTGAGAAAACATAGGTAATTTTAAACAAAGCGACATGGGTTTTCAATGCAATTTTACTTATTAGTGGTCAGAAACTTACACAGTGATTTTTAGAACATACATTGTTGAATGTGTTATATATTTTCAAACTTCCAATACTGTACAGCAAGTTTTAGAGACGGCCCTCAAAATGACATGTCCACTATATGTTACTGTTAGAAGTTAAGTTATTCATGGAAAGCATGAAACATGAGAAAAAAACACTCAGTGTTTTCAACAATAGAGTGACATTTGTCTTTAAATGCATCAATAGCACACATGCATGTGCAAGATTTCAAGAAAGGTAAAGTTAACGGTTAAGGTATTTCACACGAAAAATACCAGCGTATCAATGATGTTCAAGAAAGGCAAAGTTAACGGTTAAATATTTCACACACAAACCAGCGTATCAATACCGTTCGACAATGTACCTTAGAGTTTGTATACTTGCTATGTTTGATTTGTTACCATTATGACAGAACGGTTATTCATTCTCACACTTTGCTAAATAACGCGTAATAATGATATTCTGCCATATATATTACAGTGACATATTTATAAATGTCACAGCAAATCCATACAAAAATGCGCGAATTGATCGGGACAAACGACAGCAATTTCTCAGTTAGCAGTTAAATGATATTTGGTTATCACAGTACCCACCAAGGTTCTATCAATTATCAAGTGAAATAATGCATGAACAGAGCATTAGCACGTCTGACAGCTGCACAAGCAAAACGCTTCGTCACAAGGCGTCCACGTACATGCACCAAACGTCAACGTGATTTACTAGAACCAAAGCTAGAGAAAAATAACGTTAATAACAAAGGTATTCCAAATATTTCAGTATTCAAGGACGAATATACGTCAAAGGCACATCTTAGAACGTGATTAACTCTAATAGAAATATTGTAATAGTTTTAAAACAGTGACATACATACATTTATTATATTATACTCGTGTAGTGTTTGTTGTCATCTTGGTATTTAAATAAAACATTGTAAACTGGTTTGGTAAAAGTATATAATTAAAATTACGAAGTATATATAACCTCTCCATTATAGACACAGGCGATTAGGGCTCGATTCTCCGGATGCATAGGTCTATATAGGGATTACGCAACGTACCGTTTTGTTAGTGACATGCATAAAATTAACACCATTTTAATCACGAGAAAGTATACACAAAAGAGAAAAACAAGTATATAACCTTCACCTAGTCTTTTCAAATAGTTTACCACTGTCGGTTATTGCAGATATCTCAGTGGTACTCATTGACTTTTCAATTTATGTAAACATACATTTAATGTTGGGTTGTCAACATATTTTTGTATTTATGGTATTTCGTCAAAAGTAAAATACTTAGATCAAATTTTCTCAGTGACTCCAATAATGTTGTTGTGGCATAACAATAAACTTGTAAAACGACAATCAGATGAGACCAGCAAATGGCAGATTTCGACCGCTTAAATAAAAATACCCACATGATACTGGCTAATTTTTCTTCAGACAAAGAATACAATTATCTTTGTTAAACTACCCATAAACAAAGCAAAAAGAAGAGCGGAGCACAGTAAAAAGTAGTTCCAATTACAAATGGAAAAATATAGGTCAAATCATGTTAGAATCGAAATATTGTTCGCATTATCGTTGTTTATCGGCCAATAAACAGCTCTTTGTCGTTCTGATGCGTGGCTATAAAACAACGTGGGCTAACGCTCTCGTGGTTTAATTCCTACGCATCTGAACTCCAAATCGTTGTTTATTGGCCGATAAACAACGATAAATCGAAAAGTATTTCTTACGTATAAGTTGGGGTTGTTTTCTAATCACCACGATACTTCGAAACTTTGCGACACACGCAATCGAACTAAACACCGAATCCTTCATAATATTTTAAAATCATGCACATAACTCTTTTTTGAGGGACTAGAGTTAGAGAACGTCAAATGCAATCTATTCATGAGAACCCAGTAAAAGTTTGTCAAATTTAATTTATGCCGCAAATGACATTTCTAGTAACAAGAAATGTAGACCAGGGATATATAAAAAATACAGCAAAATTAATGGTAAATCCGCGAGTCGTGGGAAAACCGGGCTTAGTGCATGTGCGTAAATTGTCGTCCCGGCACTTTCCGCCTACAGTGGATTTATGTTTAGAAGAGACGTCATTGAAACAGAAAATACTATAAAAGCGGAAAGTGTCGTCCCGGATCAGCCTGTGCGGACTGCACAGGCTGATCCGAGGCGACACTTTAAGCACATGCATTATGTCCGGTTTTCCACGACACGCCTCGTATTCATCCTTTAGTCAGTATGGATATGTGGATCGTTCACAACCAACTAATACAATATTGACGCAATCCCCATAGGTGACCAGGAGTTTATTGGGCTATATGATGACGTATTTTGACCCTGTTGTTACACGTACGCACCAAGGATTCTATATTTGTATTTATTTATAATTCATTTCCCAATAGAATTGCGAACTGTATTTGGTGCGATGGGGTAGCGGGATGTAATAGTTCTGTACATTAAAATAATTTCAAGCTTTATGCATTATACGTTTACTCAAATTCCATTTCGATTTTAGAACATTGTCAACTGAGACTGAAATTAAAAACAAATTGATACAATAACGATTACGTATTACCACGTTTTCCGATGTGTCAGTTATTCCATTTTTTCTGTAATACAGGAATAAGTTATTATACGCGTAGTTACCTATGTCATGTTTTCGTCATATATATTGATTGATTGATTTTACATACTGATTGTTTTTATTTCGTACTGAAAGGCTCAACTATTGGCAAATACGAGAACGTAAATCAATTACACAGTTCAAAACATTGTATTCATCACTTATTATCATTCGACGTATAAAATACGCGTATAACGCTACCGACGCAAACAACGTAAGCGACGCGTTAACGTAACGCTTTGGGACGAAACAGGGACACATACCAGCGCAGCGTGCAATGTGCGCGTAGCGTGTAATGTTTTGCTACTTGTTGTTGCAAAATTCAAACGCTACGTGTACTGGTAATTAGCACCTGAATGACGTGCCGTCACACGCGGCTGTCGCACCGACAGAATATTTGCCCTGTTATTGTAACCATAGTGTCATTGAAACCAGATAATTTAGTATAATACTCAAGAATAGCATCACGTGAAATGAGATTTACAAACGTATTATTGTCGCAAGTTTGGTTATAAATTGTTTACTTTTGGCCGATTTCTTTCGAAGTTCGCCTTTTTTCTAAGTCGTCGCCAGATTTGAAATATTCAAAATAGGCCAGGGGCCGTAATCCAGAAGCATATTAAGTAATACCTTATTCTTAACCAAAAAAATCAACATTTTGTTTAACTCATTATATCTTTTGTACATTGTGCTTACTGTTTATTAATTATCACCCATAGTATTAATGTTTGTTCATATAAACATAAAAACAATCACAAAATTATACGAAGTTTTTTAAATATTACAGTTTGACATTGTCAACTTACGTGAAAATATTTTAAGATTCACTTAAGATGCTTTTGGAATACGGCCCCAGGTTCCAAAGTCATCAGCATTCGTAATTTTTATCTTAGTCTTATTCTTAAATATTATCCAATCAAGCCAAAGATCATATGAATTAATTTATGACCTCAGACTGGGTTCCTACAATGTTGATTTACTACACGACTTTCTACCGCATCAACATCTAGCAACAGTAACAATAAATTACCGTATCATAACAACAACAACACATTTTGATAGTTGGCTCATGTTTCTTTATTAAATAATTGGCCTTGTCAACTAAATACATGTTTGCACTGGTCAATATTGTATGTGACGACAGAAGATTGAGATAACGAACTTCAACTTTCGTAATCACGGGGACAGAAAAAGAAGTGTTATAAGCAACAACAAACAATACCAAGGAAACCACGATCATCAAGCAAACTTAAAATCATTTAATGTAACTTAGACGTTTACGACTCCCACGCAAACATATATCACGCACTTATCCATTCTACCTTAATCACCATTTCTATTATCTAACACGCCGTATCCAAGCATCGGGGTAGTTGATACATAATGTAATATTGTGTTTAGATAATAATAGTCACCGTGTTGTTGACACAACAGATACAATGGCTCATCGAGGCTTTTAAACATGTATTTATCACATACTTGTAGTAGGTAACCACGATAACATTAAATTCTGTTCTGTGCACTTAAGAAGTAAAAGTGCATTTTACTTGCTCTGTATCTATGGTCGCCTGGAAATAGCACTTGTCAATTAACTCTTTAAGTGATGGACAAATGTTAAAACTTCCTCCAGTGCTTAGTTGATTGTTCTTGGTTTTAGCGTTGGGAGTGTTTCTTCATTAATAAACCTGTTGAATGTTAACTCGTGTTAAATGCTAAGAAGTATACATGCTAACAAGTATGTTAAACAGCACATGTGCAACGTATCAATTAATCGATTAAGTAATTTTAATATTTTACAAATCAAGCAAGACCCAATTGTCATTCGGTGGACACTTTTATACAATCAGCGAATGATTCAATCGAGTGCTTAGGTCGACCAGTGAAGCACTTTGTTTATTGTTTAACTTAGCAATATTAGTGTTGGTACAATTGTTTATTCGCTTGGCAACCAGAACTCTCTCACTCTCTATGGGGTCAAACAACGTCGATGCGCATTGAATGTCATGATCAGAAAAAGGTAAAATTACCACTATATGACGATTAGCTAATTCCGATTCCGCATATTTGCATGCAACACCAAGTAGGCGAATCTACCACTGAGAAAAATATAGAACACAGGAATTATTTAGATTTATTAGCAAACAAGACTCGTTACATTAAAATACCACAAAGCGGTCATTAATTCTAGTAACAGGACTTTTTGCGGTTTTTCTAATACACGATGTCAATTTTTTTTACGATTCACTGCGCATCAAAAGGCAGCAACATGCTCATGTACTATTTAATGTACATGGCAGTATCGTTATTGGGACGCGATAAAACCCGACATGTGCATAAACGCAGTCTTCAATTAAATTTAAAAACATCTGTCAAGCATACAAGGAAATTATATAGGTCAAGGTTACAATGACATTATATTAACACACTGCATCTGCCGGGCCGGCTAGGTCAGTTGGTAGAGCGCTGGACTAAAAATCCGAGGATCGCGGGTTCGACTCCCAGCCCGGCCTCATAACTTGTGTGGGGATTGGCCATGACCTTATTTCTACGGCCATTCTCCCTGTACCTCTGATTCAAGTAGGGCAGTTGTCAGTTACTGGCATAAGTATGTGCACTCAGTACTAGTAAACCAGCTTACCCAGGAAAAGTGTGAGTAGGTTAACTGAAAGCCGTTATAAGACTGCAATACTGTTGAATACGGCGAAAAATCCAAACAAACAAAAGATCTAATAAAAGTTAATCACACACCTGAGAATGAAATCTCTGACGTTCATATATTCAGCATCAACATTGTGTGCTTGATTTTCATAAGCCATGTATACATACATGGTTAAAAATACGACTAGGACTAACAACGAATATTAGACATGAGGCGTGTCGTAGGAAACCCGGGCTTAACGCATGTGCGCAAAGTGTCGTCCCAGATTAGCCTGTGCAATCCGGGACGACACTTTCCGCTTTTATCTCATTCTTTAATAGACACCTTTTTTTGACAACGTTCTGTGTTTAGCTTTGATTGTAATACGAGTTCGAACAGCTGTCATTTTTGTGGGTATTGTTTTATTTTACAATTATCAGATATGATTATTACTACGGCATAACAGGCCGGTTATAAACACAAACGCGCACGCAGACTTTCGAAACAAAGCGTTAAATTTCCATTATAAAACATCTGCTTATTTCGTTAAAGGGTACAACAAAAGACAAAGGAACTTTTGGCGAATGTGCTGGAATCTCTAGCGAAACACGCGCCTTTTTTTCCAAGAGAATGCACGCAATTTAATATCACCAACATCAAATAACGATGTCCCATGCAGCAATTTCCAATCCAGATCGATTTTAGGGAAGCCGATTCTTTGTTATAACTTTCCCGCCTAATAACATTTGTTTACGAACACCATCTGGTATTAAGAATATTATGGATAATTAGCTTTGGAGCTGTTTTACTATTTTTAATTACTATTCCTTACGCCCTCTTTGAGTATTGGTGCTTTATAAACCATTCAATTAACGTGAAATCATTAACCGTCGTCATTTACGGCGCGTGTCGTAAAATATTGTTTTCGTAATTTCTGCAAAGTAATGCCGTTACATATGTAAATCATCGACACCGTCGATTAAGACGCGGCGATTTTATCGAATATAATTTGTTTAAGGATAATTATTCTATGTTTTCGAAGCATGTAAATTAAACATAAAACATTAGTAAATCACAATAAATATCAAAACGTATATGAATGCTTTTTAAGAACTACGCAGTGTAGATGTAAATTTATTTGCTAACTCGTACTAAAACTGTATTTGCAAATTTTTTAATTCATACTAAAACCAATGCGAGAAAGACTTAAATTATAAAGTTTCTGCATTTGCCAAACTTATAAAAACAGAATTAATAATCGTGCAAGGACATGCATAACTTGTAATTTATTACCCCGAACAATAATAATCTTCAAAACACATTAAAAGTCTACAAACGATAACCCCGATGTATAACACAATACGTTTCGCGAGATAAACATCACTGGGATATGTACAAACAGGATACACAATACCTTTCGCGAGATAAACATCCACGGAATATGTACAAACAGGATTATTGTTGATATTAAAGTACCCGTCCAGTTCGTACGAATTTACCTATGTCAGGACGCATTGCCTACGCCGGGTAGCCATGTATGAAGGACGCTAGTTTAAGGACATGTTCGGATACGATTAGAAAACCAGTAATCGGAAATCAGCTCCTAATGTACGCCACGCCACGCATATGGGTGCACTTTAGTGAGATTGAAAATACATGTACTTGATCTTACACGAATACTTAGAGCGTTCACAAATCATATTTGTTCACATCTGTGAAAAAGGATCTCATTCCTCACAGGTGTGAAAATTGAGCTATTATTCTTCACACTTCACAGTCTTATTCTTCACATTTTCTGTGAAGGTCGTGATCGCATCAAGTTTATGATATGCAATGAAATCATATTATTCTGTGATCCTCACGATTATCCCGTTTTTCGGTCTATCACATTCTTCGCACTTCAAAATATGACACATGAGATCCTATTCTTCACAGATGTGTGGAAAATATGATTTAGGAAAAATATGATCCTACATAGCGTACATAATTGACAAAATTATAATTATAATCGTTGATATTACGGTATGAGATCTACCCGGTAATCGCCAGAGTTTAATTAAACCAGGCTTAATTCGAAACATGCATACAGTCGCATGTTCAAGGGTCATGCTGGAATAAGAATTATGATACCACTTGTGTATATGGACAACATGTCCCGAGTATATTATAATTCAAAGTAGGCAAGTCCTCACTCAGTCTCATTAAAATCAAATCCTAACGTCGCCTCAGTAGCTGGCACTGTTAGACAGTCAGTGCAGAGTCTAGTAACGTCAAACTGAAGATGATTTTAATTAGAATGCCCTTGACAGCGATTTTGTGACCTCACTTTCCGTCCACTACAACGGACAGGAAACTCGCCAAGAAAAGCCCAACTCGGTTATTTCCAGACCACCTTAAGTAACGTTAAACTGAAGATGATTTTAATCAGAAAGCCCTTGAATGTGATTTTGTGACCTTACTTTCCGTCCACTTCAACGGACGGGACACTCGCAAAAAAAAAACATTTCGGTTATTTCCAGACCACCCCAACGCATCAGGACGTCCCACGCGTCAATTAAGTCTTAACATCTCCGAATGAGTGTTTATGCGAGTTTCCCTACCGTGTCATCGACCAACTTGATTTAAATTTAGCAATTAACAATGAAATAATATTTAGATTTACCGGTAAAACACCGCCTTACAGTTTTTGTTCCGGCATTTCGGTTTCTTGTCTGAATATTACAATGCAATCAAACTGGTAAATCACGCATTAATGATTCATTTCCAAATGCGTACGATTTCTCTCCCCATTCTGTGGATTACGAATTCGAATCCATTAGAAAGAGGTCTCGTGATTTATAATCCCAGAAATCTCAATGATTTGTTTGTGCCACGTGTTTCGTGCTTAATATTTAGATTGATCTTGTATAGATTGACGTCAGAACAGCCAAAATAAGCCACCCTTTACGTTAAAACAAGCATAAGAGATATTTCAGTTGCTGATCTGACCTTTAATGGGCGTGCATGCAAACTTCACAATCATTATATTCGCCGTAAATATCTCAGACATAAACACATTGTTTGTTTCAGGTTACATGACCAACAAAAAATAGGGCAGGTAGGTAGGGATATATTATTTTTTTTATTTAGTAAATGGTCAAATTGAAGATTCTAATATTCAAAACATATCTGTAGTATCCTTAAACATTGTTTTAAAGTGGATTCTACCAAAACTAAACACCAAAAACATTTAATTATTGAAAAACATTAATAAGACAAAGAAATATCTAACAACCCCAATAAAATGTTCTAGGGTCGGGACATCTTTTAGGGTAGGTCGGGTAACCTGAAACAAACATATATTTTACGCCTTACGAAGTAACAAGGATGAATTATATATCATATATAAGTGTTGTAACTGATCACACAAAATCTGCGGAGTGTCTTGATTTACATAGTTATTTATGGTTTAATTTACGTATTTTCTGTCCCATATAGGGGTGACCGTAAAAGTTACTGTTTCAGTTGTAAACAATTGGGAGTGACCGAAGTACTAGTACATTATATTAAAAAGTTATGGGATAACCAACGCGTAGCGCTGAGCATATTCAGTATCGTTGAAGAAATCGGAAATCCACATGGTCCGATGATATATGTTACTGTTGTCATCAATGGAAATCAAGTACTAGTACATTCTATTTGAGAGATAAGTGATAACCATCGCGTCTAACAGCGCTGTGCATATTCAGCATCGTTGAAGAAATGGAAAAACCTAATGGTCAGAATTAAGATAGATTTCCCTATGATGTAAAAACGAACAAAATACAGGATAGGGGGGGGATAAGATATGTTTCGGATCGATTGCGTGTAAATGAGACACACTAAATCCATGAGCGAGTCAATGATTTAAGACTCTCATGCTTTTGTTTGATCAAAACATGTAAACCGAAACCATTTCTGACTGTGTTCCAACTTGCCATACGGATTAAACACGCAGAAGAGTTTATTTTAAAATCTCCAAATCGACTCGTAACTCTTAACGTGAATTATGAAATCATTAAAATCATTAAGCTATAAGATTGTCTTCTTAAAATGCACTAATACCCTCTTAAAAGCTCTTCAACTCATATCGCATCACTGGGTTTGAATGTAAACAGTCCCGACACACTGACCTGGTTCGGTGTTATTATCGGAGGTCACATTTACGGTCATGCCAGCCAGTTCGGTAAACAAGCTGTTTACCAAGGGGCTATCGATTGCGACTGTTATTGTTTGCGAAAGTTCAGCGCGAACTATTTACCTTAGCTTATTGATCAAGATAATGGTATTGTTGTTCAGTTTGTTGCTATTTTCATTTTGACTTAAATGTATTATACAACCGTTACAGTTTGTTTGTTTTCTCTTGCATTGTATAGCCCGATCGCACGACCATAATTTATTTGAAAACATACAATTTTTATGTTTTTATTCCTTTATTTTTTGCTATCAAAATATGCCACTGCTTCATAATTAAACGTGAGTCAACTAAATAGACACCGTTTTATATTTAATCGTATAGCGAAGGTTACACACGTCCTCGCCACTTGTTTGTGTAAACTAAATGTCAAATTCGCAATTAAGTTCAAACACGCAAATCGTATTAATTGATTCAGACTCACAATCTGCGAATAGATTAATTAGTAACCATAAACTTGATTGCTCATCAATATAGACTCGACCAAACACGGATAAAGAAAAGTGCATAACATAAATCGCATACGCAGATTTGGAGGGGGGGGGGGGGAGCGGCGTACGCCCCTTCTAAAATTGTCCAACATTCGAAGTTTAAACCTCTCAGTATCTTAAAGCATATGAATGTTCTTGCCAATGACGTGTCCTTCAATCAATGTTATGTAATTATCAAATCCGTCCTGTGTTATTTTCGTTAAAATGATCTTATTTGTTGATATTGCTTCTTCCCGGTATCTATCAAAACACGTTAAAGAAATCAAAATCTGTATGTTGACAGCCCTTCCAGTTACTGAATATTGCCGCCGCCCCCATCCCCATCTGGTGATAGCGCCTGAATCGCCCGTATATATAGATGAACGATTAAACTCTGACGCCTATTGCCGAAAGGATGGACATTGATGCAAGGCCTAAAGATTAACCGGAAACAGATAACCGGAACTGGTCAGAGTCACGTGACCAATCAATGAGTGGGTGGGTCGCGAATCATGCGTTAGCGAATGCGTCATACGGAACATCGCTTCAAATAAACATTTTGTTTCGTGAGTGTTAATTATCATCACATAATAACAATATTTCCGCTATCACCAAGCAACGCTCCCGGTGACCTTGGCGTTAGTGGTTATTCACATAAATCTTCAATAAAAGTCCATTTAACGATTCTTGAGCAATTTGCCGGAATAATACATGCTATATCTGTTGTTTTGTTTTCTAGAGCTTTCCTGAACAATTATTCATCCTCATGCGATATGTGTAAGGTTCCTATCTACCATTTAGAATCTACGACAAAAATACCCACGTACGTAAACATAGATTGAACTGTAAGATTCTCCAAGTGTCGCTGTAAAATCAAGTTGCTATATTAAGACGAGAAATAAGGAACAACAACAAACAAGTTCAATCCTATCCGGAAACAAGGATGGAACTTAAGAATTATAAATGTTTGAACAGCATTCTTTCGATACAAATATCACGCTCAATTCTACGATATAAATTCAGTCTCTAATTTGTAATAAAGTTCACTTGTTGTTGCTGTTGATGATGATGATAAATATTATTTTCATGATAATGACAGTGTTGTTGTTATCGCTGTTGTTGACAAAACGTGATAACGTGAGGTGTGGTCTGTAAATAGAAATGAACATCACTCCCAAGCCGTTTGCATATTTCAAAGACGCACAACGTAATTTCAACAACATTTGCATGATGTATTACTTGAATATTCGCCTAAACGCAAAAAAGGCCCAGTCCCATATAGGTGATTACCCATGTATAAAGTTAATGCGTATTTGCGCACAGCGTGCATATTTATTAAGAGCCTGCACACTTATATAAGTACATGAAGTATTAATACGAAATGTGCTTTTTAAGTGTATGTATGTACAAAATGTATGTTTTTGCATGAACATGGAAGCAACACCAGACATCGTTAGCAAGAATGAATTTGAAACAACACTAATTGCACCCTTCAGTCAACTGTGAATTACATAGTTGAAATACTCTCGAATTTGCGCTGTACAAACATATTTTTCACAAATCATAGTTTTCACACCTGTAAAAAATAGGATCTCATTTTTCACATGTGTGAACATTGAGATCTTATTATTCACACATCGCAGTCTTATTCTTCACATTTTCTTTGAAGTTTGTGATCGCATTCAATTTTTGATATGCAATGAAATCATATTCTTCTGTGATCCTCACGCATACCCCGTTTCTGGCCTATGCAATGAAATCATACTCTTCTGTGATCCTCACGCATACCCCGTTTCTGGCCTATGCAATGAAATCATACTCTTCTGTGATCCTCACGCATACCCCGTTTCTGGCCTATGCAATGAAATCATACTCTTCTGTGATCCTCACGCATACCCCGTTTCTGGCCTATGCAATGAAATCATACTCTTCTGTGATCCTCACGCATACCCCGTTTCTGGCCTATGCAATGAAATCATACTCTTCTGTGATCCTCACGCATACCCCGTTTCTGGCCTATGCAATGAAATCATACTCTTCTGTGATCCTCACGCATACCCCGTTTCTGGCCAGACACATTCTTCACACTTAAAAATGTGACAAATGAGATCCTATTCTTCACAGGCGTGTGAAAAATGTGACTTGTGTGGTAATATATGGCAAAGCACCGAGTGGCACGTTCTTGACCATACCATGGTTTCTTAAGACGCACACATTTGTGGTGCTAATTTTCAAAATGTCAAAACCTTTTCGAGGTCAATACTTGACTCACTAACTTAGTTTTCTGGCGTAAACTTACTAAAAGGTCTTAGATGGGAAGGCACATTCGACCACGAGAGATGCCTTACAACGTCAGCGATGTTAGCAGAACGGGAGTGTGTCGTAGTGAAAACTGCGATTTAACGAAAGATTTATCACGTAGCTTAACATATGCGATAATCTCATTCACTCAAAAAGGTCGTTTATTCATTGTTAACAGGGTCTTAACAGCAAAAAAAAATGAAGCATTGGGTCTAAAGAACTCAAATATTAGCATAAAATCCAGAAAAACATAAAGAAGAGACAACAGGTTTGCCTCCTTTGGGGGTTTGAACTTCCGGATCAAAAGACGGTTGTGTCTGTCAATATGTCCCTTTAAATGGTTATCTATTACCAATCTCGTCTGTAAATTAGTAAATTACAATTTTCCGTCGCGTTTTGTTTAATGCGCGAATTTTACTAGAGGGCATACAGTAATCCCGCAAAAAGATGCGTAGAACGTATTTTTGAAGATTTTAAACAGACGGATACGTAAAAATATTCCGTAGTTCGAATGTATTTTAACTATTTCATCTGTATAATATGTCTGGGATGAGTGTTAGAGACTCTTGTGACATCTGTTATAGACAGCATTTATGGAAACAATATATCTAAAGTATGCAGCCTAAAATCTAAAAATACCTGTATCGGCTGGAGCTATTTTCGTCTGCAGTAAACTTATTTTTAATCATAAAATGGTCACACAATCTGTACAGAAGATAGAGTTAATAAAGCAATAGAACAATGGAAAAAAAACGACATTCATTAAAATAACCGTTTTTGATTTGATACCCAGGCCCCATATTACGAAACCATATTACGCCAAATCGTATCGTTGTTATAAAAAATCATGTTTCTTGCACGATCCTTGTCAACAAGTGTGGTAATTAAGGGAACTGTAATTGCCAACCCAATTTCCTACGTATTTCTGGTTTTCATATGCAGCGAAGATATAACTACAGTAAAATATCTTCGTTTTCCATGATATCCGCTTTAAAATAATTTCCGACACATGGACTGAAGTGCTAATTATGACATGCATGATATATGTACGTGTATACATGTCAGCGGATTGACATTATGACATGCATGATATATGTACGTGTATACATGTCAGCAAATTGATATTATGACATGCATGATATATGTACGTGTATACATGTCAGCGAATTGTGCGAGATACAGTGCTATTGTACTGCAGGCAGCTGCGGTGTTGCTGATACTTCCTATTATGTACTTGATTGAGCGACTTTCACATTCAGATTTTCCTGTGTTTGTACAATTCATATAGAAACTGACTGAAAGGTAAAACAGATGAATCGATGGTTGTAGCAAGCTTCGTTTCTCCATAATTTAGGTACATGTGCACTGTATGTACATTTTTTTGATTGTCTAACACATTTAATAGCATTATTTTCTAATCATTCTCCAATGTTTACCCGTCAAATGTCAAATAGCTCTTTGTGTTAATAACTTTTAACTCTAACGTTAAAATAATCATAGCACAGATGAACAATATTTTATACAAAATTAAACGAACTTCGTATTATGTACGTTTTCTGCATACAGTGCGTCTAAATGTGTGTTGCATAAACGGTCACTGTGTTAAGACAACAGTACCTCTTTAACAAGCTGGCATTGAAACTACAGACACATAACCTTAAAAAATCTCGCTATAATGTTAAAACGGCACCCACACGCCTCTACCCCTTTAACTATCTGACATAAAACCAAGATCCATAATCTTTAATAGGCTCACAAAAACGGCAACAAATACAAAACGTTGTTCAAACAGCAGTACCCCTTTAACAATTTGACATCGAAACCGGGATCCATACTCTCTAAGAACTAGGGCTCACAAAAACGGCAACAAGGACAAGACGGTGTTCAAACAACAGTACCCCTTTAACTATTTGACATCGAAACCAGGATCCATACTCTTTAAGAAATTAGGTTCACAAAAATGGCAACAGAGACAAGATGGTTTTCAAACAACAGTACCCCATCAAAGGAACAGATTCACAATTTGGGTGGGAAAAAAAAATCTATCTTAAAATGGAATTTTAAAACAGGAATTTGTAGAATCTATCAACACTTTTTGTCTGTTGTGTTGTGCTATTTGCAAAACATGGGCACTAGGGTATGTCTTCCAGATACCAATATTTTCTCGAAAAATAACAACTATTCATCAAACGGTTAACATTGCACAAGAACTGTTCTTTACAAACCTTGAAATACGAGCAAAACATGTTTTACAAAAATAGGAAAAAGTCAGTGTTAGAAAATTATTGGTGACATAAACGGCAACCACACATTCGATTTAAAAGGTTAAGTCATCTTCATGTACATACATTATACAATCCCACATTTATAGTCCGATCGTCTAAAGCTAAAACCGTGTATGTGGTCATATATGTGAACTACAGACACATGGTTTTGGCTTTTATCGCATGAGCATCGGTAACAGCCGTATATCAGACTTACCGAGTGGAGTAATCTTTCCATTTGACTAAGAATTCCGTGCTCCCCTGAAAATAAATAAAATGGAACCATTAACGTCTCGCATACTTTATATGTCTTCGTATATTATTATTTGTGAACGTGTATGTACATATATGTCTTTGAAGATCACTTCTACACCTTCATGTATCTACGTGTAACTTAAGTGTTTGTAAATTACTTGTGTACATACACGTGTTTACATTTAATGTACATGTATTTGCAAATTACATGTGCAAACACATATATGTACGTATATATGTATGTGTGTCATGTGGCCTGTGTCCAAGGGAGGGTTTGCATGAAACCGCCACTGAAATTAACTGACAGTTAAAATCTAATCAGATACGAAAAAGTTAATAATATTTATTTCGCATTAACTTCATCAATAAAACAAGTGTACTTAGGCAAAGCATCGACAAGGTAACTAAAGGTTACATTTCTCGTTCATCAACAATAAAAACGTAACGTTAACGTCTAAAGTTTTAAACGTTCAACGTCGAACGAAATATCATCAAAATAAATGGGACGAACGAGCATAAAACTGTCAAAGTTTATAAGCATTTATCAAACGAGCCGCACCATGTAGATAAAACATCTTAATTGATATACCTCGAGCTTTTTCGTCGCAAATTGATCGATTGAGTATGTATACATGCCAAAGTTATATTTGTACGTGTTGCGCGGCGTTATTACTGAACTAAAATGTTTGAAAACTGCGTATTTTGTATTGCCATGTCTAGCTCTATCTGTTCTTGAGCATGACATGACATAGTTATAAACATGCACCGGTAGATAGTGACAATTGTAAGTTTTACGAGTTTTCATTGAACTAAATGTTTTCAAATTTTCCTATTTGGTATTGCCAATTCTCAATCTGTCTGTTCTTTAGCATGATATGGCATAGTTATAACATGTACCGGTAGATAGTGACAATTGTAAGCGTTGCGCGTTAGTACTGAAGTAAATTGTTTTAAAAATTGCGTATTGTTTATAGCCATGTCCATCTCTATCTGTTTTTAAGCACGACATGACAAAGTTATAACATGTAGATAGTGACATTAATAGTACGTGTTACGCATTCTTACTGAACTAAAATGTTTTAAAAATTGCGTATTTTCATACTATTTTGTATTGCAATGCCTCGCTCTATACATTCTTTAGCATGACAGAACATAGTTATAACATGCAGATAGTGACACTAATAGTATGTGTTACGCGTTCTTACTAAACTAAAATGCGTATGTTGTATTGTTATGTCTAAATCTATTTTTTCTTTAGCATGACATGACATAGTTATAACATGTATCGGTAGTGACAATTGTACGTGTTTTACACAATTTACTGAACTGAAATGTTTCAAATTGCGCATTTAGTCTTGCAAAGACTCACTCGATCTGTTCTAGAACATGAATTATATTGTTGTACTTGTTAAAGGCCTTGGGCGAGGTATCACACGTTTCCTTGATTTTGTTTCATAAATGTCTAAAGCCTCGCGTAATTTAAAGTAATGTTTTGTTTGTTCCAGAACACTGGTACGTATTTACCAGGTTTCTGTTTTTGTTAGAACATTTTCTCGGTACAAACACAGTCGACGCATTCAACGTTTTTCGTACTCATATTTCTGATGTTGTTTTTATATGTGTCCCAAACGTGACGGATTTAACTAATTGCCGTTGACGTATCATCATAATTCACATGACTGACTTTTTTCTCGAATATCGTTTTTTCCTAAAGTTCACTGGCGTCGATGGGAAGACAAACGGCAGTGTACTGCATTCACCATGATCGTTCCATTTTACGCTAGCATTCATCTTATAAATACGTATCAATGAATCCCTATGCTAAGTTCGGAAACCATTTATAGGCTATCTGAAAACAACGTCAACATAATAAGTGTATGCGTACATGTATACAAATAAGGCGTGTCGTGGGAAAACCGGACTAAATGCATGTGCGCAAAGTGTCGTCCCGGATTAGCCTGTGCAGGACGGTACTTTCCGCTTACAGAGGATTTATTTTTAGAAGAGACTTCCTTGAAACAGAAAATACCATAAAAGCGGAAAGTGCCGTCCTGGACTAGCCTGTGCGGACTGCACAGGCTAATCCGGGACAACACTTTACGCACATGCATTAAGGCCGGGGGGTTTCCCACGACACGCCTCAAATGTAGTAGAACGAACAAACGTTTATAAGGGAACACGGGTATTAATTAAAATTACAAGCAAGCATCAGAAATATGTCATGCAAATTCTCTTAATAATACAGCCCTTCATTCTACAAATGTATGTACACATATGCTGTATACAACAACTACAGTGCATACAAATGTTCTATGTGATTTTCAATAATAGAAAGTGCAATTTTCATTTAACTGCTCGTGCAAACGTGCATTTTAATGCAGCACTGTAATCAGAACGTTCTATTCGATCGCAACTATTTAAATTATCGATATAAATCAATACATGCAACGTTGCACGACTTCGTTTTACTGCCTTATTATTTACATTATTGTTAGCAATAGGCCAGGTATTGTAATAATGAAAGCCTGTTTATAAGCTATAAACGGCATGTCCACGCTATACTCGTTTTGAAATACTTATTAACACATTACTAACTATACAAATTACGCAGAAAAACCGATACTCGTTGCCGTCAGAAAGCTTAGAGCCTATCATGTCCATTATTAGATTCATGTTCGCAGTATGACGCAGTTGAAAGTTGAAATCGTGGCCAACGATCACGCTGGCTGATATCATATAGATTCACCCCCGTAGCACAGAGTTTTATTATGAATGTATATGTAAGATCACAATCATATGTCAGCGTAGCACAGGGTCAAAACTTTATTCGATACGAAGTTTGTGTGCTCTCATTTAATGACCTATTCCAATAAAAAAATTCGTACGAAGAAAACGCGAAATAATTACGAAACAAAACGAGTTCACATTTACATGAAAATATTAGTTCTGTCCACCATCGAAAATTTCTCTGAAACATGGGAAGATCCTATAGCAAACATCAAAACCCACAACGACATGAAAGCATGCCTGGGCCCATATTCATAAAGCCTCTTAAGCAATTCTTAACTTAAGTTGAACATAAGTCAAAAATAACATTTGTGTTTAAAACACTATTCTTTGGAACTTTTGCATGACTTATGCTAGATATTAATACACTTTGAATTATACTGAAAATTATGTGTCAAAATTACTTCGTCAGAAAATCCAATAATTAACTTTGAGAATTTTAAGATTTTTCTTAATTTGCGACTAAGATTCTTTATAAATACTACGAACATTTTAAAGCCTAATCTTAGTTTTAGTCTTAAACTCAAATAATTAACCAATGGAAATGTTACAAACATTCTTGTTGGTCAATATTTTAAGTTGAGACTAAGTTTGACATTTAGAAATTTTGTATACGTAGTCGCGATGCCTAATCACTACAAAAGAGGTCGCGGTGGCGTAGTGGATACCGTGTCCGCCTAGCGATCGGGAGGTTCCGGGTTCGATCCCCACTCTGGGAGCGTACTCAAGATCTCCCCCAAAGACACCAAGTACTGGTTCTACCCAGAAAACGGACTCGAGAGTGTCTCGAGCGAGCTAAAATATCGGTAAATAGAATCTAGGTTTAAACAAAAAGTTGCTAGTCTCAAACTTGAACTCAACACAGCAAAGCTATTGATAAAAGCGCTAGACACGTATGATCTCCTATTTTCATTGATCCAAGTTTAAATTTAAGTGAATTTGCATTAAATATTTATTATTCACAGTTATTTAGACTAAAGTATATTTCAAATTATAGTGATCTTTTACAGAGAACATTTTTGATATCATGTTAACTTATTAAGAATGAAATGCATATACATGCACATTTATATATTATGAGAACCCAAAAATTATGTTGAAATGATTTTAATATATAATTTGGTCGCCGTTCTTGTCCGTACCATCAAATTATAGGGAAAAAGGAATGTAATGTGTGAAATGTGAAGATATAACCTTTGAAAAGTAAAGTCAGAATCATATATTTAAAATGCCTATAACGGAATTGTGTACATGTCGGTATAATACTTGATATACAGTTTGTTTCGTAAGTATCTAAGCAGACAGAACTATTATAACAAACATGTATGGGAATATCGGCATTCTCTTTAAAGGCGAATACATGATTATCGATTTCACTTCGCTTACGGCGCATATCTCGCACATGTACGTATTATAAATACGTTTCGTGAACGCGCCTATGTCGCTAATCAACACATGCGACTAACAATAAACTCATAAACTGTGTCGTTAATGTTTCATAAACAAGTACAAACTATTGAGAAAATAGACACGTTAATGTATATTTTATCAAATTAAATCGGTTAACACTAACATGCTGTTTTCACTACATAATATCTCGTGCTACATTTGAGTACTAACACCAAAATATTATATCATAATATTGAAACATTAGGGGAGGTTAAACTTCTAAAATTTGTATTCAGTTTCGAATCGATCAACAATAAAAACAATCGGATGTTCGATGAGTAAGATTCGCTATCAACCTGACCAGATGATACACACAAAAACATGTAAAAAAACTTTAACGCGCGGCTTTATACTACCAATCAATGTAATAGCTGTCCATATTCACGATGTAAGCACGCATTATTCATGGCAAAATGCATGTGGAGCGCCAGACGTGCAGTCGATCTTCAGTACAGGGAGAACTTAATAGCCCTGTAGGACCATATTTTTCACAAATCATATTTTTCACATATGTTAAAAATAGGATATCATTCTTCACAGGTGTGAAACTTGAGATCTTATTCTTCACACATCACAGTCTTATTCTTCACACATCACAGTCTTATTCTTCACATTTTCTGTGCAGTTTGTAATCGCATCCAGTTTCTGATAAGCATTGAAATCATATTCATCTGTGATCTTCACGAATACCCCAGTTTTCGGCCAATCACATTCCTCACACTTAAAAATGTGACATATGAGATCCTATTCTTCACTGGTGTGTGAAAAATATGATTTGTGAAAAATGTGATCCAACATAGCCCTATTTCTGTTTACAGGGTAACAATGCGTACCTGTTCGAAACAGATATTGGTATTCTCCTAAGACGATGAAATAATTATAAGAACAACAGTCTATAGAATATCAGTAAAATGTCAGCAAGTTAAGATAACCTTCAACCAATTGTAACCAAAAAATCGACGAATACGTCAATTTATAAGAGTACAATAGTTACAGTCACGCTAATACTGATCTTTCTGACATATTTTTCTGACATGTACGTTTAATGGCTCAAATATGTTTAATTTCGTTTTTGAAACTGAGTACGTGTTGAATAAAGTCCGATCAGTGGATAGAACCAGTTATTTGAGAGTTTGTGACAACCACATCAATGTGGGTTCGTCAAAACAACGCCGAAAGGTGAATATCATGAGAACTTAACTCCAAGCTTGAATATTATCTTGTCTATAATTTAGCATTATCCAAATGTACGTTTCAGTCTGCGGCAAAGAGCGCCAACCGGAAGTGGTGCGGTTGCGGTCGGCCTCATCCGTTTCCTTCGTAACGTTTCAATTGACAAGCGATTTATGAAATTGCATCTCGTTTAAGCGCTGATAAGTTGAAGCAGATACCGATGTTACTGCGTAATATTAAGTGGCTCATCGTATTAACATCCGGGATCCGGAAAAACAGTTTGCGGCGAATGCAGTTGCAGCCTAGCAAGTAGAAAACTCTGCAAACCGTATCATTGTTACAAGAAAATCGCCCTATCATTTGCAGGAAACATTGAAAATGTAACACCGCATGAATCTGGGACTTTCTTGCGCATTATGTTTACCAATTTCTCGACCTTCAACCCGAATTACCGCGGACAGAGGTTACCCAAAAGTGCGCACAAAAGGGGGGAGGTGTTTATCAATAACATGCGCAGTAGCGCCGCAACCGTTATAACCATGTATCGCCCATAGCGCTATAACGCGCTATGTAAATTTAAAATTAAACATGTATTTACGTAATGTCATGCACTACAACTTGGCAGAGATGTTCAAAGAATACAAATAAATATAATTAAACAAGTCCTACCTTTCGACGACGTTTCTTTTTAATATAATCGGCGATAAATACCCCTTCCATTTTCCTGCAGCTTCGATAAATGAATATTATCGACCACTAGTCCGACTCGCTGTAACGCCGGTTAAACTGTAAACATGCTAGTGCGCATGCGCGATGTCGAACCAGGATTGCTCATTGGATCGAAACCGTTACTATTATTGTGAAACCGTAAATAGTTATAAATAAACTCAATAAAAACTCTTAAACCAGTGTTATCTTTCGTAAAGTTTGGTAATTTCCACGTTGGGATTTAGCGCGTAGCTTTGCACTATGCAATAAATGCCTATTTTTAGACTGCTTTCGAAAATGAACATTTGTGACTGGTTTAAGTGACACATAGAAATGTTGCGCAGTTCTTCCAGAAGCGTCTTTCCTCATAATCTGACAAAATTTGTGTCACATGATGTATCATTCTCGAAAATGAACTAATACAATAAGAGTGAAAATTAGTCATTAAACTGGTATCGTTTCGATGTGAAGTATTATTTGTTTACTTCATATTAACAAGTTCATAAAGCTTACTCCAATAGTATTATAATTTATTTTCCGTACATTAAAATTCGTTAAAACCTTGCTGACTTTAGTTGGAATGTGTAGAACATTTGTTGTAACAAAACTGTTTTCTCCATAATGTGTTATATTTAAGACATAATTTTCGATTTATTATTGTTTATCGGCCAATAAACAACGATTTGGAGTTCTGATGCGTAGGAATTAAACTATGAGGGCGTTAGCCCGAGTTGTTTAATAGACGCTCATCAGAACGACAAAGAGTTGTTTATTGGCCGATAATTATTGGCCGTTGTTAATTGGAACTACGTTTTACTATGCTAAGCTCAGAATCGCGACTTCTTTTTGCGTTGTGTATGGGCAGTTTAACAACGATAATTTAGTTCTTTGTCTATAGAAAAAAATTACACAGAGAATGGTAAAATATGTATACAAAGACCTTAAGATGTCTTTGAAAAAAACACAGTAATATCATTATATTCGTAACATCTTGACGGAGAATAGAAACCTACTCTTTCATGTACATCTGTATACCACAACTAGAAATATAGAACTAAGAACAACAGGCATTCAGACAAATATTTTATCTCAAGGGTATCAAATGCTGATAGCCTGAGGGTATGTAGAATCACTTTCGAGTCCGGTCTGTGAATAGAACAATAAGGCTACTTGATATCTTTAAGGAAGATTTTGCTCACTCCCCTTGTCCGATACGATCGCGGGTCGGGAACAACTTCAGAATGTGCTTGTTTAAGTATTAAACTAAACGGCGGTATGTATCTACTATTGCCATTTTCATCGTCGGATACTTACGTTCGACCCATTCCGCTCCTCTCCATTCATGTGTAATGGAATTATTAGTCGTGGGTATCCGACGACGTGCCATTTTATATCAGAAAGAATGTGCACAAAATAAAAATATCAACTCAAAAATTAAAACGACAATTGTGTTTGAACGGTTCTTGAACAACATTACGAACATGTTCTCGTATCCATGCATACGTGTTCTTCTTAGGTGAACATGTGCATTAGAACTGATTTTGATGGTCGACAGTGTAAATATGTCCATGGGCATTTACATGCTTTTGAAACGGAAATTAATTAAAATAATAACTTAAGTAGATTTAGTCCAATACAAATTAATACGCTTAAATCGTAATGGTCAACCGTGCCAGATGTTATAAGTAATGTGAAGCCCCCGTGGCTTTGTTAGGAAGTCGCCATTTACTATATGCCGGGTTCGGCTAGCTCACTTGGTATCTAGCGCTGGACTGTCAATCCGGGGATCGTGAGTTCGAACTGCAGCCCGGCCACATAACTTGTGTGGGGATTGGTCATGAAATTATTTCTACCGCCATTCTCCTCCTACCTCTGATTTAAGTAGGGCAGTTGTCAGTTACTGGCATAGGTATGTGCACTTAGTACTGGTAAACTGCTTAGATCGGCTAAGCTTGCCCAGGAAAAGTGTGAGTAGGTTAACTGACCGCCGTGATATGACTGAAATACTGTTTAAAAAACGGCGAAAAAAACAACCAAAACAAAAACTACATACAGTCTTTATGGATGTACATTTGTACTAACTACTTGCCCTGGGTATATATAAGAATTTACATAGACCAAAGTATAAAGTAATCTCATAGAAGTGAGGATGATAGTATCATTATATTAGTTTGACCCTTGTGATATACCGGTATTAATAATTAATTTTAATCAGGGGCGAACCGCCACTCCGGCAGTAATGTCCATAGAACTTTTGGTTCAACCCTTTTCCTTTGTAGTATGTATTTGTACATTAGTACTACAGTTGATGTAAATGAGGTTAAATTCATTTAATTTGCCCGGAAGTTTGGAATCAGGCAAGTCGCTTCGTTTTTCCTTTCCCGGAAGTGATATTACCACTTCCTGAGTTGTGGCGATTCGTCGTTCACTTGAACATATATGACATATAGTATTAAATTAACAAAAGCGTATACTATGCTCACGACATGGAACAAATTAAGCTTATTTTTGAAAATTGTGTTATTGGGTGATATGTAGATAAACGGAAAATCGTTCCTGGTATAATCTGCTAAAAGTTAAATAATTATAAAAATTAACAATAAGTTCCTAAACCGATTCGTAGCTTCGCTTCCTTCTAGGTCGAATAAAAGTGTATTAACGAAACCTGTATATATTAAATACAATTTATTAATAGTAAGATTACTGGTCCATACAAAGCGGACTCAAGTTTTTCGACAAAGTTCCGTCTTTGAATTTCATAAAGTTTTAACACTTGCATCTAGCATAAAATAGTAAAATATAGTCTTGGTTTATTTCTCAGATATATCGGAGCAGAAATACCCATTAGTATAACAAATATTTTAGAAACATGAAAACACTGATTAATTTTATATCTAAGTAAATTTATACACTAAAGAAAAAAAACACAAGGGCGTTTGGTCAAGGGCATTTGTGTTTATAGGTAATCAAAAATAAACGCGTTATTTGACAAATATACAGGTAACCGTTGTCAAATGTAATGTAAATGTTACATTAGTCAAATGTAATGGAAATGTAACAATCTTCAATATAAATTGCAGCGATCTTGGTCAAATGTAAAGGTATTAGTTGTGAAATGTAATGTCAAAGTTACATTAGTCAAATGTAATGCAAATGTAACAATTGTCAAAAGAAGTTGCAGCGATTTTGGTCAAATGATAAAGTAAATCGATTATAATTGGGGGCCTTGGTCAAGCATCGAAAACTGTAAACAATGGCATTATTACTTCCACAATTTTATTATTTGTACCAAGGGAGACAACTTCCACTAATATTTGAGAAAATGAGACAGGGTTATCTAAAATTCAAATGTTTGTTAAATTTAGTCGATTGACTTTCGAAGGAGGATCAAACTAAGGTTCGTTTTTCCATTTCCTAGTTATTTCAATGCAGTTTTTGATAAGGATATCATCCTAAAAATGAAAAAAGTATTTTTATGAAATAAATGCATTAGAATTAGCAAATATAAATGTGCTGTTTTTTTTCAATTATAACGTTGCGTACAGTCATCATATAACTATAGTTACACATGGGTATAACTTTGATGTAATAAAAACAACTAACATAAATCGTAAACAAAATATTAAGTAAAAAGACGACACTAATTTTTGTAAGTTCCTTTACATTTTTTATATTTGATAGACGACGTTTTACAATACCAAAGCTATATTTTTCCAAGTTTCATTTAATATACTCAGCTTTACTATTTTCATGTATATTATCTAACTAGTGCACGCTTTATTTCGTAACCGCGTTATGCTATTGACGGGTTATGTCCCTTCGAAGATGCCTAGCGGGAAAATAGAGAATACTAGGTTAGTGTTGAATAAAGATAAGTTTATTTAGCGAAGCTTAGAAAACCTGAACCACGAGCCTTGGTATTCTTACGTAGTATTCTATTTATCCCATCATGTGCCGTCTTTAGTTTGAAAATTAACGAAAGAAAACGCACTAAATATAACGAAAAACATAAAATGACGTCACAAAATCAACAACGTCATTATACTGCGCTTGACTGCTTTGTCACCACAGTGTGGAAATAAAGCAAAGTTTATTCCATGGGATGTTATTTTGTCAATACACGCCTGATGATGGAATAAACGGAAAGTGGTCGTGTTACTGGTGTGTCAATCAATTAAAATACATCGCTACCTTAGTATGACAATGGCCAATATAACATGTACACAACGTGCAGATAGGCCATTGTAATACAAAGGTGGCGACATTTAGTTGTATTGTACATACATAAATATATGTGGTACATAGTATAGAAAATTAGATGTGCATGTATACAAATGGATTGGGCCTAGAGTTATACCAACATCATCGAAGGGCCCTTTCCATTTTGACAGTTTATTGCAAAGGTTAACAAGATGCCAATGTCAACATTCTTATACTGATAAAGTAGTTACTATGTAACTTATGTTTACTTCATAGGAAAAAAAACAAACCAACGACAGCAAGAACACACACAAACGAAAGTTACCATCCCCTGACCAGTTTGACCGTATTCGTTTATTTCGACAATAATGCAACAATGTTAATGGATAGCGGGATGTTCATACGCGTATACAATGATCCGATTATGCATTAAATCGTTTCGTACGTTTAATAAATAGCTGAACTTCGTTGAAAAGCAAAGAAAAAAGAAAAAGCAAAAGAAAGTTAATTTCATAGTTAAGACGGGTGTATACCATACATGAGTTTCGTAGCACTTATTGGATGGAATGTACGGGTGTTTCTAAACATTTGTAACCGTTCGTCATGATAATGAGGACAATTAAAGGTGGCGACATGTACATTTATATGTAACATGAAATTCATAGACACGTGCGAACTTCTGAGTTACGCCGGGCGTTCTGAACAAAAACCGAAACCGAAATCAAGAAAGGAAATATCCAGTCGGGTGGTCACAATGGTTAGGAAAATGGACGGACACTCCAGTTTTAGGTTCCCGCTAAGGCCATACAAATTTGATTCTATGTTTGGCGTCCCCATGAGTTTTCGAAACCTACCAACCAGGCAGGAAAAAACAAACGAACAATTAAACAAAAAAACATTTCTCTTTCATAACTTATTCATGGCAGTGGTGCAAGCTAAAGCAAATGTTCACTTGCAAAACTGTTATATGTCATCTTCATATTGGAAACCTACAGTTAAACAGTAAATTGTAACTGTGTAATTGACTAGCTGCACGCTATGTTTTACAAATATTAGTAAAAACACCTAACAGTCTTTTTTTACCCCAAAATTTTTAGACGGCAGCCAACTAGATTTTTCACATGGTCAAAATCTTTTTTTCGTTCAGCCCGAGGACGCTAAACATAGAATCAAATGGTATATACTAACGTAATTAGCACAACCTGCAGCTTAAATTAAAGGGGCATATAGACACGTAAAATTATATACAATGCCAAAAATTTGTTTTTCAATACACGGTTCCAGCAGGGTTCGAACTCACGCCTACAAAAACGCGCACTTCAATAAAAGCTTTCCCCGCAGTAGCCGTAGAGGTTACGCATGCGCAAATAAATTCCTTCTTTGTTACATATAACATATTTAATGTTTGATCTCAATTTTCACCATGAAGCTACTTTCCAATATATCACCATACATTGTTGGAAAGATAAGGTCATAACCTTTTGAAAATCAAATAGATGTCAAAAAATTCAATACGTTGTAACTCAAAATATTTACCTTAGAAAAACACACCGGTCAGTTTGACAGGCATGGAGGCTGCCATGTTGCGCATGAATACATGGGCCAAACGTTGTGAAGCTGGGAACCACTAAACAAAGTAGTGGAAAAAAACAGGCTTTTTTCTTATTGCTTACATATGTACCTTTAAAATGATACCAAAACATATCATTTAAACTGTATTTTACATATTCTATGCTACCTGCACTCAATCATATGTGCTTAATATCAAACGGACAGCATTTAACCCTGAGGATGTGACTTCCGGTTTGGGGTTATTAAACCTAGATACAACCCTTTATATTAAAATGGCGTGTTTTGTCAATATTGCAAACGTGTGTATTGGTTAGATACCAGTAATTCCCATTCTGACAGGGTCCTTTATAAAACGGCAAACTTTCAAAGCATTTTTAAAGCCTTTCCTTTATGTAAACATGTTAGTTATGATATTCATCACATTTTTATCTCGTGAAAAGTAATCAAATCAATGCAACAACACAGTTACAGTATACTACAGAAGCCTGTAGTTCCCTTTTGTCTTACGTGTTGTGAGGTATGTCTTATGTGTAATGTATTGCGTATTAGGCGCTACTATGGTGGCATATTGCTGCCACCACTTAATTATCAGATTTCATGACAACTTTCGCGAAAATGATGGGGGATTTTATGAAAACAGATACATATCATGAATGCAAGATAAATATGTTAACGTGAAAATTTGCTAGTTACTGCTTTAAACAGCCACAACATACCTGTTAAATTTTTCATGATACTAACTAACTTTTCACGGAAGTACAATTTTAGGGTTTGGGTTAGGGTTAGGGTACCACTTAATAACTAACCCTAACCCTTATCCCATAAACTTTATGTGGTGTCAGTTCACAGCACTAACAAGCATAATTTCATGCTAAGATGATTTACCTGTCTTCATGATAATTATCTGTTTTCATGAAGTCCCCCATTATTTTCGCGAAATCTTTCATGAAATCTATTTGAAACGCGGTATATCACAGTGGTATGTAACGATTTTTGCAACATGTCGGAGGCAGACAGTGGATCGTTGGAAAGCGTAAGTATTGGAATTGTGACAACTTATCGGATGAAAGTGAATATAATGACATGGTATACAGAGCATATCGATTAAAAGATGTAACGATTAATGCATTTACTGGGTATATTTAAAGGGTTATGTGTGGAAATCATACGATTCAGTAAGAAAGCAGAGTTGATTTTAATTCCGCTTGGAGATAACAAAAATGTCGACGTTTGACTAACTGTGGATTTATTTGACTGACCACAGAATAGAAGTTTAAAACAATTATTTGGGGGCTTTCTATTTTGTTTAGCTTGCTCTTTCCTAAATCATTGGTTCACAATTTTCAAAAGTAATTGAGCTTTTATTGATATATGTTTGTTCCAGAGACTACATCTCTTAAGTTAAAGTTGAAAATGAGATGGCGACATCACACAAAAGATTGATACAGACTAGAGACGGCAAAGAATTGAGGCGGTACAAGGACATGTGAATTTTAGAAAGATTTGTCGCTATCCGTTGAAATGGTGTTGGAGTGTGCAAACACAGTGCTATTTCCGAATAAAACACTTTATTTGAAATCTAACAGAAATGAATATTAATTTGTGGATCCGTTATCGACAAGTAATAGACAAAATGTCAAGACCATTTAAAGGCTATTGTATTGTATTGTTTTGTTTTTGATAAATTGCTATATAACAGTTTGCTTCATTGAAAATGTCTTATTATTTATTTTTTATTAATTATATATATATATAAACAAACCATACAATACAAAGGATAACATATGGCATAAACCGCGTCATACATTATATAAAGATTTTACTATCTAAACAAAAGTAAAAAAAAAAATGTGTTGTAGATCTTAACAATATAAACGAGATACTACGACTATCGTGTCTTTTGAAAATTACAGTAGTAACGTAATACTAGTACTTTACGTTTTAATTTGCGTCAGGTCGTAGCGTTTACGAACATTTTGCATACTTGTAAAAGTAACTTAAAGAGCGGGAGAGAAAAAAAGAAGAGAAAGAAGAATGAGAAGCGTGGAGAAGAGTGAGAGACAGGAAGGAAGAGTGTGAATGAAGACGAATTTGAAATAGTAAGGAGGATGATACGCCAAGTGAAATGAAGAGTGATAGAAAAGGAGAAAGAAGGAAAAGTGAGATTAAAGGATTCGTGAAAAGAACAGGAAAAAGAGTGCGCGAGAAAGAATCGACACTTAAAGAGATGAAAACAAGTAACGGAGAATGGTAAACAAGACGGGAAAGGAAGAGGTGGTGAGAAGGCACAGTTAGTGAAGCAAAATGAGAAACAAGTGTTTGTTGGAGAAAGCAAAATATATAGTTGTAAAAGCTAGGAAAAAACAATGGAGACTAATAATGTAAGGACATAGTTACAGATGGTGGACAGTGTTAGAATTAATGTACAGAAAAGAAAGTAGAAGTTAATAAAGCCATCGGCTACCACGACCAGTACCCGATGATGGTGGGCCCGGGCAACCATGTCGACCGGACAGAGTAGGAAATATCCGCATTGATCAATGCAGACGTAGCTACAATTTGCTGAATTAAGAAAATATTTGGCCATTTATATACACATTCAGTATATCTTTGTGCAGGTTTTAATCCATTAAACGTTTTGTATGCTTCCGATAATATACATAACACCTTTAAGTGTGAAAATACAGCTAAAGTTTATATCGCCCTCTGTGGTCTAGTGGATACCGCGTTAGAATGTCGAAATAAAAGACCCCAGTTAGAACCTGGAAAGCGTCGATATTTTTTACTTGACATTTTTTATTTAATATGTTATGGTTGTTCGATTTTTCTTTATTTAGGAAATAATTTTCGATTTATCGTTGTTTATCAGCCAATAAACAACGCTTTTGAGTTCTGATGCGTGGGAATTAAACCACGAGCCTCGGGCGTTAGCCCGAGTGGTTTAATAGCCACGCATCAGAATGACAAAGGGTATATCAGCTGCGGGTAATCGTTTCACTTTGGTACAACTGCATTCTTCTGGGAACGTATAGGAGAAAGATTCCAGTTTATGGATATTCTATCAAGCGTATCCTGTATTTTGTATGTGAAACAAAACTCTGACGTGAAACAAGTTTTAAATTCATCATATTACTGGTTGTCTTTCAGATTTTAAAAAAATACATTCACCTAAGACATAAGACAAAACACCTAAGACATAATACATAAACAACACCATTGCTAAAATCGCATTCATGCTAGTCCTTTATGATATACAGAACGATTATAAGTTGCTGAGTTCAATTACGTCGTTCTTTGTCAAATAATACATTTAATCATGCACAATAAAACATATTTTACATAGCACCTAAGACACAAGACAAAACATATTACATAGCACTAAGGCACAAAACAAAACACTTAAGACATAATACATAAAACCTAACCCATGATACATAACTCAAAACACTTAAGACATAATACATACAACCTAACCCATGAAACATAACTCACAACATGTACGATTAAATTGCCCTTGTAGGCTTCCGTAGTTATGCTCCTCCCAACGTCCGATAATCAAGCGACTGCCCTTACGGAACCAGCATTTGTGTCCCAAGACACGTGCACGATTTAAATAAGAAAATATATCAACTTCAAAGGTTAAGAAAGTTACTGAGGTACTTGTAAATGAAAACTTGTTTAAAACAAGAGAAAATTTACATAATTTGCACGATGACAAATACTTTATATCATGATAAGTAACTGACGTTTAGCATTCTTATGAAATGTCCAAGCAAAAACTTATAAAGCAAGATGTTAAAGTTGTATACGAACTGCAATGAGTTAGTTAAGAAATACAACGAGCGTGGTTCCCGTTGATGAACAAGCCTGGCCTCCAAAACAAATTTTGTCGAACAATATCTTCCGTTTTAAAACTGATGGTCCGATGTTCTTACTTACCAGAAAAACGGTCGAAATACAAAGCATATATCCAGTAAATGTGTATCATCATACAGTAACTGTGTATCATCAAACAGTAACTTAATTACTAACTTAAACAGTGTGACTTTTAAGGTCACACGACACAAATAATTGGAATAAATAGTTACCCGTTTTCAGTCCCTAGATAGTCGAATATATACATCGCTAAGCTGTGTTAACACTGAATTAAACTAAACAAGAAAAACAACACCAAAAACAAAGTTATTCGTATTTTATTGTTTCCTTAATTGTTTTTGGCGTAAGCCAACAGGATTTAGATGGGCTATTCGCAAATCTGTCTTAAGGGAACTACTTCTTTTCTTTGCAGGCAAATAGTCAGGAAATCGAAAAATGAAAGGTCCTTCTTCTAAACAGCAAAAGCTCATGCCCGTTTTCTTACATTTTAATTATTTAAGATGTTGCCTATTATGTGTATTCTAAAGGTCATTAAATACAATTACAGTTTAAAAGTATATTTATTAACTTAAAACGTTGATCACACTCTACTTTTGCCATTTAATTGAATGTACTCAAAATATTCACATGAGTGTCCTGGAATAAAACCAATAAATTAATGTTCTTCCTGTTGTCGATGCTTTTTTGAACATTTTGACAACGAATTACCACAGTGTATTTAATACCAAACTTCCCGAAAGCTAAAAAAAGTGTCAGACATTCGGTCCGACAACCTGTCAAAACTTGCCGGATCGAAATAAAATTTGCTGGACCGTAAATTCATTCATGTATGTTTACATACACTCGTTTAAACAAGTTTTAATTTTGTGTTTACATCATCTTGTCGCATGCGTATTTCTAATTTATTTTTGATGTGCATGGACAACAGTCTTACATTTCAGATCCGTAAACGAATAGACCAAAGTAGTTTCAGCATTTTTTTTTGGTTCTTTTTGATAATATCTTGTTACCAATATATATTTTACCTCTAAACGCGAAAGCAGTTACGCGGTATCTATAACGATGTTGTCGTATATGTTAGTATTAATCGATCACTTACAGTGACTGAGAACCCCTAGCACTTGGACAGCGTGCAGCACGTTTTTCACGACCCACAGCTGTTTAAAATTAGGCTGCTAATTAAAGCGACTGCAGTAATGATTTTAAAGGACGTTGCGCAATGTAAGCTGATGACGTCAAACTGTTATACTGTGATGTTGTGATGCTCGTGTTATTGTTTTTCGCATACCACGAGTTTAAATGAAAAAGTTGCGATAAACGCGCGAAAAACCGGACCAAATGTGATTTATTTACGGCAGTTGGAGTAATAAGATAATCATTAATGAGCATGAAAAAAAAATCATGATCAGATCCACTGCCGATTCACAAAATGCGGATCATGATATAGCGGAGCTGTATTAAATTGCTCAGATATTCGTTTTTTTTATCCAGCTCCATATAGGAATAAGTCTTGAAAAAGCTGTCGGACGGTCGGACCGATTCTTGGTAAATAAATGTCGGACCCACTCAAAATTTGCCGGTCATGTCCGTCGGACCGACGGTTTTCGGGAAGTCTGGTATTTAGTGCTTAATTTTAAAGTGTAGCAAAGAAGATCGAGAGCTTGCATCGTTTGTCCTACATTTTATTCTGAGGCGACATTGCGCTAAAAATCGATACTACAACTGACAGCCTACATAAAAAAATTACCCTTTACAGATTGGATTATTTATTGGCAGGCATATACTGGGGTTTCCGGTTTGTTTCGGGACAAGTGCCATAATCCATTTAATTTTTCATATTTTTCGATGAACATATCTTTGAACATGGCTGTATGTTCTATCCCCATATCAACGTCATGTCGGCGTGATTGGGGCAACTTTGATTGCGAACAACATAATAGTAATGCCGATTGCATTAAACAGGATGCACAAAAACCTACATGTTCGATACTAAAACAAATACAAATAAATAATTATGTTGCGATTATTGTATTCACACTATCGTATTAGAAGCAGCATAAATTACCCGCGCGCCACATTAATTTCAAGCTGGTTTTTACAGTGGCCTGGATCTCTCACTCATACCAGCTTATACCAGTACATTAGGGGTGTCACAATATACCGGTTTATTTTACCTCACTTGATTATTTCTCTATATAATGCATATAAACTGCAGCGGGCAACATTTTGATATGTCGCCCGCTACCGCTATGTCGCCCGGTGCGCAAATGATACGGGATCGTTCGGTATAATAAAATAAATATAGGCTTCCTTGAGGGTGACAGTGCGTCTCGTCAACCCTCGACAAACACTGTCGACCTCGGCTAAAGCCTCGGTCGACAGTGTTGCCTCGGGTGACAAGACCGACTGTCACCCTCAAGGAAGTCAATATTTATATAATATTGGTTTATTGCAATGATTTGATTCTGCAATTAAATATCGCAATATGAATGTCCATACCGATATATTGCATTATTTAAGTGGTCTGTGTTTTTGTTCTGTTATTCTTACCTTGATTACAAAACTTTTGACTGCATTAAAACATGCTTAGTATCAGCGATAAACTATTGTAAGGCGTAATTTTTGTTTGTTTGTTTCAGGTTACCCGACCTACCCTAAAAACATGCCCCGACCCTAGAACATTTTATTGTGTTTGTCAGATTTATTTTTGGTTTATGTACTTTTTTCAATAATTAAATGTGTTTTTGGATAAATAAGTGTTTTGTTTTGATAGTATCCACTTATAAACAATGTTTAAGGATATTAGTGATACGTTTTGAATATTTATTAAGTTTTAAAATCTTCAAGTTGACCATTTACCCCCCCCCCCCCCACAAAAAAAAAAAAAAAAAATCCCGACCTACCTACCCTAATTATTTTGGGCATGTTAATAAACATTTTTTTTACGCCTAAGCCAGTATAATTTCGTAAAGTTGATAGATTTGTATGGGTGAAGGTCAAAAGCCGGACCATTATAGACTGTACTGGTGACCAAAAATATTCCATTTATGTGTGGTATACACGTTTACTCTTCAAATGTTTATGCTTAATAATACATTAAACCTGATACATTGTTTCCAGTTAAAATACAGAGTGAAAAACATACATAGTTTATGCACAAATCCACACAACAAATATACAGCATGACTGGAGTACCTGTACATGTAAAAAATGACTTTCTTTGTAATATAATAAATGCAGTGAACATCTATGACAGTCGGTTTGAGAGTATTGCTCATAATTGCCTTGCTTTTCTATCTGCTGTTTATATGTTGCTATTGTTGCGCCTGTCATCAACATAGATAAGAATAAAAATTATAAAACACAACATCCTGTAAAATATTGCGCTGTTTATAATGATTTTATCAGTTTAAACCTTAATAAATACATAAATACACAGGTCGCAATATATCGCAATAAATATCGTGGTAAATTAAAAAATATCGCAATATATCGCAATATGGATTTCTAATATCGTGACGCTCCTACAGTACATTTATATCAAAGTTCCTTTGGTAAACTGACATTACAGGAATTCAACGTCATTCAAACAAATGTTTCATTTAAAGTATACTTTATAAATTTATTCATGTAAAGGTCCGTTTCGGGTAAGTATTTCCAAGCCACAGGTGTATTTTAATCCATTCATTAGCAACAAAAAATTATCAGGACACTTTTACTCATGACGATATTTACGTATGATTATCAATAATAGTAACCAATAGTACGTTGAACGACATCAGTTACTTGTGTAAACTAAAAACTAAAATAGAACCTTCCACTTTGGTCCAAATGAACGATTCCGATGTCAATCATTTTCAAAACATTACAGGCATTATCCAACCAGTGGGCTGTGTTTTCATGTCAACCTAATTTACTGTTAATCTTTTTTACGCATCAGCTGATTGCAGCATGTTGCAACGCACTTCCCACAGAAACGAATAGAAATGAATAATTCATTACAATAGGAGGAGTTAACGTTTTTATTGGCTAAAACTGGAAGAGTCTATAACGATAAACTCCTCCCACATCATGTAATATGATGTTTTCCCAATTCATTTTATAGGAACGTGGATGGCACGCGCGGACACACTATCGACATACGCCCTGTTATGTGAACAGGTAATCAGGTGATACATCGTAATTGTTCGGTAATCTCTCAGTTTTGTGAATATTCAGATGAGCAAAAAATCAACAAAATGTGTTCAATAGATCAAAACCTTCATACTTGATTTTAGGGAATCGTTCAATATTTTTCCACACTTTTCAACGCGGATTTAGTACGGTGGCATAGACCTGACATGTGAGAAAAATGATTTATCTCGTGGCCACGAGTTACTAAGTCGTGGCCACGATCAGGGGAAATACAGATATGAAGAATATATAAACTGACACAGATGACTGTATATTGAACTTTATTTACTACATAAACATGCATAGCTGAACATAAATATATTGAACACACTTATCATCTATATGTGTATTATAAAATCGATATACAAGTTACAAAATCCTTACAATCAGACAATAACTATCTTACAAAGTAATGTAATACATGATAGCAATGGCTTTCCTATTTAACAGACACGCAACACACTTTTGGAACTTGAAGTCCGGCTAGGCGTCCCGGGTTCGCTTCCCACTCGGCGCAAGTGAGTTTGGTTGGTGGTCACCATACCGGACAGGTGGGGTTTCCTCCGTGTATTCCGGCTTCACCCCCCCCCCCCACCACCACAGCACAAGACCACATCAACATTAAAAAAATATTTCAGTAAAAGATAAATAGCAGGAAATTGCAGCTATGAGTTAAAATTCGTCCCAACTTTCGATGAGTCTAAAAATAAATAAGGCAGGGGTGCTCACATAATGAGCTTCGGCGCGAAAAGACCTCATAAACTTCGAAAATACATATTTACTTTTGGAACTTGTACTAATATGCAAACAATACTTACGTAACAAGTTAAATATCCCAGAACGAATACGAAAGGCGATGACATTTATTATACTCTCGTTCGGTATAAAGTTCGACAACTTCGTTTACCGGTTACAGAACATATATTGAAATCAAATACCAATTTACCAAAAATGATGTTTAACTGTGACACTGTTTTTGCTAGTGCGTCGTTTATTTCTAAACAATAAAAACGTTAACTATACCGTACGAGGCTTTACACGTGACTAACAACCTGATTTATCAACCATTTTTGAAACATCATTGGAAGTAATGATCTGCATTTATACGGGTCAACATGACGTCTATACCAATATATTCTGTGAAAGTTAACACAAAACAAACCCTTCCAGTTTTGCCAAAAATGGACGATTCCACCAATCAATGTCACTCATTTTCCAAATATATTGAGTCATTATTGATCAAGCATCGTGCTTGGTTTTGGTTTCAATCAGATTTAGTGTTAACATATTGATATATTAATGGACATGTGTCCAAAGGCAATGAAAAAAGGCATTCGTACACAAAAGTGAGAAGGGCCAAAACTATTATTGGCCAAAACTAGAATGGTATATTAAGGAAAGCTCCGCCAATATATTTTTTATAACAGTTTTGCCTTTCATTGCAGTGGCGCGAGCGCTACGCGTGTGGACACAAATTGACCACCCGATTTCTCCATTGAACTACGTGAACATGTTAATCGGGTGAAAGAAGTGTCATTGGTGGGCAATCCGCTCAAATACAGGGTATTTTACTCGCAATTTAAGGGGCGTATCGACGATAGGTTGACAACGTTTGCAATCAAAAGAAAGACTGTTGGCGAGAGAAGGTAAGAAACCAAAAAATGGGAAAACCAGTACAACACATCTTAATTAAAAGGAAACATTCGTTTGTATGATATTGAATTTCCGTCATGCCATTTCTACGCCAGAAAATTCGAACTCATTATTATACTCCGTACTTTTGTTCTTGTTAATTGTATTTCTGGTACTGCCTCGTTAAAGATGGCGATCCGCGCTTGTGCGATCACGTGACCACTATCTTTGCGATGCTGTTTCTATGTCAATAATATGTATACGACAATAACATCATTATACAAATTGTGCATGTAAATGCTGCATACTAATTCATTAATAAACAACGATCGCGTCATAATAACATTTTAAATTCATTAGTTACGAGCATACTTATAGGGTTTTATGCAAAAAGCTATTGCAAAGAGAATAATATGCAAAACAGCCAACATGTCCACTAATCCGCAACGGGCCGAATAGACGATGGAGCGTAAAAATACCTTGCAAGTGCTTTGCATTGACCTTTCAAGGGCGGATACCCCAGTTGTATGCATTTGTGTTTGTGTTTGTTATGTGTTTTTGTGTTGTGCCGTGTTGTTTTGGCAATTGGTCACTTGCCTTAAATAAAGGACCTCGTGCTAATAATAAGAGTTCTCTCCTGCTGTCGCAGCTGGAGTTATCTGCTTGGCTGCTTGACTGCTGACTTCACGTTGCCAGACTGCTAGGCTGCTGGACTGCTGACTTCACGGGCATGCTGGATGTTAAGTTTTACTTCGTTTATATTCGTAGCATGTAGAGTAAAAAGTAGGTAACACGATTCAATCTCTCGAATTTGCCTTAATTATTTAAGACCGTTGGCGTCCGACAACAGTCTAAATCAAAACGCTGGTAGCGTAGAAATTTTGTTGGCGAGAAACAAACTTGAATAAAGTGAATTATAAGTGCAGTAACACGCACGTATCATTCACTTTATTCAAGTTCAAGGTTCAAGTTTTATTCAATTTTTTTCCTCGCCAACAGTCTTTCTACGTTATCAGCGTTTTGATCTCTATCTGTATAAACTATGCCATTGTGCCATTTTCGGACATTTATTTACAAAACAATTGATATGAAAATCCGTATATACACACTGTTAGATCTTAAAACCTATAGTTTGACGTAATAGCAATATTTAAAATCGGAAAAAGAAAAGGGTCAGCTTAACCCTAGTCCAAAGTGACAAATGCCTGCACAACCTCATTTAATGTTAGGTATTTGGGGCTACAAATGACACCGAATATAGATTGGCCGAATCCACGTGTCAACAAATGATCGCAGTTCACAGGGAATTAAGGGCTTTTATGGAAATACTAGTGAATGTGAACGCTCACGCACTAGTTACGGTTTTTGTTGAATTTTATCGAGTGCACCGGAATTCTCTCCCATATGGCTTTCGTTCCTATGAAATGTTTAGTTGGGTTACGGGGATAGTGCAAGATACAGGAGACGCTCTGGGTCTTTGAGCGCCCGGTGTGAAGCATCTACCACACCTAGGTTGAACGTCTCGTGCGAAAGACGAGTTAGTACGTGAGTATGTAGCGTGGGTTCGAACCTGCTCGAACCTTTGACCTCTGTGGTGTAAAGCCCGTGTGTATTACTACTAGGCCACTAGACATGCAATATGTACAGAATGACGTAAAATGGACCGTTTTGGTACAGAGAATGGATTGTAGTCTCGGAGATATTAATTGGTCAAAGAACCTTCTTGTTTTCCCATGTTCGACATTTCTTGCATTTGTTAAATTGAAGGTATCGTATGTAGTGTTATATTTTTATGTTTGATTTTTATACTTACAAATCTACATGTACATATAATTGAAAATCTAAATGTACATATTATTGGAATGTAATGGGTACCGAAAACATAAGATACATAGATGAGCACCAAACTGAGATAACTCATACCTTATCCTTCGCTGGGACAAAATAAACATGCAGTTATTATTGACGTCATTCAAAAATGACCTAAATTACTTCCAATTACAAATTAAAGAATGCCACCGGTTTGTAGCGGATCAATGGTCTCGTGATAACGCACTGGCTTTACAACCCAGGGTCGCAGGTTCGAGACCGAGCTACACCCTAGCCTACTAACTCATGTTTCGAATGAGACATTTACCGAAGGTAGAGTGTACTAGGTGCTTCACACCGGGCACTGATAGACCCAGGGTCGCCCCTTGAACGGGGCGTCTCCTTCATCTGGCGCTATTCCCCAGTAACCCAACTAACAAGACTTATGGGTGTCGTCGATGGCCATTTGGACGCGAATCCCGGTCCCATCGATATAACTTCCCTACGGAGATTTGATAAAATATATTTTTAAATTGTTGTTGTTTTATGAATACGATGAATTCTGTAAACAATACAACTTTAACCCGAACTATCTTCATTATCAAGGAGTCATACACTCTGTACATAGATTTTTGAAGACACTTCAGTTAACAGAGAACTATAAATATTTCAAACCCTCTTATCCCACCATGCTTACAGAGTATTTTACAATTCTCTAGAGGAACCCAACCCATGTGCTCAATTTTAAAAGAAAATGTTTCAATACCGTCATGCAAAACTAAGTGGTGTCAAATTTTTGAAAATATAAAAGAAAGTGAGTGGCCAATTATTTTTGAAATGCCTTTAATAACAACAATAGATTAACATTTACGGTGGATACAACATAGAAATATTCACAGTATATTAGGAACTAATAGTCTTTTATTTTAAATAAAATATACTGATAGTGATACATGCACTTTCTGTAGAAATTGTGCACAAACAATAGTTAATATTTTTTGGGAATGTCCAATTATTCATGAATTTATTGTGGATTTGTTTAATTGTATCCCAAACTCTACAGATTTTCTTAACCGTGAATGCTTTATTCTTGGTTACAAGGGTAAATCAGATACAATACTGAATACCGTTTGTCTCATTACAAAAATGTTCATCAATAGTTGCAAAATGAAACTTAAAATACCAATTTTTGCACAAGTTATTGTTGGTTTTTACTGGAGTATACCCACATATTTGTATTGCAAATGTGTTTATTTTGCTCATGCATTGTACATGGTACTGTTGTATAATTATTTTCTTTTTGAAAATTAATATCTATTGTACGGAACGGAGGATTCCCTCGACCTTCACGCACCTATTGACCAGGAAAATAAAGTTTTACAATGGTTAAAAAAAAAAAAAAAATAATAATAATTCCCTACGCACACAACCGGTTTCATTGTTTGCGGGCGGCATTTGGCGATAGATTGGTGTTCGGTGTTCGCAGTGACATATGCGGTAATTATAAGGCATTGTTAAAGATAGCCCCGATACGCCTACTGATAAAGCGCACTGCAGAGAAAATAAGGGACATGAGTTTAACAGAGGCGTAGCGAAGTCGTCTGAGAGCGTATCGAACGAGCCCTATGATTACGAAACTTATCAATCTCAAAGTTTGTCTCAATTTAAAATATTGACCCATTTTAGGAATCTCTGTCACGGGATTGAAATAAATGAGCATATATATAACGCTATGGAACTAACTAGATCTCTGTCGCATGTAAAGCTATTCTTGTCTGCTACGTTATGGAAAACACAACATATATGTTCAACAACTTATTTATTCCGTATATAGGATTGCCTACACCTCCGACGACATGTGGTATCCACTACTACTTGGTTAGGATTAATATGATATTAATACCATCTTTACATTCTGGATATGATGGACGTAATTTACCTGACTACTGAGGGAATTAACGTCGCCTTTTTGTCCTTATTTGCTTTGGGAATCTTTGACTACATGTACACGTACTTATAATATCAAATTCCATTCTTGTCCATCTTTTCTATGGGACCGAAAATTCTATTACATGTTACTTCGACTTCTGCCCATCTTTTCTGCGGGACCGACCGATTGCCCATCCGATCCGTCACTGTCCGCCTGCTTTTACCAAGCCACGTCCCTGTAGCGTGAACACCTTGTCAGGTGCTTGTCCCTACGTTATCTTGAACGCTCTGCATAAGACGGACAGCGCTCTGAAAGGTAACGCTTTTTAATGTGTCTCGATTTTTGTGTTTCTTAATTATTTCTTATGTATGTACTTATTGACCATGGTGATCTGTATTTTGATGCAACTTACAAGGTTGGGTAACCTGTGGTAACCTCTGGTCCTATGACTGAGAACGTTCAAAATCTCACACTATTTTTTTTACTTAAATAATTGCCAATAACAATCAAACCTTATTATGTAACAGCCAGTTTGATTGGTCAATATTTATATATGAGACTAAGTTTGAGACCGAGGCAATCGTATTTATGGGCCCTGATACTAAATTTCATCATCTATCCAATACAAAACAACGGTATATTAAATATTCTAACATGATATTCGCTATTTTTTATATAGACAACGAACAAAAGTATCGTTGTTAAGCTACCCAATAAACAACGCAAAAGGTAGTTCAGATTCTGAGCGGAGCATAGTAAAAAGTAGTTCCAATTACAATTTCATAATACACATGTCAAATCATGTTAGAATTGAAATAATTTTCGCATTATCGTTATTTATCAGCCAATAAGCAACTCTTTGTTGTTCTGATGCGTGGCTATTAAACAACTCGGGATAACGCCCCCGTGGTTTAATTCCTACGCATCAGAACTCCAAATCGTTGTTTATTGGCCAATAAAGAACGATAAATCGAAAAGTATTTCTTAGCTTAACATGTTGGAATATGGCTCTCTAATTATTGAAGTTTTCATATTTGATACCTTTTTAAAACAGACATTTCATGACGCAAGCGTAATAACATGATATCAACGATACTATGTCAGTATACTGACAAATACAACAAACCATTATTCATAAAGAAAATCATGCTAGGCATATTCATGTAAGTGTAAACGATCAAGTTGCTATGGTCGTAGCGGCCATGTTGTTGCACAACGCGACGTTTTGACTTAGTAGGAACTAAGTATGTACTACCGCGAAAGTTCCTTAAGGACATCGGCACACTTCTTTGTTTTCCGTGCTCGTCATAATTGGGTTACTGTGAATGATCATTCTTATTTTATAGATCCACGCACTGATTGCCCTTTAATACGGTTGCGTATTTTCTGTACCCCCAAGACTTACATACGGCGGCGGCTAATTAGGGTTGCAACAATAGTTCCAAAATTGCATTGCAATATATTGCACTAAGCAAAACTCATATTGCAATGTATTGCAATCTATTGTTATACACTATTATTATAAATGATGTCAAAGCATTTATGAAACTCGGACAAATAACATGAATATATCAAGTAGCATAAACCATTTTTAGTATGTTTTAATCAAAAGGAAAATCATATTGCCCATTTAATCCTGGTCCAGCTAGCCAATTTCATTGTAACAGTAGGTAGGCTTGTTTTCGAAGATGGACTTGCATAGCATAGCGCACAGAGACTAGTAAGCCCTAATATCCCAGCAACTATATGTGAGGCGCGTCTTGGGAAAACCGGACTTTATGCATGTCGTAAAGTGTCGTCCCGGATTAGCCTGTGCAGTCCGCATAGGTTATTCCAGGACAGCACTTTCCGCCTACAGTGGATTTATGTTTAGAAGAGACTTCCTTGAAACAGAAAATACCATAAAAGCGGAAAGTGTCGCCCTGGATTAGCCTGTGAGGACTTCACAGGCTACTCCGGGACGACACTTTACGCACATGCATTAAGACCGGTATTCCCACGACGCGCATAAATTTTATTTTGATGTTGTGGCAATATTTTGTCTTGACAAAAGTTGTAATGCAATACCATGAGGAAAACATATGTTGCAATACAAACAATATATTTATTTCATGCTATGCGGTGAATGAGTGTAGAATACCAGTGAATGATATAGAGGATATTTGTTGATTTGGGTGTAAGATCGTATTTTATTTCACGAGCGTTCATAGAAAATGATATATTTTCTATGATCACGAGCGTTCATATAAATATGACGTCATTATGATTACAAAATTGTCGATCATTGTTTTGGTGGGAAAATAGTGCCACTCTTACTGCGCCGTTGTCGCTTAATGACATTTGCACTAAATTTTATTATGTGTTTTCTGATGTTTTCTGTTGTTTAAAAAGGCCGATGTTTACACAGACGATTAGGGTATTCACATACTTTCAAAAAATAAACATAAAAACAATGTTAAAAGTAGTTCCATATAACCAAGAGTGAAATGATCAAACATTATCATTTCACTCGACCAAGAGTGAATGATCGGGTTATATTGATATATTGTCGCAGCCCTACAAGACAAGACAAGACAAGACAACTTTTATTTATAGTCGGGGTATACAACAAGTAACATTAACTATTTATAGCTATTGACCGACTTAAAAATACACAGAATAATTGTAACATTCACCATTAAAAAAAAACAGTATACATGTAACAAATTAATATAAGTAACTGTAGTGATTAAATATATTAAACTTTTAACAATAAATATAAGACTAATTAAAATTTAAACATAAGTTATTATGAAGACTGCCCTTTTAATATAGATGACTACATAGGTATGGGTAGGCAAGTCAAACAATAGAATTGTATGACTGATGTTATTTTTAATGCCTTAATCTTAGTAAATTAATTATTATACTATTGATGTAGACATCAAATTATGTGAAAGTTGCACTTAATAAATACAAACAACAGAATCCATAAAAACTTACACAAATAAAACTAATACAATAATAATAATATTACTAGCAACAATTACAATAACAAAATCCATCAGAAGTACTTATGCGGGTACAAATGTAACAACACCATTTGAATCAATATTGTATGCATATTCATTAATAATAGCAGTTGCAGTCCATAAACAGATTTGAAGTGGGAAAAAAACAACTACAAAAAACAACACATTTTCATGTTAAAGTATATAGAGTTATTTATATATAAAGTTATATTTACTGTACATTACCGAAATTCACACAAATAGAAAGGAAAATTTGCATAGATCTTAAGAACAATGCCATATTAAGATTTAAACAGTAAATTAAACATTTACAATTTCAAAAATAAAATGGAAACTTCTTAAATTGCATACATTACATTAACGAAAAGGAAAAAATCTTCAAAAATAGAATGTACTAATCTTATGCATCGTCGCAAAGAAAGTTTTATTAGTACTATAAAATACATTTGATAAAAAGAACAAGTTGTAGGCCTACTGGAGGGAATGAGAGAATTTAAGAATAAATTTAGAGAAATAAATGGACAAAGAGAAAATTTGGACAATAAGATAGAATGAACAGACAGAAAGAGGGAGCGAGTTCCATAGTCTTGGTGCAGCTGAACGGAAAGAGTTCAGGCCATATTTTGTTGTGTTTACATGCGGTATAAATGCTGTATTACTATATTTGAAAGAGTAGCTATTATTTTTTAATACAACTAGGTCTTCAAGATAAGGAGGTGACTGTTTATGTAGTATTTTGAAAGTTTCAATAGCCATCGTTCTTAATCGTCTCACTTTTAAAGTAGGAAGTTTTGACTTTTGTAGTAAAGTAGTGTAGTCTGATGTGTAGTCATTGTAAACAAATCGCAGGGTTCTTGTTTGAATATTTTTAATTTTGTTTGTATTTATTTCTCCACAAAAATGCCATGCTAAGGGGCAGAAATTAAAATTAGACACGATAAAGGAGTAATATATGTTAAATCTTCCTAATTTACAGATGTTTTTCCCTATGCGCTTTAGAACAGTTAATTGCATAGATGCTTTCCTACAAATATTTGTAACATGAGATTTGAAATTTAACCTGAAATCTATAGTAACTCATAAGCCCAACCTTAAAAAATTGTTTGTTTGCCATTGCCTACCCAAGGTTGCTGGTAACAGGTAGGTAGGTAGGCATTTTATTTTTTTTGGGGAATAAAAAGTAAATATATGAATGATCCATTTAGCGTCAAAATATTACATATAACACAGAAATTGCTTTTAATAATATAATAAAGTGTCTGTTGATATAATGAGAGCTTGCTAGCAATTATCTTTAATTAGACAATGAATGCTGACAAACTGCCTGTTGTTTTCACAAGTTTGATAAAACAAGATTAGAATTGCATTTTGATATGACCAATTATAAGCAAGGGTTTAGTTAATTTATTAACCCAATGGAAAAGGACTGAAATTAAAGAAGAGTGAGCTTTTATTTAACCAAAAGACAAAATATAATATTCGGAATTAAAAAAAACAACTGGTTTGATTTAACACAAAAAAAAACGTTTGAGTAGGGAACTTTTCGTCGGGTAGGTAGGCAATGGGAAACAAAATCATTTTAATTTTTGCCTAAGAGTTTGATCTCTTCAACACATGCTATGTTTTTATCATTAAAATTTAATGTCAAATTACATTTATGAGACTTAGGTCCAATTGCTATGGCTTGAAATTTGCCAGGATTGGCTTGCATTTGGTTATCTGTAAACCAAGAGAGACTGTCATGTATAAGAGATGATTTCACATCATTAATGTCATGACTAGAGTGAGATAAGGTGATACTGTCAATGGGGTTTCTCGAAGTACTGATTGTACCCCACGGTCCGAAAGAAACTCGGTCATATTTGAGTTTTATCTTATCGAAACTTTGCTGGTCTGCATGATTACTATGTTTCGAACTGTTTGCGTCATTTTATGCATTTGAAGATCATATTACCTAGTGTTTTAACATTCATAGAAGTTTTTTCTCAATGGTAGATTTTGATAGCAGATGCGTACATTTATACTTACCTAAAATAAATAATCCCAGTTTACATGTTAAACTTTGCTCCCGAATAATGTTAAGTTTCCATAATTGATTCCGTTTTGGGTGGATTCTGTGCCCCTTAGGCCAAACACACAATAGGGCCTAAATGGTTGGTTTCCGCTTACATCTCAAAATAAAATCTTGGAGGGGAGGTAAAATACATGTATTACTTTTTTCTTTAAATTTTTTATCGTATTCGTCGCACAGTTTAAGTATATTGGACTGCATGTAAAATGTTTAAACGCCCCCCCCCCCCAACAAAGAAACTGTACCTTAACTATAAATAATGTCATAGAAAAAGAGATTTCTGGCTAAGCGAAAACTGCTCTTTTTTCCCGAAAATCAGAAAAAAAATTAATGATTGATAAGCAAAAAACTTTAAGGGTTGGCAGAAAAAAAATCTTTCCCGCATATTCGTCGCACAGTTTAAGTATATTGGACTGCATGTAAAATGTTAAAACGCCCCCCCCCCCCCCAACAAAGAAACTGTACCTTAACTATAAATAATGTCATAGAAAAAGAGATTTCTGGCAAGAAATTTATAATATAAGCGAAAACTGCTCTTTTTTCACGAAAATCAGAAAAAAAATTAATGATTGATAAGCAAAAAACTTTAAGGGTTGGCAGACAAAAATTGTAAGTGGAAACCAACCACTTTTCGGACCTTATGATAGACATATTCATGTACAAGAGCTAGCTGCTGTTGTCCTGGCCGCGATTTGTATTGCACACGACGTTTCATAAGTCCTAAATGTCCTAAATGTAAATATACCTATTATCTGTATCCAAATCCCGCTCGACCTATATATGTCATCGTCATCGGTCAAAAGCGTTCCAAATGCATTCCGTACTTGTTCAACTTAGTTGTCAGTATGAAAGTCAGCCATATTTGTGTTTTATCGTATCGGAACTTTGCAGTGTTCCAACAAGTGATGGTTTAGTATTGAGACAGGCCAATGTAGAGTTGTCATGCACCGCTGTTAGAACCTTATCAAGTAGTGTGAGAACGAAGGCCAACTCGTGTTGGTTTTAGCTTAAATTTAAATTGACCACTAACATTATTCCACTTGAACATATGTATATACATGGAATCGGTGGTTATTTAAGTTCACTTGCTCCCAAGGCCACTGAGGCGTGGTTGTTTGGAAGTCTTGGCAGGCGCCAGTCACTCAAAGGTTTGAACATTTTAAGGACAATAAGTATCTTTAAAGATCAATGCATGTGTGTATCTTATGTTCCCCTATGTATTAATGATTGAAAATGTGAGTTTATTTCATCTTGGCTTGTTAATAGAGAGTTATTTTTTTTTGACACTATTTGTATGCGGTTTAAAGTGTGTACCGTGTTTACCCTATGTATTGGGACACCCTAAATATTGGGACACCCCTATTTTTCGGAAAAATAATTATTTTTTGAGTCCCTTAATATTGGGACACTTTTGAAATTTGAATTTTTTTCTTGTCCCTAAATATTGGGACACACAAATATAATGGTAAATTGTCTGCAATTTTGCCAGTTTAAAATAAATATCTCTCGATTCCAATATGATCAGAGATGTATAGATCTACTGTACACCGTATATTGCAATAGATATGCTGCAAATAATAAGAGTGTACCCCTTTTATATAATAAAAACTACAAAGACTACCGTTATAAAATTTGAATGCATGTATTACGTTATGTGCGTAAAATGATATTCATATTAAATAATTTATTGAACTTCTTATAACAAACGATAAAATTGTCAATTAATGTCAATGAACAGTTACCGGTATTAGGGTAACTACCCGATAGTATGTGATAATTGTCGGGTCTCTCATAAAGCCAATTAGTGTGCCACATGCGGCGTTCTTATAGCTTAACAAACACGTCTTTAGGCCTGTTTAATTGACCCGTGGTGAAAACTCTGTACTAACACGCTATACTACCCGGTGTTCTTAATTGACACGCACCACCCAGTTAAGCACGCAGCATAACGACAATCGGTGTGTGCGTGTGAAAATACATTGGGTCGAATATTACCCTATATTTTGGGACACATTTTAGGGAATTATTTTTTTTATGACCCTTTATATTGGGACTAGAAAAATTGTAATTATTTTTAAGTGTCCCAATACAAAGGGTAAATACGGTATGTACGATCATACAACAGATTTTGAGGCATAATAGTATAATACAGTTAACCAAATAAAGTTAATTAACATATATTTCTATTAAAATCGAATAAAAGTTATGAACACACAATCAGCCAGTTTTAAATGACCAAATAGTTTTCGTCTGTACATACGGAAATTCAAATACATGTATTTACTGTACTGCTGGTTTAGGTTACACAACACTAATAAACGATGCAAAAAAACTCGACACTAGTACTTGTTGATTTATTATATATTGAAGAGTTTCCTTCGTCGTTTTTCTATTTTTCTGTTTGATTTCAAGTTGTATTGTCACTTTTGTCTGCTTTTTTGAAAATAATTGATAAGAATGATAGTACATACACACTTTAATAATTACCAATATCCAACATTCTAACATGTTTGTTTGTTGAGATTTTTCGCCATTTTTAACAGTATTTCAGTCGTATGACGTTAACCTATTAGACAAAGAACACAATTCACCGTTGTTAAACTACCAATAAACAACTCGGAAACTTAAATAGTTCCAAAACTGAATAACAATCTAGTTCGCATTGTAATTGCAGAAAATAGTGTCAGGTTATGTTAGAATCGAAATAATTTTAGCATTATCGTTGTTTATCGGATCAGAAACACCGATTTGTCGTTCTGATGCGGTATATTAAACCACTTGGTCTAACGCCGTAATGATTTAATTCCTACGGATCAGAACTTCACTTCGTTGTTTATTAGCCGATTAGCAACTCTAAATCGATAATTATTTCTAATGTATATGATATAACATAACTTATGTACTTATGTTTCACAAATGCATGTAAATGTTCTACCAAATAGTTTGTTGTTATATCGCAATCGCGTGTCATATTAAGGTTCGACATGACTTTTTTCTCTGTTATTTTCAGATGTCAAGAATAACTCTCGCAATAGTGACACTCGTGGCTATTGGATCCGCTTCTGGTAAAAATTTTTGTTTCCGGGGTGGTATAATACAAACGATAAATTATGTCATCAAAGTAAACACCCTAATACCAACAAGCGATGATAAATGTTAGTGTTTGTTTCCCGGTTTTGATTATAAATGAGGAACAAGAAGAAAAAACATGGATGCAAAGCATCAAAGGGCGCCGTCATATATCTATGAAGGAAGTAAATGATTTTTTTTTACAAAGAAGTGCTCAGTGACATGTAAGAAAAGACAACTAAGTTTAGTCGCAAAACTAACCATTTTTATATTATTATATTTTTTAACAGAAGAGTCCCATTGATCACGTATATAGCATATATTTCGGAAATACAACTCACTATCACTATAAAACAATCTGGAAAAAAACTGCCAACGTTCAACTTTTTATTCAGATTAATGGTTATTACAACCATTGATCAAAAGTAACATAAACATTTGACAACTAACTTGAAGGAAAAATTAGCAAGTAACACGAATTAACATAGTCTACGATCACACCGGTTACTTTCGTTTTCGGTTTTAATGGGTATATTGATGGTTTTTATATTTATATATATTTTGTTGTTATGTCCAATTATTTTTATCGACACTCCGGTCTTAAGAGGTACATGTAATCTTGCCTACTATTTTAGTCATATAGCAGTCAGTGACAGTAAAAAAACTATTATACATTATGACTACAATGTCGGTGTTGACTGTTTGCGATATTTTATTGTATAAGTCAGTGTCAAAACAGGCAAGGCCTGGAATGCATTTAACCAATGTAAACGGAACACATACTTTGTTTTAGTTTCATGATATTAGGTTACTGTTTAGTATAAACATTGACGTGATTTTACGGTGTTGATCGGCGCTTGAAAGCTTGTAAACTTAACAAGGGGGGCAACTGTTGTCGATATTAAGAAATGTGTAGCCTATTTGTCTCCCTTCTTTTGAAATGCTCTTTTTGTTTATTCGCTCTCGAATTGTGTGAAACCGCTGAGGGTGTATATCCCATAACCCTCAGTTACTAACAGTGTAACTTATAATACATGCTTTATAAACTGAAAACAAAATACACAATAAAAGTATGCCTTTTTAGTGAACATAACAATTTCATAGTTATGTATACTTTATAGTTTATTTTATAGTTTATTGTTTTTTGAAACGGTATTTTATATATAAAAAAATACCTTTATTATCATCAGATAACGCTCAATAAAGTGAATCTCTACTATACCATTGTCGTGGTTTGAAAATCGTTAATAAAAATGCTACCTTACAAAAACAAACAGACGATTAAACCAGAATTTCTTGACAGAGGCAATTAAGATGTAATGCACATGGAAAGTAAAGAATAGAACTTTGTAAATACGGTAAACATTTACTGTCCGACGGATTAAGTACTGCCCAGATTTACGAACTTCGCCAGTATATTTATCATGCAACATTAATTTTAAATGTCAGATAAAAATACGCTTGTAATTCCACCGTATTTGCAGTATTTCGTTATTGCTTTGTTTACACAAATTTCCAACCTATTACTTCCGCAGCGGCCCTCCGGCGGGTGTGCTATCACACGAACTGGTCGCAGTACCGGAACGGGCCGGCCAAGTTCTACCCGGAGAACATCGACGCCAGCCTCTGCACGCACATCATCTACTCATTCGCGAAGCTGAACGGGAACCGCCTGGCGGCCTTCGAGTGGAATGACGAGTCGACACCGTGGATGAAGGGCATGTACGTACGCATTGGAGATTTGGATTGCTACAAAAGGCGCCTGACCACTTGCCTCCAGCTGTCTGTCTGTCAGTGTCTGTCTGTGTCTAGCTATTTATCTGTCAGTTTAACTTTCTGACAGTCAGTCTGTGTCCGTGTGTTTGTCTGTCAGTGGGTCTGACTGTCTCTGCCATATGTCTGTCTGTCCGTCTGTCTATGTGTGTCTTTGTATGTCTGTCTGTCTGTTTCTCTGTCGGTCCGTCAGTCCGTCCGGTTGACCGTCCGTCCGCCCGTCCGTCTGTCCGTCCGTCCGTCCGTCCATCCGTCCGTCCGCCTTAGTCTGCAACTGTCTGTCTGTCTGTTTCAGACAGATACAGAAGACAGACAGATAAACAGAGGGACGTTCGTCCGTCCGTCCGACTCCCGTCCGTCCGACTCCCGTCCGTCTCTCTGTCTGTCTTTCTTTCTGTCTTCCGTCTCTGTCCGTCAAGACAAACGAAATGTTTTATATTTTACTATGTTTGTGTATTTGAATCACTTGGCTTAATTTGCGTAGCAAAAGTGTGGTATGGAATTAAATAACTTGAATAGTCACATACTAGTAATATATTATAAAGATATATATGATAGGTTTAATCTTCAGGCAAGCGACTTGCGAAATTACATCGATATATTATCCTGTTCAGAATTTGTAATCTTCAATAAATATTCCGCGTTATGTTTTGAACCTTATTAGCAACTTGAAAATAATCTAAAGGTCTAACCTCCAAGCAATACAAGGAACATTTTGTTCGGCAGTTTGAGTGTTGCAGATTTTATGCTATCATAACAACGGTGTATTAATAACATGTAAAATAAGCTATGTGCACGTTTTGTTACCAAAATTGGCAGGTTAAGGTTGTTTTATGAATATAGCATTGTTGTATGAAATTGCATTTATTAAGGATAAATGACACTTTTTGATAAGTAAATGACGTAATCGAGTTGACTGCATTATTTGAAGAGCGTTAACATTTTTGAATATTTTGTGTCGAATTATTTTCTCACAATGCACTCACTCTTTCATACTGACTAACACCAGTTTCCTTAATGACTTAATATCCCCATTAATTGATGCTGGTATCTTAACGATGCATTGCTATGAAAAGAGTTCGTTGTTTCTTTGTTTAAGACAACAGTGACGTTTATTATGGTTTATGTTTCTTATTATGATGATGATGCTGATGATGCTGTTGACACGGATGATAATCATGTTGGCGATGATGATGATGATGATGACTGTGATGATGATGATGATAATGACAACGATGATTACAACGATAATGATGACCATAAAAATCACCTCCTATCACTCTCTTGCACACCCAGGTACGAGCGATTCGCCGCAGTGAGACAGCAGAACCCCTCAGTGAAGCTTCTACTGGCGGTGGGTGGCTGGAACATGGGCTCGCCGCCGTTCACCGCCATGGTCGCCTCGGACGCCAACCGCCGCGACTTCGCCACCACGACCGTGGCGTTCCTCAGGAAGCACGGCTTCGACGGCCTCGACCTCGACTGGGAGTATCCAGCCAACCGCGGCAGTCCGCCCCAGGACCGGCAGAGATTCATCGATGTTATCATAGTAAGTCGTGTCTCAAAATTATTCAACATCTACTCACAGATTCGGCTGGTTCCGAGAATAATTCGAAGCAAATCCCTGCCTCCACCTACGTCCACGTGCCCATAGTCAGATCACATGGTGTAACTTAAAATAGTGGACACGCAGAAGAAAGCGACGTGGACACCGTAAAATTCAAGGTTGTAATGTTTTCTTGTTTTAGTTACTTATTTGTATTTTTAATTTTAACTTTCTCTTGACCAATAATGCTCTATGGAGGGAATTTAATAAAATTTGAATACAGAAATCTATATTTTGTAAAAAGACAAACTGTCCAACTGTAGAGGATTTCTGCGATAAGTATAACAATATTTTGTTATATTCTTACTTTTTTTTCTGTATGGCTTTATGTAGCTTATGTATATTTTAGCTAAGTTTTGTTAGTTTGTATGTTTGAGTATGTTGCAAACTCTGATTGTATCCTTCAGGCCGTTAAGCAGGCGTTTGGCCAGGAGTCCGTTCCCGCCGGCAAGGAGAGACTCATGCTGTCGGCAGCCGTCGGCGCCGGCAAGGACAAAATCGATACCGCCTATGACGTACCGCAACTGTCACAGTAGGTGTATGGCATTATATAATAAGAGGATAAAAATAGCATTTGAAGAACTTTGGTAATTTAAGGTGACAATGATAATTCATATACATTCACTCGTCTCAGCTCGGACCTTTTAAGTCATGACGTATAAATTGAGCTTTGTCAATAAAGATGCACATTTGTTTATATTCAAACATGTTCCAACGCATCTGGCCTATTGAACCCAAACATTCTAACAAATAAAGCATTTAATCGGGGTATTGATGTTTATTACAGGTCGACACAATCCAGTATATTTTTGGGTCATGAATGTAATACTGTTTCTTTTTTATATTTTCCTTTTCTTTTTGAAATATGTGACCACAAATTGGACAGTTTCAATTTGCCAATGTGTGACTAGGTCCCTTTAATGTCTTAACTCACCTGATCGCAGACACCTGGATATGATCAACCTGATGACCTATGACCTCCACGGTTCCTGGGAAACCTTCACCGGGCACCACGCGCCCCTCTACGCCAGGAGCAACGAGCAAGGGAACCAGACCTTCCTGAACGTGGTGGGTACCAGTCGACTACTTCGGCTTACGTCAATGTTAAAGTCCCTTTTTGCGATATAGACGTACATTCTTGATTCCGATGCAAAATTTATAAAAGTCTTCTGTTCGAGTGTTGATTGAACGGTTTGCATTTGAGGCGTGTCGTGGGATCCGCATAGGCTAATCCGGGACAGCACTTTCCGCGTTTATGGTATTTTCTGTTTCAAGGAAGTCTTTTCTAAACATAATTCCACTGTAGGCGAAAGTGTCGTCATGGATTAGCCTGTGCACATGCTGATCCGGGACGACACTTTACGCACATGCATTAATCCCGGTTTTCTCACGACACGCCTCTTTTTTTTCATATTCCTCAACGTAGTGAAGTGCTAGTCGACTGCTTTCGATTGTGCCAAGATTAAAGCCCCTTTATGTGATGCAGAAGTAAATTCCTGCCTGTGGTACAGACATCATAAATGTATTTTGTTCAACTGTTGATTGAACGATTAGCTTTTATTTTTCACATTTCTCACTGACTAATTCTTTAACTAATAATTAATAAATCATTCTTAAAATGAGTGCTGAAATTGGCATTGGTGAATACCGAGTAAAATTCAGATAAATAGCCATTTTACAGGGGTGTGGAAATACCAAAATTGTTTACTTGTCCATGGACAAGTTAGTTGCACAAATCTTCTTGTCCTCAGGCAACAGTTACTTGTCCAAATAAAAATATAGTCTTTATTTCAGGCATTCCTAATATAGTTTTTTATTAGATAAATAATAAAACACTATTTTTTATTAAGATGAGTAAGGATATCATATTCCAATTTTTACATCATTTTCACACCATGAAATTGTACTTGTCCGCAGACAAGTAGTTTGGAAAAATTAACTTTCCGACAGTAAAATTACCTGCGTCGGACAAGTCGGGCATGGGATTTCCACACCCCTGTTTTTTTTAGAATAAAACAGTGTCAAGAATATTCTTTATTTTTAAGTCTTAAGTCTAAGAATGTGTTGGTGAGTACCTGGTCAGGTGCTTCCGGTTATAGTACCGTTAAAGGCCCGTTTTGTGATGTAAAGCAACAACAAACAAACATAAATGTATTTACGTCTTTCTTGAACAATTTGTATGTAGTTTTATCTTAATCGTTTGAATCTTTATTGAGTTTTATTTGAATATTATTTCTAAGTGTCCAACTGCTGACACGTCGAGACACTGTATCTACATGTGCTTTATTTTTTTTGCTGCGCAGTAAAAATTATATAAGTTTGAAATTTCTCTTCAAATACGCATTTCTGAACATAAGATTTTCTCAACGTTTATTATAACTTTATTTAAAAAAAAAACAACAACAACAAAATATACTGACTTTCTTAGAATAAATGGATGGTTTTACGTCATATTTTCGCACAAAATGGTACAGTCTCTCTATAACGGTGATCGATTACTCCGTGGGAAAGGGACTTGTGTGCTACACAAATATACCATCTAGTTATTGATCACCGTAAGGTAACGCTCGTATTTTATTTAAAACTAATATGAACGTGTTTGTACCAAACGACGTTTGCCCTATTAAAGTTTTCTGACCAGGAAATTTATATCAATGGTGAATAAACCTCTTACATAAATCCAAAATCAAATTTTCAAAATTATTTATTGTTTATGTTATATTCAACCTTTAAAGTAACCCAGACAATCAATGTTGAACTGTTATGCACTCTGTGCAACAAATAATTATTTAATACGAATACTTAGTTCGGTGACATTCTCTGGACAAAGTTCGTTGTAATTGCCAGGTCGTCGTCATCTGAACATAACGTTTGTTACGAGTACAATTGAATAATACAAATACTATTTCTAAATTCGTTGACATTGTTCTGGCCGCCATCTATTTCGTACGTACGGTGGCATAGAGGGGACATGAGAAATAGTTCATTTATCACGTGCGTACTTGATAGTTATAAACTATTTCTCATGTCCAACACAATAACTAGCACTAAGTTCCCTAACATTTTCTGATCGCCGACATCGTCACTCCTTTCTCCCCTAGGACTGGGCCGCCAGATACTGGGTTTCCCAAGGGGCGGCTAAAGCCAAGATGAACATCGGGGTGCCGCTGTACGGACGGACGTTCAAATTGCCATATGGACAGAGCGACCACACGGTCGGATGCACTGCCGCCGGCGCCGGTCAGGCCGGAACTTACACAGGGGAGGGCGGCTTTTACGCTTATTATGAGGTTCGTAAACTGATTACCGGTAGATATAGGCGGATTTAGCGCTGCTTTGAAATAATAGTCCATGGGCTAGTTTTAAAAACACATTCGGTGTTGACAAGTTTCGACATCATAATCATAATCATTGTTTTCCTTCCTTCTCATCATCACAATCATCCTCACCATCATCCTCATCAGCATCATAATCATCAGCAGCAGCAACAGCAGCATTATCAATATTATCCTCATCATCTACATCATCATCATCATCATTATCATCAGTATGGCATCATCATCATGCCATCACAATGAAATCTTGGAATTGACGCAGAACTCACAGGAAATGGTTACCAATTACATGTGAAGGGATTTTCTTACATGATCTTAGTGCCACACCCTGTTCTTCTTACAAGGATCCACGTCTAGAAAAGTTCTCAATAATATCGTATTAACATAATATATAACCTAGTGAAAAAAGACTGTAAAATCGCAAGGATCGATATTTAAAAGAAATTATTACATCATTTTTTAATAAAAGTTTGTTTTTATGTCGCCTGTGTCAGTTTACAAAGAGTTGGTAATATATATGACGTCACCAAACATAGTAGCTCTGAAGCCTTACCAATCATTTTCGATTTCCACTTTTCAAACCATGATATTTCCTCATCGACGCTCATGAGTCAGAATTATGAGAATTAAAAGTGACAAATAACAGTTGATGTATTTAATATCAATATGTGACCTGTGTCACAACTGTAAATAATCACTTTTTATGCAAAACGTGTCGCGATGATGGATTAGCGGTCGCTTGATTTAATTATTATGATAAATGCTAATCAGCTTCAGTCTGTTCTGGTGCATGTCATTACGTACAGGGACCATGTTGAAACAATTAAGTTTTTTTTCATTCCAATTGTATTTCTTTTCAAAACACAATATACATATTACATAAAATCAGTTTACAGTATAAAGTGTGTTTTACAATTTTTTTTTTATCTATACAACATAAAGAAAAAAGAAAAAATGTCTTTGAATAATATGCCCTTGTATAATGAAGAGAAAAAAAGTTTTTGCTAAGTTTAACATGAATGGGTTCGTAAAAAGATTAGATTTAAATAAAATAGGGTCCAGCGTGACAGGAAAAGTTTATACTTATTTTGTACGTGTGAAATAGTTTCCTCTAATTTTATTCGTATTCCAAGGACATTTTGAAACATATTTATATGTGGCACACTGTTTTCATTTTTACATTTAAATATGTAAAATTTTACAAACAAAATTATAAAATTAATGCAGTATGAATTCAGTTTACTAACAGTTTGAATATTACAAAATGATATGTTAGCATAATTCAAATCTAGCGTATCTCACATGCCCAACATGTCCTGTATACATTTTTGAAGGCATGTCCACAATATGCAACCTTTTTCGGGTTTTTCATCCCAGAGAAATTTAAAACTTATCGATTTCATTTGTTTAATGATGTTCTCGGGTGGATTCGGGAGAACAGTGAGAGGGTAAACTAGTTTTGGAAATACAAAACATTTTAAAACTGTAATTTTTCCCATTGGTGATAATTTCCATCTAAACGATGGAACATTTATTTATTTAAACAACTTTCAAATTATTTCATTTTAATTGGTATGTTAAGTTCGATTATTTCATCAGATTTATTACTAAAGTTGATTCCCAGAGCTGTGGCATGTCGGGAGTTCCAAATGAACTTCTTATGTTTACAGTATTGAATTTGACTTAATTTTAATGCACCCAATTTAAAAAATTTACATATGCTTTTGTTGAGTGTTAGACCCGATATTGATGCAAAGTTTTCGAATACATTTATTAAAGTTTCAAATGATTTTTGTGTGCCATCTTACATAAAGGATGCATCATCAGCGAACATTGATTGTTTAACGTGAACATTATGTATATTTATTCCTCTAATATTTTAATTTAAATCTATTTCTGCAGACAAGAGTTCTATGCATATAATGAATAGGTACGGAGATAATGGACAGCCTTGTCTGACACCTTTTTGTATGTTGAAAAACTCTGAAAACTGGCCATTATTTGTTACACATGACATTGCATTACGATAAAAAGCTTTACCCAATGTATTGTGTGTTGACTAAACTGAAAGGTGTCAAGTATTTTAAACATAAAATCATGATCAATGCTGTAAAATGCCTTATTAAAGGCAGAAAGGAATATAAGACCAGGTTCATTGGTATCAATTGCCTTTTCAATTATTTCTTGTAATATTCTAACGTTTTATTCTAACGTTTTCTCCGATAAATCTCCCTTTAATAAATCCAGTCTGGTTTATACTAATAATAGTGTCTAAAAGTGGTTTAATCCGATTGGCTATTGCTTTAGACGCAATTTTATAATCAACATTTAAAAGTGAAATAGGTCTCCAGTTATCAATCAACAAAGTGTCTTTTCCAGATTTTGGTAATAAAGTAGGAATGCTTTGTTTTTGTAGTTCTGTTAAGTTATTGTTGTCAAGCGAATATTTGAGCGACGACACTACATATTGTTTAATGTCGTTCCAAAATATTTTATAAAAATAAGCAGATATACCATCTGAACCAGGACTTGTATTGTTTTTCATTTCTTTTAAGGCGTTAGCACATTTCGTATTCTGATAAGTACCTATTTTCATTTTCAACTTGCTCCAAATTTATTTTATTCATTGAAAATAATTATATTTTTGTTTTTCTTATATAATTTTTCATAGAATGATTTAACATTTGTTAATATTGAAACTTGGTCTTTTAAAATTTCATTTTCATTCGTTTAAGTTGATGCATAGTTTTCGTATCTGATCGTTTCTTTTCAAGATTGGAAAAATATTTAGATTTTTTTTTCTGAACCTTCGACCCATTGGGCTTTTGTTCTAAGTAGTATATCTTTTATATTTTGTTCGATCAAATCATTTAAATCTCTTGCGCCAACTTTAAATCGTTTTGTTTAAATATATAACCAGGTTCACTAGTAAGGTCTTGTTCTTGTTGTGATATTTTAGTTTGTAGTATCATTTCTTGTTTTTGTTTATTTTTTTATTTTACACTTGGGTATTTAATTGTTACGTCCCTATTGGTTCCTTTTTAATTTTCCCAAAGCGTATTTGGATTTACCTCAATATTTATTTGAGCTATTTCTGTTATCGATGACTTAATTTGGGTTTGGTATTCTTGTTCGAGTAAGTGTGAATTATTTATTTTGAAGTAGCCCTGGCCATTTTTCGTTGTTTCTATTTCAAGTCGTATGCATACTAGTGAGTGATCAGATTTTAAGCCTGGTGCTATGTTACAATATGTAATGAAATTTATTATATTCCACGTAACTAAAAAATAATAAAGTCTGCAAAATATTGGAGGGTTAGTGTTTGAGTGCCAAGTATAAACATTTTTGTCAGGATTGTGAAGTCGCCAAATTTTACATAAATCATAACTTGCAATGAGCTCATTTATTTTCTTGATACATTTTTTTATTAGTATCTAGCCTTCCATTTAGTTTGTCAGCTTTATGATAAATCACCGTATTAAAAATTAAGTTTTTTTCGGCGTAGCTGTCTAACCCAGCACTTGGCCTTTCGTGATATTCAATCAAATGCTGTGAAAATTTCCCTCCAGTAGTCCCGAATGAATAAATCCTAATATTGCATCGGCTTATTTGAAAATATTCTGGTAAAAAAGAAGGGGTTCAATATACCAACACTATAAAGGATAGATTCCTATCAAGTTATGAATACTGATGTCTAATCTTATAATGATAATACACAGTTCGCATTAAATGATATCTTTCATATATTTATAGCAAAGCTATTAAAATATTATACAGGTAATTTGTTTATTATAGAGCAATAAATTTGTCCTTTTGCTACAATGTAAATCAGTACAATTCGGACATGTTGTTTTTAGTCTTGTTAAAGACCGCTTAAAAGTTACTTAAACAAATTTTAAATAAAATTGTACCGATTTCTTATTCTTCAGGTGTGCAAGAAATTGCAGGGCGGCGCCACGAAGTACTACGAACAGGAGCAGAAGGTGCCCTACTTCGTGGACGGTGACCTCTGGTGCGGCTATGACGACCCGGACAGCTTGAAGCTTAAGGTACGTCGCCACAGTGGATACGATTCTCGATAAATTCAGCACGCAAACATGAAAAGGTTTTGCATTAGTATTATGTAGAATTAACTAGGCAGCTTTGAGTTGTATTGCCAGTGCCTTCTGTCTGTTTTTTGTAGACAACATATCCCTTTGTCGACGTAACACCAGTAGTAGATAGTTAACACAGTCATATTAGTTGCTTTTAATGCGTTCTATACAAAGAGTGTGACGTCACTGCTTTCGTCTTACCCCTATACTAAGAACTAATAACTAACCATATTTAGCTAAAATTTAATGTACATACACTAAGATATAGTGAGCGGAGGAAATAAATAATTTCCAAACAAGCACGATGTCCCTAAAGTCTTATTAAAATCATGGTTAAACATGATAAATATATCATCATCATTACCTTCAAAACATCAAAGCATTGTGCTTATAAATGTTCTTGCAATAAAATGCGTTTTAATTGCGCTGTCATGCAGTTTCTACGTTCACTTTCGAACACTGTTTACAAGTCAACACATAGAGATAAACACTTTTCTATTATTGAAAAAAACCGGCGGATTATATTTTCAAATTGAATTAAATGATGCACAGATTGAGACCTTGAACCCAGTTACGTCCTACAAGACTGTATGACGATGTTTGCAAATGTTTAAAGGAAGCGTCTCATGCATCAGTTGGCGCCATATTAAAATAGTGCTGGCCCATCATGCACAGCGCGAAATCACACAGGTTAGTCGAGAAGCGGTGGACACAATGGCTTTAAATATGTATTCAAATTTTTAAACAATTAAGACATACATGTATATACATTATCTTATATAATTACAGTATCTTGTTTAGGTTAATTAGGTAAAAATGCCGCGTTTTGCGAAGTGGACATGTTTGGTTTAGTCCACGAATGCATGTGAACTAACTAAACCAATCAGTTAATTAGGTCTAACAATCATGTTACATGTATAAGGTCATCTTTCACCGTGTTATCAAACCAGTCAAATAAAAAAATGATAGTTTGCTTTGACATTGTTTTAGAACAAACAACAACATATTTTGCGAAAGACATACTTTGTCCAGAACGCGGGTAAACAGTCCACCCAATTCCTTGGTTATCGTATACCACTGTAATGCACCTATCAATGTTTTGGTGGGGAGTGGCGGGCATATACTGGACTTTAGACTGACAGTGATTCCCGACAGGCCGGAATTTGACACGCCGAATGATTTCGGGTCCCGGGAAATATACTTTGGTCGGATTTTAGATTTAGGTAATATTGGGCCCACGGGACATTTGATACGTCTGCTGCTGTGGGGATTTAGACAAACATGCTTGACTCTAGGGTAGGGTATTAGACCCCCAAAAATAAAATTAGCCAAATTCCCTTGTGAAATCCCGCCGCCCCCCCCCCCCCTGGCAAAAATATTGATAGATGCATAACCTAGTATAAGTATCAAATTTTGCGAAGAACCACGATGTGGAGCACAATAGTTCAGTTCTAAAGAGATGGTGTGTGAAATAGACTGTCGAAGTGCAAGTGTCAAGTCCTGAAATGTGGTTCGAGCCTGATTGATAATCAACGAGTTTTTGGTCACCACATGTTACAGAGCATGAAGACATCTCTTAACCTTCTGGCAAACATCGAGAATGAGTTTTTATGTTGCAAAGCACGATTTACACGCCCTTTAATTGGTATGATTAATCAGTGTATTTATTAATGACGCATTCACGTGATATGGTAAAATACAAACGCAATGATCAACAATAACAACAACAACCGCAGAGACAGAATTCATAGGTTTGTTGCCCTTTCGATGGGTGTGTCAATACTTTGCCGTAAAAGCGGAAAGTGGGGTCCCGGATCAGCCTGTGCGAACTGCACAGACTGATCCGGGACGTCACTATGCTCATGCATTAAGCCCGGTTTTTCCACGACACGCCTTATATATATATTTCAAAATTCATATGTCGAGAAAAAAAAGTAAAAGAAGATTGAAAGTTATTTTACCTCACCCCCCCCCCCCCCTCCAGATTTGTTGGAGACGTAAGCGGAAACCAAAATTATTTTTTTTGGGCCTAAATTACCATATTAATGACCCCAGCATTATCCTTATATTAAGGTAGAAAGGTCCTAATGACTTCGGAAATACTCGCGAAATATCGGTTAACTTCGGCCCATTCGCCACTAACCGAAAATCTAATCGATCTGATCCGAAACAGAAATTATGTTCGCGAAATAAACATTACTTTTAGAATATTGAGTCATTTTCAATTAAATGTGTTAAATAAATGCTTATTTGTGTTTAAAGATGAAAGTAAAAATGTAGTTTGAAGAAAAACAAGGTACTTTGGCATGGGAAATACCTTCAAATGACGTCATTGTTGGGAATTTCTGTTTACATTTAATCATGACATTTTTCGCGATATGTCTGGTGTATTTCATTACACTAAAGTTAAAATAGTTATAAATAAACGTCCAAGGAGTATTGGCATTATTGAGCATAATTATTCGTATATAAAAACATATCTGCGTGAAGGAGATACGTGCTCCTTGCTGTGAAATAACATTCATTCAGACCAAAAACTTGGAAAAACAGACAGTCGAGATGGGTGGAGAGCGGGATGTCGGGTGATCAAGTTTGTCGTTCTGTTGGATAATTAAAAATACTGTTCATTGTTTAAACTTGGACCTATTTAATTGAGGAATTTTGACGAAATCTACTGCTGTAAAAAACATACGAAAATAATGTTTCGGCGAAATGATGAGAATGGTCTAAGAGACACCTTTTTATCAAAAACAGTGACATTTTACCAATAGTCACAAGCTCCAAGAAGAGTCTTGATGAAGTTATGACAAAGATTTGCCTTTTTTTTGGAGCTCTTGTTAACCCAATGTAATGAAAATGTCAATTGAATTTTTTGAAACACACACTTATAAAAAATGTTTATTATTTTTCTGAATTTGGTAACCAAGGACATGTGAACATCAGCTAGTTACATTCGTATTTAAAATGTTTACACAAAACACTATTCCTTTAACATTAATGCAAAAATAATTTAATATCGATACTGCTATTAGATTATAATTAGAAGAGAAAAAAATATTTTAACATAGAAGGAAAATATTTGCTTTTTTACTTGTCTTATTTTTCATAATTTTCATTTTGTTTTTGAATAACATAGGGTTGCTTTACTTCAAATGTTATACCTTGAGATTTTTGTGGTGAACCTATGTCAATTTATACCCTTTTCCTCTCAGATAAGGTTATATTAGATTTTGGTATTACTGATTTTGACATACTATGAAATAAAAGTTTTACAAAATACTAAAATTGGTGTTAGGTGTATTTTTACTGTAATAAAATATGTTGTTTTTTACCATATGCTTAGCCAAATTTAATGTCATAAGTATGGTTGGTCAACTTTAGTACTTATGTTTGTTATACTTTTTCATAAGATACATATTTAACGTATAAATTAAAGCTATTCTGGAATAAATAAAATACATTTTGACAATATGTCAGTCATTTTTGTAAGTGTATCCCATCAACATTTTTGGTTGAAGTAGAAAAATGAGGGGTTATAACAAAAATCGCATTTTTGTCAATACGTGTGCTTATATTTTGTTTATATTTCACAGTTAAGTCTCATAATAGATTTAATGATCAAAGATAATAAAAAAGTCAAGGTCTGAAAAAAGTCCCATTAGGGGCTTTCTACCTTAAGGATATCAATAGTTGGTATATTAGTTGATTTCAGTTTATTTAGTCCATTACTGTAGCTTTGTTTAAATCCTAGTGGCATTTACATCTCAGTTAATGAAAGTCTAGCTAATAAGCACCTTGCACTCGATAAAAATTCACCACACACTGTATGTATGCTTTCCACAGGTGGACTACATAAAGCAGAGCGGGTTCGGCGGCGTCATGGTTTGGGCCCTTGACCTGGACGACTTCTCCGGCATGTGCGGCCAGGGCAAGTACCCGCTCCTGCGCGCCATCAACGACGAACTCAACGCCAACGGGCCCGTCGCCACCTTCCCGCCCTATACCAACCCACCCGCGACGCAGCCGCCAACTACTCAGTAAGTTATTACGTAAGTTTAGTACCGCGAGTTTTAAATTTTGTGACGTCATATCGTCTGTGATCGTAACAAGAATTTTTAGTAGGTTATGACGTCATTTAATCACTGCCAGTAAGTTATGGCGTCATTCAGTTGCTGCTATTAAGTTATGACGTCATTAAGGTGCTGTGCTGAATGTATGGTATGACGTCATATAAGCGATGTCAGTAAATTATGGCGTCGTATAAGTACGGCCAGTTAGTAATGACGTCGCATTAGCACGGTCAGTAAGTTATTACGTCATATAACGCTGCCAGATAGTTATGACTTCATATAAACGCCGCCAGTTAAATCACGTCAAACAAGTACACGCAATATGAATTGATGCATACTGGACATTTCTAATAATTACGACATGTGTTCTCTACTAATTGTCAGAAACGTTCACTTATTCATGTATCATTGTATCTAGGCCCACAACGCCCATTGTCTGGTGGACCAACCCACCACCTGTGACCACCACCCAGGCGCCTATGCCTACAACCAGTGTGACCACCACCCAGGCGCCTATGCCTACAACCAGTAAGTCTCCGAGTGTGGGGCTTGTAGGTTTAGCCATTTAAACACGCACTTGCGAAAATTCTCGTGTACGGTTGAAATTTTGCAATTTAAGGTGTTGCAGCGAGGTGTAAAACAGACATAATAATTTACGAACACTTTTGACACGTGTAAGAAAAGAAACAGACATTTGTGTTAATGTATACGTATTTTTCAAAGTAAATACAACAAAACGAAATAATTTAACATAAAGTCATAAATACTGACACACATACTTGTTTTTCATCTTTTATGCTTTTCGCAAAGTGCCACCCATGCTTTACAAGTTACTTTATTACCTCTACAACAATATGAAACAAAGTCAAAAATAAACACTGTCGTCTTGTAAAGACAATGCCGTACTGTACTGCTTGGCAGACGACATCCGACCGCTGTATTTGGTAGAAAAGTACGGAAGGCCGTTATGCCATTTATATTAAGTATTTCCTTGAATTCATTTTCTGGAAACTTCCATTTTTTGTGATTTATTTTTCATTTCGTTTTCTTGAGACTTCCCTGTTCGTGATTAGTTTTCATTTCATTTCCTTGAAACTTAAATTTTCGTGTTTCTTGTGTGTTTTTTTTTCTTACCATTGTTTATATATTTGTTTGTTTTCATAGTACTTTTACCGTTCTCACATGAGTTACACTGCACGAAATCAAGATTTTAATTTTGCAAGTTCACATTTCAGTAAAATCAACTTTTTAGGATTTCAGTCTTAACTTCATTACTTCGAAACACGCAATTTATCGTAAAATCTTCACTGAACTTTTTTGTTAATATTTTCTTTTCGGAGTGAGTTTTACTTGTTAATAAGATTGATAAGCTATTTCTGTCACGACCAGGATTTCGTATAAATTAAAATAGTCTCAATCAATTAAAACATTTATCACAAAACATGTATACCGTCGAACACGAACACGCTAGTCGTTGGGATCAGGCCAGTGTTATCCGACAACCAGTATATGTGAATAAGGCGTGCCTTATGAATATTCAATTTACAAAAAAAACGCTTGCTGGGGTGCAAGCGTCTGGTTGAAATTGAGTGGTTAACAACTACTAACATTTAATTTTTGGTGTTATGATATATACTTTTAGGTTTTCGTTGCGATTGCAAACCCTGACTGGTGTCAGGACGGGTTATATTTTTTAAATAATTATTCCTATTATATTTGCAAAGATAACAGTGCTAGATATATTGGTGTTATCACACAATTATATTTTTTGACGATTAAAAATAGTTATACCTTTGTGAAAAATGAAGATATATAATACGTATTACTTAATCGAAAAAGGCTTTACGATTAACTATATACGCACTGCATTTGGTTGAGCATTTTCCGTACGTGCAGAGCAAAAATCACAACAATATTCCCAATTTTGAGTAGAACTGAGCCACCCTGATCAAGAAAAATGTCTTTAGCTAACTCATTTTTTATAAGATCAAAGACTTTTATAGCATATTAACCGTGGTCATCGGTCGTACTTCTTAAACAATCGTTGCCGGTTGCTTTCTTTGTTAGCGACGCTCCATTCGCGTGCTGAGCCTTCCTCATACGTAATAAAGTTACTATGATTATGCATGGTTAAAGATAATTATGCATGTGTGTAATTCGTAAACAAAATATACCACGAATTGGTAAGTCCGACCGTTCGAGCGAGCTTGCCAATCTATGGCCGGTATTATCGTCGGAATACTATCGAGACTAATTCCATTAAACGAGCTCTAATACACGTTTATGCAATTTATACGAGATCAGAAACATGTGTCACCCTATGCTTATTCTCAACAATGCCAAATTTGCAACCTTAAGCATTTATTAACTTAACAATATGTAATTATGTATCAATATTCTCTGCATAAATGTGTATGTTTTAAAATCGCCTGTCAGTCCGCGCCAGTATAAGTGTATGTGCATGTCAGTCTGTGTGGATTTAAATACGAGTTATTAATGACATTCAGTCTGTGCATCCGATGTTCTAAGGGCTATACTGATATGTGTATTGGACTGCTTCGACGACAACCAGTTGGCGTAGGAAAAGATCGAGTCAATGCTCAAGAGTTCTTAGGGCTATAGTGACATGTATTGGACTACTTGGACGACAACCAGTTTCGTAGGTCATAATCTAGTCTGGATGTCATGGTTACAAAAGGCTATAGAGACTTGAGTACTGGACTACTTGGATGACAACCAGTAGGCGTAGCTCATGATATAGTCTAGGTGTCAGGGGTACTACGGGCCAGAGTGACATGTGACAGGTATACTGGACTACATGGACGACAACCAGTTGCCGTATGTTCGAATGCATTCTGGATGTCAGGGGTACTATTGTGTACTAGACTACTTGCACGACAACCAGTTGGCGTAGCTCATGTACTAGTCTTGGTGTCAGGGGTACTACGGGCCATAGTGACATGTGACAGGTGTACTGGACAACATGGACGACAACCAGTAAGCGTAGGTCACGATCTAGTCTGGATGTTAGGGGTACTTAGGGCTATAGTAACATATGTACTGGATTTATTGGACGACATCCAGTTGGCGTAGGTGCTAATGCAGTCCTGGCGTAATGTTCTAAGGGCTATAGTGACATATGAAGTGGACTACTTGGACGATAACCAGTTGCGGTAGGTCATGATCTAGTCTGGATGTCAGGGGTACTTAGGGCTATAGTAGCATATGTACTGGATTTATTGGACGACAATCCTAAGATTTGTGATTTCCTACGTTTATCAAGTTTGGTTTTTTATATATAAAAAAAAACCTCGATAGATGTTGATGAAACTTTTTGGGTTTGTAAGTATGACCTTGACTGACAAAAGCCGCCCAAAATTTCCGTGTTGGGTAAAGGTCATCAAGGTCATAAAGGTCACCAACTTTAGAGCGTAAAAAATACCACAAATCTTTTACCCTTCCGGGAAAACGCGACGTCGTTGAGGGTCGCAAATGTTCAGGGGGATCATACCCTAAAACCCAGGTCAAGGTCAATAGTCGATCTTCTGAAATGAAAATTTCGATTTCTAGGGGTCTCCTGGAGTTACAGTGCTTCTAGACTTGCACGATCAGACTGAGTCAATTTGAGATGACCTTTATGAAGGTCACGTGACCCCAACAATATGGGTACCGTTGGAAAGGACTGACTTTGCCCTTTAACATGCAAAAAGAATTTTGGAAATCGGACAATCCATTCAGGTGTTATGGCCCTTTACGCTAACCCTAACTATGTTTTTTGGCTTTTTTACGCTCAAACGACTGGGGTAACTCTCTAGCTTCTATATTATGATATCTAGATTCCTGATATCTTATGCAAAGATAGACCGCATTGAGACCTATAGCGTAAGGGTTTTCCGACCCGGGGTAAGGGGGGTAATAAGAGAGTAATTGCCCTTGAAAACATCTTCTTTTTTTTTTACGTCTACCACGGGCACTTTGACACGTTCTCCATTTTTTATTTCTAAATTTATGCTAAAGAAAGTTATATGTGCAGAATCACAATTAAATTGTCTGTCAAATGGTAATTTTTGTCAAAATATAGGTGAAATAGTGAAAAATCTATTAAGCGTAGAAGTCGTCCGAGACCGGATTTTGCGGTAACAAACCACTAAAAGAGAAAAAATATCCCCCCCCCCCAGAAGTACTATAACGCAAACGAATGCACAAGAACCATATATCCCATTGAAAAGGTAATAAAAAATTAGGCAGAAAATCGAAAAAAATTATTAGAAAATGTTGTATGGTATTCGAGATATGACCGAAAAAAACTTGTTTTACTGTTTTTCGACCCTATTTTTTCATTTAATTTTTTTTTTCAGCTTAATGGTTATAAATAAGTGTATATAATTAATATTTTGCGGTAGAAAAAAGTATACCTGAATTTTTGATGTGCAATTTAGGGTGCTGGGATCACTGGGGTTAAGTTAGAGAGGCTTAAAGTGGGGGTCTCTGAGAAAATAAGCGGTTTTTGCTGATTTTTCACGTTTTTTGACATTTAAACTTTAATATCAGCAAAAGTTCTGAATATATTTCTTTGAAACTTGGAATATATATTGGGTATTGTATATTTGAATTTTTAAACTAAAATTTGCGGGTCTGTGTGTTCCTGGGGTAATGTTAGGAATTTTCAAAGGGACCACCCCTATGCCGATTTTAATGAACAAAGCCGAAACATGAAAAAATAGTCACTATTTAGCACTATTATACAGACATAGTACATACAAACCATAGGTACCAGAGAAAAGGAAATTAAAAATGAGGTATAAATTCGAAAACAGATTAAAAAAAAATAATGAAAATTGTGGTAGATATGAGTGAAAAACGGATTTTGTTGAATGTTTGTACGCATTTTTTAGCATTTTTTTTTTTTTTTCACCCGGTAATTCTTTAAATAAAATTCTGAATTTTTGCATGCTGGTACAGAAAAGCAAGACAAACAATCTGATACCTAGAATGAAGTAGTAAACCTTATGTGGGTCGAGTAATGATGTCTGGAAAAGGTCAAATATTGTGAGCGTAAAAAATCGCTCTGACACGTATCACATTTAGAGCTGTTGTTTTTTTACCCAAAAGGACCGTTATATTGCAAAAATAACATCGGATTCGTATTCAGCATGGTATTCTAACACAGATATCAATATTTCACCTCATTTTATCGCTTTCACCGGTTTAACCCAAATTTCACCCTGATGCATCATGGTGAATTTGGGTTAAATCGTCGAATGTCAAGGTCACCACTCAAACTTTGGTCTTTATGTTAGGATACCTCTGTGATTACGAATCTGTGGTCCCTTTTTATGTTGACCAACCGTTTCTCTAAAAATTAGGGGGTTAGTGCAGCCCACCCGAAGCCTTTATTACGCTCAAAAATCGCGATTTTCTATCGTTCAATTTGACTCATAGTGTCGTATATTAGTCAGATACACGCGTTAAAACTATTTCTGTTTCAATTTTAGCGTTACTTTACTCATAAATCACTCAACATTATATATGTTATATGAACATTATATGTGCGCCCAAGAGCATTATATGGGCCGGATTATAAACCAGTTAGGGAATGCCCTATTGACATAATGAGTAATAATAAACGTGGTGCAAAATCGGAAACAGCCAATCACTATTAATAATGCTAGACTCTTAGGTGCCTAACATACAGTGAAATGTCACTGAAATAGCTTCTGTAAAGAGGGATTTTGTCCCTGTAATGATACCCTACTCAATAAAAATGTGTTTGGATTTTGTTTTTCACAATTACTTGACTTTATACGCATGATTGTAGTATTTTCTTACAGCTATAAGAAATACGAAAGTGATTTATATAAGGGAGTCTATGTCGGTTTGAACAACCTATTAAAAAAATCTGCAATTTAATGTAGGGTCATAACACGGTAAAAAATTTTGTGGACACACTATATAAGAGCAATGCATATAATGCCTAAATATTGCTTTCACATGGCCAAGAGGCTGTTATGTTATTATTTGCAGGAAGATACAGGCCTATTTGAATGAAATATAATTGGATATATTTGTCGGTGAGTACCAAATCATAAAAAAATCTGCGGTCAATTTTTGTGTGGACACAGTACATAAGAACAATGCATATAATGCCTTTAAACTTTTGCACATTCAATCCTAACTGGGCGTCAGAAATCACGGTTTGAGCGTAAAAAATCCAAATGATCCTCATAATCTAGTCTGGGTGTCAAGGGAACTTAGGGCCATAATGATGTGTACTGCACAACTTGGACGATAACCAGTTGGCGTAGGCGATAAATCCTGCCTAATGTTCTTAGGGCCAAAGTGACAGGTGTACTGGACTACATGGACGACAACCAGTAAGCGTAGGTCACGATCTAGTCTGGATGTCAGGGGTACTTGGGGCTATAGTAACATATGTACTGTATTTATTGGACGACAACCAGTTGGCGTAGGTGCTAATGCAGTCCTTGCGTAATGTTCTAAGGGCTATAGTGACATATGAAGTAGACTGCTTGGACGACAACCAGTTGGCGTAGGTCAGTAGTCATTGGTCTACGTATAACACACAACATTGGCTGATATTATATTGTGGGCAACGAATAAGCCAATATATATCTATTCATGCCTTTCGTTGTGGTAAATATAATCCCGAAGTACATGCGTTTGCCTATATAAAACGCACTACCTTGAAATGGTTATGTTCGGGTATCGATCAGCCAATATGTATAACAATGATTTTTCGTTGTTGTAAATATAATGCATCAGTACATTCGTTGGCCTTCATATTACACCCTACCTGGGCTGATATGGTTATATGTTGGTTCATCGGTCAGCCAATTTAAATAATAACCATGATTTTCGTTATTGTGAATATAATTCACCAGTACGTGCATTGGCCTACATATAACACACCACCTAGGCTGATATGGTTATTATTTTCGGCAACGATAAGCCAATATACACGTATCACCCTATTTCCTTTACCGCAAGTATAATCATCCATCAGTGAGTCCGTATGCTTACATGGAACACACTAGCTTGATGGTTTGGTGATATTCTGCATTGATCAGCTTATACGAGTGCATTAGATGGGATACATTTAACACTACGTTGGTTGATGTGATCAAAATTATTTATGACATAGGTCAGACAATATATATAATGACTATCTTTGACCTTTGGTGTCAATATACTTAATGAACAAACATCGTAAGCCTACATTTAACACATAATGGCACCATGGTGACAAAACAAAGAAAAATAAGTTTGCAATGTTTTATTGATGAATATAGCAATTTATTGAAAAGATATACTGTTTATACCATTTGCAATAAATCTGCATAACTAAATTATCTAGTTCGAAAAATGCCAATACAACGTTTTATTGAAACAAGAGCTGTCCATGATGGCCCTATATCGCTCACCTGACCAATGTATTTTCTACAGGCTGGAACTATTTTGAAATCAACAGCAGTATTATTAGAACATGTGTCAAGCCAAATATCTGACCTCAAGTCATTGTGGCTTTGGAGAAGAAGAATTTTGAAATTTTACAATATTTATATAAAGAAAACCCCCAGGGTGTGGCCTCTTTGGACCCCAGGCAGATGAATTGAATAAACTAATTAGAGGACCATTATACGATGTTATATACCAAATGTTAAAATTCTAGCGATGCTATTTTAGAGGAGAAGTTATTTTCTGAATAAGCCAGGTGACCCTGTGGCAGGGCATGAGTTGAACAAACTTTGTAGAGGACCACTATTAAACGGGTGGGGGGGGGGGGGTGGTTTCTCATTTTCATTTTTACCCCAGTGGCATTATTTGAACAATCTTGGTAAATGTCCACCGGACAATTTTTATGCAAAATATCTATGTTCTAGGCCTTGTGTTTTCAGAGAAGAAGATATTTGAAGTTTTTACTATATACATATAAGGAAAACAGATTGGCCCCCAGGGCGGGGCTAAATTTTGACCCCAGGGGCATTATTTCAACAATATTGCTAGAGGTCCACTGGATTATGTTCCATACCAAATATCTATGTTCTAGGCCTTGTGGTTTAAGAGGAGAAGATTTTTGAAGTTTTTACTATATACATATAAGGAAAAGACATTGGCCCCCAGGGCAGGGCTAACTTTTACCCTAGGGGAATAAATTGAACAATCTTGGTAGAGGTCCACTTGACAATGTTCCATACCAAATATCAATGTTCTAGGCCTTGTGGTTTTAGAGAAGAAGATTTTTGAAGTGTTTACTATACACATATAAGGAAAACACATTCGCCCCCAGGGCGGGGCTATTTTTGACCCTAGGGGAATAAATTGAACAATCTTGGTAGAAATCCACTAGATGATGTTTCATGCCAAATATCTTTGCTCTAGGCCTTGTGGTTTCAGAGAAGAAGATTTTTGAAGTTTCTACTATATACATATAAGGAAAACAAATTGGCCCCCAGGGCCGAGCTAAATTTTGACTCAGGGGCATAATTTGAACAATCTTGGTAGAGGTCAACTAGACGATGTTTCATGCCAAATATCTATGCTCTAGGCCTTGTTGTTTCAGAGAAGAAAATTTTAAAAGTTTTCACTATATACATATAAGGAAAACCCATTTACCCCCAGGGTGGGGCAAATTTTGACCCCAGGGGCATAATTTGAACAATCTTGGTAGCAGTCCACTAGATGATGTTTCATGCCAAATATCTAAGCTCTAGGCCTTGTGGTTTCAGAGAAGAAGATTTTTGAAGTTTTTACAATATACATATAAGGAAAACACATTAGCCCCCAGGGTGGGGCTAATTTTGACCCCAGAGGCATCATTTGAACAATCTTGGTAGAGGTCCACCAGATGATGTTTCATGCAAAATATCTAAGCTCTATGCCTTGCGGTTTCAGAGAAAAAGATTTTCCTTTTGGTTGCCATGGCAACCAGAGTTATGCATGGAATGCAATTCTTTGAACAACTTTGAAAGAGCTTCATGCCAGGAACATTCCTGCCAAGTTTGAGCAAGGTTGGCCCAGCGGTTTAGGAGGAGATGTTGTTTAAGTTAAAATGTTGACACACGACGGACGACGCACGACACACGACGACTGACAAATACCGGTCACAATAGCTCACCATGAGCACTTTGTGCTCAGGTGAGCTAAAAACAAATATTGAAGTAAGCACTTAAAAAATCAGTTCACAAGATGTGCTGTATAGACTCTTGAAGGAAAGAAAAAAAATATTTTTTTTGTTTGTTTCAAAGATACTGTATGCGAGTACAAACATGTGGTCAAGCAATCATAATAAAAATGAAAAAATACACTTATTAATTCTAACTGGTAAAAAGTCACATAAAAAAGGAAACTTTATAATAAATGTATTAATCTTATTTATATATTTTATAACAATAACATGATATATATGATCTAATAATAACATTATTGTTACATATGATCACAATAATAAAATATGATGTTAATAATAGCAGTTATAAAAATATAAACACATGATTTCAGAAAAAAACTATTGAGATTTAAGAAACTTAAATTATTGGAAACTACCAGTGTCTAAGTATAATCTTAATGCCTTATATAAATACAAATACATTCTGTATGGAATTATTTAAATATATATAACTAATGTTTTCAGTTTAAAGAAATCCATCACATCATTCGACAAAAATGGTAAACCTATCAAATTTGTTTTCATTTAACAAGGCCACTAGTCTGGATGACAGGCATTCTACGGGCCATAGTGACATATGTACTGGACTACTTGGACGACAACCAGTAGGCGTAGGTCATGATCTAGTCTGGATGTTAGGGTTCCTCATGGCTATAGTAACATATGTACTGGATTTATGGACGACAACCAGTTGGCTTAGGTGCTAATGCAGTCCTTGCCTCATGTTCTTAGGGCCATAGTGACATGTGTACTGGACTTATTACACGACAACCAGTTGGCGTAGGTCACGATCTAGTCTGGATATCAGGGGTACTTAGGGCTATAGTAACATATGTACTGGACTACTTGGACGACAACCAGTTGGCGTAGGTCATGATCTAGTCTGGATATCAGGGGTACTTAGGGCCAGAGTGACATGTGTACTGGACTACTTGGACGACAACCAGTAGGCGTAGGTCATGATCTAGTCTGGATGTTAGGGTTCCTCATGGCTATAGTAACATATGTACTGGATTTATTGGACGACAACCAGTTGGCGTAGGTGCTAATGCAGTCCTTGCCTCATGTTCTTAGGGCCATAGTGACATGTGTACTGGACTTATTACACGACAACCAGTTGGCGTAGGTCACGATCTAGTCTGGATATCAGGGGTACTTAGGGCCATAGTGACATGTGTACTGGACTACTTGGACGACAACCAGTTGGCGTAGGTCATGATCAAGTCTGGGTGTCAGGGTTCCTCATGGCTATAGTAACATATGTACTGGATTTATTGGACGACAACCAGTTGGCGTAGGTGCTAATGCAGTCCTTGCCTCATGTTCTTAAGGCCATAGTGACATGTGTACTGGACTTATTACACGACAACCAGTTGGCGTAGGTCACGATCTAGTCTGGATATCAGGGGTACTTAGGGCTATAGTAACATATGTACTGGACTACTTGGACGACAACCAGTTGGCGTAGGTCATGATCTAGTCTGGATATCAGGGGTACTTAGGGCCATAGTGACATGTGTACTGGACAACTTGGATGACAACCAGTTGGCGTAGGTCATGATCTAGTCTGGGTGTCAGGGTTCCTCATGGCTATAGTAACATATGTACTGGATTTATTGGACGACAACCAGTTGGCGTAGGTGCTAATGCAGTCCTTGCCTCATGTTCTTAGGGCCATAATGACATGTGTACTGGACTTATTACACGACAACCAGTTGGCGTAGGTCACGATCTAGTCTGGATATCAGGGGTACTTAGGGCCATAGTGACATGTGTACTGGACTACTTGGACGACAACCAGTTGGCGTAGGTCATGATCAAGTCTGGGTGTCAGTGTTCCTCATGGCTATAGTAACATATGTACTGGATTTATTGCACGACAACCAGTTGGCGTAGGTGCTAATGCAGTCCTTGCCTCATGTTCTTAGGGCCATAGTGACATGTGTACTGGACTACTTGGACGACAACCAGTTGGCGTAGGTCATGATCAAGTCTGGGTGTCAGGGTTCCTCATGGCTATAGTAACATATGTACTGGATTTATTGGACGACAACCAGTTGGCGTAGGTGCTAATGCAGTCCTTGCCTCATGTTCTTAGGGCCATAGTGACATGTGTACTGGACTTATTTCACGACAACCAGTTGGCGTAGGTCACGATCTAGTCTGGATATCAGGGGTACTTAGGGCTATAGTAACATATGTACTGGACTACTTGGACGACAACCAGTTGGCGTAGGTCACGATCTAGTCTGGATATCAGGGGTACTTAGGGCCATAGTGACATGTGTACTGGACTACTTGGACGAAAACCAGTTGGCGTAGGTCATGATCTAGTCTGGATATCAGGGGTACTTAGGGCCATAGTGACATGTGTACTGGACTACTTGGACGACAACCAGTTGGCGTAGGTCATGATCAAGTCTGGGTGTCAGGGTTCCTCATGGCTATAGTAACATATGTACTGGATTTATTGGACGACAACCAGTTGGCGTAGGTGCTAATGCAGTCCTTGCCTCATGTTCTTAGGGCCATAATGACATGTGTACTGGACTTATTACACGACAACCAGTTGGCGTAGGTCACGATCTAGTCTGGATATCAGGGGTACTTAGGGCCATAGTGACATGTGTACTGGACTACTTGGACGACAACCAGTTGGCGTAGGTCATGATCAAGTCTGGGTGTCAGTGTTCCTCATGGCTATAGTAACATATGTACTGGATTTATTGCACGACAACCAGTTGGCGTAGGTGCTAATGCAGTCCTTGCCTCATGTTCTTAGGGCCATAGTGACATGTGTACTGGACTACTTGGACGACAACCAGTTGGCGTAGGTCATGATCAAGTCTGGGTGTCAGGGTTCCTCATGGCTATAGTAACATATGTACTGGATTTATTGGACGACAACCAGTTGGCGTAGGTGCTAATGCAGTCCTTGCCTCATGTTCTTAGGGCCATAGTGACATGTGTACTGGACTTATTTCACGACAACCAGTTGGCGTAGGTCACGATCTAGTCTGGATATCAGGGGTACTTAGGGCTATAGTAACATATGTACTGGACTACTTGGACGACAACCAGTTGGCGTAGGTCACGATCTAGTCTGGATATCAGGGGTACTTAGGGCCATAGTGACATGTGTACTGGACTACTTGGACGAAAACCAGTTGGCGTAGGTCATGATCTAGTCTGGATATCAGGGGTACTTAGGGCCATAGTGACATGTGTACTGGACTACTTGGACGACAACCAGTTGGCGTAGGTCATGATCAAGTCTGGGTGTCAGGGTTCCTCATGGCTATAGTAACATATGTACTGGATTTATTGGACGACAACCAGTTGGCGTAGGTGCTAATGCAGTCCTTGCATCATGTTCTTAGGGCCATAGTGACATGTGTACTGGACCTATTACACGACAACCAGTTGGTACAATTCATTAGAAGCATCCCTTATAAGATAAACACACAACAGTTCATTATTTGAAAAGTATAGTTTACAACAAAATGTGTGTTTACACAATGTGTGTAGCAATATTTGTGGAATTTCTGTTAAAATTCTCATTTTTCCCACACAATTTATTTTATGCAATTTAAATTAGTGAAAATAATATTTTTGAGATAGAAATGCATTAATAAAGGTAAAGGACACAAAATTTATACGAAAAACTTATTAATTTCCATTATCTTGGGGTGGCAGAACGGATGAAACTATAGGACAGAAGGATATAAGGTAAATACAAGTATAAAGCAATAATCTCTTGTAATCACCTCACATATGAACATTGCGTCAGGAAGGCTTAACGTGAAAATTACAAAAAGATGTCATGAGGACACAAATGTGTTGCAGGCAGACACTGTTCATATTCCCTCTATCCGGTTCTCGTCAGCAGATATATAACACAAAGTATACATTTGCATCTGTGCTTCTTGGTAGTTGACATACAGGAAACAACACACGTTACACATGTTGTTGTAAGATCACCAGGGCTCACATTTAGCACTTGCAAACTCACTAAATGCGTGTCAGCAAATATATGAAGTGAACATAAGATAATCATGGTCATACAACATAACCAGCTTTGTACATAGTTATTATTACTTTTCAATCAGATTTATACAGTTAAACAAACAACACAATGTTTTAAAACAGTTGTTGACAATAACACCTGTTAAACGGGTAAGAGTGAAAGCACGACACCGAATTTCCTGAGTCTCTAATATGAAATTGCAAGACGAAAATATTTGTTTAGAATTGAACTCTAAGTCACTGACAAAAAATTGCTATTAGTTAAAAAAAATAAATTGGATCATTACAACATAACAAGGGCTGTTGTAATGACATCATAATTAGTGATAACGTTCCATGTATCGTAAGTGGTTCGTAGCATGCAAAGTAAAAAGTAAGTCAAGCGATTCAGTCTCTCGAAATCACCCTACTCAATACCGTTGGCTACCACCAACAGTCTAAAAATCTAGATTTGTTTAGATGCAATTTCTCAGACTTCTCCATGCAGCCATATATATGCAATTAAGAATATAATCTGCCCGTGGTATCACGGGGTCCTCCGTGATTTATATCTATTACTATTGGAATCTGTGGCGAATTGTTTGTTAATTGTCAATCTATGAATAGGTCCCTTTAAAAAAAAAAAAATAATATGACGTCAAGAGTTTTAAGCCGACATTTTAGGGAGGAAACTGGGGTTTGATTTTTTTAACTTTACATAATCCATCAATATCAAAATTTTGACATTTCGGCTGATTGAATAATTTACACATTCATCATAAGTTTGTAAAACAACGGCAGTGTTAATTCGCAGTATGTAAATTTCTGTGTACTACACGCATATGTAATTTATTCCTTTGTAATTTATTGTTGTAGCAAGCATGTCAAGTTGAGTTATTTAATTTCGTTTCTATTTTTAAATTTTTGTTCCTAAGAGAACTGTCAAAAATCTACAATGGTTTATATATTTTTTTAAGTATTTGAATTTAGTTATTTAACGTTGTTTCTATTTTTAAATATTTATTCCTAAGAGCCATGCCAGAAATCTACATGTTTTCTGTATTTGTCCGCAAGATCTATGTATATTACGACCACCTCTTTGTCAACGCTATTGGCTGATACTTATCGCATATACTCACAATCAGTCACAGGTCATATGCCCCATTTAGAGAGGGGCGGACGCGGCATACATGCCCCCCCCCCCCCCCACCTTAAAATTATATAAGATTGCGATTTATTTAAACCTCACCGTCAGTTAGAATAACGTAAACTTAATCTCCAATCAAAGAATGATATTTGTTTGTCACCATACTTATCATGTATTGCTGCACTGAAGCCCGATACACGTCTAAAACCTTTTCAAAACTGTTAAACTATGATATTGCGCAATTAAGTTGTCATTTGTGTTGCAAAATATATAATTTATTCATCATAACACATATAGGCTAGTGACTTCTAAATTATTTTCGACCTCTCTTACTCACAATCCTGTATACCTCCTCGTATGGAACGCCGGAACTGTCTAATGTATCATCTATATTATGCTATGTACCATCTTTGATATGTTATGTGACATCTTTATTATGTTATGTGGCATTTTTATGTGGATAAAACGAATAAGACGTTTTCCCAGGTTCGATACATTTTAATAACTGACGTAAACATAACAATATACAAGAGGGCGGAAGTGAAGTCATGCACGTAACGTTATGACGCCACGTGCAATTAAGCGCGTTATATACACCTTTTATAAATAACGGCAATAAAGACGGTGCATAATATAATAACGATGGTACAAACAAAATAAAGATGGTACACACCATAACAAAGATGGAACATAATATAATAAGGATAATGCATAACATAATAAAGATAGTACATACAATAATAAAGATGGTACATAATATTATACAGATGGTGCATAACATAATACAGATGGTATATAATATAATAAAGACGGTACATAACATATTAAACATGGTACGTAATATAATAATGATGGTACGTAATATAATAAAGATGGTACATAACATAATAAAGATGGTACGTAGCATAATAAAGAGGGTACATAACATAATAAAGATGGTACGTAGCATAATAAAGAAGGTACATAACATAATAACGATGGTACGTAACATAATAAAGATGGTACACAACATAATAAAGATGATACGTAACATAATAAAGATGGTAAATAGCATAATAAAGATGGTACATAATATAATAAAGATGGTACGTAACAAAATAAAGATGATACGTAACATAATAAAGATGGTAAATAGCATAATAAAGATGGTGCATAATATAATAAAGATGGTACGTGACAAAATAAAGATGGTACATAACATAATAAAGATGGTACATAATATATAACGATGGTACATAATATAATAAAGATGGTACGTAACTAAATAAAGATGGTACATAACATATTAAAGATGGTACATAACATAATAACGATTGTAGACATAAGACAGTTTTGGCGTTCCTTATTCGCGCCTGTAGGTCGTGGTATTTAGTGTTGTTCTTTAATTATATTTCATTATAAAACATCTGCATTCTACATACCTTGACTTCCATCTTTTAGATTACCAAATGAATACAAAATAAATTGTATTCTAACTCAAAAAAGAAACTGGGCAGTAACGTTTTAAGCTATATAACTTTCAAACCTATAAATAGTGTTTATTGAAGTTTACACAAATTATACCCTCATTCCGAAAAAAAGAAAGATAAACCTGTTAGTATATAAACGTTTCTGAATAGAATAGTCATTCGGCTAAATTTTCTACCAAACTTGTGTAGGTTTGACTTGGCAAATACTCAAAAAATTACGTTAGCAAACTTGTCTAGTTTCGTTTTTGAGTTAGTCGATACTAAACATCCTAAATGGTGTTTCTACTATTATCTTAATTCGTCGTGCACATATCACCTGTGCGTAATACATGTACTCAATTTACGACTTATAAAAAGTTCACTTTCAGCGAGACAATGCTTTAAACTTATGGCGATGATTATGGCCGTTAACAAACTGTGGATTACTCATTTAATAAATGACCGAATATTCGAATAATATTCGAATACAGAATTCGAATATTCGAATAGCGTTTTAGTATTCGTTGCCATCCCTACTTTAAAGGACTAAAGTAGTTTTACTAACCAAAAACAACTATTATATAAAGAAAAACAAACAATTAAAGGACTCGAACCTACAACCGCCAAGATCAAAAGTCTGTAGCACTAACCTCTCGGCCATACCGATTTACAATCATGGTACTGAATTTTTAACGCCATATAAGTTATACACGTATTTTCCAAAATACCGATGAAAAATGTTACGAACGCGTTATAATTTTATCCATTTAAATTGATTACTTTTTGTAAACGACACAATATTTCCAATAAATGCCTTTATCAGTGTTGTTATTTCGCTTGTTTATATACACATGTGTAATGCATATTTCTTTTTGCGAAACATGACAACAATTTTTAAAAACCTTCCATTTGCCAATCTGTGTACAGGTCCCTTTAAATTGAATGCGTGCGAAATGGTGCACAGGTCCCTTTAAATTGAATGCGTGTGAAATTGATGAGCGAGTGTATACATCCTGATTGTCATGATCGATGGTGAATGATGTCCGTTGATGAATCGAATACATAGTACCAATCTGCGTGGAACATGCGGAGTGCAGTTGAAGACAGATGACCGACCTTTCCCCTCAGGTTTTAATAAATCTGCGTGTATTGGTTTAATAGAAAATTAAGAGCCGCATTCTAGGTGCGGAAAAGCTTGGTAATGTGCGGTCTAAACTTTTCAAGATACTGTAAATCATGTGCGTAATTTGTTTAATGGTTTATGATGCACTTAAGGTAATGGGACTTTTTCTGAGACCTTGACTTTCTTATTATCTTTGATCATTAAATCTATTATGAGACTTAACTGTGAAATATAAACAAAATCTAACCACACGTTTTGACAAAAATGCGATTTTTTTTTATAACCCCTCATTTTTCTACTTCGACCTAAATTTTTGATGGGGTACACTTACAAAAATGACTGACATATTGTCAAAATGTATTTTATTTATTCCTGAATAGCTGTAATTTATACGTTAAAGATGTATCTTATGAAAAAGTATAACAAACATAAGTACTAAAGTTGACCAACAATACTTATGACATTAAATTTGGCTAAGCATATGGTAAAAAACAACAGATTTCATTACAGTAAAAATACGCCTTACACCAATTTTTTTTTATAACTTTTATTCATAGTATGTCAAAATCAGTAATACCGAAATATAATATAACCTTATCTGAGAGGAAAAAAAGTATACATTGACATAGGTTCACCGCAAAAATCTCAAGGTATAACATTTGGAGTGAAGCAACCCTATGTTAAAACCCTATGTTATAATCCAATAGTAGTATCGATATTTAATTAATTATTTTTGCAATGTTAAAGAAATAGTGTTTTGTGTAAACATTTTAAATACAAATGTAACTAGCTGAGGTTCACATATCCTTGGTTTCCAAATTATAAGTGTGTGTTTTAAAAAATTCAGTTGACATTTTCATTACATTGGGTTAACAAGAGCTTCAAAAAACTGGCAAATATTTGTGATAACTTCATCAAGACTCTTCTTGGAGCTTGTGACTATTGGTAAAATGTCACTGTTTTTGGATCAAAAGGTGTCTCTTAGACCATTCTCATCATTTACAGCGGTAGACCTCGTCAAAACTCCTCAGTGGAACAGGTCCAAGTTTACACAATGAACAGTATTTTAAATTATCCAACAGAACGACAAACTCGATCAAACGACGTCCCGCTCTCCACCCATCTCGACTGACTATTTTGGTGTGAATGAATGTTATTTCACAGCAAGGAGCACGTATCTCCTTCACGCAGATATGTTTTTATATACGAATAATTATGTTCAATAATACTAATACTCCTTGGACGTTTATTGATAACTATTTTAACTTTAGTGTAATGAAATATACCAGATATATCGCGAAAATGTCATGATTAAATGTAAACAGAAATTCCCAACAATGACGTCATTTGAAGGTATTTCCCATGCCAGAGTACATTGTTTTTCTTCAAACTACATTTTTACTTTCATCTTTAAACACAAATAAGCATTTATTTACACATTTAATTGAAAATGACTCAACATTCGAAAAGTAATGTTTATTTCGCGAAAATAATTTCTGTTTCGGATCAGATCGATTAGATTTACGGTTAGTGGCGAATGGGCCGAAGTTAACCGATATTTCGCGAGTATTTCCGAAGTCATTAGGATCTTTCTATCTTAACAATCGATTTGTTCTTATATAATGAACATTTTACCTCGTATATTGGGTCTTATGAAATTTAGTAAATGCTTGTTCAGCATTTTGTCGTCTTTTTACTAAACGTTATGTACCTAACTTCATGTTATAGTTGACTTCATGTTATACAGTCTTGACGAAAGACATTTGAATTTGTAAATATTTCCGAACTTTTGGTGCACGGCATCGCTGGTATACTTGCTTAAACGATTGCTTTGAACTTGCTTCTGAATGTGTTGAGATAATCTTAAACTGTAATTCCCTTGCTTTCTACGCATGCTTTCTGTTTAAGTATGTTTAAGCTTGGTTTTACATGTAAAATAATGCCAATTTTCATTATATGCTATACATGCAGTTTGAAAGCTGGTATCAAGTGCTTTTCGCTTTGTGTTCAAAATGCTTGGCTTCATTTCCCAGCGCAAGCTCCTCCCCCGACAACAACAACGCGCGCACCTGTAACAACAACAGCAACAACGGTCGCACCGCCGGGTACAACAACAACAACGCAGGCAGCAGCAACGACAACAGGTTTGCTAAAGACGCGACGATTTTTTGACTTGTTATGTAAGAAACAGCTACACTGTTATTGTTTTTGTTCTTTACAATATTGTAGTTGTATAACTACTGCATGCCTTCCAGCGTTCCTACTTTTTCCTACTTTTCCATACTTTTCCTACTTTTTCCTACTTTAAAAAAAAATAGGTTCCTACTTTTTCCTACTTTTCTGCACAATCCTACTATTCTTACTTTTTTAGTGTAATTAGTGAATCAGAGTATAAGTTTGCCCATTTTGCCCGTTAATCTGGAAAACTTCTGTTACAGTAGCTGATGCTTCACTGGCAGTGTATTCGTTTACAGATATTTTCAGGAAAATGCCTTTCTCAAAATTGTTTATCAGAAATTTTACTGGAGGTGCATATGTGATTATACAGCATTTAAAATTAGGATGATTTTTCTTCAAAATCTTGTTATTGTCTTCAAAACATGCATTTTGTAGTTTTATTAACGTTATTCTTCCTACTTTTCATACTTTTTGAAACAAATTTTCCTACTTTCTCCTACTTTTTGACGGAAAATACTCCTACTTTTTCCAACGTTTTGGTTGAACCATATTGGAATGCCTGCTGCTGTGATACAAAATAATCTACCGTTTGAAAAATGATTCTTGATTGAAATTAGGCCCTCTCCGGAAGATGCTTTCGGCTCTGTTCCCGTGTAAAAAACGCGTTTTAGTTTTTTGATGAGAATGCATTTTTAAAATTTCAAGAACATGTTTTTTTGAGAGAGCACTCTCTCAGGTCTGTCTTTCAGCTTGTAAAGTAATATAAGCATGCTTTTTTGCGAATTACTTTCACGCTATGCCTTTCCTTTTTTAAGAAGTTTAAGTACAAGCCCCAACTGCTCCGTTAGGTAAAATAAAACAGTAAAGCTATAAGTCGATTATATTAAAGTATTTTAACAAACACTCTTCACTTTAATGATTAGAAAACTGAAACGCTGTTACTAGTTTAATTTATCGTTTTAAAATGATGACTTGAGCAACTGACCTACGGTTAAAGGTTAGATACCAGTAATTCCAATTCCCATAAGGTCCCATTATAAAACGGCAAACTTTCCAAGCATTTTTCTAGCATTTTTCATTATTTCAGATTGTGTAAGCCTGGTATCAATTAAAGATAAATCTGCCCTCTTCCAAAATTTGCAATAAAAATGTATGTCATGTTAATTCTAAAAAATTGCATCTCACTTGAATGCAGGCACCGGTAGAAAACAGGGTTTCGGCAGTCATATTTCGACAAAAGCCCCATACCACAGTAAACACACCCTAAAAGTTCACCTTTCAAGTTAGTGTCCAATTAAATGCACTAAAATGTTGCAGACACACATAGGATATTAGAAATAACCAGAAAAGGCATGTCTGAGATTGCTAAATGGCTTTTATACCAGAAGAAAAGAGGAACTTTTTAGTAATAAGCACTACTTTCGAATGGTCCACGGAGGGATACATAATGATTTACTGGTATCTAACCTTAAAGAAAACTCAAAATTTTGCTATCATGAAGAAAACTCTTCTGCATCATTATTAACCTACTTGTACCACACATGCAAAATTTCATGTCGATCCGCTAAGTAGAAATGCCCCCCAAAACGCATTTGAGTATGACACATGATAAGCGATCTGGCCTGCGATTCAGTACTTGGATTGTATGGGGAGCGTGAACCAAAATTCGCACCTAAACCACGTAAACCAGTCAAAATACCAGTTCATTTAGACTTAATTTAATGCAATGGACAGTAATAAGGTATAAAACGTGTAATATTTTCGTATAACATGATTCTATGTGCTGTGAGGTGCAAAAGGCGAGTTTCCATACTTTTTTCATTTTTTAAAATCCGAAACAACAGGTTTCGCTTTAAAAATCGCAGAAAACGTGTCAGTTATGATATTATTCACATTTATTCCCGAGAAAAGTAATAAACGCAATAAAATAGTACAGTTACATAGTGATTTTATGTATAAGTAGACCCAAAAGGGCCGGTCCCTGGTTTTCGTAAAGAAAACTCTTCTATATCATTATTAACCAACTTGTACCAGGCATGCAAAATTTCATGTCGATCCGCTAAGTAGAAATGCCCCAAAAACGCATTTGAGTATGACACATGATAAGCCATCTGGCTTGCAATTCAGTACTTGGATTGTATGGGGAGCGTGAACTAAAATTCGCACCTAAATCACATAAACCAGTCAAAATACCAGTTCATTTAGACTTAATTTAATGCAATGGACAGTAATAAGGTATAAAACGTGTAACATTTTCGTATAACATGATTCGATGTGCTGTGAGGTGCAAAAGGCGAGTTTCCGTACTTTTTTTTTCATATTTTTGCCCAAAAGGCGAGTTTCCGTACTTTTTTTTCATTTTTTTACCCAAAAGGCGAGTTTCCGTGCTTTTTTCATTTTTTTTACCCGAAGAAAACAAGTTTTGCTTTAAAAATCGCAGAAAACGTGTCAGTTATGATATTATTAACATTTATTCCCGTGAAAAGTAATAAACGCAATAAAATAACACAGTTACATGGGGATTTTATGTATAAGTAGACCCTAAAGGGCCGGTTCCTGGTTTTCTTAAAGGTTAGATACCAGTAATTCCAATTCCCATAGGGTCCCATTATAAAACGGCAAACTTTCCAAGCATTTTTCTACCATTTTCTTTATTTAAGATTGTGTAAGCCTGGTATCAATTTAAAGACCAATCTGTCCTCTTCCAAAATTTGCAATAAAAAAGATATGTCATGTTACTTCTAAGAAAATGCATCTCTTTTGAATGCAGACACCGGTAGAAAACAGGGTTTCGGCAGTCATATTTCGACAAAAGCCCCATACCACAGTAAACTTACCCTAAAAGTTCACCTTTCAAGTTAGTCTCCATTGAAATGCACTAAAATGTTGCAGACACACATAGGATATTAGAAATAACCAGAAACGGCATGTCTGTGATTGCTAAATGGCTTTTATACCAGAAGAAGAGAAGAACTATTTAGTAATAACCACTACTTTCGAATGGACCACGGAGGGATACATAATTATTTACTGTTATCTAACCTATAAGGAATTCCTTTTATGTTGAACATTTATTTGATGTGTCAATAGTCTTTCGCTTCTCGCCTTTCGTGTATGAAACATGCGAACAGTCGTCTGGCTAAATTCTGCTTTAATGTCTAAATAATTCGCTTTAATGTCTAAATAAGCCATCGCCATTGCTTTGCCTGACTGTATTTACTGCTTTTAAGATACAGGCTTTCTTTTTATATTATTTATTGCTTTAAAATAATTGTTGGAAATAGCTTTAATGCATAGATGCAGCAAACCAAAAGAACACAATTGCACAATGATTGTTTTGTAAATTCAGTTTGTAGGTCTATATTGTAATTTCAGTTTGTTGATCAATATTGTAAATTAAGTTTGTAGCATGTTGACCCAAAATATACTAACTATACCACTTATTATTCGTGTGCTAAAATAGTAGCATGCGCACAATTTGTGAGGCTGTTCTGACATACATGTACACGAAAAAATATTTATGGTAAATAAACACTGTGCATGATATTATAATGTTATTACAAAAAAAAATCGATTCTACGCCTCTTAGCTTACCAATCAATACCTCTGTGTTCTCGGGCATCTCCAGTCAAGCCCGCCATTGGCTTTTCAATAAAATAATTGGTATTCTCTGGTATTTATCTATTCGCTTATTTTCTCTTCCAGCCCACCACTCCAGCGGCAACAACCAGCATCACCTAAGCATGGTGTCTTTCGCCGAGTTCGACTGCAGGTCCCGGACGGACGGCTACTATCCGAGCCCCACGTCCTGCTCCCAGTACTACATCTGCGCGGCCACCATGGCCTTCCTGACCGACTGTCACCCAGGCCTCCTGTTTAATGACGCCACCTTGTACTGTGACTTCCCGGATCACGCGAACTGCAACCCCCAGCAGGTAGGTTTGTGTGTGTTATGTATGTGTGTGTGATTAGTTGAATTTTCATGTTTGTTGTCACCCAGGTTTTATGTTCAATGACGCCACCTTGTACTGTGACTTCCCGGATCACGTGAACTGCAACCCCCAGCAGGTAGGTTTGTGTGTGTGTGTGTGTGTGTGCGTGTGTGTGTGTATGTGTATGTGATTAATTGAATTTTCATGTGTGTTGTCACCCAGGTTTCATGTTCAATGACGCCACCTTGTACTGTGACTTCCCGGATCACGAGAACTGCAACCCCCAGCAGGTAGGTTTGTGTGTGTGTGTGTGTGTGTGTGTGTGTGTGTATGTATGTGTATGTGATTAGTTGAATTTTCATGTATGTTGTCACCCAGGTTTCAAGTTCAATGACGCCACCTTGTACTGTGACTTCCCGGATCATGCGAACTGTAACCCCCAGCAGGTAGGTATGTGTGTGTGTGTGTATATATGTGTATGTGATTATTTGAATGTTCATGTGTGTTGTCACCAAGGTTTCATGTTCAATGACGCCACCTTGTACTGTGACTTCCCGGATCTAGCGAACTGCAACCCCCAGCAAGTAGGTGTGTGTGTATGATTGGCTGAATTTTCACTTCATGTTGGTTATCTACTCTGGTCTTATGCTCAATGACGCCACCTTGTACTGTGACTTCCCCGAATTGCAACCGTCATCACGCAGGAGTGCTGGGTGACCTCATCAGTTCATGTGCATTTACAGATTTCGAAGAATCGACAGTTCTTTTTTGTGGCATCGTTCTGTTCACTGATCGTCAACACAGTAAACATTTTATTTCCGCTGAATTTAGTAATATTCGCTTTTTCTCTGATCGTCAATACAGTCAACATTTTATTTCAAGTGAATTTTGTAATATCGACCTTTTCTCCGATCGTCAACACAGTCAACATTTTATTTCCAGTGAATTTTGTAATATATTCCTTTTCTCTGATCGTCGAAACAGTCAACATTTTATTTCTAGTCAATATTGTAATATCGACCTTTTCTCTGATCGTGAACACCGTCCACATTTTATTTCCAGTGAATTGTGTAACATCGGCCTTTTCTCTGATCACCAATACAGGCAACATTTTATTTCCACTGAATTTTGTAATATCGATTTATTTACTGATCGTCAAAACAGTCAGCATTTTATTTCCAGTGAATGTTGTAATAGCGCCTTTTAAACTGATTTTCATCACTTCCAACACCATTTTATTCCCCATTTATACAATCCAGCCCGCCACCCAGCCCACTCAGACTCATCCGCCTCCGACGACGATGATGGCCACCCAGCCGGTGTACACGAACCATCCTCAGACCAACCCACCAACTACCACCACTCACGCCGCTCCGACCACTAACCATAATGGTGAGTCTTCTGCCCCTGTTACCTGAATGGCTGTCCGGTTTGCGCAGTGGTTGATACACTCGCTTCTCACCTAGGCTGCCCGGGTTCGCTCCCTACTCGGCGCAAGTGAGTTTGGTTGGTGCTCACCATACCGGACAGGTTGGGTTTTATCCGGCTACTCCGGCTTCCCCCCACTGTACAAGACCACACCAAAATTATAAATATTTCTGAAATAGGATAAATAACTGGAAATTGCAGCTATGATTCAAAATTCGTCCCAACGTTCGATGGGTCTAAACAAATAAAATTAGGCAGGGGTGCTGGGACACACCCTGGTCCTCACATAATGCAGCTTTGGCGCGGAAGGACCTCATGCACATGAAAACACACACACACCGTATTTCCGAAATCCGAATCCGAATTCATACATGCATCCGAATTCGTACAGTGCGAGTTCGGAAACTCTGCCCATCTCATCCGTGTACTACTCAGCGCCATCTCACATAATATTGAAACGTTACATATTTTTCGGCTTAGCTGTCGAAGCCAACGTTTGATCACTTCACTAGTAATTTCGAATGAATAACCCTATCATTTCATTGGTTAAATGTGGTTATACTGTTCACAAAAGAAACTGGTGCAGCTTAAATATTTGCAGTAACATTATTTTTTATAATACGTTATTGTCATTAATGCCAAAACACCAAATATCGTTTGTAAATAAGATAGTGTGTCATCTGATTCCACGTCGTTTATCATATTAAACTTATGAAAGGTTAGTGATAAAATGTAAAACCAAATGTTAATACCTTCATAAAATGTCAAAGTCTGACTGAAATATACGTTTTGGTGAGAAAAAAAATCATTCACAACCTTCAGATGCACTAATATCAATTTGAAGTGTTGAATGCCTGTGTAGATCACACCAGGAAACCGACTATAACAAACGGTACCCATGCAACCCAGAGGGACACACAAAACCTAATTGAAACTAGTTGAACAATTATCGGTTTTCGCCGTTTAATTATCGTTTTCGAAAGTGTTCGTAATTTTAAATGCTTTACGTAGGTTCTCTAGTTTAGTTCAGGTTTTTGAGTGGTTTTATTTTAATTTTAAGAAGTTTGTGTTTTTGCGGGTTTCTGTGGGCAGTGGGTTTCCGGTGTTTAGTCATACCGTCTGCGGGTTTCTGTGCTTAGTTAAAAATCCATTTTCGGTAACCCAGGTTTGATTAATTGCATTACTTGTACTAAATCTACCTATATTTATCATTGATTATAGAGTGATATCGCGCATTGGTAGCCTACTTAAACAAATTCACCAATTGTCAAGTTATCAACTGTGTAGGTCGTATTAAATGTTGGTATTTTAATATCAAATGTATCCATAACAATCAAAAGCAAATGTCACGAGTATCAAAGCTTACGATATTCTATTGCAGCGGTTCTCCCGAGTGAGTTCTGCAAAGGCAAACAGGACGGTTTCTACAAGGACCCAGTGGACTGCTCCAAGTTCTACCAGTGCTCGTTCGAGATCTCCTACCACGAGCCTTGTCCTTCCGGTACCTACTTCAGCGTGCAGTTGCAAGGCTGCGACTGGATCGCCAATGTGCCCAACTGCCCGTAAAGCGTTCAGCGTTATGACGTCACAACTACCAGCTATGACGTCACTGCTATCCGTTTTGAAAACAACGCTTTACGTCCTTGATGGGCCTATTCTCCTGACTTTGATGTTAAAGGAATTTATTTTTGTGAAATGGAAAAGCAAACTGGTCGATTTATTATACTAAAAATTGCTGTGACCTTCGGTATACAAATTAAAACATTGCAAAGTATGTTTTTGGTCTCGGAAGTTCTTGTTTTACATTTGCTTTTACGTCATTCGCCTCTATCAAAAATACAATCTTTGATATTTTTCAACCATTTTGAGTCATTAGACACCAGTAATTATAGTAACGACACAGAAATCTCTTTCCTCTTCATCTTTAGATGACTAATAAAATACAGACAAGAACAGAATTGTGTTTACATTTCTTTTGAGTTCTTTTGAGATACTCGGATGCAACGTCATTGTGCGTCAAACAGAAACAAGATGTAACAGTTTTATTACACTGATGGATATAAATAAAAAATAATTACATTACAAAGATAGTGGAAATTGAAATGAGTTACTAGTATATGCACTCACAGAATCTCACATAATCTAAATAAATATATAGGCGAAGACAGTATCTCTTCTTAGGCCAACAAAAAAATAAATGGTTTGTTTCCGCTTACATCTCCAAGAAAATCTAGGAGGTGAGGTAAAATATAACTTTTTTACTGTTTTTAGTCCCCTACCGGTGTTTCACCGGAGGGGACTATAGGTTTGCCCTCCGTCCGTCTGTCCGTCAGTCCGTCCGTCCGCAAAATATTGTTCCTGTGATAACTCAAAAGGCACTTAAGATACTTTGATGAAACTTGGTATACATATAAACGGCAATGTGAGTATTATGCACGACCTTTTATTTTTACCAGAGGTCAAAGGTCACGCGACTGTTACTAAAAATAGAAATAAACTAAAACAAACTGGATCCTGCGATAACTCAAAAAGTACTGAAGATATTTCGATGAAACTTGGTATACATATAAAGGGCAAGGTGAGGATTATGCCGGACCTTTATTTTTCACCAGAGGTCAAAGTTCACGTGACTGTTACTTAAAATAGAAATAAACTAAATACTGTTATAATTCGAAAAGTACATAAAATATGACCATGAAACTTGGTACAAAGATTGAACTATAGGTTTGTCATCCGTCTATGTGTCTCTCTATCTGCTCGTCCGTATGTTTGTCCGTCCGTCTGTCTGTGCGTCCTCAAAACCTGGTTCCTGCAATAACTCAAAAAGTACTGAACTTATTTCGATTAAATTGGGTATACATATACACGGCAATGTGGCAATGCGAGGATTATGCACGACCTTTTTTTCAACAGAGGTCAAAGGTCACGTAACTGTTACTAAAAATAGAAATAAACTAAATACTGTAATAATTCGAAATGGACATACGATATGACCATGAAACTTGGTACAGAGATTGAACTATAGGTTTGCCATCTGTCTGTGTGTCGTTCTGTCTGTTCGTCCGTATGTCTGTCTGTCCGTCCGTCCCCCAAATCTGGATCCTGTGATAACTCTGAAAGTACTGACGACACTTTGATGAAACTTTGTATACATAGCAACAGCAATGTGAGAATTATGCACGACCTTTTATTTTTCACCAGAGGTCAAAGGTCACGTGACTGTTACTAAAAATAGAATTAAACTTAATACTGTAATATTTTGAAAAGTGCATAAGATATGATCATGAAACTTCATGAAACTTGGTACACTGATTGGACTATGGGTTTGCCCTCCGTCTGTGTGCGTCTGTCTGTCTGTTCGTCAGTCGGTCTCACTCTGTCTGTCTGTCCCGTCCACAAAACCTGGATCCTGCGATAACTAAAAAAATACTGAAGATACTTTGATGAAACTTTGTATACATAGAAAGAGCAAGGTGAGGATTGTACACGACCCTTTATTTTTCACCAGAGGTCAAAGGTCACGTGACTGTTACTTAAAATAGAAATAAACTTAATACTGTAATAATTCGAAAAGAACATAACATATGATCATGAAACTTGGTACACAGAATGGACTATGTGATTTCCTTCTGTCAGTTTAGTATTGCAATAACTCAAAAAGTAACTCGAATGTCTGGTCAATGTTACTAAAATAGAAAAAAACAACAACTTAATACTGCAGTGACAAATGGGATTTGAATACGAAACTTTGTACATCTACAGATAAAGGGCGATTTGACGGTATTGCACAATGTTTAATTAGTAGGGGTTTTCACCGGTAGGGGACTCCTGTATTGCTTGCAATACTTTCAAAGCCTTGTTTTCTTTGCTGCATATTCAGCACACAGTTTAAGTATATTAGACTGCATGTTAAAACGCCTCCAAACATAGAAACTGTACCTTTACTATAAATAAGGTAATTTAATACATATGTTACTATAAATTGTAACATTTGTGTACGTAAAACATCCCATTATTGCTCCTAACATGTTGTTATCGATAAGGGCAGATTATGATAATTGCCCCGCCGATCTTTCGCACGCGCGCCTCTGACGTCACTTCATGAAAAAGATGGCTGACAACGTGAAACTCAAAATTTTGAGACAGCCTTATAGCAGTCGCAAACACCTATACGAAGCTTAACATGTCGGACACTGCAGTACACTGGATATAATATATCGCCACACAACTAAAATAGAAAGTAAAGAAAGGCAAAAATACCTGTGGCATCAAGAAGTTCTGTTATTTCGCCGATAGAGCCAACAAGCACCAAACACTATCAATGCTTTAGCATTAGAGGTGCTTTGCTAGTAAGACTAAATCTGTAGACTGTAGACTGTAAAAACTGTAGACTCCTTTTGATTTATTAACACAACAGGTGAAGACGTTTACACGCTTTCAATCCGACCCTGGACACATCAGATTTTTAAACACAGATCTTATAATAAATCCACACCAATGCATTATAGATTATGATACATCCAAATTTAAACTCCACACGAAAAAAGAAAAGCAATCTCACTCTCTAGATCTGTTGAAACAAATGACATCACTAGTGATGGCGTGTACAATCTACATGTCCTTGAAATTACTCACACGGGTGTATCCATTTTGCATTGCTTGGGCATTACTTGTCCTACACAGGAATAACATTGGAATGCAAATCTACAAATGCATTTTTCCTGTTGTGAAACGTTTTATATTTAACTGAGATATAGGTTTATCGAAATGCACCATAAATTAGATCTACATGTATTGCAAATGTAGATATGTCAAGGTAAAATTAAATACATTTTAAGCCTACATTCACCCATGTTGCGTCATGACAATGGTCTGTGGTCGCTTCTAAGAATAAAAAAATGCTTACTTAAAATACCATAACATGTACTGGTTGTAAGTTAGGATTTAAATAAACATGATAAAGCGTGAACAATGTTTACATTTAAATTTCTTTTGACAAGAATTTTAATAAATTGGAAGGAAATAAAGAAAACGCGAATGTCATAAGAAACAAATATGAATGATAATGAAAACATATGTATTAAAAAGGTCAATAAATGGCGGTGCGGGGGCATGGCTCGATAATAGCCCCGACAAGTCGCAAATTATCGCTTTGCCGGGGCTATTATCGAGCCATGCCCCCGCGCCGCCATTTATTAACCTCTCAATAAAAAAAAGATTTCTAACAAGAAACTTATAATATAAGCGAAAACTGCTATTTTTCCCCGAAAATCAGCAAAAAGGTAATGATTGAGAGGCAAAAAAACTGTTGGGGGTCGGCGGAAAAAATTAGGGTGGGGGGGGGGGTCGGGTAAGCGAAAACCAACAACTTTTTGTTACACATGTCAAGAAACGATTTCCAGATAATATGAATACATTGTTAGATAAGAAATTATTTAAATTTAAAGAGTGTATACTTTCTTACAATCTACCTGTATGTAAAAAAACTGAAGTTATGCATGTGAACGTATTTAATTCTTGCATTTGCTTAGTGCAGCATAAATAAAGTAGATTAGCATCTTCTTTACTCATAATGTCAGTCAGGCTGACATTTTATTATCTTGTATCCATGCTTAATTTTCTACCGTTGCATTAATTAACGTTCATAGTTTTAATATTTTCTTTCCAAACAACACGGTTTTTGATTGTTTAACATACTGTACTATTTTATTGCCTTTTTAATAATATATATATACAAATGACAAACAAATGTGCTAATACAGCATAAAGTAGACATAGTACATAATCAACATAGAGAAATGTGTACAAAAAGCAAAAGGGTTGGGTCACAAGTTTTAACAACATTAGATGACGACCCTTCCCAAGAATTTCCGGACTGGTTCGTTATAACTAAATGCATTTATATAGATTTATAATATGCACAAAATTAATGTACAATGAGATATGTTAGTATGTAAATATATATTGGCAAATGACAAAAAGTGAAACAAAATTATATCATATTCCATGCAGTATATTATACCGTGTATTTATTAGAACAACAAGAAAAAAGGGAAGAAAAAGGAATTGTTTAACTTACCATTTTGCCGTCCTTAATAAGTTGTTTGTTTGGCGTAACCCTACCTGCTCACGAAAATTACTGCTAGATCTACCCCAAAAATATTCAAGAAGTAAAAAGTGAAAAAAATAGTTTGGTTTATTCATGACAAGTTTTATATTGCCTCTAATATGTTGAAATGTTCTTGTTAAAACCTGTTCCAATAACAACATTTGAGAAGTCTATATCAGAGTTTTTCAATTTTAACCATATATAAATCAATAGAACGTCGGTATTGCAAGTACATAGGTACAACGGTCACATAGTAAGCGTGAACTATATATTCAATTTACAACATTTAACGAAAAAAAGAGAAAAATACTCTACCTACCTACTCACCTGTCCAAGTCTAGGTAGGTTACGTCAAACTAAAAATTTATAAAGGACGGCCTTGGTAATAAATATATGTGATTAAGAAATATTTTGATTTATCGTTGTTTATCGGCCAATAAAACAACAATTTTGTGAACAACAAAGAGTTGTTTATTAGCTGATAAACAACGATAATGCACAAATTATTTCGATTCTAACATGATTTGACATGTATTTTTGCAATTGTAATTGGAACTACTTTTTATTATGCTCCGTTCAGAATCGGGACTTCGTTTTGCGTTGTTTATTGGGTAGTTCAACAACGATAATTTTGTTCTTTGTCTATAGAAACACTAGCGATTATCATGTTAGAATGTATTGTTTTTTCCCATTAGGGCAGACTCCACCTAGTACGCAGTGACTTTTAACACGACGTGTATTTGCTTCAAAATAAAGATGTCAATACTTCATAATTGATGTAGAAATAAAATTAGGGGTGACATGATTTATTAGCTACAATCTATATAACATGAAGTCATTAATGACACAGAACACGGCTCGTCTGTTTATAAAATACACTTAAAATAAACTATAAGGACTATAATATTGTAATCTGAAAGTTATTATCATCAATTTAAATAATAATCCATGTCAGTGTTCTAATATTAAGTATTTTAAGTACGCCATTCAAATAATGTATTATTTGTTTGGGGGTCATTGAGACTGGTGATGCCAACATCTTATCTGCGACACCAGAGTTCAGCTGTGAAATAAATTATCGAGATTGGCGTCGCATTTTATCAAAAAACATTATTAGTACTCGTGTTACCGGCAATCAAAAAATAAGAAACCCAACAAACAACTAGTCCTCAGCAAAGAGAAACGGCGAAGAGAAACGTAAACATTTTATCACTCTGTAGATTGCTTTTTAACTGGACTCCTATTTATATTTGTAAAAACTATGTCATTGAAGTTAGACCCTCATCTAAGGTCTATTGAAGCAATAAGAAAACAAATGAGGCGTGTCATGGGAAACCCGGGCTTAATGCATGTGCGTAAAGTGTCGTCCCAGATTAGCCTGTGCACAGGCTATTCAGGGACGGCTCTTTCCGCCTACAGTGCATGAATGTTTAGAAGATACTTCATTAAAACAGAAAATACCATAAAAGCGGAAAGTGCCGTCCTGGATTAGCCTGTGCGGACTGCACAGGCTAATCCGGGACGACACTTTACGCACACGCATAAAACCCGGGTTTCCCGCGACACGCCTCATTAATAAACCAGAACTTGAATGAAGAAGATGTTTACATTTACTTGATAATAGCAACTTTACATAACTTATTTCCCGCAAACCCATTGACATTCTCTAAACTTTTTTTATAAACACCATCTAATAAGTTTGATCAACAACCCTGCAGACTGCACTAATCTTGTCGCGACTCCATAGTGTATTTGATATTATTTTCCCACTTACTATTTTTTCTTTCCCGTTGATTCAAAATTATTTTAAAACAAACAGCCATTATTGACTTACCCACGTCTTATGTATGACGTCGTTACACACCGCTGACGGGGTAAAGTTTTAAAATGGCGTCACTTACATCCATTTACAATTGTCTAAAATCACAGAGAAGACAAACGCACAAGTTTTATCTTCTAAGTGTTTAACTAGTATTTAAAATGCGATTACTAACGAACTACAACCACACAGTCTCACGCCAGCTTTTGGGGATAGGACCAGCGTCATCAACATGATTAATTTTACGTTTTACGGTGTAAATGTAATCAAATGAAAAACAGCAAGTGGCTTTTTATACGAGTCTTCTTCGGCCCCAAGCAGATGCATGAGGTTTAATCTCACGGGGCTTCTGTGTTTAACATTACGAACCCTGGACATACATTTAGTTTTAGTATTTTCATAAACGCTACTGGGCTTTCCGAGGGCTGAAAGGTAAGTAGATTTTCACTATGCCGAAAACCGTTTTCAGAATGAGCGAAGAGTTGAGACTTGAACTGTTAACCGTTCCGTAACGTGATGAACGCTTAAAACTGGCAAAAACAATGGAGCGTTGATCAACGGTGGCTAATAAGAAATTAATTACAACAGCTTTGTCGACGAATGTTATAAGTGACATCAAATTGCCTAAGGCGGCTCAGGTTTCTACAAAGCACAACGTGTTCATAAGAAGGCAGGAGTAAGCTGTCACATAGTCGCGGATCGGTAGCAGGCAGAGGGAAGCCTTTTCACGTTGTATATTTTTGGTGTTAGAAGCTAAACAGATTCATACTACGATTTTATGAATAGTTTTTGGCTTTACCATTTAACCTATTGACAAACAGTTGGAGTGAGTTACAATATAACAATAAATCGGATTATTTCATTCCAAATGTAATCAAAGGTAAAATATTGTTTATTCCTTTGCGGATAATAATTAAAAACATTTAAAGTGTGTATGTACGATCTTTCATATCAATTATTTTCAAAATAAGCTGATGAAAGTGACTATATAACTTGAAAGCAGACACATAAACGTAAACATAACGAAACACTAAAATATCGAATTAATGAACTAATATGAGTGTCGCCTTGTGCAACCTAAAACAACTGTCCAGTCAATGTATTGAAGTTTCCGTATGTACAGTCGAAAACTAGTTTGTGATTAAAATGTGGCAATTTATGCGTTTTACAACAAAGGTTCTTATTAACTTTTCTTCCATTTTAAATCAAAGTATATGGTAAATAACTTTATCGGGTTGTTTTAATTTATGTCACTACGTCAGTTTTAAGATCATAATACCCTCTTTAAGTATAGCTGTGTTTGTCGCAAAATAAACATCGTATTCTCAACGCGAACATTTATACACTAAGACGTATCATATTTGTTCAACAAACCTAGGTCGAATTAAACCATATAATTATTAAGTTCATGATTCTGGTATTTTCTACTGCTTAAGAAATATATACCAGGAACACATGACAATGTCTTGACCTGTGAAAATCTCGGTGCTAGTCATAAACTTTTTTAAAAGTTATTACTGACAACGCCATGTGTAATAAAACAACATCATAGCTGTAAAGAACAGTCACGCCGCACTCTACTTATCACTCAATGAAAAGCGTTGACATAGAAACACCAAACGCGAAAACCCAGTGATGGTGTTAGTACTATTAGTTCAATACTTTTCAACGTTTATAAATAGTAAAACCTTATCCATTATATACTTACTTATTATACATAATATGTGTTCTTTGATTATTTGTAACTGAGTTTTCGGTCAGTTATAACGTTGCGCACATAACTTTACAAACCGTTATTCAAAGAAAGATACTATTAATTATGTATTACTACGTATTACTTACTTTCAATTTTTGACATATTTATATATTTTTTATTTTGAAAGAGAAACGATTGTAGGGGCCTCGTTAATTCTAATAGTAACTTTGTTCATCCCCACACAGCATATTATAAATTTAAGCGGCTTGAATTTGTTGATTTAAATGTACATACGACACTTCTGACATCATTGTCATAATACTAATTTTAGGTTAGATACCAGTAATTCCAATTCCCGTAGGGTCCCATTATAAAACGGCGAACTTTCCAAGCATTTTTCTAGTCTTTCCTTTATTTCAGATTGTGCAAACATGGTATCAATTTAAAGATGAATCTTTCCTCTCTTTCAAATTGCAATAAAAAAGATATGTCATGTTACTTCTAAGAAATAAGAAAATGCATCTCGTCTGAATGCAGACACCGGTAGAAAGCAGGGTTTCGGCAGTCATATTTCGACAAAAAACCCATACCACAGTAAACACACCATAAAAGTTCATTTTTCAAGTTAGCCTCCAATGAAATACACCAAAATGTTCAAGACACGCATTGGATAAAAGATATAACCACAAATGGCATGTCTGAGATTCCTAAATGGCTTTTATACCAGAAGAGAAAGGAACTCTTTAGTAATAGGCACTACTTTCGAATGGACCACGGAGGGATACACACTGATTTACTGGTATCTAACCTTTACAGAAATATTTCAGTTTACATCCTACACAAGTGCGGTTGTTGTTTTTTTTTTTTCATAATTATTTGTAATGCCTTGCTTCAGTTTTTGTAGCCTTGCAAAACGTTCCAACGTTACAACGATGCAAACTAATCGAGCTTATTTCGAGTAAACACGCATTACTAAACATGTATTTACTAGTTGTTTTGTTGAATATAACATTTTTTATAGATAAAATCGTTGCTGTAAAAACATTTCTCTTTAAAGTGTAATTTGCAAACTTTATATTTAATATACAATGGAAATTATAGAAAAAGTCCCTTGATGCACAAGTATAAGTGGAAATGACATTTTGTACAATATGTTGATGAATTGTTTAAGATGTCGTCATTCACCTCGATGATTTTCTAACAACTATTTACGTTTGTTGAAGCGAAATTACCAATAAAATATACTCAAATTTATATTTATATTACCTGCATATTGTTACATATGGGGTTTTACATTTGATCATAACCATGAATCATACACATCAGTCATCTCGATCTGAAACTAATTGTTGTAGACGTATTGATATTTAATGAGTATTTTATGGGATAGTGGGAATTTGCAAATTCAGATATCAATCAATTCAACTGCATTTGTTTTGGCCCATCAATCCAGTTTATTTCTATTTAACCGCTCACGACATAATTTTGCAGTTTTTTTTTTAAACTTACGCGTTCTTAATATACTTGGTGATTTTTGTGTATACGTTACAATTCAACATAACCTTCGTCGATTGCCTTTGTCTCCTTTACTTGCCTGTCCTTGTCAAGATAATAGGTAAATTATTGCTAAGGCACCACTTCCTTCCATTTATTTACTACTCTGTGTTTTAAAGTTGTAACTTTAAATGTATTTATTACTCTGTGTTTTTAAGTTGCAATTTTAAATCTCAAAGACAAGTTCAGCATCCCAAAGTAACTGCATGTCTCTGACAGAAACGTCAACGGGTGTTAACTTAGTCGTCGTTTCTAGCCAATGGATCAGAATTTACGTTTTATTCGCTTGAAAGATATACACAAACAAATGTATTGAATTAGTATTATTCTCCTAATATTTGCTCTTTATGTTGGGACGTGATTGATGGTTTGTCTCTGCAGATGAAACACTAATATAGATTTATCAAAGCATCGATCTGTTATAGTTAAAACTCCTTGGCATTATAATCGACACATACGAGCTTAATGTAAGCTCACCGAAATCTTTTATTAAGATATTTAGAAAAAAGCATTCCTACAAAAACAACACCGAAAATATAACACAGAGCAAAACTTCGCAAATATTTGCGTCATTACTGATTTACGAGTATTATTTAAGCACTAACATTATTTGAAACAACAACAACAAGTTTTTGGTGATGTATTCTGCATGTTGGGAAATAAGAAAACGTCATTGCCTTCTTCACGCAAAACCTTTTCACCAGCAATGAAATCAAAAGATAAATGTACACCATTTCTGTCCAAATTTAAACAACAAAGTGGTTATAAACTATTAATATTACACATGTTTGCACTGTTTTTGTTGCTGGTACATTATGGACTTCAACCATGTTGGCTACAGCTTGACATGTGTTGTCGCCTTGCCTTCAGAAGTAGTTTTGGACATTTATTGCCTTTATGATGGGTACTAACGGGTTGACCTACTGAGTAACGAGAACTGACCTAACTCAAGGTCAACAAAAGGTAGACATTTACAGATAAGCACGTATCTACGCTGCACGAAAAATGTAATAATCTGCAAGGACATTAGGTAAAATTGGTTTCATTTTCATTTTTAACTATGATTTTTTTTATCAAGTTTTGGTGTTTTCCTTCTGGCGTATAAACCTCTAACAGGTGGAGGAAGACAACATGGATCATGTCAAATTTAAAATAGCACTCTATATTTGTACTAATTGTATTCAAACATTGTTTTAAATAGCTGTGCATATGACATCTTCTGTCAGAAAGTTATTTGTTAGGAACTGCAATGAACATCACTCATCCGCATGTATTGTGCTCATCTATTATCATCTATTTGCATGGAGTTATGTGTGACATTTCAAATATATCGGACGAGTGGTGTTTGTGAGCTTTGCACATAGCTTTGCATATAGCTTGCGGTGTCACTATGAACACATGTTCTTAATACAGCAACTAATACTAGCACAACCATCACGAGAAAGAGGCAAACGTCGTCTATCATCCAGCTGATTTCGACGCAAAATGTGAACTCGAAAAAAGTGGTTGATACGTGACGTTAACATTCACGAATTCGTGCAGAACAGGTTTACAACTTGAAATATGGACCTGTGTAGATTGTTAATCTGTTTATGTTTCAGAGATGTTTTGGTATCAGAATGACATACAAGTATATTATAAAACGTCCCCTACGTTTCTTTGCGTGTCATACACGTATTTTAGTATTTGCTTTATTAAGAGTTACATATGTGTTATATGTTTTATTGGTCAAATGAAATAAAGCTTTCTCGACTGCATTTGGTTGTATTAATATGCCAAATATAGCCAAAACTGTTTCAATTCTAGTAAAAACAGAAATGAATTAATTCAATACAATTTGCTCGTGTCTATTTTCTTACATGTTAGTATTTAAATCGTGATTTTCATAAACCTGGTTCTTATTTTTATTATGTTATAAACTGTATCTTCGTCTTTTTTGCAGATGTCCTTCTTGCTACATTGCGCAATACTTCTAGCGGCTGCTTCCTTACAGTTATTGACAGTCCAAGGTAGTATATAGGACGGTATACGATTACGAGTGCATTATTTCTCTCATTAATCCCTCAGCACTCGATGACATTCCTCATTATATTCGTTAATCAACAAAAGCACGAATACAAAGAGTAGTTGTTGGATGTGATGTTGTCATGTCAGTTGATGTGGTAATAAATTTTAATAATTTTATTTTGAAAACACGTTGCAAACAGTGGCGTTTTAGACAAGAGTCCGGGTGTGTATTTAAGTAAATTAAATGTGCTAAAGACAAAATGTTAACAATCACAATGAATGCATTTGTTTGGCTTTCCTATTGGAAAGCCTGCCTATGATTCTTTATATATGGGATCCTTTTTTATTTGGTCTTTCACAAACAATGTCTCTAATATATTACATCAATGCAGTAAACTCTTCATATATAACATCATTAATATTTATAAAAAAAAAATGCAATCATCGTTATTTGCACGTTCCAACGTATGTGCTGTGAAGCAAAACAGAGCTTATAATATGTAACAATATGTTCACTGCATCATCTGTCAAATTAATGTCTTGTTACTATTTAATGTATTGAAGACAGACATCACAAACTGGCAAAAAATACTGGCCCTTTGGTTTTGGTTTTAAACCGTTTATGAGACAATATATATCAGATAAAACGTTGTTTTTCTGTGATTAATTGTTTTAATGATGTACGTTTAAATGAATATATAGCAAAAATGTGCACATAATTTCAAACATATTTTCCGACACGCCTCCGAATCACAATGCTAAGGAAGCAAAGACCGATGCCAATCGCAATTCTAATTTCGTATCGACAGTGCGACACGATATAAATATAAATGTTAAGAAATCTTGTAATTGCTTATTATCTTTAAAAAAAACTACCGAATAGGTCTATGTTGAACATACATCATATAAAACAAACACTTGGAATAACAAACACTTGGAATAACAAACACTTGGAATAACAAACACTTGGAATAACAAACACTTGGAATAACAAACACTTGGAATAATTAAAATACGCAATGTCTTGTTTTAGACTAAGGAATAACCCAACTGCTATTTATTTCTAAACATGTTTTGACCTTTGCGCAGAATAACCCAACTGCTATTTATTTCTAAACATGTTTTGACCTTTGCGCAGTTCCAGTATCGGTCTAATACACTACTAATGCGAATAAATAATAAGCCGTAATGTGATTTTATGGAACTTATTTTACTTGCTTTATGATCATGAATAAATTGTCTCATAACTACATAAGTTGCATCGTCATTGGTAACGCTCTTTGTCCATTTTACCAAATCTTAAGCGGAATTTTATAAAACTAAAAGAAGAACTGTTTTCAGCACAATACAGACGCGTATGCTACTACACTAACTGGGCCCAGTATCGCCCCAACGAAGGCAAATACTACCCCGAGGATGTTGACCCTAACCTGTGCACTCATATTGTATACGCCTTCGCCAAGCTAAATGGTAACCGTCTGGAAGCCTTCGAGTGGAATGACGAATCAACAGAATGGATGCGAGGAATGTAAGAACTATATGAATGTGACAATTTAATAAACAGATACTTATAACGGTTAATACTTTGTTTAAATATATTTAAATTCTTAAAATTTTGTTTACAATGAAGTGATGGCTGTAAATATAGTGTGTATTTTTAAGTTGGTAATGTGTATAATGTGTCTAAGTCCAATTTACAATTCTTAATCAATGAAACTGGATGCGGCTATTCATTTACAAATTAATAAAACACCCTCATCGAGCAGTGTATTTCGTGATTCATACGTTTGTGATAACCCTGGATATAAGTGATACATAAATCACATATTTTCTCAAGTCGAGTGCTGTAAGCAACCCATAAATACAATTTGCTTCTACCCATATTACTCAACAGAAAATTAAGCGTGATCGTTTCACCTCAAGCTATTGCGCATGCATAGCTTCATATGCTCCAAGTATGGAAATAAATAACATTATATCTATATAAATAATAATGCCATGGAGACCTTAACGAGACATGGAGGCTGGTGTTACGGCTTTCAGCAGTCATCAATTTTTTTCTATGTCACATTAACTTATTTTGAGACTTTTGACCAAACCCAGGACAGATTTATGACACCATTATGGTTTTGCCTTAGTATGTCAACGTGTCAACATAAGTCAGAATGCGAATGTATTCAATGCGAAAACCAACCAGTATACTTATTTTACTTTGACAATTATTCAGCCTTTATATAGGACAGCCCTTTGGGTAAAAACGATGATGGCGCACTTTGCCAGGTGACACAGCTATTATCTGCGTTGTCATAATTATGATGATCAATTATTTTAAACTTTACCTAATCAAATGTCATAGCTTTATCAAATAACAACAACGGCGACACTTTCACAGGCATTGCAACTCTTATTATTTTGTTTCATGTAGCTTCAAAGGGATACATAGTTACATTGTAATCACAGTCGTACCCAAGCACCTTTTCATTACGTACCGTGTTGTGTGTTTACTTAGAACAGGCAAGGCACATGTATATACTAGTAACAAATCACTGTTACTCTCAGTAAACAAATACATATACATATATGTTCACAGCGCTGTTCCACAAACTATATTTTATCACATTTTTATTGTCATAAGGAAATCCGTTAAAACCTTTGTATTGCTGGACAGTTTCATTTGTAGGCAAACAAGTCGACATTGAAACATAGCATTGTTACTCTAAAGAAGCAAATTTGCATATACTTTTTTTCTTCATAAATAGTACTTATATTTATATTTTTATCAATGTTTTTCGAACGCCAGTATTACCTTTGTCGAATCGAATATAACCTAAATAAACCTGCTTTGCTCTAGGTATGACCGATTCAACGACCTGAAAATGAAGAATCGTGATCTGAAGACCCTGCTAGCAGTCGGAGGTTGGAACATGGCCTCCAAACCTTTCACAGCTATGGTGGAGACGCCGGCAAGCCGAACGGAGTTTGCCACAACGTCTGTCCGGTTCCTGCGGTAAGCGTTTGTTCCGGACATAATTTATATAACCACATTGTGAATGTTACCACTACAGTGGTGTTACGGTGTCCGCCTTGCTATTGCACCCGGTAATATTAGTCATTGCCACCAGGGATTGGCCTGATCTATATCCGGAAACCGTCTCCCCATAACCGTGTCCCCATAAGTCTCCGTTTCTCTATAAAACTAATGTAAATGTTATATGCATGTCTCTGACTGAACTCAGAGATCAAAAATACCTAACTTAACAAGCCATCTTTTGCACACTGATTGCTTTCTTAGTATGTATGTTGGCATTTTCAAGTTAAACTAGTGTTTAATACCCTTTGCTAATTGTTTCATTACATATCATTTTTAGGGAGAAGAATTTCGATGGTCTCGATTTGGACTGGGAATATCCGGCAAATAGGGGAAGTCCTCCAGAGGACAAAGTCAAATATGCCCAGCTTGTCACGGTAAGTGTAAAGCAATGTTTATACTTAGAATGCTAACAAGGTCTATTCTTAGTATGCTTACGACTGTTATCTGAATAAACCGACAAGAACGTATATTTTTTAATAGGACCATTGAATATTTACAAGAAGTTAAAATATCATGTACTATATCCAACATTTCACACGTAACCCATGGTTTTGTTGCAATTCTGTTGCTCTGGTGAACATTAAGCCATTGAGTCATAAAATTCTAATTCAAATGAATTTATATTCTCTGTCATTGCTATTTAATTTGAATTGCAATGCTTCGATGTTAAAGTTTATTTACAAGTGCGTGTATTGTGATTAATTCTGGCCTAAGTGTGAGGTTCGGCATGCCTTCAAACCAGTTTAAACCCCCAATGCTTTGCATAGACCGTTCCAAGGCGGTGACCCCCGTTTGACCAGTAACCATTTTTATGTTTTGTGTTGTGTTGTATGTATTGTCCTGTGTTGTATAGGTAATTGTTCACTTGCCTCAAGGACCAGCGGATGGTAAGGGTTTCTCTCCTGGTGATGTCTCTGGAAGCTCATTATTCCTATATTTGTATTTCAGGAAATACGACGGGCCTTCGATGAAGAAGGTCGCAGGACCAACCGTGCTCCTCTTCTTCTCACTGCTGCAGTGGCAGCTGGCAAAGACAAAATAGACACTGCTTATGACATACCTTCCGTTTGTAGGTAAACATGATTGGGCAGAACTATAAATGTATCATCCGTGTTGAGACTGTCATACTGTGTATACGAGAAATGATTTGACGACTGTCTGTAAATCAAACGAAGATACAGTAGACAGAAATCCTGTTTCTCGTAATTACTTTGTTAATGTTTAACAATAGTGTCAGTAAATACAACGCAATAAACCACTTTGGAGATTACGGATGACAAAAAATTGCTCAGCCTCAGGACACACATGTAGGTACTGGATTTAATTAAAGTGATAATTTCGTGAATGATATTCCACCTGGCCTGATTATTTTGGGAATAACCATCATCATTGCCTTTCCTGAAGGAACAATTCTGTTGAATATGTAAGAAGGAAAAACGCTTAGTGTCGTTGAGTGCAGAAATGTAAATACAGCATTAATGTTGGGGCAAAAAACAACGTCATTTGTCTGATTCATGCCATTTTGCAAGTTCATGTAAGATAAAACAGAGACGCTTATGAAGTGTATTACTTTTTGATGTCCTCAGGAACCAACATTTGATGGTATTCGTTCGTAAAATAATGGAAATGCGCACAGTCACTTGCAGAAAAATTGAGACATATGGAGTTTTAAATATTCATTGAAAGGACTTGTTAACAGATTTTCGTATTTTTTTATAAACATGTATTTTAATGTCTTTACTGCGTAAATAAAAGCAATTGGACTAATCAAAAACAAAAATTTACCTCTAAAATAAGACCGGAATCAAAAATCTGTCACGCAAACCACTCGGCCATTAACTGTAGCAAATTTTAAACGTTATGTAAGTAATACACGTGTTTTCCAAAATACCAATGGAAAGCGTTACGAACGCTATGTAAGTAATGCACGTGTTTTCCAAAATACCAATGGAAAGCGTTACGAACGCTATGTAAGTAATACACGTGTTTTCCAAAATACCAATGGAAAGCGTTACGAACGTTATGTAAGTAATACACGTGTTTTCCAAATTACTAATGGAAAGCGTTACGAACGCTTCATAATTTTATCCATTTCATGATTTTTAAAAACGACACAATATTCCAATGTACATGTATTTATTTGTCGGCAGTGTTATTTCGCTTGTTTATTATAATGTATGTCCCTTTAATATGTTTATCAAGACACTAACACATTGACACACTATGTATTTGTGTTGTTGCATATTTTGTTTCTTTACTCTAGGGATATGGATTTTATTAGCATCATGGCATACGATTTACACGGGAGCTGGGAAGATGTAACAGGACACAATAGTCCACTGTTTCCCCATTCTGGAGAAACCGGGAACCAACGATATCTAAACATGGTGAGATACAGCTATACAGCCCTTGATACGTTTTTGTTTAAATGTCACTTAATATACGTTTATATATACGAACGAAATGAAAAACTAATAAAAGCTATGATGGCACTGAACGATATTAATAAATCTTTTAGTAGCACACGGGTGAAGAGAACAGGCGTGTCAATGACCTCGTAACCAATTGATTTTTTTTATTCAAAGTTGCATAATATGATCCGTGCCTTTAAGACATCAATTAATACTAAGATATACTGCAATTTGTACGTTCGTAATTTTTATTACAACAGTTATACTGCCTCGGGCAAGTATAAAAAGCAAAAATTATAAAAACTTAGAAGCAAATCTGCCCTGAAGATGTATGTCAACAACGTTATATATCAACGCAATAACGCAATAAACCATGTAAACAAGCGTGTGTCCTAGATGTAGTTCAACAATTAAAATAATTGCATCGATCGCACTGCTGTATATGACAACCAATTTTGTTTATAAGTTTACAAGTTTATTATTACACTCAACACATATACATGCGATAAGAGGTATAATAATATAATAATAAATAACATATTGATTGGACAGTGAAATGTATGCCGTTTATCACATAGGATTGGGCGTCGAACTACTGGGTGCAGCAGGGTTGTCCCAAGGACAAACTAGTTATTGGTATGGGTCTCTACGGGCGCTCGTTCACCTTGAAGGATCCCTATGACAACGGGCTCATGGCGCCCGTGCGGGGCAAGGGGGAGGCGGGAAAATTCACGAGAGAAGGCGGGTTTCTGTCGTATTATGAGGTATCTGCAGGTTAAAATTCTTATATCGTATACGTATATTAACCAGGTTTCTAAGTGATTAAACTAAATTTATGAACAATCAGTTAGTATTTGTGTCTACGGTTCAGTGACGCCTGGCCAAGTTTACAACGTGGTTCATTATGTTACTGATGTACTGATACTGATATAACATTTCATAAGGTAGATTACCTATTTATTGTATATAGCTGTGCAATGTTAATTAGAAAAATGTGTTTTTGCATACAGACCTTTCTTTCCAGCCTGGTGATTCTTTGAACTCCTACGCATATTAGCACTTCTTGTCACATTTTATGTGAGGAGAATAATGAAAATAATGAAACTTGTACACTTGAATGATATTTCACAAGAATAGGGGCATGATGCTTCAGAAAACTAACAACATTCTATTATAGTTTAAGATGCAAATTAGTTATACAATAGCTGACGGAGGCACACGCCATCACTTGACAAGAAAGTTCGTTTGCATTCATCAATACACATTTATAATCAGCATAGTTTTAACACATCATCACGTGATGAAATAGGTCGTTGTCTTTTAACAATACAGCAATTCGCCTGTTAAGAAAAGGATTTCATTCGTCACGTTTTAAGTGTGAAGAATGTGATTGGCCAAAAACGAGGTAGGATCACAGAAGAATATGATTTAATTTGCATATTAAAAATTGGATGCGATCACAAACTTCACAGAAAATGTGAATAATAAAACTGTGACGTGTGAGGGAAAAGATCTCAATTTTCACACCTGCGAAGAATGAGATCATATTTTTCAAAGATGTGAAATATATGATTGTGAAACATATGGTCCTACATAGGTTTAAACACCAAACGTTTAATAATTAACATTTATGATTCCATTCTACACCGTTTTGACATTACGAATCTATGAATTTAACAATAACCCTTTTTAATGGCCCATCCACCTCATTTGATACAGCTACACTTCTTAGTGCTATGTATTTGAATTGAAATATTTAATGTAGTTGTACTATTATATGCTTGCGTTTATTTAATAGGTGAATTCGATTAGATTTGAAGTGATTTGTTAAATTAAGGACGGAAAATGAAATTGTTAGTACAACATATTAAGTTCTTATTACAAGTGATTAAGTTGTAAATTTAAGGACGAATACATGAAGATTTTTTTTTTTCAACAAGACGCTAGATACGTTTTGGAAATAACGTTTTGGTTTGCTTTGGTTGTTTTTTGTTGTTGTTTTAAAACAAGTATAATGGATTTATTCATTCAGTTTTAAACACAAATTTACACAGACTAACTGTCACACAAAAACACAACCATATGACCATTTCAGATATATCACAATTGCACATTTGAGTATAGATTTTATGATCGATATACTCCTAAGAAAACAAATATGCTATTAAATTTGCAAATACTAAGATTGTTAAAATATATAACATAGTGGTCCATATCATCAATTAAAAAGCAAGCTTAACATTAATCATTAAAATAACTTAACATACTAGAAACCAAAATGTATGTTGAAATCATTCAGTACATGATGTCTAATTTATCATTTATAACTGTGAAAATTACCTGATGTATATATTGCGTTGTAAAGTTGGTTTTTATTTTATTTTTGTTTTATTTGGAAAGTAAGCTGTTGAGTAAAAATATACCACTGATTTTGCAAATTTAGTTCCTGGAGCTATCTTAACGTGTTTTAGACTGTTGGCGGAAGCCAACGGTCTTTAGTAGGGCAATTTATTTAGAGAGATTGAATCGCGTGATCCAACTTTTGACTTTGCATGATACGAAGCACTAACAATCGGTACCCCCACATTTACATCGGCTAGTTTGTTCCGTTCAGGATTAGTCGACACGTTGACTGTGATTCGTAGTACTGCGTTGGCATACAAAAACCCATATATCTACCACGATGTTGAACGTAGGGACTTTAGCAATGCGTAGTTCGATTCGTCTTGTGTAAATGTCGCATTGCAGAAAATCAGTTTCATTTAAAAAATGTGTTCTTTCTCTTAGAAACTTTTTCCATTGATTTTTTTTCCTTTTTCACCAGCAGGGTTGCTATGCTATCAGCGCTTTGATTCCTACAAGATGTTATAATATAAATACAAAAGAAATTCAAGCTGCATCAGCAGAAGATAAACTGTTATTCAAAACTAAGTGTCCTATATTTCAATTAGGCAAGTAAAACACTTGCCTAACCAATGTGCAAAACGAAAACACGAAAGCACATACAACACAAAAATGGGGTCAAGGCTTTGAAACGGTCAAAGCATGTACAACTGAGTATAAATGAGTATAAGCCGGTTTAATGCCGCTCCAAACCTCAGTATTGGCCCAGAATAATTCACACGCATGTGTAAACTACAATTAACACCATAGCATTGCAATTCAAAGTAATAATTTCTAAAAGAGAATATAAAAGTTTAACATTTCAATATGTTTACTATTTTTGCAGATTTGCGACATGTTGGTGACAGGCGGTCAGTCGTATTACATCAAAGAGCAAGAGGCTCCGTACGCCGTCAAGGGCGACCAGTGGGTGGGGTATGATGACGTAGACAGTCTTCGTATAAAAGTATGTCGTTTGGTTACATTTCAGCTATTACATTAATACCCGTCTGCCTCAAAGGACCCTTTTACAACTCACTTTATTGGCCTTAAACACTGGTACCTGTCAGTTTCAAAAGCATCTGTTTTATTCTCACTTGAACATGTCTTGAGATGGAGACAAAATTTTTATACATGGAAATGCCATAGTTTTATGATTTTATATTTATTACCTCATTTACACGTTTGTCTAAGAAAACTGTCATATTTTTTTTTTTGGCACTGGTATATTTCTGCTTCAAAAGCACAACTTTAAAACTCACATGAACTGGTCTTCTAAAGTAGGTAAGTCCATATGTTCTGCGACAAAATATGACATTGTTCAGGAACTTATATTATTTATTACTGAATTTACACTTGTGTCTGTAAAACTGTAATATGTCTATGGTAGTTACGAGATGTTCGCAATGTGAGGGTGTATCATGGCTATGCAAAAACAACAGCAAAGAAGTCTACGGGATATTCAAGCTTATTTGTTACTTTTCTAAAACACCATTTATTTTGCAAACATAGCGACTATCCTTGGAAGAGCTCAAATGATTACATTTTATTGCATGTCGTTTGTCAAAATGGTTAACGATTTCTGTGCTTTGAAGATAAATTATATTTGTGAACTGATCGATTTAAGCAATTTATAAACGTATATTTCATGCAATAAATATTGATACAAAAGAAAGAACTGAACGTCATATCTATCAATTTATAATTTTATAGTCCGATATGTTAACATTTAAACATTTCACTACTCATTTCGTTGAATTGATTGCAAACACATTAAGATTGATAGCGTTTGAACATCCTGTTACGCGGTAACATTCGGGAAAATAAGAAAACATTCTTACTTCGCAAGTATTTGAAATAGCATAAATATGAGTAAGGACAATTTAATTAGACCAAACTATTACAAGTAAACTTTTGTATTATTTATATACAAAATGTAATTACACGTTAAAAAGGCAACTTTAGGTTTTAAAGTGTATTTATGCTTAGCATATAATAAATACAAATTGTATTGACTATACTTTGTATAAATTCACTTTTAATACTAAATAATAGGTTGTAATATTATTAAATTGTAAATTATAATATGATTATTTCATATCTTTATGGTGACTTTGAAACGCAATTTCCAAATCGGAACGTCACTGGGATGAATATACAGTAAGACATAGGCAACACCATGGAAGTCTTGAAGCCAACGAAAAACCCAGTCGCATAATACTATTCAGGGCCCGTATTCGCCAATCTATTCCTATATACAAGGCTTAGAATAAGGAAAATTCGTAAAACTATTCTAAGAACGCTGTAAATTTGAATCCTACCTGGTATTTACCACTTTAATTTCAATATTCTTGATTTAGAACAATTTGTTAATGACATAAGCAATGTGCTACCTAGAATATTTGCAAACGCAGAAGTATATTTTCATGAGTCTAAGTCAGTCATGTTTTCGTTAGTCCATTTATTAAGCTCTTTTATGCGATGTATTCACTTACATATCAGCACGAGAACTGACAGCGCACCTTATCTACTGGTCTTTATATAACTCTAAATCGAGGCGAATAGACGATAGTTGAATGGCAATTTGTTTGACCATTCAGAAAGCCAGGTCATCATTGTTTGAAGGACAGGTCTGGTAAAAGCATTCGTATACTGTCAACTATGTTTTTCGGAGGTTGACCTAGGTAGGCGTGGTTATAAATCCGATGCGTATCGTCAATTGACCAGTAGATACTTGTCAATCAAGGATTGAGTTGACCTATTGTGGGTTTATATTTTAGTCACAGGGTCACAAAGTTGAATAACCCAATTGATTTACTTCAAATCCTTCGACAAACAACCTTGGACAAACAGAAAGGCGGGGCCGATCATTGTTCGTCCACAATTAATTTTGTTCACATACGAAAGGCACATATTGTCACTTGCTGGTCAACTGCAGGTCCAGTGGATGAAGCAAAACGGTTTCTCGGGAGTCATGGTGTGGGCCCTAGATCTGGATGACTTCAACAACCACTGTGGACTGGGTCCCTATCCCCTTATGAACGCCATCAACAAGGAGTTGCTAGGCGCCATACCGGGTCCCCCGCGATCTAGACCGTGAGTACAGTAGTTTGCAATAGACGTGACATACACCATCGTAGATTGTATAGATCTGAACACTGGATATTGTCTAAGACATTCTCAATAAACTACTGGATATTGTCTAAGACATTCTCAATAAACTAAAATTTCAATAATGATAGATTTGCTTGCCATATATATATTTGTGTCAACGTTTTAATCTTATCTTATTTGGTCGTTAACGTTTTGAAGCAAGGGACCCAATCAACTGTATATTTTGATATTTTCTTTTCAAACCTTTCTTTACATTAATAAACATTATTAAGCTTTCTGTGCATGAACTTGCTCTTTTCTGACACTATATCAACCGTATTTCGCAGTTGAAGCAATAACGTTTAATAACAGTGCGAGGTCATAATTTGTCACACTAAAGCTCAAAAAGATGCATCAAGAATATACTACCGGGCCTAACAGTTCTGCATATCATTAAAATGCATTATCAGCATTTGTCTCTTCATAAACCAACCAGATACGATGAAAAGTTCGTGTTATCGATCATTGTTGAAATACATAAGTTAGTTTTCGAAGTTATTGTTAACAAAACCTTAACAAGAAATGTATTCAAAGATATTAAACATTAATGCATAGATTGCGAATAAAGCATTCTTGTGTTTGCAAACGTTCACCATGTATGTTCAAAATGTACTTACCCCGGGTGTTTTTAAACTGAGACGAAAGTGAAGTGGTAAGCAATTAGTCGTTTCTCAAATGGTGAAAGTTGCCTTAACCGTACACATATCATTCCCAGTAACCGAGTACAGCCGAATCCTGCCGACAGGCCAGCGATAGCCCCGCCGGTGAACAGCTGGGAGCAGCCGCCGTCGTCTGTGAACCAACATACCGCCAGCAGCAACACTGCACAGGGCAATATCCCACCCAGTAAGTATGAATCAAGCGTATGTAACAACATTATTTCGCAGTATAACAACTTGATATAAATATGTTACGCTTTCAAGAAAAAACACAGCGGTAACATTTGCAATTGACATCACAATCAATAGAGGAGAGAAAAGTTCGCACTTAGCGGTTTTAATTATTCACCGACGGTTCGCAGTATGTTTACTATTGAAGCGATTACCACCCTTGATAATAAAACTTTTTGATAAAATATAATGTGATATTAACAGTTAATATTTGTTACAACCGTGTCCGTTTCAACCATTTCATTACACTGTGTCCTATTCTTTTCAAGATATGCCACATTTAACAAACGAGTTCAACTGTCCCCCGAACGTCAATTCCTACCACGCAAATCCAAACAGCTGCGACGAGTACTACATCTGCGCTGATGGTTACTCGTTCAAGTTCAAATGCGCCGCGCCGTTGCTATGGAACACGACCAACAACTTCTGCGACTGGCCTGCGAACGTACGCTGCGACAAAGCCGTTAAGACGGAACCGGCCCAAGCGCCCAGACGCGTGCCGCCACCAACCACAAGAAAGGCCACTACAACCAGATCAACCACTACCGCCACAACTACAACAACCACAACAACAACTCCGCGTCCTCCTCCACCACCACCTGTGCAGCAGTTTGATCCCAGGAATCATCCCATTCCTTCTCAAAGACAACATACTCCCGGGTTCGCAAGTTGGGTACAGCAGACAAATCCTATACCAACCACAAACCAGATGCTTCAGCCATGGGGACAGAGTGATGGCCAATCCAATCCGCGCGTAGACACTGCCCCGAACAGTTGGGGTCAAATGATACAAAATACCAACCCGACACGCGCACTATTCCCGGTCCCTAGAATGACCACGCCGACGCCTGTTCCAGTAATATCCAACCAGATCGACATGGAGTTTTACGATTGGGTGACAGTATTCTTTAGGAACCTTTATAGCATGAGCGGTCCACATGGGGACATTATTCGTAAGTAACCGAATCTCTAGGTACAATTCTGCTTCCATTTTTAGTTATTTTTACAGACCACTGTTTTATCAAATGAGTTACAAAGGAAACACAATTTTGTTTCTTTGTTTTTTGAGCAATATTAAAACGGATATTTTTATTCGTTTCTATTATTTGAGTAATCAAATAAAAAATTGATCTCCATGGTCTGGTAATAAAATGTATTATGTTAAGTATGTGTCTATGTAGAAATGTATTTATGACTTGATAAAACATTATTTTCTTCTCTCTTATTTATAAAAGACTTCTTCTTGTCACCTATTTTTTTAACTACGTACCATTATTAATCTTGCAGGTGCCATGCCACCTATGCCACCATCTATGCAAGCGCGGTTATTCCCCACCCAGCAACAACGATTTGCCTCTCAGCAGCAAAAGCCATTACTGCTGCCGCCGTCACAACATATGGAGGTACGCCAGTTTAATCAGCTACAGCAAAATGCTGCGAGCCCTCAGTTGTTTGCACCTCCTCCAGCAGCAGCGAGTTTCTGCACAGGAAAAACCGACGGGATGTACCCGGACCCGGACGATTGCACCAAATACGTCGAGTGCGTCCAGGGGCGTGACTACCGCGGTTCGTGCTCCGCCGGCACCGCATGGGACGCGACGTACGGCGCTTGTGATTACACGCATAAAGTAACGCGGTGTGCCATACAGAGTTTCCAGGGTTAATGCCAAATGGGCGCTTGTTCTATAACTTTTTGTTGAACTTTTTTTGTTTTTAAAATGTACATTGTTATTAAATGTGTGTAATCTATGTCTGTGTCCTCGGCCAATGTCAGAGTCTATGTTTGATATTCATAAATATTGGGAAACAGGGAAATGTGTTTGCCTTTGTAAGTATCTGCCATACAATAGACGGCGCATATACTGGTGTAACAGATAAAACTAAGTGTGTAGAAGCAATAATATCAGTTGAACACCATACTAATTAAATTCGCGTAGTATCGGCGTACAAAGATCGAACAACACAAGGCCATGAGCTCTGGATATCATTTAATTGCAAATAATGTATTAAGTATGTAAACTAATTCATCAAGAACGCTCAGTATTGGTAGGGATATCCGGCTTCTTCCATGGACTTCAGGATCCAGTCCTGGTACATTGTTACGTCCTCAAATATACCGGGCTCATCAGCCGTGGTGCAGTCGCCACCAGAGGAAGCAATGCCTGAGAGTACAAATGTGCATTACACCATAACCAGTGTTTTAGATACACAATTAGTTATAGAGAACGGATACCCTCCAAATGAAAAATAAAGGGGTAGTCACCGTTACATAGGCAAAACTACAAATATCAATGTACATTTTTACGGTTTAAAGAAGTATCAATATTAAAGTGTACTATATTTCAATCAATATATTGTCAGAAAATCATTTTTAATGAAATATGTGTTGCTTTAAAATCAATCACAATTTCTGTCAAGATTGTTTATGTGTACTGATGTGTATGTATTGCACGTTGTCGTTTTAATGAGTATTTCCAAAATCTTTAAAGAGCATTTACTACATACTTCTCTTATGTAGAGCAATTCATACCGTTATTAAAATAGTTTCTGTTCAATACCTGCCATAGAATGCGTAATATAGTTTTGCATACGAGTTTACAGTAAATACAATGCGTTTTTGGTTAATCGCAGGTGTAAGGTACAATCTTTTGAAATATTAAAGTTTGAGCGCCACACAGTTTACCTATGAAGACTTGGAAATAAATGTCAACATGTTAGTTTAGTTATAACGATCCAACTTTAACAATATAATAATAGATAAAAACTGCATCATGGGAAAAATATTTTCAAAGCCTCTTGCATTGGAATGCTTAAAACTTTCAACATAAAACACATTTAAACAGTTTAAGTATATCATCGAAACATATGCATATTGTTTATCAGATCAATTAAAAAAGCTGGAAATGGTACCTTCAATGTACCAGGCCCCGTTGCTCTTCTTGCACACTAGAGGGCTTCCGATGTCGTCCTGTAAGACATATATGAACAATCAGTATTTGTATTAAACATGTTGCTGGAAAGAGTAACTGCATAGAAGACCTATTATAACTAGCTGCAAAATAAAATTTCGGATTCGCTATCGTTCAAAACCTCGACTATTAGTGAGTTATAAGATTGTTTAACACAATACGACATTTGTTACCTAACATATACAGATTAATCAAGAGTATCAACATAGACGCTCTTGTTGTGGTTCTCATACCAAACCATGTTTACATTACTATTGAACCGTTTACAAATTTAAATATTTGTGTTTAATTTCGATTAAATCAAAACCCTGTGGTTTGCTGAGACACCATCGGATGCTCTTGGTATCTGTGTGAAAAATTACTTGAAAGCGGCCTGCATAGGAATCAAACTCTCAATCTGACAACTCTGTTCATTCAACGGCTGCGATCAACGTATGTCATGTAACTATATATCGGAAAGCCTTACCCAACACACGTGGCCTGTATATGACACGAACTAGACATGAATCGATCGACTACAGGTTCTCCGCATTACACGGCCAGTCTTCATGTCCATTTGACAACTGAGACCACCCAAAGGACTCAATATATTTTAAACATTTAACACATCATTACCACACGGATGTTCTTGCGTTAATTCTCCCCCCCCCCCCCCAAGTGCTTTACATGTTTCAACATATATCAAAATCAGTACCCTACATATGTTTTTTCTTTGACTTCTCCGAAATACATATGTCGTTGTGCTGATACCCCACCAATACGCAACATGTTTTGACAACATGAATCCAGAACGCGTTACCCCACAGAAGCTACTGTAAATTCCGAGCACTCCACAAAGACACCATGCCCATGGAACTTCTGCGGTCACTAAAACACTAAATTACAACATATATTCGAAGTCATTACCCCACAGAAGTCCTTGTGCTGGTTCTCATAGCCAGCGCAGAGCTCCGTGGCAGGCAGGAAGTCGTCCCAGTGGTTGGCGCAGATGCTGTCGTCCACGATCGGGTACACGAGTTGGTTCAGACTCTCCTCGTTCCCGGTGCCTGGGTCACCGAAAGAGAGAGGACGGTTTGCGAATAAACAACGTCTGTCGTAAAGACTGTGTGTATACAGGAGTATATAGCCTTTTCTGTCATACCCTCATTATGTGACAACGTTATATAGGATTCACGCATGTTTGTCCGTCCGTCCGTACGTTCATCCATTATTTAATTCGTAAGTCCGTCTATATTTCGTTTCCGCTCCATAACTAAAAGACTGGATGATTTTCATTGCATTGCAGATTATTATTCCCCATGACAATATGATGTGTCGTGTACATGACCCATGCTTGTCTATCAATCGTAAAGATCACAATTGAAGGTCATAATCTGTGTCAAAGCAATATGTGGGGTTATTTAAAACCTTTAGCAACATTTCTATTTTCAATATACAATAGACATGTTACATGATTCTGTTAAATCTAGGTTTAGGTTAGTATTCATTGTTTGTTGAATGCTGTTTTTTTTCTGGATTGTGTTTATTTTTTACTTGTTTAGAATAAACGTAGCAATTGTCAAAAATGTTTTAGCTTGCCAATGTATTCAACTGCTTACAAAAAAGTCATTAATTCATAATTTTTCAATAATTAAAAAACATTGCCATTCCGCTACTGAATTTGCCGCATGTATAGTTTTGTTACTTGAAAAATTATCTGAACACGAAAACAGACACAAAACAAATACAAAGTTATGATATGTCAATTAAATAATAATAAAAGTACTTAAAATAAGGTAATGATAGGTATATAAGGTATAAATGATGTTAAAACAAAAGGACATGGTCACTGTATAAAGAACTGACTAGAGGTGCTGCCCCATCCTGGCAGGTAGCAATTGTCTCCTACGGCATAGCCGTGTTGGGCATCTGGTAGACATGCCGGTCGCGTGAAGTCGTTCCATCTGCAATTAAAGTGCCATGCAGTTAGTTAGATTTGCAAACAAAAACATATTTAAGAGCATCATTAAATGATTCTGCAATCTGCAATAATTGTTCAGTGCAATCAGAGATTTTACTGAGAGCAAAGGAAAAGCTAATAATTTAGATACCAAAAAAAAACACAATTAATGTTAATCACTTGGCAATTACTGAGAAAAAAATGCGCTTAAGTACAGAATGGGTTCCACAGTAATGATGAGGGCGATGTCGTTCTCGAGGCTGGTGGTATTGTAGCCCGGATGTATCACCACGCGCCGTATGTGGTACGTCTTCTCGTGTGGGTCTGTGGTGCTGATGTTGTGCGAGCCAGCGTAGAGACGCCACTGGTGCAAGTTCAGGTCAAAAACGCTGAATCCAAAGCTGGACAAACATATTAAGTTTTTCAGGGCATGCTAAATAATTATTATTTTATGCCCAAACTGTAGTGTGTTAAATACTCTCCTTAACGTTATATAACGACTTATTTACATAACTATCTTGACAACATTGAAACTTCGCCAGTTATATCGGTATCAAGTGCCTTTGGTCCGTGTTCCCGGCGTTTGTTTGATGATTTAAGTAACGCCATGCATTAACCATTAGAGTAATCGTTATCATTACCTTAACATGATAAAATGCGAAATAGATCAAAAGTAATTATTTACACTAAAATGAGATTCATATGTCAACAATTTGACAATCCAGAAAATAACATTTTATATGGAGTAACTGTTTGCAACAAACAGCTGATTGCAAGATATTACGCTCAATTAATATTGTCTCAATTATTGTTTGACCTTACCCTTCGAAATGTTGAGCTGATGTCAATATCACGTGTTGATCAATAATGGCACCAGAACCAGAGATAAAGTCTTTATCGTCCACGATCATGACCTAAATATACCCCATCGTTGGCTTTTAATGCGATATTGCCACATATATAACAAGAGTGCAGTTTTATGGGCAATTAAATATAGCAAGCCATCATCCCTAGCATATATTATTTGTAGCAAATGCTTCGATGTGCCGTATTTATCATCACTGACTTTTAATAAAATACTGCCAGAGAAATAACAAAGGTTGTTCTATGGGCAATTAAATATGGAATGATATCAACCTTCAATGAAATATGGAATGATATCAACCGTCAATTAAATATGGAATGATGTCAACCGTCAATTAAATTTGAAATGATATCAACCGTCAATTAAATATGGAATGATATCAACCGTCAATTAAATATGGAATGATATCAACCTTCATTTAAATATGGAATGACATCAACCGTATATTACTGTGCAGCAAGACTGCTTCAATTCTTCATTGTTGGTTAATGATACGATACCGACAGCGAATATAGCTAAGATTGTGCTATAGGTAAGTGAGTATTATAACATATCATCCCTATATTATTTGTAACAAGAAATATCTTTAAAAAAGATATTCGGCGTATGTTGTAAATGTTTGTAAAGAATGTAAATTGAATATCTAACATGAATACTTAAAACTGATGCGTTATGTTGATTTGGTTTATAAACGAACAGTCTCAGTTCTTCATAGATCGTTATTCTACACGCATTTAATAATATTTTTCGATATTATTTAAAATAAAATAAATAATTGAATGTTCATCATCAAATAGCGAACTCATATTTTCATGTGGCTAGCTCCTAAAACAGTAGTATAATATGTTTCTATATTTGAAATAAATAGAAAGAATATAATTATGTAAAAGCAATGCACTGATAAACTGCCCTATGATTGTTTGAAATCAGTTCTACTTGAATAACCCAAATAAGTCAGACTCATCTGTGCTCATCAACGTCAGTATGTTTATATATACAAAGTAAAATTAAGGATTTTACAATTACAACAAAATATAACTGAGGCGTGACGTGGGACAACAGGGCTTAATGCATGTGCGTAACGTGTCGTCCCGGATCAGACTGTGCAGTCAGCATAGGCTGATCCGGGAGAACACTTTCCGCTTTTATGTTTTTTTTTCTGTTTCTAGGAAGTCTCATCAAAACATAAATCCACTGTAAGCGGAAAGTGCCGTCCTGCATTAACCTGTGCGGACTGCACAGGCTGATCCGGGACGACACTTTACACACTTGCATTAAGCTCGGTTTTCCCACGACACGCCTCATAACATATTTGAAACGTTTTTCATTATTAAATTATTTTAGTATACAGTGCATTTATTCATAGTCTATATAAAAACAATGTCTATTTGTAGATTGAATCGCCTCTACACGAGAATTTGGTAGAAACATCAGTATTTCAGAAGAAAAACAATGATGTAAAGCTATGAAAAGTCCATATGTTTAAGATATCTGAATTCTGTAATGTCCGTACAATTAACTGATCTTACCCCGCCTAATTTTTTTTTTCTCAGTGAATTTTTTAACCTAACTAATGTATACAGTATTTGTCAGGCAAATCAAAATTTACTAGAAGTTACATTGTTTCCAATAAAATAAGGACGAGAATTAATTTAAGATGTATTGAAAGATATTCTATGGACTGCGGCTTTAAAGTACATCATGCGTGTTACCATCCACGGCCAAGATCCTGGGAGAGCCATCTGACCCCCGACGATCCTTCTGTTGACTGGTTGTACCACGGAAACTCCGCATGGCACAGCTGGCGTCCAAAATAAAGATCGTATTAAAACCAGTAGGAATAAAATCGAATGTTATTACCAGATAGTCTCTATGACTACGAAATTTCTCAATTTCAAACATACTGTCAACTTAAAATATTTACCCAATTGGGCAGTGAATTCGTATTGATCAATATTTTAGATTTAGACCAATAAGAAGTTTAAAAACGTTCGCTACGAATTGGGCCAGTGCGAGTAAGGTGATAGTTTCATATTACCTTATTTGAAAAAGCACTGTTTTACATGTTGAGTATACTTTAGCTGATCAAAATATTAAAAGCCGAACAATATGTATGACACACTGCATCGCTATCATAAACAAGTCTAATATACATGCAAAATTTGCTTTAAACTAACTGACAATAATAATATAGATTGCACCGTCTCCGAAAGCATTTTATTTCATGGTCATCATTGTCAATCTATTTAATTCTCGTGATGATTTGCTTTAGAGTACTTAGTACTTATAAATTGATTATTAAAACATAATGGTGTAGCATATGCATACATGTCTGTGCCAACACGGTCGCTACACATGCGAATAATACTGCTATCGCCTGCATCGTCTTCTGAAAGTATACAATAGTTACTCTTCACAAAACACTCGTCTGAAAAACGAATACTTAGACATTTTGTATTTTATTATAAGTATTGCATAGATGCATATACAAATTTACAATCGATTCGTAGTTGTGGTTAGCTAAAGTATTCCCCGTAGCAGTATTGTAGTAGTTAGTGTTATAGTGAAATGACTTTTTCCAACGTCCACACAGATATATGACTGGTTCCGAGCAGAGCCCATCAAATCCCTGCTGGCACAAAGTTCCACGTGACCAAAGTCAGATCACATGGTGTAAATTAAGATTGTGGAGACGCAGAAGAAAACAATTAGGACAGCTAAAACCTTGCGTTGTAATGCTTACTTTAAAGTTATATCTTTTTACGTTTATCCTCAATATATAAGTCAAATAATGCAATATTTCAGAGGGAGATTTTTTGAATAATGATTTAAAATCTAAACATTCACCACTTACGGTGGCAGTGGTTACTGTATACTGCAAAGTGGGCGTAATCGCTGTAAGTATTCGATCTTTTTCTAGTGTGTGTACATTTCTTGTAGATCAAGAATTTACTAAATTTTGAAAGATAAACATTGTACTCGAAAGTATTCAGAACTGAGTGTAAGTTATATTGCCCCTTTGCCCTAAAAGGTACAACAAAATAAATTGCATGTATTCATAGTGTTTTTGAGATGATTTTATGAATTAATAAATTTGCTTCTGCGTGGTTGATTTTCGGCAAAATATGCTATCGGCTCTAAAATGTGGTTTACAACCGCTGAAATTGCTACGCGTATTGACGAATTATGTCCTCATGTCTGATGATATTCTTTCAGATTAAGCATATTTTTTGTATTAATTGGTGGTTACGATATGTATTGGAATAGAATAAAACTACGTTAGAATTTAAGATCAACCTATGTAATTAAATATGTTTACATATTAACTAATACAATGTACATGTCAATAATAATTTACAAAATATAAACATATTTATGATCATAGTAACGAACACCTTACATGCTTACCATTCGGATGTCCAGATAAGTACAGCAATGTGCCGGTCCTGACAAAAGTATTCACATATCCGAGGACAAGATAAGGCAAGGCAAAAGCAATTGTATTTCTTTGTTTCTAGATGGAAGTATAATTCGTTCGAGTTTCATCGGTAACTTATCAAGGTTTTGGCACTAAATGTGTATGATATAAATGTATGTGTGCACTAGAACCACAATTAATTGAACACCATTCAATTAATGTACTTGTTTTTGTATTCTATTAACAATATTATTTTGACAATTTCTCATACAACATTTTCTTTTAATTCTTACAAGTGTTTTTAAGGTCGGAGTTTTCAATTACATAATATTTAAACCTTGTAGTTTTTATTCTTGTTTACTAATTGTGCAAATTACATATTCATCAATTGTTTCTAAAATCTTGTTTAATGGGAGATCGATAGGTATTAATTAAGTACTTATAACATGAAAGTGTCTTCAAACAAGAAAAAAACATTAAATTACTTTTTTCTAACTCAGGCTGTTGTCACTTCACGAGTCGTACACCATATTAACATTTGATAGAGTCATGAAGATTTTGAAACATTATCTGATTTTCGGAACATCATATGGCATGCAGATCTTTATTCCCATGAGTAGATCACGAATTTATAAAAATAACAATAGTGTGATCTTTAAATGGACGTATTCACATATTGAAAATTTGATGGTTTCAAATTAAAAAAAATACGTTAATTCACCTAAATGATTCTGCTCTAGTTGTAAGTTGATAGATTATAGCCACAGAAGAGGCCCTTTTTCTTGTTTTATGCTTTTTGAAGCACTGTGAGTTGCTTCTTTGTTTTCAAAAATACAAAAATATGTTAAAGCGACTATTCTATTTTATTTTTTTGCATATGAAAACGATTAGTGAACTGTATTTGCGCACAGTTAAATTGCGTATGCAAAGCTATTAATTTCTGAATATTTTCGCATGCTTGTTATTCGTTTTGCAAATCTGTTAATATGTAAACAATCAAGAAAGGTATAGTCTCTATTATACACGGAACTAAAAATGTCACCCATAAAGGCAATTATTAACACTGCAATTTTGTAGCCTGTGTCGCGCAAAGAGGTTTCATGTCTGCGAAATTATAGACTCTTAATTACACACACGCCAGTTGTTGCAGCATACTGCATTGTCTGCAAACACAAGCGACTAATGGAAGTCCACTGTTTCCTGATTGTACAAGATATGTTATAAAATCAAACGACATCCAGACGACATATCGATTAAAGTCAATAACAATTCTAAAAGATCGTTGCATGTTCAGTGTGTGTGCATTTATTAGATAAACTGGATAATAGACTCTAAACAATATGGCAGGAATATTGTACATAAAATAGACTTTCAATATGTTCTTGCTAAATCCTTGAGTGGCAACTGGTCATGACACAAATATACATCAATTTCCAACAAAAAAAATTTGATTCTGTGGAGGATTATTTTGCCTGGACAATTAGTGGACATTGTCAAGATTATAACTAGATATAATGTCAAATATATAATAATTTAAAAGGGGTGTCGTGGGAAAACAGGGCTTAATGCATGTACGTAAAGTGTTTCCTGGATCAGCCTGTGCAGTGCGCAAAGGCTGATCCGGGATGATACTTTCCGCGTTTATGGTATTTCTGTTACGATGCAGTCTGTTCTCAACATAAATCAACTGTAAACAATATTTTACTATCTCACCAACCGCAAAAGTTGCTCTTACGAAGTCTATGATATCAAGTCAGAGTTTAGAAATCAAATTTAAAAGTTAAGAAATTGTTAAAAGTTGTTAATAACCAGTAAGTTCACTTCAATAAACGTACAGTAACATTCTTTTTGAATATTGTTAAATTTACAACAATATTCAACGGAAGTGTTTTAATTGCCGACGGAAGTGTTTTAATTGCCTATACATGCCTCTATGTTTGTTATGAAATATCTTCTGAAATAGTTTGTTCAAAGGTCGGCTCTTTTTTATCAATATTTGTCTAGAAATGGCATGTGCGGTGTCGGATCTCAAATCTTATTCTTAGTGAGATTGACAGGCTTTTCAACGAAGAAGATGGTGACAGGAACAGTTTCGACTTATTTTTAGCAAAAATAAAACTTGTTTGCAGCAAACTGCATTCCTTCGCAAGAGTTGTTAGTGTCTTATAAAAAGAATAAGTTTCGATGAAAGAAACGCAAACAACACAATTTTCATTATTTAATTTATTTATCGCTTACAAATCTATGCTGCTATAACAGACTGAATTTTGCAAAACGAATATGTTGAAGGAGTGTCTGTGACCAAAGCCTTGTATCGTGAATGCCAGATGAACCATTTAAATGACAACCTACTCTCGTCTACCCTTATCCAACACTATATTGTTTAATGATTCCTCGACAAGGTATTTACATCTTGTGGAATATTACCGCACGGTATGATTGATTTGTGAACACGCTCGCATGTTACCTAGATGTTTGTGGTTGGGTAAGTTTTGCAAATCGCTAAACGCGTGAAGGAGTAGTGCGTTTCACACCAGAGAAATAGTCGTTTAGTCCAAAAATGCACCTGAAAATAACTGATTAAAGGTTATGCACATACAATAAAAAGGCGAGTAATTGCTTCATAAATTTAAGTGTCTACATGTGACAAAATGTCTTATGCCAAAAAGCGTTATCTCAAAATGCAGTTAAATAGTGTGCATATGATCAAAACAGTAGTACACGATGGAAAAGGGTCCATTGCAACCATTAATGACCAGCTTGCTCGTTCTCTCTAGTTTGCTCCTACAATTACGCCAAGACCATGTCTTGTGAGGAATTCATTCACTTAGGAAATAAATTATTTTCCGAGCCGCCATAATGACCTATAGCAGTTTTAAATAACAACCATGCCGCCAACGACTTGCTCATTTTAACGTCGCTTGATTTCCGCTGGGCGCTAAATTATTCGATGCAATGACATATTCGTCTTTTGTCGCAACACGCCCGCCGTGTTGTTTGGTTTTGTGGAAATCGCTAATATGATTTTTTGTCTAAAGAAATCATTACATAATTATAGCGGTACGATTTATCTTTTTATACAAAGTTTCTGTTGAACGTATTGCACCATACATGATCGTGAATCAGAAAGTGACATTAATTGCATTAGATCAATAATGCGGTGTGGCATTGCGGCTTCATGAGGTTTAATCGTAGAAAAAGCACTACATGTAAGTTTAGAGAAATTGTATTATATGATTTGTTAATTATAGTATATGAATGAAGTACAATTCGTTTGCTTTTTTGCACATGTACTAATATATATAATATGAATGAGTTTTGTCATTGTATTAGCTTAGTTGGCTATTCCGCTGCGCTAACAAATGTCACATGTATATCAGCAATATATCATTTACATCTGGAAACAGACGAACGTTTTGGTTATATTGCAATAAAAGGTCTTGCTATTAGCGTAGATAATGAGAACTCCCGTGAAACAAAGATTGGCAATTTAGTCAACAGTATACTTAGTATAAATCAACACACTCCGAATCGAAATGCTTGGAAAAAAGAATATAGCAAACGAAGCTGCAACGAATGAAACATACTAACTGCGCAAAACAAACGACTGCACATTCAATAAAATGCACCTGAAAATAAATGATTGAAAGTTATGCACATTTTAGAAAAAAGCGAGTAATTACTTAGTAAATTTAGGTGTCTAAATGAGCAAAATCACAGTTAGGAGACTCACCGGACAACATCATTTCGTGGTGTTAAGAAAATGTCCGGTGGTGACTTCCGAGGTGGCCCGTGGGAGTAAAAATAGTGAAAACAGTACGGTTGACTTTCCAATTTTGTATTATTTTCTAATGATAAAGGTGCGTTTTAAGAAATTGGCCAATGCCATTACCAGAAGAAATCATAAAGAACACTTGTAATTTCGTTAAATAATGCACAAAAATAAAGGCTGTAAGATTTTTATAAATTGAAGTCATTGAAAGAATATGTCTATGATACTCTATGTACTGACATGTTTACCCGTCTGAATTTTTACTACAACCCATTATTAAGTCTGCGACGACTGACGATGATCACAAATATAAATGTCTTCACATACGCATTACATGTTTTGCAATAATTTGAAATTTTGGTTAGTTTTCTGGGAATTTCTTGAAATTAGTTCGACCGGACATTTGGAAATGAGGTGTTCCGGTGAGTCTCCTAACCGTGAAAATTGTACTCAAAATCAACTGGTGTGCATATGATCAAAATAGTAGATCATGATAGAAAAGGGACCATTGCAACCATTAATAATCATTCTTGCTCTTTCTCTCTAGTTTCCTCCAACAATTACGCCAAGACCATGTCTTGTGATGAAGTTCATTCACTTAGGAAAAACATTTATAATGATTAGTAACAGTTTTAAATAACAACCATGCCGCCAGCGACTTGCTCATTTTAACGTCGCTTGATTTCCGTTGGGCGCTAAATTATTCGATGCCATGACATTTTCGTCTTTTGTCGCAACACGCCCGTCGTGTTTTTTCTTTGTGGAAATCGCTAATATGATTTTTTGTCTTAAGAAATCAATACATAATTATAGCCGTACGATTTATCTTCTAATACAAAGATGCTGTTAAACGTATTGCACCATACACGATCGTGAATCAGAACGTGACATTAATTGCAAGAGATCAATAATGCGTAGTGGTATTGTGGCTTTCAGAGGATTGATCGTAAAAAAAAAAACACTTAAAAGGTTATGCAAGAAATTATATAATATGATTTATTGATTATATTATATGATTTAAATACATTTCGTTTGCTTGTTTGCACATTTACTAATATATATATTATGAATAAGTTTTTTTTTCATTGTAAATATTGTTGTTTGGCTATTCAGTTGCGCTAACAAATGTCACAGTTTTATTAGAAATACATGTAGATCATTTATACCGGGAAACATACTATCGTTTATAGACTGTTGGCGGAAGCCTCAAAAGTGACAAAGACTTAACTGGCTACGAAGCACTAACAATCGATGCCTCCAAATTTATACGCTCCATAGGCTGTTTCGACCCTTTCATGATTAGTCAACACGTTGAATGTTCTGCATATTATGGTGTGTATATATTATAACTATTCCCTGAATATTTATGTATGTGTTTAACAATGTTTTTTATATTTCCAGAATAATTGTCATCCATTTGTTGTTGTTGAGGACGGTGACTGGTAGTGGATGCCTGCAGAACGGCGATAGTGCTATATTTGTAGTAAGAATATTATAATTCTACTTATGTATATTTCTGTTACTTTAAAGCTATCGATCTATATATACCGTGACTACAGTCTGTACAATTTCTGTTCTTTTTTATTAATTTATACAGTGTATACAGGATATCTTTGAAAATTACTTGTATCAAATGTTTCCCTTTTTTTCACTGTATTGTTATCGATGTAATGCCGATTGTTTTCGCTTTAGTTTTAGCTGCATATTTGTTGATATTTTGATTTGAAATTGTATAACGGGATTCGGGAGGTGATGAAGGCAACTTTTACACTGATCTATCGGTCCTCGGACGTCATCCTGGCAACACTATAAAAATGAAAGAAACAGAAATATAATGACCAGTGTGGTTGCGTATCCCGCTCGCGGTTTTGCCCGAATTGGGTTTTGGGGCTAATGGGCAAGCAGACAAATATTGCAACAAAATTTAAGCACAACTAATATGTCTCTGAATGCACTTATAGGTGATATTAATATGTTGCAAAAGGCTGTGCACTTTGTTTTGAATAATATTACTGTGGATGATTCAGAATGTACCTGCCACAAAACCGTTTGCATGTATATGTGTTCATTTATTTGCATGTTTTCTATGGACGTGTAGTAAAAGGCTTTTTTAAGCCATACCTTTCAAAATACGTGTTTGTTTTAGAAGATGAGTTAGAAATTAAATAATTTATGTTGGTCTGAAAGTAATCAAAGAAAACATCATGTAAATTACTTTGGCAATTACAACACTAGCAGTGTCATATGCTATCTAGATTAACAGATTAACAGATAATCCGGCAATTATCAAAACCATGTACACTAATTGGATTAACGGCGCAATGTTCTGAATAAGATGGGAATTGTCGATTCGTCCATTGAGGTCAAGGGCAATTATGGAAGGGTCTAATTCGGTGTTAAATTAGACGGTTTGTGAACTGAACTATAAATGAAACTAAATATTTAAGGAATTTGATGTTGTTAATAAATACGTTTTAATAAGTTTGTTTTGTTTAAAAAAATACGGACAAATATACAAACGAAGTTTTGCATGTCATGTTTGTTTATTGCCTGCTTGTTTAAACAGCATCTTTGTCGTAAGTGCTTACCAAAAAAGCAAATGCACAGCTAAATTATGAAACAATCATTTGTAATCGTATAGTGTTTCTGATTAAGGTTTTCTTCTGTCCTAATATACAAGAAGAGGCCTGTATAAGGTAGTTCGTTCAAAAGGGATTAATGGATAACTCAAACTGTATGTATATTAACTCAAGTAATTGAGCACAATATTCAACAATTGTACTTTTTATCACCTGATTACATGGTCACTCTTTTCTTTTCACAGGTCGTGTGGTCATGTTGTGTCCGAGCGTGTACTGTCCATGTCTATGCAAACATTTCAACGAACTGTATACAGGAGGAGCTTACTATATAGACATTTTCCAGTTTTAGCCAATCATAACTTTAGCCCCTCCTGGTTTTTCTTTCGATTACTTCGATAGATAACAGTTAATCCGGCGATTCTCAAAATCAAATACACTGATTTCAATAACGGGGCAATGTTCTGAATGATTAGAATTGTGGATTCGTCCATTTAGGTAAAGGATGAATATGGAAGGGTCTAATTCGGTGTTGAGTTAGAGGTTATTGAAATTGTTATGAACGTGTTTGTAATTACATAGGTGAACAAATACATGTGGCGTTTAAAATGAGTCAATACAATATGTAGTCACACTGTTAACTTTAAATTATTGACAGTGTACGGCCTACCTAAGTTACCAACATCATAGAAATGCATTGTAGTTCTTCTACACGTTAAATTGGCATTGGATATATGTCCGTATTTTGTCGAACATTTTAATCCATACATATCGGACGTCTTTGCTGTTCTGATAAACTAACATGTCTTATAATATATACATAATAAATACATATAAAGCTTATAACATATTAGATCCGATTCTAGTCCTATATCTTATATTAGTCCTATATCTTATATTAGTCCTATATATTATATAAGTCCTATATCCTATATTAGTCCTATATCTTATATAAGTCCTATATCTTATATTAGTCCTATATCTTATATTAGTCCTATATCTTATATTAGTCCTATATCTTATATTAGCCCTATATCCTATATCAGTCCTATATCTTATATTATTCTTATATCTTATATAAGTCGTATATCTTATATTAGTCCTATATCTTTTATTAGTCCTATATCCTATATTAGTCCTATATCTTATATTAGTCCTATATCTTATATTAGTCCTATATCTTATATTAGTCCTATATCCTATATTAGTCCTATATATTATATTACTCCTATATCTTATATTAGTCCTATATCCTATATTAGCCCTATATCCTATATTAGTCATATATCTTATATTAGTCCTATATCTTATATTAGTCCTATATCTTATATTAGTCCTATATCTTATATCAGTTATATATCTAATATTAGTCATGTATCCTATATTAGTCCTATATCTTATATTAGTCCTATATCTTATATTGTCCTATATATTATATTAGTCCTACATCTTATATTAATCCTGTATCTTATATTAGTCCTATATCTTATATTAGTCCTATATCCTATATTAGTCCTATATCTTATATTAGCCCTTTATCTTATAATAGACCTATATCTTATATTAGTTTTATATCTTATAGTAGTCCTATATCTTATATGAGTCTATATCTTGTATTAGTCTATATCTTGTATTAGTCCTATATCTTATATTAGTCCTATATCTTATATTAGTCCTATATCTTATAGTAGTCCTATATCTTATAGAAGTCCTATATCTTATAGTAGTCCTATATCTTATATTAGTCATATATCTTGTATTAGTCCTCTATCTTATATTAGTCCTATATCTGATATTTGTCCTATATCTGATAGTTTTTCTATATCCTATATTAGCCTTTGCAGATTGTACGTATACGTATTGCGCATGTCTTTCTATATGTGTTTTTGTCTAGAAGTGTAATTCTTAATGACTTATTTGAACGGTGTAAACGTTTATTATTTCTCGTGGTAAAATAGAACCTTATTATACAAAAGTGATAATAATGACGTAACCATTCAGCCCTAATTAGCATAAAGCATTTCATCAGGAATTGAACTAAAATTATGAAAAAACACCGACTTCGTGAATTTTATTTTGTAAAGAAATGAATATTGAATATTTTTATTACGATGCTTAATGAATACTGTACCATTTGTAAATTTCGCTCGACGTGTCATATTTGTCTACTGCGTGATTGCCAAAATCTAATAACAATCCCAATGTATGCCAAAAGTACGTCGAAGATGAATTTTTTAGTGTTGCACGGTCAGACTTACATACATTGTATCTACGATGTTTTGACACTTAAGTGAGGATGATAAAATGTTCATTGTAAATACACACATGTAATAGTCCTGTAGTTTTCAATAAAAAGCAAAATGTATAACAAAAATAACGGGTGATGTGAAAAAATATTACCCTATGACATTAAATTTGGTCTAATAACAGAATACTCAGTGTGGTCACGTGTGGCATAATAAAATGTATTATGTTAACGCAATAACAAGAAAGAAAGAACGTTGATAAGTAAAAGAAATTGAATAATTATGGACGTTGTAAAAATGTTTAAGAAGCGGATCACTGAGTAAAATGATATTGTACAAAGACAAATATCAACTTGCGTGTATAGTTTTTCTTTAAGAGTGATTATGTTTGTTTTTGTTTTGTGTAAGAGTATAAGCGAATCAGAATGTGACATTCAGTGCAACGAGATCAATACTGTGGAGTGGCACTGTTGCTTCCAGGAGATTTTTCGTAGAGAAAACACTGCAAAGTTGATTTCGTGAGCTTATATAGTTGAATTTAGTTAAGTTCGTTTTCATTTGTGCTCATTTACTTAGATGAATAAGTTTGATCAGTGTCGATATTGATGTCTGGCTATTCCGCTGCGTTAACAAATGTGACATTTATTCATACAAAGATCGTGGTTAACGGGAAACATTTTGGTAATATTTCAATAAACGATCTTGTTATTAGCGCGGAGAATGAGAACCCCCATAAGACAATGATTGGCAATTTAATCAACAGTTTACTTAGACTCCCATAAGACAATGATTGGCAATTTAATCAACAGTTTACTTAGACTCCCATAAGACAATGATTGGCAATTTAATCAACAGTTTACTTAGAATAAATCAACAAACCCCTAGAGAAATGTTTCGGTGAGAAAATATTGGAAACGACGTTGCAACGAAAACTCCACATTTAATACACCAAACAAACAACTGTGCATTTGCTCTGAATCAGGGATTGTATTTTTTTAATTTTTTTATTGAATGTATGTCATCTAACTGTCTACATCGTATGTTGTATTCACTATATCATGCTAGATGCGTTGTAACGCTTAAATGCAATAAATGATGTTGTTGTTGTTGTTGGTTGTTGTTGTTGCTGTATTTAACAGTTACGTGTTCACTTTTGCATAATTACAGTAAGCTGTGATTTTTCGTTCCCATAGTTTTATGCCCTCAATTCCTGATGAACCTCTACAATGGCAATTTTAATCTGACCTACTCCTGTCTGCCCTCATTTAACATTGTATTGTTTAATGATTCCTAGACACGATATTTACATATTGTGGAAACACCACTGCATGCTATGTTTAATTCGTAAACCTAGATTTTAGATACGATTCAATAAGTGAAGGCTCTGGCACCATTGCGGTTGAGTTTATCTGTAAACATGAAAGCACATCGGAGATGCATCTCTGACAAATGTTGTATCTAATGTGCATTCATATAAGTGCAGATGGTAAAACTTTCATTGTAAATACACACATGTAATAGTCCAGCGTTTTAAACATACACATGCTAAGAATAATTGATTTTGCATTCTTTTAATTGTGCTTAATTAGATGTTTTTGTCCGTTGCTGTAGCTCTATGCCCTGAATTCTTGATGAATCTCTTTTACGACAATTTTAATATCACCTACTCCTGTCTACCCTCGTTTAACATTATCTTGTTTAATGATTCCTGTACACGGCATTTTATGTTTAATTTGTAAACTTATATTTTTTTTATACGAATCAAGTATCTCTCCGAGCAAGAATGCACGTCGAAGCTGCATCTTTTAGTTTTGCACTATATTGCTTATTACATACTACTTTGTATTGAATATGTACTCGTATTTACATATACACTAAACACAAGTTATAACGCACCAAATGGAAATCAATGTAAATAGTTGCATTTTCTTAAGTTTATTAGATTTTCAGCTATGATTATTTGAGACATGCATGCATGTGTTAATACCAAAACATTGAAAAAAATGCGTGTTTACCATGGCGCAGCTGAAATTCTTACAAATAAAGAAAATACAACAATTTCCATTTGGTGTGTTATAACTTTGTTGAGTGTATATGATGAAAGTAATTCACTGTAAAATGTCAAATATAATATTCTGTTGTGGTAACTATTAAAACGTTTAGAGTACTCTATGGTTTCGTTCCACAGACATAACTAAATATTTCCCATTTTAAATTGCTTGACTAGTTATTCAGCAATACATCTAAACAAAAGAACATGCCAACATAATTTACTGTGTTTAAGAAATAATTGCCCAAGATAACGTTCACTGAATGGAATGGAATTGCTTAATGAAATGACAGATCGGATGCCCGAGATAACGTTCACGGAATGGAATTGCTTAATGAAATGACAGATCGAATGCTTCAATGAACATAAGATTTATAAAGGCTGAATCAAATCAGGATTCTGATAAAAGATATCACGATTTCCGACACACGTACTGTCTACTGTAAATACCCATCTCTCTGTAATCAATATATCATTAACTGCGGGATGTTCAGAGATCAGTTTTGTGTTCTTAGTGAGATTCACTTAATTAATTATTTTGTACTTGACCAATTACCAATTTTTACTAAATGACTTAGTATTGAACGCTTGTTTGTTGAAGATTAATACTTGCTATAATTTTATAATATCTTAATAATTTTCTTACAATTCTTATAGAATGACCATTCTATTCGAATTCCAATAGTCAGAAACGGAATATTTTAAACGTTCTGTTTACTTCATTATGACAAGTTGGAATAATTGGATCAACAATATGTAATCAAATACTGAAGTTGCTAATTGATCATTATCCTACCAAAGGCCCATTATCTAGATATATGCATTTGGAGACAATTTGAACTATTGTCCTCGGTCATTTGACTCGAACACACCAGCTCTAAAATGATCGGTTATAACTCAGGGGAATAGTAATGACCTTTCATCTAAACCATCTGAATTACTGTGCAGTATAGACATTGAAACTTTTGGTGTCTGATTTGGGTATGAGTCTTATCTGAACAAAAACTCATATCGGGATTGCTTTTGTTGGAAAACGTTTGTATCAGCTAATATGTATGTCTATTTATTCCCTATTGTTTTATTGTTTGAAAAACAAAATGTATTACTTATCGTAACAAATAATACCAATAGGTTTACAAATGCTTTTTGGCATAACAGATCGCACAAAGATTTTTTTATTTTTGTTACGTAAATATTTTGAAATCAACTTTAAAGCGCAGAGAAGCAACCACAGTTGTACCAATCTTGTGAGAGCATGCACTTGCCTGGACAGTAGTTGCACCTTGATATTGCGTTCAATCTCTTCGTTGCCTTTCAGCGATGGCGATCAATCTTTTAATTACACATTGGACCGGCGTTCAAGCTATTCTTTGTATCTGTACTGTTCATGTTCTGTTGTTAATGTAATTGTGTTAAACCTATTCGTTATGCATGTACACACTAGTAGTAGTGATATTTTCGTTGAAATTGTTACGCCCGTAACTGTGTAATTTCCAATTAAACTATTACCTGAAGATGTCATTTTTTCGTTAGACTGGACTTTGTGTTCCATCTATTCACTGCACCTATACATTTCATTCTTTTTATTATTTTGTACCTTGTTATTATTCTTTGTGAAGTATAATCGTGTTCAATAATATATTCATTGTGTCTTCCAAACGTGCTCAGCATATTTTTTTATATTCTTCCATTTAAAGTCATTCGAGCTGACCTTAAATTATGTAATACCATGGCCAATTGATTTAACATAAGAAACAATATATAATAAAAGTGTATTTGCTGTCGATTATAATCAAGTCTGATTTCAGATCTCCAAGTCTTATAGAAAGTAAGCACACAACATTAACTGCTCACTGTTGTTTCTTGCCACATTGGAAAACTGTAACTCTTATAAAATCATCCTTTGCTCATTATCTTTGCCTGGCACTGCAACATCGTGTTAAAGAAATCAATAGGCAAAGTGTTGCAATTTATTTTCTATTGGAGAGCTATCTGAGCATATCGGCTTTAATTGAAACACATTACTGCCGGGTCATAGGATGACTTCCAAGAGAAAACCTTCAGCATTTCTAGAGACACTGCTATAAAACATATCGGTGTATGCCCGATAGTGTTTATTGTGCTGTTCTAGGCATTTTGTTTATACGAAGGATTTTTTAAATGTTTTATTCGAATTGTGGATAATACAGTACGTCACGTGTGGTGTGTGATATATGTGTGAGAGTTCGTGGTACATTTCTATACATGGATAGAGGTAAAGTGTTATGTAATTTGTAACAGCAAAGCTTTCCTTTATAGCAAGTCAGGTTCATTTAGATGTATGTTGTTATACAAGGGCATGTCATTTGAATAAAATCGTTGTAGATGTCATTCCATACAATGACTCCTATATATTATAATATTTATCATCAAAATATTGGACAGTGAACTTCACTACTTGTTCCAACTTAAAACTACACGCATATATTATAAATTAAATGGTAATGTTATTGCATCTAATGTTGTTCTCAGTAACAATTTGAAACAGGTGACCATACTATTAAGCCACCCAAGCTTTGCTTTGACCTTTTGCTAAGACTGATGTCAGACTTAAACATTTTCGTTTTATTTGGTTTTCATTTATATTTAACTTACCACTGCAAAATAAAATGCGATACACTTGTCAAAAGTAACCTTCGATTATGTTTTGAAACTAATATTTCAAAAACAAATATTTCAAATAAATTATCCGATAAGGTTATATTTAATAAAATACATCAAACAAAATATAACCATGACCTTAAGTTCTTTACATCATTACATATCCCCATAACTCTGTTGGATTGCCTTATTATATACGAACAGAGTTATGAAAACGTCAGGTCATAAATTATTCTGCTCGAATTAGCCCTACCATAAGGTTGTTACTTAACTATGGCCAATCGTTTGGCAATCGGTCAATTCAATCACAACTTCTAATTTTCTTCGTGGTATCCTTACACGTTCCAATTACGAGTCATTGCTCATTCATTCCAGAAAACAAGTATTTGTTGTTACTTGCTATTGTTCGCATTTTGTTTTAATTGACTATGCTATTAGGTTTTGGGATCTTTGAAATCCTAGACACAAAATATTGGCTTCATTACGGGAAAACTTATGGCTATGTGCCGAATATAAGTTTACTTTATCTCTGTATCATACGATCGTGTTTACATTGCGTTACGGAAACGAGCGCGATACTCGCGAACAAAATGTATCGACGCAGATTCTATGCGCGAAGAAGAAATCATTCGTATTCCAACAATGTTCAACCGTTATTTCAGTCCATTTTGTAAATATGCATAATTTAAACACAGTTTTAAGTAAGAATCGTTTATGTATTTGGATAAACATCAAATACACTACGCACATGAACACAGTCTACTGTTAAGATAGATGCAAATTATTTGGCAATATAAACTAGTTTAATGCCTACCTCGCGGATAGGTGTCTATTCATTGATCTTCCTGTTTCCTAACGAAACAAATTTATTTCAAAAATTTATTTAGCGATATATTAAAGCATAAAACATATAGTTTTTATTCATACAATCATTCTTATTAATTATGTTCACTGATAGCTGACCTACAAATATTATCTTAGAATTCGGGGATTACCATTGATTAATTGATTAATATACTCGTAATTGATTAATTGATTAATATACTCGTAATTGATTAATTGATTAATATACTCGTAAATTTCAGATACATTTCAGCGCACTGTACCTGTTACATTTAAAACAACAAAACATTATGCAACTATATATTTTAACGCAAACTCTATGAAAACAGGCATTTGCACGACTGTAGCGCGACGTTGTCTCTTCGTTAAAAAGGCGTTTATTGTATTATTGAATGTAAAATAGATAATGTGATTTCTTCTTCGTAACACAGATCTACGATATTATATTGCACTCACATGCCCAATCATGTACGTTCTGAGTAGATAAATCCAGACAATTTATCTTAGTTTTCTTCTGTCAGTAGTTTTGAAAAACTGTATTGGAAAGGTCATTATTAAACAGTGGGCGTACAAACTGGATTTAACAGTGCACGTCTAACCTCGCAGTTGGCTAGAAACAATATGGGGAAATACATATATTTTACTCCTTTTAGGATTATAGTGATAAACAGCTATGTTATGAAATCAATTAAATATATGTTGATATTTGGATTAAGCTAGGTTTTATTTGCGACTACACATTCACATTGTATTCAAATTATACCACAATATAGAGAAATCTCAGTCTGATTTAAAATTAATATTTCTGTTTGTACCATTTTATGATAATACTGTAGAGAAATCTCAGTCTGATTTAAAATTAATATTTATGTTTGTACCATTTTATGATAATACTGCACTCGTTAATTCTACAATTCGAGCAATATGCAGTCGATTGTGTATACATTAATGTTAATGTTGTGCCAACGCATTCAGCTAGAATGTATGTTATGTATGGAAAGTATATATAAACGCCATGCATTCAGGTGAAGGTTTACTTTGCATTTCATTGGGATATATTTTATACTCTTAATTAAATTACATTTAATGTTGTAGGTCATTTAGATGTGCATCGAGTACCTTTAAAGAAATACACCGAACAAAATACGTGTAGTCAGTGAAGTTTACAGCGACTTATGAATATACTCTTCTTTATATAAAACATGGAGTCATGTACCACAGTGGTGACAAGTGTACACAAGATATAGAACATCGCATTGTTATAAAAGTAACGTTAACTTTGGTAAATCAAGGAATAAAGAACGCGTAAATTTTCTTTTTATCAACTGCATTATATCAATATTTAACGCAATTAATTTCTTGATTTACCGTGTGTGTTACGTTTCAACTGACAGTGTTATCTGACGCTGTTAATTGGAATCAAAACGATTTAAGCCCACGAGCGATAATTGCGGTATGACTTTGATGTTTTAGGTTGCGTATTCAAAGAACTGACGTGCATGATTATTTGGAGTCAACAACTACCGGTAATTATTGGTGCGATGCCTGAAACGTCATGATAGCTAGCATGTCTTTCGTAAGAATATCTGTCTCCGAGACACGTTTTTAATAAGGATTACAGCATTCGGTGACGGTAATGGCTATCAATTGATTATATTATTGATTGCTATGATGCCACATGGTAAGGTATATGTTTCTCATCAATGGATTCCAACAGAGAGAAATGTCTGGGAAATGGGCGTCTATAGATTTATTCTGGTACTCACAATCTGACATGTTTTTTCTTGAACCATGTTTATGGTCCGCATATGTATAAACATACGTTTAAAGATTGCACAATGGCTTATAAAACGAGATCAATATTAATTTAAATCGTTTTTGTTTTTAAAGAATGCACAATTGCATATAAAACTAGATAAATTTTCATTAAACATTACAGCACGATATATGTTCATAATCCGCATATTTACACCGAGACACGTTGTATTTGTGTTTGTTTTTTGTCGGTTTTTTTTGTCAAGAATGAGCAATGACTTATAAGTTGACATAAATATTTACTTACAGTCGTTATTGCTCGCTAAATGTTTATGGTTTCATATGTGTACACACTGATAAAACATTTTTCACATACCGGTTAACACACCGGTTCAAATCCTAAAAGTTTTACAGTGGCGTTGTTACTTATACTTTGACTGTGATTGACGAGGTATCGATGTTTTGTATTGCATGTAGACAGTTAGCCATGTTTCTGAAATGAATTGCATATCTTGGTGTTTGATTCTTATGCATAATATTATAGTTAACGGTAATTGCACATAGATACGTACTGAACTTTTGAGTCGTCTGATTTGTCGGTGTTACGGATGTCTGTATACCGTTCATGTGACACATGACACCGTAAGTAAACACTAAGTCATAACATCTCGATCGCCAACCTCCGCGCAGAGATTTGACTGGTTCCGAGCATAGCTCTAATCAAATCCCTGCCGTCATAACAAACCACGTGATGATGGTCAATTGAAATCTTCTAGATATTATCTATGGTTTTAATTAGTTTATTTATTTTTCTGTTTTCATTATTGACTTCAAACGATATTTATAGGTATAAAATTGCACCGAGTTGCATTAAATAAGAAAAAGTTACACACACGTAATCCTTCCAAATCTGAAAGGATTTTACTTGTGATGGCAGTGGTTACCTTTAACCGATAGGGGAGGTAACCGCTGCGAGGAGTTTGCTCGATCGCCGCAAATGCTTGGACGTTTACAATAACAAACTGATCAAATCTCTTCCATGACATATCATTGTGAATTCAACAGTGTTTCCCACCAGCGCCTGTATTATTCCTGTATTATTCTTTACAGGACCCCGGCCGCGTCAATACTTGATGAATTAATTAATGCATCGATCATTTGAATCCTTATGTCAATCGGTGTAGGACTGGAGTGATAAAGCAAACGTTGAGAAGGAATAACGACATTCTCTGTGTTTTTTTTTTTTACCTGGGACCATTTGGGAATTAGTACACCCGCATATATCTTGATTTATTTTGGAATAAATTATAACAAGAAAAGGGATAATACAAGTTTAGTTCTTATTCAATTGATAAAGTACTTCAATAGTATATGTAGTTAGTTTTTTATATATCATTTATGGAATAATTTACATAAATATACAAATAAAACGACCTTTCCTAAAGTAACAACAATTACGCAATGTAACGAGTTGCAACGATTTGCAAAATCGTCTAAAATAACTAAATATTTCTCATGAACTCAAACAAACATATTTGTTGTTTTGTAGTCGATAACGAACTCCCTGGAGTGATATGTACTATCATTTCATGTGACATTTACACATTTCAGTTGTAAATATATGAAATAAAATAAAATGTCGCGTGTATATGTCATACGTACGTATATTGAATATGACAACATTTATAATTATGTAGTACTATAAAAGAAAACAACTTTGTTTCTTTGTGATTTTCAGGCGAGCTGAAACCAGACACATGAACATCAAGGACCTTTGACTACCTGGTCACTTCATCACTTAACTTGCCATCGTGAATCATTTCCGTAATGGTAACCATCGTTGATTGAAATATTCGCACGGCCAACATCGTTGATTGAAATATTCGCACGGCCAACATCGTTGATTGAAATATTCGCACGGCCAACATCGTTGACTGAAATATTCGCACGGCCGGTGTTACATGCAATCTGGTTATGACGTCTCAAGGACTCGTTTTGATCTGGCAAAATTTATAAGGAAATACCACTTTACCACAGTTACGTTCATCAATTAACCGCCGGTTCTTGGGTAATGCTATCGATGAACAAAGAACGATGCGTGACTGAAACTCAATAAGATAAATTAGGGAGTCCAGACCATCCGTTTCAGAAATAACAAAGAGATAAAACTATCGAGCCGATTGTACTGCTTCCAAACATAGATTGATCTATTCAAACCTTGGTGGTTGTATTTGTTTTCGTTCCGCCAATAATAAAAAATTGAATAAATGAGAAAAACTATTCGTTGATGCCGCTGTGGCATCGTGCTATATAATTACAGGGAAATCATGCATTGCAGTTGATGCTTGCATAATACCGGATCTCAAAAATACAATAGTCCCAGTGAACCACAACGACGGTGCGGAATAATGTGAACGGTGTTATTATCAGTACGTGGAATATTTATCTCAGTAATATTATGTGTGTATGATATATTTCCGGGAAAATTGGTTTTAGTATCGTGTTTGTTCAATACGTACACTACCACTTAGGGTGTGTATAATTTTTATGTCAATTTTAACTTATTGTTCATTGGAAACCATACATATTCCTTGCATTTCTAGAATGGTTTTCAGTTGGAACATAGCACTGCGGAATGATATATGTACCAAGGAGTGATTTATTGAGACTGTCTTAGTAATACGTGTTAATATAACAAACTTCTAAGTGACAAAGTACATGGTGGCCGTGTGATCAATATGCGATGTGTTACAGAGGACTATGAATGATTAATAACATATTTTCTTTACTCTTTATTCCACAGTTTAGAGTATAAAGCTGTCGCGGAATAACGTGATACTTTTGTTTTATGTACACTGCTTGGTATCGGTAGACGTGGAGTGAATAGCCTGGATTTGTTTTTTACATTTTGTTGCACTTATAAACATTCGATTACATGATAAAATCAGGGAAAGAAAATTCACGATGCGATTGGAGAACTTCGTTTGGGGCTTGAAAACGCCATAATTAGATAGTTAAAAAAGTGAATTGTAAAAAAATTAAATAAACCGCACACAATTTTGAGAGAAATATGGTCTTAGTACACGGTAAAACTAAGATATTTCATGACAAAATACAGAACGAAGTTATAGAAATGATTGATGAACCAAGTGAAAGTATTGTTGTCAAAATAATTCCAGTTGACAAGCAAAACATTTATGCAACGTGTTTTCAGAGTATTTCGTGCAAAATGAAAAACGCCCCGTGCAACTTCAGGCGCGTGTCATGGAAACTGTGTATCTTGATTGGACTGGGATTTATCTATGCAATTATTCCGACAGGTAAGTACGTAATACATTCCAAACGAAATTGTATCTACATATTTCAAGGCTGACATCGCAAACGTCGATATTCGCGGTTTAACTGTCTATCAAAACGAACCTTAATGCAAGAAAAGTTCAAAGATAAAATCTTCACGTCACGTGTAAATACTGTTCAAATTGTGAGGATTGGTTAGCAATAAGTTAGGCTGATGCAGTCGTTTCTGTCAAATATCGAATTTTTCACATATAACGTTACTTTTCTCCTACTTTGCTCCTTGTATAACGTGCTTGCCGTTTTGATGTAAGATAAAACAAAAAACACGATTTGTTGAACTTTGCATTTCATACACAGTTACAGCAGTTTGTTTTCAGGGACTAAAATTAGTCTAGCAATAAGCATACACCTTTATAAATATGTTTAAAGCGACGTGTAATTATTGTAACTGGTATAAATCATAGCTCGTTGAAAAATCCCCGAGTCTCTTCCCTTGGTAGTCTTGGAGCAGTCGGGTACGCTCTCTCTGAATTCACGATCGTGTGATCGCAAAGCGAAAACCATTATCATTATTTACTAAGTCTTTTATTAACACACGTGTATTATGTATACATATTAGTATATGGAAGGAAACACAACTTGGATTAAATTAGTGTTATTGTTCAATAATTAATAGAAATGAATGTCATGAACCGGACAAGTACGCATTCAGTTATCGTAACTTGTAAACTTCCAAAATACATTCGTAAGTCGACTTGAACGCATGCCAAAGCATGCTTTGACAAAGTTCCAAGATATCTGTACCACAGTCGTTGTAAATTGGTGTCTAATTGGCTTATTCAGCCACGATTGTTAATGATATACGTGTTGGTCTGGTCGAAGATTAATCAATCGATGGATGACCACTGCCTCATTAGTATTATTCCCAATGACAATTGTCTATCCACTTGTAAAGTGTTCCTGGTCTCAGAAGTTATGCTGCATTCAGGAAGTATCACCCACTAAATATTCTCTTAAGCCCAACTTGTCAATGTAATCCGGAATAGTTTGCTCATAGAATATAAATGAATACCTTGCTAATGACATTGGACTTCCACTGAGTATAGGTGTTGGTTGTAGTTTATATCACAAAAACTTGTACGTACCTCTAACCGTAATTCGAAATTCATCGTGTACGCATGTCATGTAAATAATCAGTTTAAACTCACAGCAGTCAATATAATGGTAAACAACTTTCGTAACAAAAATATATTATATATATGCATACAGTGACATACATTACTTTACTAAATTGACGATTAAAACCTTCGCATAAGAAGCTTTTTTCAGTTTTAACTGCTAATTATGTGTTTGTCTAAAAGATTGGTGATTATGTGTCATTTTAAATATGTTATTAACCACAATAATTTTTACGTATACCAGGTTGGCCAATTGGCAATTTCCATGATATTTACAAGTTACCGAACATGTCGTTAAATGTGACATGTACCTCTTGAGATACTAGCGTGGTGACTACGTATAATACTATTTTAGTTGTAATGTCAAATCAAAATATGGTATTGAATGAAATTGCAATAATGAAAACGCAATGAACGCCAACTCAATGGAACTTACATGAGTTTGCATAGAACAGCGTCTTACAAAGTTTGAATTAAACTCTTAAACATTTGGGTCAAATATTGCATGTTTCAACGTTGTGAATCGGAATAACAAATGACAACTGTATGTTTGTTCTCATGTTTAGATGGATGCAAAATCTCATGCTTTTTTTTTTTACCAAGTTATTTAACTGTGTATTCGGTAAAACGCATTCTTGCAAATTAGAAATGGGCGCCTCCGTTTGAAAAAAATCAAACTCAACGAAGTGTAGCATGTGCTTTAAAAATGTTTGGTGTCTTTTGTTGCAATTTTTGGTACAGTGAAGATTTTATGACAATATTCCTCCACTCCGATAATGTAATAGTGATCTTGGGCCGTATTCTAGAAACATCTTAAGTTTATCTTAAAATATTTTCACGTAAGTTCAAATATTTTATTATGTGCTATTTCAAAACAGCACGTACATTTCGGGAACCCCCATCACCAAAGTAAACAAGAGCGACAAATATAGTTGATAAGTAACGATCCATAAACAGAAAGACATTTACGCGTGGAATTTGAAAAAAAAGATTATTAAGTAAACTTCGTTAAGAGTAAGATTTCACTTAAAATGTTTCTGGAATACAGCCCCAGAGTTCATCTAATACTTCATCACTATGTTTTGACTTTCCAAAAGGAAAGAGATTACGCATATGTGTTATGATAATAAATTGCTGAGTAGCTGACTTAATGTCCTTTCATATGCAGCTCTCTGACAAATGGTATACGTTGTTATAGATTTATGTGTCTCGCAATCATATGCAGCTCTCTAACAAATGGTATCCGTTGTTATAGATTTCTGTGTCTCGCAATGTATGTCTGCAGTATTCAAAACATTCCCCCGCACTCAATATTCCTATTGCATGTACACTACGTCTTTGCGATGTCTTTGAGATGTGAATTATAAAAAGAAAGTGAAACATACAAGTGTCAGTTGCAACCTCATTAAAACATTAATTATTTTTGTGTTGTATATTTTATCATACCAATATATAGTTCTAAACGTATTTACATTGTGCAACCATAAACATGCAAGGTATCAGACATCAGAAAATTAAGCGGAAACCATGGTCTTGAATGTAATACAAAGTAACCTTTACTTATGCACAAGTTGAGACGGTTGGTTTCTGTACGTAAAACGGTATAAAAAACGTGTATATTCGCCTGATAGAAGTTCAGGATATCATCAAGAATTTATTGATTAAAAACGTATCAAAACCTCGTATATCACTTACTGCTTGTTGTTCATCAATTTGTAAAGTTTTGTCTGGCCAAATTTTAACAATTATGTGATTTTTTCTCTCTTTTCTCTGTTTGTCTCGATAACTGAATACATAATTATATTAGATAAATGACCTAAAAGTATTATGTTTATTTGATTCTTCAGTTTTATAAGACACTTACAGGTTCGATGTTATAGCTTTTATCGTTCAAATGACTATATACGGTACACATGCGTGCAAAACACAAATACAATAAATCAGGACTTGAAAAGACAACAATAAATGAAACAGTTTTGTCTTGATTTGAATGCCAATATGAGCATTCTCAATTTACACGTTGAATATTCTACGTCAATGAAGGAAACACAAACATAATAGGAATGAAAAACAAAACAAAAACGACATATTTTATGAACAAATAACCACTTTTATCATGTTGGTTTCATTAAAAACTCGTGTGTAAAACCTTTTTCCAAAACAATCTCTTAGAAATGGTTTTCAAAGACGATAATCAATGTTTTTTTTCCAGCTGCACGAGGAGTTGATAGAACATTATGGCAGATATGTTTATGTATAAAGGCCAGCTGCCACCAGAACACAACCATCTACATAAAAAAGCATGCTTAAAAAAACAACCACATACGCGTTCTTAATTCCGAAGAAGACAACCATCTACCTGTGTACCATATGCACGAGAACACAACTATAGACGCATATCTTATGTATGAGAACACAACCATCTACGTGTATCGTAAGCATGAGGACACAACTATATACGTATATCTTGTGCATGAGGGCACAACTATATACGTATATCTTGTGCATGAGGTCACAACTATATACGTTTATCAGATGCATGCAAACTCAACCATATACGTATATCGTATGACACTGAACACAACCATATACGCATACTCCATTCATGAGATCATACATGTAATCGTATACATGCATAAGAACACAACCATATACATGTACATATAGCTTATGCCAGCGAACACTACTATACACATATATAGCTCTACCAAGCATGAATACAATCATAAATGTAAACTTCCTGCCTGAGACGACTTATTAAAACTTTCAAATGACCTTCCAATGTAATATTACTTATGAATGCAATGCAAAATATATATGTGCTTTATCGTTGGTGTACAATGTAGACCTTTGGCATTGTATCTGTCTCTTGGGCTAAATTCGCCCTCGGTAATTATATTTTAATGACTTTAATGTATCAAGTGTTATATACAAAAGTGTGGTAAATATTTATTGGAAATCAATACAGAAAAGTTGCACTCTTTGCAGCTTTGTATAATTAATGCCATCTGATACCAGAACGGTAGTGCAATTTGGCCTGTTGAACATCTGCTATCTGACTTCTGTTTCTGAAAACTAGGTTATCGTTTCTGAAATGGTCAGGTAATTGAATTACTTTGGCATATTAAACCATGCTTTATAGTTTGAATTAAGTACGCAACTGGAATTTCAGTCAATTAAAGAAGCAACGTCTGATAACAGAAAGAAGTAAATATGTTTTTGTTGTTCATTTTATGTACGCTTTAAACACGCAAGTCATCGCTTCGAAAGAATCGGGTTTTTTACTTTGTATAAAACCTGTTAAGCGTAACAAAATCGGTTCTGTAAGTAAATAAGCAAAATTCACCGTGTTCCAAGATTGGCAATCAATGCATACTAACTCCTACATACCTTAAAGGGACTTGTTCACAGATTTTGCATTTTTTTTAAGTATGCCGTTACTGGCGCTGTGCCTAAGTCCGCCACTTGCCTAAACCCGCCACCCCATCCGAATGAGCGTTTTTTTACCGGCGATTTTGTTGATCTTGATCAATCAAATACTTTCCCTTAACAACGCTGACAAGTTTTCATCTTGATTCGTGCATAAATGAATATTTAATCCAATTATTTTGTACATAACCCCAAAATGCAAATAAACTGCATGCGGGGAATCTATTTCATACTGCGCATGCGCAATTTTGAAGTCCCGCATGGTGTCTATGATAAAATTAAATTATCGCGTTTTAATATTATGTCCATGTGAGCATGTGCAGCATAAAAATAACCATTATTCATTGGAATTACATACAATAGAATGCGGGAAATAAAAGCCTATTAAGAGCGCAAATGTCTCGCTACTCAAAACCCTCATTATTTGTCCCACGTGCACGCAGGACCTCAGTTTTAGAGCTATTTTTAGAAATACAAGTAAGTATTTGAAGGAATTGAAACATTGTATTAACAACAGACAACGAACTTAATATAGAAAATTAAATAAGAACAATAGTCAAATGTGGAATAAGCATGTCACGGTTCCTGATCTACGATTTTCACCAAGCAACTTCGTTCACCGTGTTTTTTTTAAACACTAGAACATGAACTCAATAAACAAAAGTGGAAGTTTTGTCAATAGAAGTCAATAGAAGTCAATAGAAGTCAATAGAAGTCAATAGAAGTCAATAGAAGTTGATTTGAAAACAGAATTCATTAAAAAAAATTCTTTTCGAGCAATTTGAACATTTTAAAGACAGGTGGCGGATTTAGGCACTCTCACGCTCATTTTTTTTCACACTGTTTAGGCCTTTAATCTCAATACATATTTTTCATTTGCCATGTATTTGAAATGTAACCCAAACCCGCCAGCAAATGCACATTAAATCTAACTTGATTTATGTGAATGTTTATGTAAATTGGTAACCAACTATTGAAAATATTGTAAAAATACCCCCCAAATGAGGCGGATTTAGGCACTGCGCCAGTAAATGTCTTAACTTGACAGATTTAAATCATCGGAACTAAATAGCTCAAACATAATAACAAGAAAAGCATTTTAAAATTAATAAAAGAAGAAAAAAATCTCCGCCGGAGTTCGAACCCGGGACCTCGTAATTAAAATGCTATTGCCTTAACCACTCTGCCTCTGTCTATATTTGTCTCTAGCAATTTTTGCTTTATGTGAGTGATCCATGTGTTGTCAACAATTTTAACGATAACAACAGAAACAATCCAAATTATTCCATCAATTTCAACTAATGATTTCTCATAAACGAAACGGTATTTACAGTATATTTATATGTCCTAAGTGTTATTTCGCTCCCTCGTATACACTGTTCTTTTATTTTTGGAACCTGTGACAAAAAGTTGGAAAATTATCAATTCGTCAATCTGTGAACAGGTCCCATTAATATATACACCTCAGACTGGAAAATTATCAATTCGTCAATCTGTGAACAGGTCCCATTAATATATACACCTCAGACTGGAAAATTATCAATTCGTCAATCTGTGAACAGGTCCCATTAATATATACACCTCAGACCTAACACATGTAGCTAAAATGTAATTATTGAATAATGTATTAGTATAACACGTGTTGCAGATAGTGTGTGTTTTAATTCGCAAATGCATTTCAGTGAGAGCGGAAGTGAGGTTATTATCTAGATTGAATTTATAATATGCTAATTTTGTTCTTAATTGGATTGCTCACATCGCGCTACTAATACATATTACAGTGTTGTTACTTATTGGATTAATTGGCGCATATTGCATTTCATAGTCATTACTACTTCTTTATTCAACATACATAGTCTCTGAAAGAAAAGTTCTGGTCACATATTTGTAATTCAGGTATTTCAGATATTTCCGCCCATTATCAGCGGATCCATAACATTCCAGCATTCATGTCATCCCCCAAAACATCCCATGGGATTTCTCCGTCGTGTATAATTAATGACGTCAAGAAAATATAATACAAACGAAGCCAGCATTAATTTATACAAATTATGCTCGATAACAGACAGATACGACAAACAAAAAGTAATTGTTGTTGTAAATGAATGCTAGCATTTCGGTGGTTTGCACGATAATTGTATAATGTTACATCGGTTAATGTCTCTGTAACAAAATTCTATAAAGCAACAAATATTCTTATTAAGATAACCACATTAATTGCATGAAAAAGACCTTTAATGCATATTATGACATTTCACGTGTATCCAGTTGTTTATATCATTTTTTACCGTTTAATTTATATGTGTCATTGCCTAAAATTATAGACATTAAAGGTGCACTTTCAAGGTTTGTGGCTGTTACTAATAATTTTATAAAACTGCATTTTGTCCTGTTCTATACTGCATTTATTGTTCATATTTCAAGGTTTGAAAAGCACATCAAGATCGCAATAGTGTAGTGGATATGGTGTCCGTCCGCCTTACGACCGGGAGGTCCCGGGTTCGATCCCCAATCAGGGAGCGTTCTTACGATCTTTCCAAAGACACAAAGTGCTGGTTCTTCCTAGGAAACGGATTCGATAGTGTCTCTATAATCCTAAAGCTTTCGACGCAATCGAGCTAAAATAAATAGGTTTTAACCAAAAGCACTTTGCTTGTGAAAAGTTAAGCTTTTGACGATTATCTGTTACTTTTCGAGAAAAAAATGCTACCTGGTAGACATACGCTATTATTTATTTACACATAAAGTCATAATGCGTAAACAAAAATGTTTGTTTCAGGCTACCCAACCTACCCTAAAAAAAAATATCCGACCCTAGAACATTCTATTAGGTTTGTCGGATTGATTTTTGTTTTATTTACCTTTTTCAATAATTAAATGTATTTTTGGATAAATAAGTGTTTTGTTTTGATAGTATCCACTTATAAACAATGTTTAAGGATATTACTGATATGCATTAAGTTTTAGATTCTTCAAGTTGACCATTTACCAAATAAATAAAAAATTAAATAAAAATAAATCCCGACCTACCTACCCAAATTTTTTTGGGCATGTAACCTGAAACACACATATTTTTTACGCCTAATAAATATCATACACTGTTTGTAACTGAGGGTGTACTGTCGGAGTGCCTAAATCCGCCACATTTGGGGAGTATTTGTACGATATTTTCAAAAGTTGTTTGACATAAAAATTCACTTAAATCAAGTTAGGTTTAATGCGCATTTGCTGGCGTGTGTTGGTTACATTTCAATTATTTGCAAATGAAAAATATTTATTGAAATTGAAGGCCTAAACAGTGTAAAAAAAATGAGCGTGGGAGTGCCTAAATCCGCCACCCCTCTTTAACATGTGCAAATTGCTCGAAAATATTTTTTTTATGAATTCTGTTTTCAAAACAAATTATATTAACTTCTATTGACAAAACTCCCACTAGTGTTTGTTTAATGTTCATTTTCTAGTGTTTAAAAAACACGGCGTTCGAAGTTGCTTGATGAAAATCGTAAATCAGGGACCGTGACATTCTTTTTCCACATTTGACTATTGTTCTTATTTAATTTTCTATATTAAGCACCTCGTTGTCTGTTGTTAATACAATGTTTCAATTTCTTCAAATACTTATTTGTATTTCTAAAAATTGCTCTGAAACTGAGGCCCTGCGTGCACGTGGGACAAATACATGTAAGAAGGGTTTTGAGTAGCGAGACATTTGCGCCATTGATATGCATTTTTTCCTCATTTTATTGTATGTAATGCAAATGAATAATGGTTGTTGTTATGCTGCATATGCTCACATGGACAAAATATTAAAACACGATAATTTAATTTTATCATGGACACTATGCGGGGCCTCAAAATTGCGCATGCGCAGTATGAAATAGATTCCCCGCATGCAGGATGTTTGCATTTAGGGGTTATGCACTAAATATTTGGATCAAAAATTTATTTATGCACAAATCAAGATGAAAACTCGTCAGTGTTGTTAAGGGAAAGTATCTGATTTATCGAGATATAAATCGCCAGTAAAAAACACACGCTTATTCGGATGGGGTGGGGGATTTAAGCAAGTGGCGGATTTGGGCACTGCGCCAGTATGGGATATATACACCCTCAGTGATTTCATACCATACGAGAGCGAAGCACGAGTATGGTATGAATCCACTGAGGGTGTATATCCCATACACCTTCAGATACTAACAGTGTAAGGAATATATCTCACCAACTACCTTTCACTGGTTTCTATTTAATTAGATATCACTTGACGATTAACGAAATTAAAACTTAAAAACAACACGAACAGATACAGTGACGTCACGAAAATAAACAAAATGATGTCATTAGGTTTCTATGAGGTATTGAAATAAACCCATGGTGTATGAAAAATACCCCATGATCATGTGACCGCTCCAATTTGATCGCGTCATTTATGCAGGAGGTGAGGTATATATCAAAATTATATTATTTTTTTAAACCAAACCACCATAACGAACACAGAGTTTTGATAAATTCGTCAAAGTCCTGTTGTGAAATTTTGTTGTTAGAGAAATGTTTTTCCAATCCTAAACTGTGAAACTGTCCCTTTCATGTTTTTTTTTTGGGGTGGGGGGGTGGAGGGGGCGATTTGTTATTTGGGAATGCACATTGCATTAGCACTCAACGTAACAGTTAATAACAAACAAACAAAAACAGAAAAAAAAAGCACAGTAAAATCCATAGTAGTTCAGTCGTGCGTATATTTACATAAAATGTGATAAACCATTTCGAGGGTTGATTGTGAAACTAGTGTATCTGATATAGCAATGTTAAGTAGATACAACAGTTTCACGCTCAACCCTCGATTTGTGTTTTTTTAATAACCATTTATGGGATTATATTAACGAAAGTATATAATTTTAGCAAGTTTACGTACCATTGTAGTTATAGAGACAGACATTTATTTACATATAAAGTACTTAAATGCATATATTATAATTTATTAAAAAAACACCTTTTTTTTTTACCATCACAACATTATTGTTATAATCCACATGCGTCCATGTTGAAACTCCACCTTATGCGGTCGGTACCAGACAGTTATTAGTCCCTATCTCTGATGACATCATTAAACCTTCCTAGACTCAATTTGTGTAAAAGAATCCAATACAATTTGTGATATAACGTCACGACCTTATTTTTGTTGTTTCATATTAAAACCTACTGACGGGTAAAAAAAATAATGTAGTATGTAGCCTCGTCGAAGATCTGTCATTTGTTATATTTTTCTGTAAGTGCGAAATGTTCAGGAAGGTTCTCATTTATGTTTACTATATAGACATCTTTTTCACATATACCATATTTCCGAAGTCGCGAAGTCGATTGCTGATACAAACTTAACTTTGTGTATGTTTCAGAAACAATAAAACCAGGTAAATAAGTTGTAAAAATATGTTTGCAAAACTCCCCAAACACAATACACTTAATTTTGATTTTTATTTGTTTGTATTTAATTATAAAATAACATATGCACATGTATACGGGACACTGTGATATCCCTTTATTCTTCCTAAATAATGTATCAGAAATCGACGTATGGATATGTTGGTAAGGGAAATAGCTTGTTGATGAAATAAATCTCTCGGTTTTCATCCAGAAAGTGAAAATGCAACTGCGTAAAAGTAATTACAGTCACGGTATGAAAGCGTCCCTTAAGGTGCAGATATATCATCGAATTGTATTCATGAAAATGCCTGATTATTGAGAATTGCAGCTTTAATTATTAGATGGAACAGGGCGCTGTTTTTAATTTATGAGTGATTAAATATGGTTTATGTATTCAGCATCATCGTTCCAACGTATTGCAAATAGAAAAATTAACAATATGGCTTCCTAATGAGGTTTGGTCGACCCTAAAATTTTAATTTGACATGCCTTTGACATGCCTTTGACATGCCTTTGCTGAGTGCAAGACCGTATTTAAAGAGTTTACCAGTAAAAGAAAGGCTCTGGTTAACAGATGGTTCAAAGCAACAGAGTCGACATTTTCTGCCTAATTTTAACTGATAAAATGTGGATTTTAAGTGGTATACTGTGAGTCCTTTCGTGTGTTTTGTTCCTGTGTGAAAGGCCAGTGTGCAGTGTACATGTAAACTAATAAACAAAGAATTCAAATCAGCAAAAGATTAGTTTTTATTCTGCTTTGAACTTAGAAACAATGCAAATGTCAGTACTTTGATCATTGATTACAGTGCTTTCATGTATCTGAATTCGCCGGATTAATTATTAATACAACACTGTTAATACCTCTGGGTCTTTGGTCGTAAGAAAACTCAGAAAAAGGTACATAACAGTACCAAAAGCTTCTGACCTCATACATTAATCATTGCCGCTTAAGTACCAAGCGGTAGCTGCGCATTAAAATTCGAATACACTTACGTTTGATCACACATAAATGTCATCTCTTAGAATATTATTTTGTGATAAGCATATTATCTTTGCAAAATTGTTTATGGTAATTTGCAAGCAGTACATAACACATTATACAATGCTCGGCGTCTACGAAAATTAGGAAAATCACATGTTCCTTCTACTAAATAGTTATTGTGGCATATAGTATGTATAAAAGCTTCCTAACCGAAAAGGAAGATGTAGAATTATGTATGTTACGAGACGGGAGGCATAGCATACCGACCAAGTGAAAATAACTGCAGTGAAATGTTATGTTTAATTAGGTATCTTCCATATTACAACTTGTTGTGTTTGAAAGGCGGGTTATAATGCCTTATAAAAATTAATCGTACATTATATTTTTTAAGATTTCCCTATAGTTTAAAGTGTAATGTTGTGTATACCATAACCTATATAATTGTTTCAGTGGCTGCCATTGATTGCTACCACTGTGCCTCTGTTCAGGGTGACCACAAGGAATGTGAAGACGTGTTTGCAAGGGACATCACCACGGAGCACTTGATTTCCAGGGAATGTATGACCGGGTACTGGAAGGGCAATTTCTGTATCAAGCTCAAGGGCAAAAAAAGTAAGCAGAAGGTCGCTTATGTCTACTGACTTACACGCGAAATGGAATACGTTCGTCTTTTTTAGCTACTGCTATTGCAAAAATGGAAAATATACATGAAAAATATCTGTGGAAAAATCATAGTAGAATGAAAAATTGTACAACTATTTTTTATTTAATTTTAAATTTACATCTATGGTTTCCTAGGAAACATATTTGGGCAAAAACAGAAATGTATTTTATATTTAGGTTGCTTATATTTTAACGTAATTAAAGAAGAACAATAATATAGTTGACAATTGATATAGCAGTGCTAAAACTTGACAATGCGTTTTGTTATGCATAGAGTTTTAACTATGTTGCCCTATCTCCATGTCAAGATGACCGCCCTTGCTAAACGGATGTATATATAATTTATCATTCATTCATACTAAAAAGATCTTACAGTATCGATTTCACAGCTTCCAATATTGCCCTAGATTCTCTCTTTGGCGATTTCTCTAGAGATGTCTGAATGAGTTGACGGATGACATATTGTTTGTTGTTCTCCATGACAGGGGGGTTCAAGAGGACCTTATAGCTTATTTCGAATGATCTCTGTTTTGATCTTTGCGTGAATATGCCGGAAACCAACTAAGACGTCTTTATTCAAATAATTGTGTTCGTAAAAAGAGAAGAGTACTTCTCTGTTTTGTGCTCGTATAAAGAGAAGAGTATTTCTCTGTTTTGTGCTCGTATAAAGAGAAAAGTAGTTCTCTGTTATGTGCTCGTATAAAGACAAGAGTAGCTCTCTTTGTTGTGCTCGTATTAAGAGAAGAGTAGTTCTATGATTGTGCTCGTATAAAGAGAAGAGTAGTACTCTGTGTTGTGCTTGTATAAAGAGAATAATAATTCTTTGTGTTGTGCCCGTAAAGGGAAGAGTAGTTCCATGTTTGTGCTCGTATAAAGAAAAGAGTAGTTCTCTGTGTTGTGCTCGTATAAAGAGAAGAGTAGTTCCATGTTTGTGCTCGTATAAAGAAAAGAGTAGTTCTCTGTGTTGTGCTCGTATAAAGAGAAGAGTAGTTCCATGTTTGTGCATGTATAAAGAAAAGAGTAGTTCTCTGTGTTGTGCTCGTATTAAGAGAAGAGTAGTTCTATGTTTGTGCTCGTATAAAGAAAAGAGTAGTTCTCTGTGTTGTGCTCGTATAAAGAGAAGAGTAGTTCCATGTTTGTGCTCGTATAAAGAAAAGAGTAGTTCTCTGTGTTGTGCTCGTATTAAGAGAAGAGTAGTTCTATGTTTGTGCCCGTATAAAGAGAAGAGTAGTTCTCTGTGTTGTGCTCCTATAAAGAGAAGAGTAGTTCTCTGTGTTGTGCTCCTATAAAGAGAAGAGTAGTTCTATGTTTGTGCTCGTATAAAGAGAAGAGTAGTTCTCTGTGTTGTGCTCCTATAAAGAGAAGAGTAGTTCTCTGTGTTGTGCTCCTATAAAGAGAAGAGTAGTTCTATGTTTGTGCTCGTATAAAGAGAAGAGTAGTTCTCTGTGTTGTGCTCCTATAAAGAGAAGAGTAGTTCTCTGTGTTGTGCTCCTATAAAGGGAATAGTAGTTCACTTTGTTGTGCTCGTATAAAGAGAAGAGTAGTTCTCCGTGTTGTGCCCGTATAAAGAGAAGAGTAGTTCTCTGTGTTGTGCTCGTATAAAGAGAAGAGTAGTTCTATGTGTTGTGCTCCTATAAAGAGAAGAGTAGTTCTATGTGTTGTGCTCCTATAAAGAGAAGAGTAGTTCTCTGTGTTGTGCTCCTATAAAGAGAAGAGTAGTTCTATGTTTGTGCTCGTATAAAGAGAAGAGTACTTCCATGTTTGTGCGCGTATAAAGAAAATAGTAGTTCTCTGTGTTGTGCTCCTATAAAGAGAAGAGTAGTTCTATGTGTTGTGTTCCTATAAAGAGAAGAGTAGTTCTATGTGTTGTGCTCCTATAAAGAGAAGAGTAGTTCTCTGTGTTGTGCTCCTATAAAGAGAAGAGTAGTTCTATGTTTGTGCTCGTATAAAGAGAAGAGTACTTCCATGTTTGTGCACGTTTAAAGGGAAGAGTATTTCTCTTTGTTGTGCTCGTATAAAGAGAAGAGTAGTTCTCTTTGTTGTGCTCCAATAAAGAGAAGAGTAGTTCTCTGTATTGTGCTCGTATAAAGAGAAGAATAGTTCTCTGTTTTGTGCTCGTATAAAGAGAAGAGTAGTTCTCTTTTTGTGCTCTTATAAAGAGAAGAGTAGTTCTCTTTGTTGTGCTCGTATAAAAAGAAGAGTAGTTCTCTTTGTTGTGCTCGTATAAAGAGAAGAGCAGTTCCCTGTGGTGTGGTCGTATACATGGTAGAGTAGTTCTCTGTGTTGTGGTCGTATAAAGAGAAGAGTAGTTCTCTGTGTTGTGGTCGTGTATAGGAAAGAGTAGTTCTCTGTTTTGTGCTCGTATAAAGAGAAGAGTAGTTCTCTGTGTTGTGCTCGTATAAAGAGAAGAATAGTTCTCTGTTTGTGGTTGTATAAAGGGAAGAGTAGTTCTCTGTGTTGTTGTCGTATAAAGGGAAGAGTAGTACTCTGTGTTATGCTCGTATAAACAGAAGGGTTGTTCTCTGTGCTGTGCTCGTATAAAGAGAAGAGTAGTTGTCTGTCTTGTGTTCGTATAAAGAGAAGAGTTGTTCTCCGTGTTGTGGTCGTATTAAGAGAAGAGTAGTTGTCTGTGTTGTGCTCGTATAAAGAGAAGAGTAGTTGTCTGTCTTGTGTTCGTATAAAGAGAAGAGTTGTTCTCTGTGTTGTGGTCGTATTAAGAGAAGAGTAGTTGTCTGTGTTGTGCTCGTATAAAGAGAAGAGTAGTTGTCTGTCTTGTGTTCGTATAAAGAGAAGGGTTGTTCTCTGTGTTGTGCTCGTATAAAGAGACGAGTAGTTGTCTGTGTTGTGCTCGTATAAAGAGAAGAGTAGTTGTCTGTCTTGTGTTCGTATAAAGAGAAGAGTTGTTCTCTGTGTTGTGGTCGTATTAAGAGAAGAGAAGTTGTCTGTGTTGTGGTCGTATTAAGAGAAGAGTAGTTCTCTGTGTTGTGCTCGTATAAAGAGAAGAGTAGTTGTCTGTGTTGTGCTCGTATAAAGAGAAGTGTAGTTGTCTGTCTTGTGTTCGTATAAAGAGAAGAGTTGTTCTCTGTGTTGTGGTCGTATTAAGAGAAGAGTAGTTGTCTGTGTTGTGCTCGTATAAAGAGAAGAGTAGTTGTCTGTGTTGTGCCCGTATAAATAGAAGAGTTGTTCTCTGTGTTGTGCTCGTATAAAGAGAAGAGTAGTTGTCTGTGTTGTGCTCGTATAAAGAGAAGAGTAGTTGTCTGTGTTGTGCTCGTATAAAGAGAAGAGTAGTTGTCTGTGTTGTGCTCGTATAAAGAGAAGAGTTGTTCTCTGTGTTGTGCTCGTATAAAGAGAAGAGTAGTTGTCTGTGTTGTGCTCGTATAAAGAGAAGAGTAGTTGTCTGTGTTGTGCTCGTATAAAGAGAAGAGTAGTTGTCTGTGTTGTGCTCGTATAAAGAGAAGAGTTGTTCTCTGTGTTGTGCTCGTATAAAGGGGAGAGTAGTTGTCTGTGTTGTGCTTGTATAAAGAGAAGAGTAGTTGTCTGTCTTGTGTTCGTATAAAGAGAAGAGTAATTATCTGTGTTGTGCCCGTATAAAGAGAAGAGTAGTTGTCTGTCTTGTGTTCGTATAAAGAGAAGAGTTGTTCTCTGTGTTGTGGTCGTATTAAGAGAAGAGTAGTTGTCTGTGTTGTGCTCGTATAAAGTGAAGAGTAGTTGTCTGTGTTGTGTTCGTATAAAGAGAAGAGTAGTTGTCTGTGTTGTGCCCGTATAAAGAGAAGAGTAGTTGTCTGTCTTGTGTTCGTATAAAGAGAAGAGTAGTTCTCTGTGTTGTGCCCGTATAAAGAGAAGAGTAGTTCTTTGTGTTGTGTCCGTATAAAGAGAAGAGTAGTTGTCTGTGTTGTTCCCGTATAAAGAGAAGAGTAGTTCTCTGTGTTGTGTCCGTATAAAGAGAAGAGTAGTTTTCTGTGTTGTGCACGTATAAAGAGAAGAGTAGTTCTCTGTGTTGTATCCGTATGAAGAGAAGAGTAGTTGTCTGTGTTGTGCTCGTATAAAGAGAAGAGTAGTTCTCTGTTTTGTGCTTGTATAAAGAGAAGAGTAGTTGTCTGTGTTGTGTCCGTATAAAGAGAAGAGTAGTTGTCTGTGTTGTGCTTGTATAAAGAGAAGAGTAGTTGTCTGTGTTGTGCCCGTATAAAGAGAAGAGTAGTTCTCTGTGTTGTGTCCGTATAAAGAGAAGAGTAGTTGTCTGTGTTGTGTTCGTATAAAGAGAAGAGTAGTTGTCTGTGTTGTGCTCGTATAAAGAGAAGAGTAGTTGTCTGTGTTGTGCCCGTATAAAGAGAAGAGTAGTTCTCTGTGTTGTGCCCGTATAAAGGGGAGAGTTGTTCTCTGTGTTGTGCCCGTATAAAGAGAAGAGTAATTGTCTGTGTTGTGCCCGTATAAAGAGAAGAGTAATTGTCTGTGTTGTGCCCGTAAAAAGGGGAGAGTAGTTCTCTGTGTTGTGCCCGTATAAAGAGAAGAGTAGTTGTCTGTGTTGTGCCCGTATAAAGAGAAGAGTATTTGTCTGTGTTGTGCTCGTATAAAGAGAAGAGTAATTGTCTGTGTTGTGCTTGTATAAAGAGAAGAGTAGTTGTCTGTCTTGTGTTCGTATAAAGGGAAGAGTAGTTCTCTGTGTTGTGCCCGTATAAAGGGGAGAGTAGTTCTCTGTGTTGTGCCCGTATAAAGAGAAGAGTAGTTCTCTGTGTTGTGTCCGTATAAAGGGGAGAGTAGTTCTCTGTGTTGTGCCCATATAAAGAGAAGAGTAGTTCTCTGTGTTGTGTCCGTATAAAGGGGAGAGTAGTTCTCTGTGTTGTGCCCGTATAAAGGGGAGAGTAGTTCTCTGTGGTGTGTCCGTATAACGGGGAGAGTAGTTCTCTGTGGTGTGTCCGTATAAAGAGAAGAGTAGTTCTATGTGTTGTGCCCGTATAAAGGGGAGAGTAGTTCTCTGTGGTGTGTCTATATAAAGAGAAGAGTAGTTCTCTGTGTTGTGTCCGTATAAAGGGGAGAGTATTTCTCTGTGTTGTGCCCGTATAAAGGGGAGAGTAGTTCTCTGTGGTGTGTCCGTATAAAGGGGAGAGTAGTTGTCTGTGTTGTGTCCGTATAAAGAGAAGAGTAGTTCTCTGTGTTGTGCCCGTATAAAGGGGAGAGTAGTTCTCTGTGGTGTGTCCGTATAAAGAGAAGAGTAGTTCTCTGTGTTGTGCCCGTATAAAGGGAAGAGTAGTTCTCTTTGTTGTGCTCGTATAAAGAGAAGAGTAATTCTCTGTGTTGTGCCCGTATAAAGAGAAGAGTAGCTTTCTGTGATGTGCTCGTATAAATGGAAGAGTAGTTCTCTGTGTTGTGTCCGTATAAAGAGAAGAGTAGTTCTCTGTGTTGTGTCCGTATAAAGGGGAGAGTAGTTCTCTGTTTTGTGCCCGTATAAAGAGAAGAGTAGTTCTCTGTGTTGTGCTCGTATAAAGAGAAGAGTAGTTCTATGTGTTGTGCCCGTATAAAGAGAAGAGTAGTTCTATGTGTTGTGCCCGTATAAAGAGGAGAGTATTTCTCTCTTTTGTGCTCGTATAAAGAGAAGAGTAGTGCTTACAATTATTTCAAAATACCGCAGGGTAATGCTGATGCATACTTAATTGCTTTGAAATATGTTCATGTTTGCAATTCATAAATAAAGATCATATGCCAATAGTATGCCATGTGGTTTGATTACAGAGTGCAACTCGATATACTTTATACTTTACTTTATGTCGCTTTGATTGTTTTAATATAATAATGAAATTTATTATTAACTATGTTATGGACTAAATTAACATTTTAACCATAGCTGTGCACGCAATTACAAAGTTGTAATTCTTTTTTCTAGTGGACGGAACATCGATTTTAATCCGGCAGTGCGCAATAACTGACTGGGGCAGCCACTGTGGACTTATTCAGTTTGATGCCAATGGTAACCATAAATTCGAGGACATTGATGGTTGCTTAGAAACTTGTGATTACGATGGGTGTAACCTAGCAACGACGCCATTCTATAGTTCTGCAATTATTTTTTTATCTGTGATGTTATATTTCCTTCTCATTACAACTTAAATGATGTAATGGATGAAAAAATTAATTAGTGCTGTTCTTTTTTTTCAAAGTTTCAATATTTTCTGCTATTTGTTCATGAAGTAATCATACATCAGTCATTCGTTCCCTAAAGAATTTTTTCGGAATGAGGAATGTAGACACAGCAGGTAAGCAGCAGTGCTGATTTTATATTATCACGAAACATATGGTTAACTTTGAAAGTGAACTTAATACTGTGTAGTGTTGATCATTCGCAAAAATAAATGTATTTGCTATAGCATCGTGGTAATCAATCATGTAAAGGCTTCGGATGTCGGTTGTACATAGAGATTTAAGTTAAAATAAAGCATGAATACCATCAAGATGATTAATTCCTCTAGTTAAATTCTTACAAAACTAATGGATTGAAATCTTACAAAATGTTCTACTGCGAACTTTGTATGGCTTCTGAGACATAAGCATTATTCTGCTACATGCAAACTGTCATTGAACTTATTCCAGAGGTTTCTTACTCATATCAATGCCTGACCTGGCGCTTAAATGTTCTGTTCTATTATAGTATTTTAGTTTATAGCACACGTAACATTTTGCTCACTTTTAAGTACTAATACTTAATATTGTTTTAATTGTTCTACGTTGGTTATGCACATTTACAATTATATGCGATATTTCCCGAACCTATAATGTTGTTTGCCTCTGTTTTCTTTCTAATGTCAAAATTGTCAGTAGTTTGCAAAATGGCAGGTATGGCAAATAGTGTGGCGTAAGCTTGTGTTCTCAGGCTTCTTTCCAAATTCATCACATGACATATGCAATATGTATTAATGTAGTTCTGTAATCACGTATACTGTATTTATTAATGCAAATCGCAATTGATACATGATAAAAGTAAATATATGTTTATCACAATCAATAACCTTTATTATAGCTTTAAGTTACCAAAGTATTTTTAAAGTCTCCTCTTGTGTTCATATGTGGAGCACTGATGTGTGTTCTTTTAATTATGTCAACAGTGTACTTGTTTAAAATCTAGAAGCAAATATATTTGAGGCGTGTCGTGGTAAAACCGGACCTAATACATGTGCGTAAACTGTCGTCCCGGATCAGCCTGTGCAGACTGGCACTTTGTATGACGGCACTTTCCGCTTTTATGGTATTTTTTGTTTCAATGAAGTCTCTTCTACACATAAATCCACTGTAGGCGGAAAGTGCCGTCCTGGATTAGCCGCACAGGCAAGCATTAAAGACATAAGCATTCAAGGGACTATGTCAACGAATAATTTGCTTCCTATTTCACAATAAATTATATAATATTAATAGAAATGCGCTTTACTTAGACATGTGCATTAAATTAATAAAAATGATATAATATTCAATAAGATATTTGATAAACACAAATTAGCAAAAAAGCCTGAAACAATTAAAAACCCAAGCGGGTATCGAACTCACGGCATGGGAGCCATACGAAGAAATGGCAGTAGACAGCGCTTTAATCAACTGCACTATCATACTTGGTAAGGAGTCGTTTGTAAACTATGGTTATACAAAATGCACACAATTCTAACGTCAAAATGTAAACAGGAAAAGGGCCAAACAAACACAATCCATATTATAAATTAATTTTTATCTCAGAATGCGTACATACACTAATCCCATTATATATACCCTGTTTTAACCGTGCTTATATGCCAGTATTAATATCTAAATGTCATTTTTTGTTAAAAAGAAATCGCCCCCTTGAGGCCCTTTTCGATAACACAGTCCCTTTAAGCCCGGTTTTCCCACGACACGCCTCATTTGCTTTCAATGTTTTCACTTGTAGCTACATTCATCAATCACAAAACATCCACTGTTTTATGACGGTATCCACAAATTTGTATTGTATGTATTCTTTTCATGAATAACACCTTAATATCTGACTTGCCCTTACGAATGAAAAATGTGTGTATAAGAATTATTTACACTAAGCAGTCGTCAAATGTTTTGGCAGTTCTACTATGCACTTGTAGCTACATTCATCAATCACAAAACATCCACTGTTTTATGACGGTATCCACAAATTTGTATTGTATGTATTCTTTTCATGAATAACACCTTAATATCTGACTTGCCCTTACGAATGAAAAATGTGTGTATAAGAATTATTTACACTAAGCAGTCGTCAAATGTTTTGGCAGTTCTACTATGCATACATAGTTAAAGAGGGACGGTACGATTTTGTACAAAAATTATAATTTTAAACCATCCATTGATTCTAATGATATCAGTATATGTATATTTTTTAAATACTATTATATAAATAAATGTTGAGAATAGCCTATGTTTAAAAATGCGTATTAAAAGAGGAATTTAAAACTAAAATAATACTTCCACTAAGCGAAATAGTTTTTGTCGATGTTGACTATTATTTATATTATATAAAACGTTTTTTTGTTAGTGGGTAATGAAAAAGACATGAAATAAATCTATATAAAAAAAAAACAGTCAGCCCTCTTTAAATAAACATTGGAAAAATTTCCTAAACAACAACTCTATTGTTTTACAACCGTTGTATGGCGTTCATGAACGTTGGTGTCCAATTTAACTAGTAATATACATTATATTTTGGCTTATCGAGAATTCTTGATGGCCGAGGACATCGTACTGTTTATGAACAAAGTATATGTTATGACACTTCAATACAATGCGACTGCTGTTGCAGTATTGGCTCAGAGTAACATTATTTTAAGGTTTTTAATTCAATACAACTGTATCTATTATACTAAATCAACCTCCAGTGTATTATGCACATCTTTCAAATTCTAGTTGTCTCTTAGATATTGTATACATATATATACTTTATATTAGAATTGCAGTTGCAAAACCGTCTGCTCCTCTAAGCAAATAGTATTATATTACGTTATTGTATAAGTCATTTTCAATGGTACAGAACCCTTAAATGGCGTATTTCTTGTGTCATTGTTATGATGTTGTTGCTTGTAAGAGTTAAGGCTGCTAATGATGCCTTGTGTATAATGAAAGTTATGTATTCTTGTGATAAGTATTATATAACTGTATCTCTGCCATTTCACAACAATGTCATCCTTTTTGCACAATAAAATTGTAAAAACTTGTTTCCTTTTCATATAAATTATGTGGTTGACAAAAATGGACTTCGCGGATTACATTTTTATAACATTCACAACCATTATAAATTGTACATGCTACTTCTAATAATAATAATTATTATTATTTAATAATTAAATGAAACCAGTAATCCAATTTAAAGTTAATTTAAAGGGGCGTGTCGATGGCTAAAATGTATTTATAAAATTATTGCTTAACACATAGGTCTCGTTTTTAAGGCTGATCGGTAAAATATTAATTTTTATAATTACAAAAAGTGGTCACCGTGACACTTTTCGCGGGCGCGAGAAAATTAGTAGTAGTAGTAAAATCGATATGAATGAAATGAACATGAAGTACCGCTATGCGCATGCGCACGATTGATAACGGTATTGTATTGTGGGAAATGTGCGATTTTTGTAGGCGTGATTTCGAAACCTATTGGAACCGTGTAAAGAAAAAAAATGGCAATGTATTTTTTTTAACGATTACATATATTTTTGCTGCTAGATAAATATATCCGTGAAAATGGATTTACCGGTATGCATTGTTTAATTAATAGGGAAAATACCGTCGATGTGCCCCTTTAACCCAGCTGTCTGCTAAGATAGGCGTGTAGATAAATATTAAATATCTGCATCAGCAGTAGAAAAACTTTTATTAACATCATACCGTCCTTTATTTCAGGCAAACGACCAATTACACATAAAACACCGTCCACAATACGAAAATCAAAACATGAATGAAACACTCTTATTGGTAAAACTGGGGTCACCACCTTGGAACGGTCAATGCCAAGACGCAGCTTTGTACTTCGAAGACACGTGTCGTTAACCGTACAGATTTATTGCCAATGTTGGTCACCACATCAGCTACCGGTGTTGTAAGGCAATAAGTTATTTAAAGACCTTTGCAACAATTTCGTCCATTTTTTTTCCAACGACAGATTTTCTTAAAAATTTGCACAAACATATGTCAATGTATCCTAAAACTAAAACAGTCTTATACAATTTGGGTCACCCGCCTTCGCCTTGTTCCGGAAATATTGGGGTTTAAAAACGCTACCTGTCAAAGCCCTTTTTCAGTTTGTGTGACTAGCAATGTTCAATTATATAAAGCGTTCATATTCAAACAAGGACGGAGATTTTAAATGCAATTTTGTTTTAATCTTTCGTTTGGCAATATACAAGAGCAGTTTAATGATAAAATGCGCTTTATCTATAGTAACCATTTAAAAAATAACTTTTATTGGACACTGAATGAGGTTAATTATGCATTTAATATGCCTTTGAAAAAAATCAAACGACAGATTTTGTTAAAAAATTTCATATACATGTGTCATTGTATACTGAAACTAAAACAGTGGTAAAAAATATTGGTCACCGGCCTTTGTCCGGAAATATTGGGTTTTGAATACGGTACCTGTCGAAGCAACTTTGTCAGTTATTTTTTATCAATGTTTTAAGTATATGTAGTGGGGCGTTTTTCAAACAATGTTATGGTTCTTTCAACTGATATGTTTTCACATGTCTTATTTGGCAATATACAAGTGTATTTTGATAATAAAAACGCTTTACTTATATTTACTGTTAAAATAATGAATTTGGCTGGACATTTACGTGGGTCAAATGGGTGCTAATAATACCTTTTGAAACGTCATTTATTATGCATCAATATATTTTGTTCCAAACGACAGATTTTCTTTAATTTTCGCACATGCATGCACCAATGTATACTTACATTAAAACATTAATAAAAATAATGGGTCACAGAACTTGTTTGGGAAATATTGAACTTTAAATAGGGTACCTTTTTCATGTTTCGTGTTTACGTAAACAACGTATCAATTGCCAAAATAGAATGAAGATATTTAATGGATCTTTTTTTGAACTAATTTGTTTGGCAATACATTGTATGCGTGTGGTTTTGATAATTATAATGCTTTATGAACTTTTAATTATTGAGTGGAACAAACTGACTTACAAAGATTTATATTTATTGATTTTATTAGTATACTGTAACTTAAATTAACTTAAAGGAGAAATTAACCCAATTATTTTATTTTTGTTGCGAACGTCTTTAATGTAGTTTTATGTTCAACAATAATTACTGCATTCTGATTAGATAATCCGCCCACGTGACCTGTCATTCATACCCCGATGACGTCGGCGTTTATGCAAATTAGGCGGTATTTTCCCGAAAGTTGATACACAGATGAAATGCAGAGAAATACTATTCAATTCTTAAATAAATGTTCTATTAAACATAAATTTCAACATACCGTAGTATTTTACAGGATTGTTGCCAATCTGAGATGTTTTAGTATGTGTTTTATTTGTTAAAATAACGATTGCTGATGATGTGTTTTTACAGGCCAGGACGTACGAAGTCTAGTATTATTTTACAACTGAATGTACTTGTAATTCAAAATCAAACATCAATATAAATATCAATATTTAAGTAGGTTCTTGGGTAATATAAATTTCCTTTTTGACAGGCAAAACTTGTTAATTTTCCTTTCGTGTTCGGTAAGATATATTCATAACATTACTGTACATATTTTATGACAAACTTTTAAATGAATTCAAACGGAAAACCTTTTCAAGTTATTATCCGTGGGTTTAGATTGGTTCATTACTCATCGATTCCATAAATATTAAACTGAGACCACAACAATTACTGGAAACAATTTTAAGAAAGTTATTTGTCCTAGGAGAGTTAATTAGAGTACACATGAACGTTTTATTGCTGTTCAAGCAAAATAACTCATCAATAGACCTTTGTTTTTAAACAAAGATCCAATATTTAATTCATGCTAATATTCTTTTTCAAGAAATAAAAGAAATCCATATAAAAGGACTTTATCTCCACCGACTCATTGCCTAAGTGTTTATGTTTTTGACAAGCGCATTCTTCCTTCTTTGAAATCGATTAACTGTTCTCTATATTGTAGTCTTTTATTGTAAACTTGTATTTCAATGAAAGGATTTCATTAAATTAATGCAGACGATTATCTCAAACAAGAGGGCCACGATGGCCCTAGGTCGCTCACCTGATATCTATGTTTGAAGTTTCATTAAAATATCTCAATAGAAGTTATTGAGCGAAAACTGTTTTTTTATTTTTAGTAACAGTGGCCTCGACCTAGACGTTTCATTAAAATAGCTCAATGTGTTCTCAAGATATTTAGCGGAAACCATTTTTCTACATGTTCTAACGCTGACATTGACCTTGACCCCACACACCCCATATGTAATCCCAATCGAGGTCTCAACATAATGTATTTATGTATTAAGTTTCATTAAAATATCTCAATGCGTTCTAAAGTCATTGAGCGGAAACTGTTTTTAGTAATACTGACCTTGGCCTTGACCGCACCCATCCCATGTGCAATCCCAATCGAGGTCTCGATATAATGTTTTAACTAAATATGAAACCTCTGTGCCTTGTGGTTTCAGAGAATAATTTTTAAATCATTTTGCCATTTACGCCTATATAAACCATGTGACAACCGGGGTGTGGCCAGCTTTGACCCCGGGGACATCATTTCAACAATCTTTATACAGGACCGCTATACAGTGTTACATACCAAATATAAAACCTTTAGGCCTTGAACTTTCAGAGAATATAATTTTTAAAGTCATTTTGCTATTTAAGTCAATATAAACCATGTGACCCCCGGGGTGTAGCCAGTCTTGACCCCAGGGCCATCGCTTGAACAATCTTTGTAGAGGACCACTATACAATGTTAAGTACCAAATATGAAACTTCTGGGCCTTGAGGTTTCAGAGGAGAAGATTTTTAAAGTCATTTTGCTATTTAAGTCTATATAAACCATGTGACCCCCGGGGTGTGGCCAGTTTTCACCCCAGGGGCATCATTTGAACAATCTTTGTAGAGGACTACTATACAATGTTACATTCCAAATATGAAACCTCTGGGCCTTGCGGTTTAAGAGGAGAAGATTTTAAAAGTCATTTTGCTATTCAAGTCTATTCAGGGGCATCATTTCAACAATCTTTGTAGAGGACTACCATACAATGTTACATACCAAATATGAAACCTGTAGGCCTTGCGGTTTCAGAAAAGAAGATTTTTAAAGACATTTTGCAATTTAAGTCTATATAAACCATGTGATCCCCGGGGTGTGGCCAATTGTGACCCCAGGGGCATCATTTGAACAATCTTTGTAGAGGAACACTAGACAATGTTACATACCAAATATGAAACCTCTGGGCCTTGCGGTTTCAGAAAAGAAGATTTTTAAAGTCATTCTGCTATTTAAGTCTATATAAATCATGTGAGCCACGGGGTGTGACCAGTTTTGACCCCAGGGGCATCATTTGAACAATCTTTTTAGAGAACCACTATACAATGTTACATAGCAAATATAAAACCTCTAGGTCTTGCAGTTTCAGAGAAAAAGATTTTAAAGTCATTTTGTAATTTAAGTCTATATAAACCACGTGCACCACGGGGTGTGGCCAGTTTTGACCCCAGGGGCATCATTTCAACAATCTTTGTAGAGGACCACTATACAATGTTACACACCAAATATTTAACCTCTGGGCATTGCGGTTTCAATGAAGAAGATTTTTAAAGTCATTTTGCTATTCAAGTCTATATAAACCATGTGACCCCTGGGGTGTGGCCAGTTTTCACCCCATGGGCCTCATGTGAACAATCTTTGTAGAGGACCACTATACAATGTTACATACCAAATATGAAACCTCTAGGCCTTGCGGTTTGAGAGAAGAAGATTTTTAAAATCATTTTGCAATTTAAGTCTATATAAACCATGTGAGCCACGGGGTGTGGCCAGTTTTGACCCCAGGGGCATCATTTGAACAATCTATGTAGAGGACCACTATAGAATGTTACATACCAAAGTGAAACCTCTGGGCCTTGCGGTTTCAGAGGAGAAGATTTTTTAAGTAATTTTGCAATTTAAGTCTAATTTTTAAATAATTTTGCAATTTAAGTCTATATAAACCATGTGATCCCCGGGGTGTGGCCAGTTGTGACCCAAGGGGCATCATTTCAACAATCTTGGTAGAGGAACACTAGACAATGTTACATACCAAATATGAAACCTCTGGGCCTTGCGGTTTCAGAAAAGAAGATTTTTAAAGTCATTTTGCTATTTAAGTTCTATATAAACCATGTGACCTCCGGGGTGTGGCCAGTTTTCACCCCAGAGGCGTCATTTTAACAATCTTTTTAGAGGACCACTATACAATGTTACATAGCAAATATGAAACCTGTAGGCCTTGCAGTTTCAGAGAAAACGATTTTTAAAATCATTTTGCTATTTAATCTACATAAACCATGTGAGCCCCAGGGTGTGGCCAGTTTTTACCCCAGGGGCATAATTTGAACAATCTTTGTAGAGGACCACTAAACGATGTTACATACCAAATATAAAACCTCTGGGCCTTGCGGTTTCAGAGGAGAAGATTTTTAAAGTCATTTTGCAATTGAAGTCTATATACACATTGTGAACCCCGGGGTGTGGCCAGTTTTGACCCCAGGGGCATCATTTGAACAATCTATGTAGAGGACCACTATACTTTGTTACATACCAAATATAAAACCTCTGGGCCTTGCGGTTTCAGAAAAGATGATTTTTAAAATCATTTTGCTATACAAGTCTATATAAACCAAGTGACCCCCGGAGCGTGGCCAGTTTTGATCACAGGGGCATAGTTTGAACAATCTTTTTAGAGGACCCCTAGAGGATGTAACATATCAAATATGAAAGCTCCAAGTCTTGTGGTTTCAGAGAAGAAGATTTTTACAGTTTTCAGTTTTTAAATCTATATTTAGCTCTTGTGACCTACATATGCAGCGGACCGGAACGATTTGAAAAATTTTGAAAGAGGGTCACCCATGGATCATTCCTGTGAAGTTTGGGGAAAATCTGTCAAGCGGTTTAGGAGAAAATGTTCTTTAAATAAAAATGTTGACACACCACGCACGACGCACGAAGGACGACGGACGAAAGGCGATCCTAAAAGCTCACCATGAGTACGTTGTGCTCATGTGAGCTAAAAGTATTCTTATTCTAATACGATAATATATTTTAGGACACATTTTATGTTGAATCTACTGACTGACATGTAATACATGATTTATTCAAAGGGTAGGTCGTGATTAAAATTAAATTGAATGCATGTACGTCCCTCGATTAAATCAAATCCCGGAGGAAAATTGTCTGCTGTTATCCCGATAGTGCAGTCTCGTTTTATAACGTTATTTTCCCACCTCCAGTCGTTGACATAACGCGATCATGTTCTTGCTCAAATTGGGTTATTGTTGTCGTCTCCAGGGAGACAAAAAATAATAGTGAGCCTGAAATTTACGTTGCCCTGATATATGACTTGCCGGCAGTGTTTACTTATTCATTCATACATTCATTCATTTTTTACAATATTTTATTTTTATTCCTCATGAATAGTTTCTTCTATTGGCTCTAATAATAATCTAGTAAAGGATACTTTATTAGTTGAAGGGAGAATGAGATGTTTAACTAATTTCTTTTGCAAATTAGATGTTTTTCTTATTTGCAACTCGCCTTTCTATTTCTTTATTTAATTTCATACATACATACATACGTTCATTCATACATTAATCTATCCAATTCTTCACTCATGAATTCATTCATTACTTTAATATATACTTAATTTTATTGATATAAGTCATCGTTGATTATTTCATACTACTGACCAGTGCACAGTAGTCTAGTTAAGCATACTTTCATTCTTTTGTAAGTTCAGATTTAACTTGAACATTTCGCAATACATTAATTTATTCCACACTTATCTATCAACACGCGTACGAAAACACAAAAAGAAACATTCCTATGCGTTCCATTATCTTAACTTATGTAAATTCAAACAGAGAACGGTTGATAGCGTTGTATTTCGACGCGAATTCTTGACGTGTAATCACATTGTTGTCTTATTTATTAGACATACTTTCAATATTTACAAATTGATTAAAAACAGTACATTTTTATGTGCTTGAAATTTGATAATTTCCATGATAACTGGCATCTGACCATACAAACTTTTGATTATTGAATAATACAGTTTTTTAGGTTAATCTTAAATTTCTTATTAAATGGTCGAGTATTTTACAGAAACCTTTAAGAAATGTTCTTAGAGATATATCAATATAACTTTGTTTCGTATTTACTTAGCAGTTGATGTGAATGCAATTGTTTGCATTCAATTGCAGCTAAATTGAGGCCGATAATTGCCGGATGCCCCAAGAGGCCATAAACGATTCCTGGAAGTTATTTAGCATGCTTAATATGTCCTTATGTGTCAACATAGATACGGTTTCAGTATGAAGAAACACCTCCATAAACTGCAACCCGATGAAGAACGTTATTGTACTTGGTATAAAATATGCAGCTGAAGTGGATGATTAAATTCCCGTTTAATAATTGAAATATAATTATATTTAAAAAAAACACACACAGAGAAATAACTTCCCAATAATCTTATACGTATCCGTTTTTGGATAAACCTATGGAACCCATTTTTATGCCAACAAAATCACCGGAATTCGCGACCATACTTTTTTTGTTTTTGAATTGCAGTTAAATAAGTGACCGCCTCATACCAAATTCTATATGTATAAAATTTAACATATGTTTACCATTTAATTACTGCGCATTGGAGAAAGCTAATGTTCCGGAGTCCCAAAGGGTCATAACGATTCTTCGGAAAGTGTTAAATTAGTTATATGGGTCTCGAAAGGCCACATTTTTTGTCGATTAAGGAAATCCGAACTACAATAACCAAATCAATGAACTTGTGTCCCAAAGGTGTTTTATGCCGTACTATAATCTCAAGGAAAGCAATGAAGTATTTTGTATAGAGAGCTTGCCGTGATATCCAGAAAAGAGTCATTCCACTCCTCTGTTTCAATGCCGATGACAATAAACCAGCAGTTGAATCGGTTATTTCTGCATTCTGGATATGTTTATAATATAAATGTTTATTCTTTTAAACACGACGACAGAAAAACTTATGGTACAACTTGCAACAGCAAAATATGTGTGACCAAATATCAACCAGTATAGGACTATAATAATACTATTACAGGGAATATGTTTAGTATCACCTTCAACGCAAACCTTGCATGCGAAAATGCAAACACTTATATTTAAATATTTACCAATGTAAATGAACTTTTATCCAAGAACTCTTTTCTGCGCCCTTGTCTGACATAATATTATGATGTTCAGACACTTATTTAGTTATTTTGTTTACGATTGAGGCATTGGGGCTCACAAACACTGTTGGTGATCATTCCGTTAAATATTTAATGATTGCTGGATATATAGTGGTCAGTGCTGATGAGTTTACTTCATTGCTTTTCCTGGTATAACATTGTTTTATACTTCCAGAGCTACTGTTCCAACATCAAAACTTGTTCCTCGTTTAACATTTGTTGTCTTATTTATTAGGCATGATGACCCATTGGCAAATATAATAAAAGCAGTACATTTGTATGTGCTATAAACTTCATAATTCTCATATTGCATGGCATCTAAAACAGTTTTAAGGTTAATCTATGATTTCTAACCAAAATGTGTCATTCTTCCAATCTCTTCTTTTAGCTTTAGCTTTTATCTAGCAAATCGATTATATTAATTACAAAAATAAAGCAGCTGCTCTGAATTAAATTGTTTCTATTCAATTGCAGCTAAATTAAGGCCGATACTGTGGGATGCCCCAAAAGGTCGTAAACAATTCCTGGATGTTATTAAGCAAGGCCCATATGCTTTCAAATGTCAATATATAGATATACATTCGGTTTCGATTTGGAGAAAACCTCCATACAAATTCAACCAGTAACCGTTTAATATATATGAGCGTGTGCTGACTGTAGTTTATTGTTTAGATCACAACATATTTTAATTATTCTATTTAGCGATTAAAACATAGCTTCTTATTTAGGAAACACATACAATTGACGATACGAACACATTGTAGTCAATAATTGTACTTATATTATCGTTTGAAAACTGTTTTTATTTTCATTATACATGTATTCACATTTTTGGGATTGTATGTAATACTGTTTTCTTACCAAATGGTATACCATCGCCGGGCACTAATATGGTTATGATTGACACATGGGGCACACACACAACTGTCGATGATCATTCTTTTAAATATTTAATGATCGTTGCGTGTGGAAACTGGATATACAATTGTCAGTGCTTAGAGTTTTTTGAAATTACATTTTTGTCCGGGGCATTGAATTAAATGTCATCAAACATTGTTCGACAAATGACGATGATAGCATGCTACTCTAGCGGCATCAGGAGTTGATTATTGTTTTATTGCACTTAATATTATGTTCATGCCTTTAGGCCAGTGTCCAAATGCCACCAGAGCAAAGCTATATGCGTATAAGTCATGCCAGAAAATATAACCATAAACGTATATCTCTTGACAGAGAACACAACCATACATACGTGAACCTAATGCCATATCACATAATCATGTACGTATACCTCTTGACAGAAACCATAAGCGTATATGTATACAACACACCAATGCACGTATACCTCATGACAGAGAACACACATATATAGGTATACAACACAACATTACAGAGAACACAAAGATATACGTACACAACACACCCATGCACTAAAACCTCATGACAGAGAACACAAACATATATGTATACAGAACAACCATGCACTAAATCCTCATGACAGAGAACACAAACATATATGTACACAACACAACCATGCTCTAAAACCTCATGACAGAGGACACAAATATATAGGTATAAAACACAACCATGCACAAATACCTCATGTCAGAGAACACAAACGTATAGGTATACAACACAGCCACGTACGTATACCTCATGACAGAGAACAGAAACATATAGATATACAACATAACAAAGCATATATGCCTCATGTCAGAGAACACAAACATATACTAGTAGATATTCAACAAAACCATGCACGTATACCTCATGTCAGAGAACACAATCATATAGGTATACAACACAACAATGCACGTATACCTCGTGACAGAGAGAACACAATCATATAGGAATACAACAAAACCATGCACCTATACCTCGTAACAGAGACGACCATAAACGTATAGGAATACAACACAACCATGCACGTATACCTCGTGAAAGTTAACACAACCATAGAGGTATACAACACGGCCATGCACGTACACCTCGTGAAATATAACACAAACATATACGTATATAACACACCCATGCACGTTAATCTCTTGACAAAGAACACAAACATATAGGCATAAAACACAACCATGCATGTATACCTCTTGACAGAGAACACAAACATATAGGTATACAACACAACCATGCACGTAAACCTCCTGACAGAGAACACAAACAAATTGTAAGAAAATCTGTAGTTGTGAACAAAATATATTGATGCATTTGATAAAACATGACGTGTCAGAGAGCATTATTATTACCCTTTTGACCTACTTAAATATCCAGTCAAATGCATTATTTAAACAGTAAATGTAGTTGGAGCGTTTTTTTATTATTATAATACAATTACATATTGCCAAACAAAACATATGAAAACATATCAGTTGAAAGAACCATAACCTTGTTTGAAAAAAAAACTCTCCTATGTACTTAAAACATTGATAAAAATCCAAACTAAAAAATGGGGTTTAGACAGATATCGTATTCGAAACCCATCATTTCTGCAAGAAGGCCGGTTACACTTATTTTTAAGACTGTTTTAGTTTCAGTATACAATGACGCACGTATATGAGACTTTTTAACAAAAGCTGTCGTTTGGAACAAAAGATATTTGTATTTTTGATTATTTATTGATGTTTTCACAAGCATATTAAATGCATAATTAACCTCCTTAAACGTCCATTAAAAGTCATTTTAAATGGTTACAGTAAAGCGCGTTCTATCATTAAAATGCACTTGTATATTGCCAAACGAAACATTAAAAAAAATACGTTTAAAAATGTCCATCCTTGTTTGAATATGATTGCTTTATGTAACTTCACACTGCTAATCACGCAAACTGAAAAAAAGGGATTCGACAGGTACCGTATTCATAACCCAATATTTCCGGAACAAGGTCAGTGATTGCTATTTGATAAGACTGTTAAGTTGTGTGATACATTGACGCATGTTTGTGCAAATTTTTAAGAAAATCTGTCATTGGAAAGAAATTGTTGCGAACGTCGATAACATGATTATATATAACCGAAAGTATACATAAATTTTAGCTAAGAGTGATATTAATTTTCGTTCATATAGTTATCTAATCACCTTATGCCACAGGCGGGCAAGTTTTATGACTGTATAAGATCCTTTTTCCTGATGATAACATTAGACCTTCTTTAAGGGCAGGACCTACTTGATGTGCAATGGACTAAAGACGGTCACAAATAAAACTCGTCTTTAAGAAGCTTTTATTTCCTTCAGGAGAAGATCTAGAGTTGGCTCTGTACTTTTATGTAACAGCTACATTTTCCGTAAAGTTCTTTTTATAGCTACATTAGATATTATGGACATCTTTTACGCATATAAATATATAAATAATACAGTTACGTAGAGACGATTGCTTATGCAAAGTTAACTTTAAAACGAGAGTGTCTGTTTCAGAAACAATAATACAAAGATAGCAAACTTATAATAAAATGTAATGTTTGTTTAATACTAAATACACTAGATCTAATGTTTAACTCTAATTTAAAATTGTTTGTGATCATGATCATATCGATCATGTATATCACATGCAATATTATTTTGACGGTCATACGTTGACAATTAACCACATAAAGCATCATAACGACCTTAATTGATAAAATATATTGTGCTATATTTAATTTTGAAAAAAACATGTGGGCGCAATCGACGTTGACGATCTTCATTCTGCCTACATAGATGTCAATATGGATTGTGGCAATAATTCTATGGATGCCCGGATACAATTATTATCCAGCTTCTCATCAAGCATGTGACAATGCAATTGTGCAAATGTAACTATTTTCCTGATATCAAAAGGGCCCCAACAGATGCAGATTAAATATTGAATTTAATACCATAATAACGTGAGTGAAGCTGTGTTTTTAATTTATGTTTGAGGTTAACTCTGCTTTGTGTTTCATCATCGTTCCAATGTATTCAATTAAACAAATTGAAACGGAATAAAAAACATTTAGCAACCGATACTGATTACATTCTTACAAATTACACAGTCAGGATAAAATGCATTTGTGTACGAAACCGATTGTTATATGTATATATTATTTCACATACTTTCTATTTATATTCTAGCAATCAAGTTATTTTATGACAAACCCACACGCTGGACGTCTCTGCCTACCATTAACCAAACATTTCAAAACGACTGCACAGGCTAATCCGGGACGACACTCTACATGCATTAAGCCCGGTTTTCCCACGACACGCCTCATTTGCTTTCAATGTTTTCACTTGTAGCTACATTCATCAATCACAAAACATCCACCGTTTTATGAAGGTATCCACAAATTTTTACTGTTTATATTCTTTTCATGAATAACACTTTATATCTGACTTGCCCTTACGAACGAAAAATGTGTGTATAAGAATTATTTACACTAAGCAGTCGTTAAATGTTTTGGCAGTTCTACTATGCATGCATAGTTAAAGAGGGACGGTACGATTTTGTACCATAATTATAATTTTAAACCATCCATTGATTCTAATGATATCAGTACATGTATATCTTTAAAATACTATTATATAAATAAATGCTGATAATAGCCTATGTTTAAAAATGCGTATTAAAAGAGGAATTTAAAACTAAAATAATATATACGGTATAGAACACAACCATGCACTAAACCACATTACAGAGAACACAAACACATATGTATACAACACAATCATGCACTAAAACCTCATGACAGATAACACAAACATATAGGTATACAACACACCCATGCACGTATACCTCTTGACAGAGAATACAAACATATAGGTATACAACACAACTATGCACGTATACCTCTTGACAGAGAATACAAACATATAGGTTCAAAACGCAACAACGCACGTATACCTCTTGACAGAGAACACAAACATATAGGTATACAACACAACCATGCACGTATACCTCTTGAAAGAGAACACAAACATATAGGTATATAACACAACCATGCAAGTATACATCATGACAGATAAAACAAACATATAGGTATATAACACAACCATGCATGTATACCCCATAACAGATAACACAAACATATAGGTTTAAAACACAACAACACACGTTTACCTCATTACAGAGAACACAAACATATAGGTATACAACACAACCATGCACGTATACCTCTTGACAGAGAATACAAACATATAGGTTCAAAACGCAACAACGCACGTATACCTGATGACAAAAAACACAATCATATAGGTATACAACACAACCATACACGTATACCTCTTGAAAGAGAACACAAACCTATAGGTATGCAACACGGCCATGCATGTATACCTCATGACAGATAACACAAACATATATGTTTAAAACACAACCATGCAAGTATACCTCATTACAGAGAACACAAACATATAGGTATATAACACAACCATGCAAGTACACCCCATGACAGATAACACAAACATATAGGTTTAAAACACAACAACACACGTTTACCTCATTACAGAGAACACAAACATAAGGTATACAACACAACCATGCACGTATACCTCTTGACTGAGAATACAAACATATAGGTACAAAACGCAACAAAGCACGTATACCTCATGACAAAAAACATAAGCATATAGGTATACAACACAAACATACACGTATACCTCTTGAAAGAGAACACAAACGTATAGGTATACAACACGGCCATGCATGTATACCTCATGACAGATAACACAAACATATAGGTTTAAAACACAACCATGCAAGTAAACCTCATGACAGAGAACACAAACATATAGGTATATAACACAACCATGCAAGTATACCCCATGACAGATAACACAAACATATAGGTTTAAAACACAACAACACACGTATACCTCATTACAGAGAACACAAACATATAGGTATACAACACAACCATGCACGAATACCTTTTGACAGAGAATACAAACATATAGGTACAAAACGCAACAACGCACGTATACCTCATGACAGAGAACACAAGCATATCGGTATACAACACAACCATACACGTATACCTCTTGAAAGAGAATACAAACGTATAGGTATACAACACGGCCATGCATGTATACCTCATGACAGATAACACAAACATATAGGTATATAACGCAGTCGTGCACGTTTACCTCATGACAGAGAACACAAACGTATAGGTACAAAACTCAACCGGTTTTCGCGAGCAACAACACAACAACGATGACGAAAAATTGTGGGTTACATAGGTATATCCAAAAACTGACACGTATAAGCGGCTTTTGCCCGTATTATATGTAGTATAATGAAATATAAAGTATGGCAAATGTTATTATGTAAGTCAACACTGTGATGAAATAATGGCAAGCAATGCTTTCTAGCTCCTACCGACTTGTACTTGATAAAATCTGTTTAACTCCATAGTACTTTGTATTGTCCATTGAAGTTATTGATTATTTCAGACCATTATTATTAACGTCAAGGAAATATAATACAAATGAAGTTAACATTTATTTATACAAATCATCGTATTATTATGTTCGATAAGAGACATATTAAACAAACAGAAAGCAATGTTTGTACACAAACATTTTCCTGTACGCATTTGTTGTTTAATAATGCTTTTACGCAACTTATTACAATAGCCAAATTTATTGCATACAAGACATTCATTGCATGTTCTGGCGTTTCATAATTATGTATCCCATAATTCGTATATTTACATTAACATTTTTTTACATTAAGGTTGATAAATCTGTGTCTTCTTAAGACACTTACCCGTTAACATGATTATATATAAGCGAAAGAATACATAAATTTTAGCGAAGAGTGATATAAAATTTTCGTTATCCATTGTCATAGAGACAGACAAATACTTACATCTAACTATATTTAAATTTTTTTAGCTACATTTATGGACATCTCTTAAGCATATAAATATATCAAAAAACACAGTTACGTAGTGACGATTGCTAATGCAAGGTTAACTCTTAACTTTAAAACGAAATAATCTGTTTCAGAAAAATTCCATAAAGACAGCAAACTTATAAAATATGTTTGTTTAAAACTAAATACACTATATCTAATGTATAACTCTAATTTAGAATTGTTTGTGATCATGATCGATATACATGTACTATTATTTTGACGGTCATACGTTTACAATTAACCGCATATAAAATCGTGACGACCTTAATTGATAAAATAGAATGTGCTATATTTAATCTTTAAAAACACGTGGGCGCAATCGACGTTGACGATCTTCATTCTGCCTACATAGTGGGTGTAGATGTCAATATGGATTGTGGTAATAATTCTATGGATGCCCTGATGCAATTATTTTCGCGCTTCTTATCATGCATGTGACAATGCAATTGTGCAAGTGTAGCTATAATCCTGATATCAAAAGCGCGGCATAAGCTGCAATAAAATATTGAACTTAATACCATAGTTACTGGATGGAGTGAAGCGTCGTTTTTAATTTACGTTTGAGGTTGCTTTGTGCTTCGTCATCGTTCCAACCTATTCAATTAAACCAATTGCAACATTGAAAGGGAATAAAAAACATTTAGCAACTTATACTGATCACATTCTTACAAATTACACAGACAGCATAAAATGCATTTGTCTAAGAAACCGGTTGTTATATGTATATATTATTTAACATATCATTTATAGTTATATGCTAGCAATACAGTTAGTTTATGACAAACCCACTAGCTGGACGTCTCTGCCTACCATTAATCAAACATTACGAAACGACATGTAACCTCTATACGTGTTTTTTCTGCTTGCATATGGAATGTAGAAAACATTCACTTACGAAGACGAAGCTACGGTTTAGATGAATTATGTGTATATTGCGGGACGTGAGGCATTCACAATGTGGCAGATGCTGTAGGTAATACTAACGTTACCGTTGTTTACGGTAACTTCATTATTTCTTTACCAGGGTCGGGGCATTCACAATGTGGCAGATGCTGTAGGTAATACTAACGTTACCGTTGTTTACGGTAACTTCATTATTTCTTTACCAGGGTCGGGGCATTCACAATGTGGCAGATGCTGTAGGTAATACTAACGTTACCGTTGTTTACGGTAACTTCATTATTTCTTTACCAGGGTCGGGGCATTCACAATGTGGCAGATGCTGTAGGTAATACTAACGTTACCGTTGTTTACGGTAACTTCATTATTTCTTTACCAGGGTCGGGGCATTCACAATGTGGCAGATGCTGTAGGTAATACTAACGTTACCGTTGTTTACGGTAACTTCATTATTTCTTTACCAGGGTCGGGGCATTCACAATGTGGCAGATGCTGTAGGTAATACTAACGTTACCGTTGTTTACGGTAACTTCATTATTTCTTTACCAGGGTCGGGGCATTCACAATGTGGCAGATGCTGTAGGTAATACTAACGTTACCGTTGTTTACGGTAACTTCATTATTTCTTTACCAGGGTCGGGCTTGAAATAATGTCCACATATCATTGAATAAGGTGGTTTAACTCTTTATTTTGATTATGAATTATCAAATTGTTGTTATGGTAAAGATATTATATTACTACAGTTTGAACTGTGTGTTTTACGCCATACTGGGTTGACAGTGAAAAATCTGTTTAGATCTTTCAGTGGCTGCCATTGATCTCTACCACTGTGCCTCTATCCAGGGTGACCACAAGGAATGTGAAGACGTGTTTGCAAGGGACATCACCACGGAGCACATGATTCCCAGGAAATGTATGACCGAGTACTGGAAAGGCAATTTCTGTATCTAGCTCAAAAGCAAAAAACAGGAAGTTCAGCTTTTGAAGTCGCTTGAATGAACTAGGGCACACTCGGAATGTCTGCATTGTTTTTCGCACCGTTTAAAGAAGAAAAAACTGAATCCATTGTACGAGTATATCATATATATACGTAAAACGGTATTGTGTAGCACTTAAAAATTACATTAAATTATTTTATTTTAAGTTTATTATATTTTCTATGTAATTTAATCACAAGAACAAAATTGAACAGATGGATATAACCGTGCGAAAATTGAACTCTTAGTGACTTATACGAATTTGAACTGGTCAGTAACCGATTTTCATGTCAAGATGACCATCCTAGCTAAATGACTGGATATGTGCTCATCATACATTTATGTTAGATCTTACTGTATCGATTTCACAGCTTCCAATGTTGGCTTAGATAGTCCTCTGAAGCTTTCTGTTGAGAGTTGTCTGAATAATTTGATGGAAGACATAATGTTTGTTGTACTCTTTGACAAGATGGTTCCCGTATCCCCAATGGCTTATTTCGAATGATCTTAGCCTTGATATGCTGTTTAATATGCCACGATTCCAGTTAAAACTTTCTTGGTGTACACATTGTGGTCGTTTATAGGAAAGCGCAATTCTCTGGGAACGAAGGACGTTTCCCTCTAATGCCACGTTTGAATACAGACGTATAGTACTATCAATTGAGATATATAGGATCTGACACGAGTTGTAATTTCATACCATATTTTATTAAACGAGTTCAGGAATTGTGTTAGCAAGCGAGATTTTGGCGAGCTTACTAACGAATTTCCTGGACAAGTTTAATGAAATATGGTATGAAATGACAACGAGTGTCAGACTTTTTTTATTACATGCTTTTAAACGCAATAAATTTTTTCTAATTATACCAAACTAAGTTGGTAATTTGTAGCCAATAAAAACGCTCAAAATGTTATCTTACACATGTGTAAGATAACAAATATTCGTAATGGCTATATTACACGGAAAAAAGGGTTGATCTATAGCATGTGATAAATTCCTATTTGTAATTTATAAAAATTAACCATATGTAGTTCTTCTATATATTGCATCTTAAGACCTTACAACATGAATAAGCATTTCTTTATTGCTGATGCAGATGGAGTTCTTTTTTTAATGGATATACGTACAATAACTTCACATTATGTCGCGTTATTTTATTTCTGTGTAATACAATAATGTTTATTATTAACTGTACCAATACGAGCACTTCTACCCTTAGGGTGTTCCCATTTATATACCTTTGTGTGTGTCTTTCTAGTGAGCGGAACATCGATTTCGATCCGGCAGTGTGCAAAAACTGACTTGGGCAGCCAATGTGGACTTATTCAGTTTAATGCCAATGGTAACGATCACTTCGATGACATTGATAGTTGCTTAGAAACGTGTGATTACGATGGATGTAACCTAGCAACGACGCTATTGTATAGTTCTGCAATTATTGTTTTATCTGTGATGTCATAATTACTTCTGACGACAACCTAAAGGATGTAATGGAGGAGACATTAAATAAGTGGTGTATTTCAAAGTTGCAGAATGTTCTGGCACGTGTATATTAGATAGCCTATAAAAGTGATATATTCACAAAAGAAACAATCAAGTTTCAATTTAAATGTTGAATTTAAATATAAATTTGGAATTTAAAGCAAGGTTACAGAAGATATCAAATTCAAAAGGGTAAATACTTCCAATGTAACATATGTATTCAAGTCTAAGTAAGATAGATGGCAAAAAGAATAAAAACGAGCGCTAAATATTAAATCTCGTCTCGGAATAATGAATGTAGAATAGAAACAACAGTAAAACCGAAGTACTTCACAGTATCACCATACAACGAATTCATTCTAGTATATAGCTGATAATTCATTAATATAAAATTACTGTGCTATTTAATATATCGTGATAGTATAATCACGTAAAAGGCTTCGGATGTAGGATAACATTGATGCTTATGCGAAAATATAGAATTAATGTCTTCAGGTTGATAGATTTCTCTGAACTCGTACAAAACTGATGGATCGAAATCTTACAAAATGTTGCGCAGCAAACTGTGTATGGCCTCTGAGAAATGCTCTGTTTTATTATAATTTGTTTGTCTTTTAGTACGTTTACAACTTTGCTCAAATATAATTGTTCAAGTTCGTGGCAAGTTCGTGTGGTCCGGTAAGTTTGTGCACGAAAATATGCCGTAATTTTCTCTTGAATGACGCAACGTCACGGGTACGAATTCTATGCAAGTTTGAGCCGAAGAACAGCCTGACTTATGAGAGCACAAATATGGGTAAAAAGTAGATTGTTTAATATGCCATATTAGTTAAGTTTATTGCAATTATTTGCATTTTAAACTTTTTTAACGAACCCCTCGTGTTGTTAATAAACATTTTATAAGTATTCATTTCATTTAAAACCGACCAAAATCAAAGGAAATAAACATGGACATTAAAAAATATCGTATTTATATAAAATACGAAAATCAGTGGAAGGGCCTCTGCGTACGACGTCATCAAAAGTCGCCCACGAACTTACAGGAAGTTGATAAAGAATAATGTCGTTGTTGGGCCATGTTTATTTTCAAGTAATTGCAGATTTCCGAATAAATATTGGCAAGTTTGACATATAAAATAGTTTAAATTTAGATCGATGTAATGTGATTTGTTAATATTGAAACAAATGGGTTTTATGCGCATGTGCAGCGTCGAATGCTTAACACCCACGAACTTGCAGGTTTAGGAGCATCGTTTAAAATTGTTTTTAATGGTACTACACAGATTATTAAAGTTTCGCACATTGGCAAGCTATATGCAAGTATTTCACATCCTTTAGTTATGTTGGTCATCATTATATAGTTTCTGATGTGAAAATTAACATTGGTTCTAATATGTTCGGCTTCTGGTAAATGTTGTGAAAGCTTGCGTGCTCGTGATTTGTGTCAAATTCAATGTATGACATATATAAAATGAACTTATAGCGTTAACTTAACTATATTTATGAAGGCAATCGGTACATTATTACATTATGCAAATGTTAATTGTAATCAATAATCCGTAATAGCTGTAACATCTCAGTAAAATATTATAAATCATCATTTACATAATTTATTATAATGTAGCACAGTCTATACTTACATGTACAAACTGTACTTACATCAGTCTCACCTAGATGTTCATGTGTGCGGAACCACTGTTGTTTGTACTCTTAAGTTTGCTAAAATAGTGCTTACTTTAAATAAGTTTGCTAAAATAGTGCTTACTTTAAATCAAGACTCAGTCTCATTTGCTAACGATATTTGTATGTGTTGCTACACAGCTCGCGTAAAGAACAACATCGATCACCAAATAATCACCATGCCGTATCGTGTTTTTATAAGGGTGCCCGATGCATGTATTATACTTAATACTAAATTAAATTCATACATTATAGAAAACAGATACTACGATATCCAATTTAAGGATGATAATATCGCACAGGCATGATTTATATAAGTACCCTTAATTATTACCAATTTACGGTTCTCTATCTTTGTTTCTACGTTATAAGCTTCTTGACACACGTGGGTGATATTAATGAGAAAATATTAAATAGGTTATTTAACGCAGATGTTTGCAAAGATAATCGGCGTGTAGAGAAACGTGCAAGATATGAAAGTCCTGGTGTATCACTAGAAGAGAAGCATTTTTTTAACATCATATACGATTATTTATTTCAGACAAGTGGCCAACTCCATAAAACACCGTCCACAATACGTCACACGCTAAGCAAACGAACATGCACAATTCATTGTAACAATTAAGATGATCAAAGACGTACAGGTCTGTTCTTAACAATAAGCTGTTCCCAATACGAAATATAATAATTTGGTTATGCTAAACAGAATGAATGAAAACGCTGGTAGCTTAGAAAGACATAGAAGCAGCACACCAAAGATAACTGTCACGTGATCTCACAAGCGCGGATCGCCAGCAAAGAAAAACAAAGCAAATTACGTAGTATAATAATGAGTTGGAATTTGCTTGCGTTAAAATGGCGTTACAGAAATTCAATATCATACAAACGAATGTTTCCTTTCTATTAAAAATATGTTGTACTCGTATTCCCACGTTTTTGGTTTCTTCCCTTGTCTCGACAACACTCTTTATACGTTATCAGCGTTCTGATTGCAAATGTTATTGTCAACTTACCGTCGATACCGCACTATAATCGCAAGTAAAATACCCAGTAATTGAGCTGATTCACCTGATTAACTTGTTCACGTAGTTCAAATGAGAAGGCGGGTGGTCACGTTGTGTCTACACGCGCAGCGCACGCGCCACTGCAATTAAAGGCAAAACGGTTATAAAAAAACATGTGGGCGGAGCTTACCTTCATATACCATGTTAGTTTTGGCCAATAATAGTTCAGCTCCTCCTTGTTTTTGTGTTAGATTCCCTTTCTTCATTGCCTTTGGACGCAGGTATCATTATGTTAACAGTAAATCTGATTGAAACCAAATCCAAGCACAATGATCGATCAATAATTGCTCAATATATTTTGAAAATGTGTCACAATAGTAAAATCGTCGATTTGGGCATACCTGGAAAGGTCTATTTTGTGTTTACTTTCACAGAATATATTGGTATAAAGGTCATGTTGGTATAAATGATGTATCATTACTTCCAATACACAAATGCAGATAAGTTTCAAAACTGATTGATAAATCACGTTTTTTGTCAAATGCAAAGCATCGCATGACATGGTTAACGTTTAATTGTTTACTAATGAACGACATACTAGCAAAAACAGTGTCACAGTTTCACATCGTTTTGGTAAAATGGTATTTCATTTTAGACTGTTGGTGGATGGCAATGGTCTTTTGAGAGGGTAATTTCCAAAACAGGTATCGTGGAAAACTACTTCTTTTCTTTGCAGGCTACGAGTCAGTAAATTGAAACGTGAAAGGGCCCTTCTGCAAAACAGCAAAAACTCACGAATGTTTTCTTTTTTACCTTTTAATTATTTAAGATAATGTATAGCATGTGTATTATAATGTGTATATCATGTGCTTTATTACAATTACAGTTTCTGAAAAGTCAATTTATTCAAAAAATTACGTCAAATTAATGACACCCCTATTTTCACTATTTACTTTAATGTAACCGAAATATTCACCTGGGTATCCTAGAATAAGACCACTAAATTAATGCGTTACATCGGTTATTTTTGACTCGTTGCGAAAGTATTATTTCAGGTTACCGAATCTTATTCTGAATATTTTGAAAACAAATAACTGCAATTTATACATTTTAACTGTGGTGTTAAAAATCGAGAGCACACATTGTATGACCTACTTTTGACTCAATAGGCTATACGAATCACTAACAATCGATGCTCCTAAAAACCACGGTTTATTAGTTATTCTGCATGGCTCGATTGACTTGTTAATTGGCATGTATATAATTCCGTTGGCATAAGACAATTAGCTTGATAAATATGTGATCGTTTATTACAAATAAATTTTTATAATGATGTCGTTAAAAATAGAATAAGAAGTCATGTTATCAAGTTTAAAGGTGGGAAATTGAGCTTCATTCTATTTCCCTTTAAGCAAAATTGCACTCCTAATTCACATGCTTTTAGTTCCTTTTGTCGCTAACAGTCTTTCTACGCTATCAGCGTTTTGATTATCAATGTATGTACCGTAACCGGTGTACGTAGTTGTCGAACTTTATACTGAGTGCGGGTATACTAGTATGAATGTCATCGCATTTCGCGACACGGGGCGCCTGTATCTTGCACTATCCCCCGTAACCCAACTAACAAGTCTTCTCTGGGCGATGTACAAATGGGAGTGAATCCCGGTGCACTCGATATAAATGTACTACAAACACGGTCGCGCTAGGATATCTGAACTTGTTACGCAAGTACTGTTGCATATTTGTCCAAGTTCTGACTGTGTGTTGTGTGCCTGTAAAAATAGAAAAGCCATTACCATCATGTAGTTCACTACTTTGTAAGGTTGTTATTGTAGTCTGTTTGTAAAGTGATTTTGTAACTTGTAATACAGATATTGAGATGTTTGTTAAATTTATCCGTGTATTACAATCTAAATAACTATATACTGTTAACCTATATTTATGTTCAGCTGTTAATGTTTATGGAGGAAATAAAGTTAAATATACACTACCGTGGCAGTTTATATATTCTTCATATCTGTATTTCCACCTTATCAGTTTACAATACATATTCGTAATTCAAGTAGGGTATAAATAATATAAAAATTAAAAATATAGTCCATCCTCGTTGAAAGACGTGGGGAATATACTGAATTATTCCCTAAAATCAAGTATGTAGGTTTTGTTGAATTGAACCGCTAACACGTGCGCTGATTTTTCTCATCTGAATTAGTATTCAAATAATTTAGCAGATTACGAAACAATTACGATTCATCACCTGATTACCTGTTCACATAGTTCACATAACAGGGCGCATGGCGATAATGTGTCGCGCGTGTTATCCACGTGCCTATACAATGAATGGGGAAAAGATAATATTATGGGGAGGTGGGAGGAGTTTGTCGTTATAGACTTTTCCAGTTTTAGCCAATAAATTCGTTAACTCCTCCTATTATAATGAATTACAACTGATTTCTATTCATTTCTGTGTGCGTAGAGCTTCGCTACATGGTGCAATCAGCTGATGTGTAACAAAAGATTAACCTTTAGGTAAAAATGATTGACATCGAAATCGTCCATTTGGGCAACAGCGGAAGGTTCTATTTTGGTTTTTAGTTCCCACAAGTTACTGATGTTGCTATTGATTAGTGTTATTATTGATTACCATACGTAAATATCGTCATGTGTAAAAGTGTCCTGATAATTTTTTGTTGGTAATGAATGGCCTAGAATATACCTGTAGCTTGGAAATACTTAACTAAAACGGATCTTTTTACGTCAATAAATTTATAAATAATACATTAAAGGAAACATTTGTTTGGATGACGTTTTATTCCTGTACTGTCAGTTTTACAAAGAGAAATTCGATATACATGTGCTGGTATAAGCTGGTATGGCATATTTGACCTCGTTGAAGGACACTGTAATGCTTAGCTTGTGAGATCACCTGACCCCACGATTTGCTTTTGCAACTTGAAATTAATGTGGCACGCGGGTAATCTAGGCTGCTTCTAGTTCGATAGTGTGTATACGTTAATCGCATCATAATATTTTTGGTATTTGTTAGTATCAAAATGTAGGTTTCTGTGCAACCTGCAAACGACATTACTATTACATGTATGTTGTACGCATTCAAAGTTGTCCCACTCACGTCAACATGGCGATGCTATGGCGATAGCACATGCATGTAGCCAAGATAATTTCATCGAAAAATAGGACAAATAAAATTAATTATAATACTTGTCCCGACACATTCCGAACACCCCTCGTATATGCACACTAATAAATAATCCAATCTATACTAGGCAAAATTGTCGATGTAGCGCATCAGTTTGTATTATCGATTTTTAGTGCAATGTCGCCTCAGAATCAAAAGTAGGTCACACGATCGGTGCTCTCGATTTTCCTTGCTACATTTTAAGATTAAGCACTTAATTAATACATTGTAGTAATTCGTTGTCAAAATGTTCAAAATAGTGAAAGTTTTTTAAAGTTTATTTTTCATGAAATGTGTGGTAATTTTGCTGTTTTAATTATTAATATATTCAAATATTTAATCTACTGAATTTCTCTTTGACACTGGTGCGAATTCAAGTTATCATTCGATCATTGTTTTTTCTATTTACGCCCTCACCGGTAAAATACCAATTACTTGGGGGAATAACATAGACAGTTTGGGGGAAAAATGGAGGATATTTTGTCAGGGGAAACTGCCTTTAAACGACATTTGACCATTATAACCGACAGCTTTGGCATGTGTGTGAATTATCAGTAAAACTGTACAAGGTGAAAGGAAAGATAGCCAAAACACTGGCCCTCATGGCTGGTGAATAATTTGGGTCAAGTACCTACTTGCAAGCTAAATGTTTTTGAGTGGCCATTAAAACAGTAAAAATTTAGAGATTACCAGGACCAGTGGCCAGTAATGGATTTGGGACCCAGTAACCGACCCAGGGCGAACATGTATCCAGGGCGAATGAACCCAGGGCAAACATGTATGCAGGGCAAACGGCCTTTATACCATCCCATTCCCACAAACCTGCAGACTTTTAGCTGTGAATGGTTCCATCACAAGTCGTGTGTCAGCAACCAACTGTTTAACATTCTTCCCCACGTGGCCGCGGTGAAACATGCGAGTGGGGCGCCCGCTTCAACAGCTCTTCCACAGGATCATTGGGGCAAGTCTTCCTTTTCTTTCCCGAAGTTGCAAAAAGTACATTTCAGATTCAAATGTCAACAGTTTAAAAAGACACGTATCAAAACACCAACAGCAACATCAAAACATTGACAAATACTCTTTTGCATATTCAATATTTTGTATTTGTTTTATGTTATTTGTGTTTGATATCACACTGTGTTAGTTCTTATAATCGCGAAATATTATTGCATTCTTAATTATTAAGAGGTATGCAAATCGACAATCTAAGGCAAGACACACAAAGGTATCATAGATAATCATGCGAAATTCACTTACCTTCTTTCTTGTCTTTCCCATAATTGTTTTTTGATATGGAAAATATCTGCACATACTTATGATTGAAAATGTTGGTTTGGTTTGCACGTGTAGAAAATTCCGATAATTTACGATTGAGGCTCGGAGTTTCCGTCAAGTCAACCGAAAGGTTCCGATTATATCGAACGACGCACAAAATTGTACTTACTTCAAAATACCAAACAAAAAGACTTCAGGTTCATTATTTTTTGCATGTATTGTATGTGCCATACGTTATCACGTATTTATTTTTGCAATTAATTGCGCAAGAAAAAATAATTTGTCAATAGACAATATTTTAGTTGTAACGAGATTCTTAATATGCTAAACTTCGGTAATTGATATGAAATCATAATCGTTCCAGCTGTTTTCATAATCTAGCTAATTTGTTTTATAGTTTACGGAAGTATTTGTTGAAGTATTTTCAAAATGGTTATAATGAAATTGAAAGTCAATATTATTTAAATTATAAATAATTAAATACAGATAGAACAGTTGTTTAAATTGATAATGCATGGGGTCATTACTAGCTATAGCCCTTTTTATATAGTTAATTAGCAGCATTCTTTGTTAATCAAGCACACACTAGCATACTGTTTGAAAAAGAATGTTTACACAATTTTTAGCTTATGCCGAAACCAAAAACAATATTTATGTGATAGAACATATGTCTCAGTACAGATAATTATCACAAGTTTTATAAGAAATAATAGTTAATTTCTATTATCTGGGGGTGGCCGAATCTATAGGAATGGCTGAATCTATAGGAATGGCTGTATCTATAGGAATGGCTGAATCTATAGGAATGGCCGAATCTATAGGAATGGCCGAATCTATAGGAATGGCTGAATCTATAGGAAAGAAGGATACTTGTAAGCCCTGGGCAAGCATTGAAATACTTTTTGTATGTTTTGCCTGACGGGCTATACCACAGTAGTCATTTCTGTGGTGGAAAGTTTTCCTATATATTGTTGTGTTCAAGTTTATCGATATTCCGCTCCGCTGTAAGCATTGAGTCATTTCTATTGGTCAGTTGCATATATACGTCATTCCAACTGTTGAAGTGGTAAACTTTATATAAATAATAATAATAACAATAAATAAATTATAATATAACAAAAACATAAATGTAGTAGATTTATACACCAGGTTAGCCTAAATCTGAATTAAAGGCATAGAGAGGATAAAATTCGGCTATGTAAAGCAGTTTAGGTGTTGTTGACGTAAAGTACATTCAATTGATGGATAACTTTATTGTTGCAAGTAATGGAAATTAATGAAAAGTCAAACTTTCAGTTTTCCACCACTAAAATGGTATTTGAGCGATTAGACGTTAATTAGATTAGGATCATTTCATGTACAATCGTTTCTTCAAAATAAATAATCTCTGTAGTACCAGTTGTGAATATAGTCACTTAATACGTCAGCCATGGCTAGCGCCTGGATAGGTGACCGCTAATTATATCAACTCCAAGATAAAACAAACATTAGACACATTCACATTATAGCAATGACCAATGCATGAAATTTGATAAAACATTTTGTTAAAAAGACTGTGTAAGTAAAAAAAACCCGCATGTGTAAATATCCTGGTTCATCCCTAGCACTACATGTTAGGCCCTGTCTGGTGTTCTCGTGATTATTACTGGCCCAAACTCCATAATAACGGCCATTCAAAAATATTAAGCCTGCATTGATGTTGGTACTTGACCAGAATTTTTCACCAGCCATTAAGGTCAATTTTCCTGGACGTTGCAATGTACTGTTTTACTGGCCAAAGACTCTCTTGGAGACTTGAAGAAGTTATCTGTAAAAATAAGAGAGTTATTGAAGTTGAAACCGCTAACTATTGATTTCTTTGTGCAATGAAAAATTAATTTGGAGCTGGGTGGAACTTTCTGTGATAAAATTGTTGCTGAAAGGGTTAAGTGACACTAAATTGTTGCATCAGTGTCTTGTTGTTTGATTCATAGTTCCAGTCAGTTCATTGTTGCCATCATGGCTGGCCAGAAGTCTCACCGGTCAGAAATGGTCGTGGATGCCTTCAGAATGTTCCTCTACCTGTGTCTAGTGGGATTCATCTTGCTGATGCTGGTCGGCTACACTGTATGTTAATAATATTGATTTTTAACCTATATTTACAGTTCTGTTTGTATGCAGTTTGTTTTAATGAATACGAATGAACAAACAAACAAATAAATTACGGCATATATTTTGTCTTTACATAACCAGACATCCAGAATTAACTCTTATAAAATTTGAGAAATAAAAGCATCCAAATTAATTTTAAATCACAGTTTTGGCTCCAGTGCGTAATATTTATTTAATCTTTCTTTATTGAGAAAGTAAATAAAACATAATGTTGCATTGTGGACCAATAATGTTTTTAATGAAATTCAAACATGCTTTTTGAGCTTTGTATAAATGAACAAAACAAAGCTGCATTATACTGGACATAACTTTAATGTAATAATTGTATGGTCCGTTTTTTATCTGACACATGCTGAAGGACGACAAATAAAGTGGACGCTGCGTTGCCAGGTAACTGCTCTCACATGCCTTTGATTAGACAATGGGAGTTTTGGTTGGATACCAGTAAATTATTTAAAACAAATAATTATCTTATACTCTTTATTATGAAAAATCAATATGAGGCGTGCCGTGGATAAACCGGGCTTAATGCATGAGCGCACAGGCTAATCCGGGACGACACTTTCCACCTACAGTGGATTTATGTTAAGAAGAGACTTCATTGAAACATAAAATACCATACAAGCAAAAAGGACTGAACAGGCTGATCCGGGACGACACTTTACGCACATGCATTAAGAATCAGTTCATCCATGACACGCATCATACAAGTAAATTCTAAAGAATCTCTGCAGTCTACTGAAAAGTAGGTCATTTATTAGTTTCATTTTTCTTTGGTTAAAAAAGACATTTTATACTCTGGTTAAAACGGTTTCCTGTACACAGTGTCTTCTGGGCATTTTGATATATAATGACACAGAATTACTCAGAATGGGAATTTATTTATTAAGGAGTGTTTTCTCATGTGAAATTTGTGAATGCATAGTGTGTTTATAACACGTGACTACATTCAAGTGGGATGCATTTTCTAAGAACTATAGCTCAGACACATTAACCGGACACCGACCTTTATGCTTAAAACAATTAAAACAAACGTTGCGATGAATATATTTGTTTCCATATTAGAATCAAGTTAAATCAATGAAAGATAATCCCACTGAAAATACTGTTATGGACTCATTAAATCTGTGAATCCTGTGCCGAACTATTCCGAGTATAAATAAAGGAAATACTTACAGCGCGTAATTTAAGATAATAGAGTTCACATTTGTCAAGTTATTGTCCGAGCTATGACAGTTTAAAATTTCAAAGAATAGAGAAGATTCTAAATTCTTAATTACTCAGGATATTCAACATTCCTCTGTTTACCAGCCTCTAGGAGCAGCAGGGGGGAACCAAAAAGGGGCTGGGTCACAGGTGGTGCACCCTGCTATTTTGATCTGGATCTTTCCCTCCATGATAGGAACATATTTATTGAGAATTGTTTCAGCATGTATAATCAGGGTGTATTGTATGTGCACCTCATCCTTCACAGCATTCAAAGACCTCCACAGAAGTGAGAACGCTGCCCTGAAGGAGGACATCCGGGAGCCCCTCATCTGTGTTGGACCCCTTTCACGAAGGAGCGGGGCTCCTACAGGAAGTGTGGGGACGTCACATGCTTCTTCACGGAGAACAGGCACTATTGGCAGCATGCCAAGACTAAGGTAGCGCATGGACCCTTGTTCATTAAACAACTACAGTGTGACTTTCAGGTTTAAGATATTTCGGGATCAATCTCAAAAATCATGTTGACAAAAAGTCTGATTGGTGGCCGTGTTACAGAAAAAAGACCCCCTTCTAGCGCCTCAAACAAATGAGCGCGTGCGTGATGACGTCATCCCCCGCGTGCCCCCGACAAGCCAGTAGTGCATTGGTTGTTTACATGTTTATTATAATACGAAATACTTGCAATAATCGGCTGAAGTTTAACAAAATAACAAGGCAAATCGAATCCAGTATGGTTAAGATTATTTGTTTGTTGTTATGACTGGTTTTCAGTAGTGGGCGAATAATTGGTACGGGCGAAAAATTGGTCGCTAACCAGGACACACTTTTCATCTGCCCATTTTTTACTAGTAATAGTCTTGGAGATGCGTACTATACATCAGTCTACAGCCAAGAATATTTTAACCATCAACAAAAAGCTAGAAAGCAACGTTAACCACACAAAATGGTTACAGTTGTTGTTATGACTGGTTTTCAGTAGTGGGCGAATAATTGGTACGGGCGAAAAATGGGTCGCTAACCACGACACACTTTTAATCTGCCCATTTTTTACTAGTAATAGTCTTGGAGATGCGTACTATACATCAGTCTACAGCCAAGAATATTTTAACCATCAACAAAAAGCTAGAAAGCAACGTTAACCACACAAAATGGTTACAGAAAATTCATTTTGATGATTTTCAGCGTCTGAAATGAGTTACGTATTCAAACTATACTGGACGCTGTTGGCTTTTATCAACAGTGAATTTATAGTTTCTTGACAATTGTTTCTGCATGCTGTAATTTTTGCTGTTTCCGGTGTATTAGTTTTATTACACAAAATAAAGATATTTTATACAGAATTATACATAATATAATACAAGCATACCGGACAGCACTCTTTGCAGACTTGATGTTGCCACGGCTACGGATGTTCTGCGGTAGAACCACCTCATTCATGGGTCCGTCTAGCTCCATCTCACTCTCCGATGAATATCCAGCTCTGGAATCACATCACTGAGATGGTCTAAAGGTTCTAAATTTAGCACTGTTGCCACATGAAACATAAATATATGACTGATATTTCCACTTTGGTATGATGAAAAAATCTGACCTTTTATCAAAATACAAATTTATCTGGTACTAACTTTACCGATGGAAATTAAATAAATCACAAGCAAAGAAGTAGATTTAGTTTGTGAACAACATTTATATATTTGTGTTATATAGATAATCTGTGACTTAAGCATACACTTTCTGCTACCAATTAGATTCAATTAGATGGACATACATGTACAACCTTTATTAATAATCTGAATCCAAATACATTTGACTTGAGCCTACCAGGAACCTGCAACCAAACCAACATTTTACGCTAATAGATAACAAAACCTGACCCTCAAATCTAAGCCTTAGTCTAGACCAAAAACCAGAAAAACTTTATGATAAAAATATTGTGCATTTAAATCAAGGAACATGATTTGCTTCAAACCTTCATGCACACATTATGTCTAAGTTAGAGCGTGTCCCTATCTGGTCATGTATTCACTGATGTCCCCATGCTTGCCGAGGTTCGGAACTTTGGATTGCACAAGTTGCTTCAATCCCCGACTCATTCCAACCGGCACCACCTTGATGTTGCTGCAACCAGAAAACCATCTGCTTACATAGCTCAAAACATGACTCCGAACCTTACAATGCATGAAGATAGGCAGTATTTCACCACACCCTCATTTGGGATGCAATACACAAAGTTTTAGTAATGACACCCCAAATTTGTCACAAAATCCATATCAAATTCAGATTACTTATAATGTCCATATGAAAAGGGTGCACAGTGGGTTTGGTGAACCCCAATTATGAAAAGTAGTGGGAAAACTAATAGGACATGGGTTTTTCTTCATCATCCGTCTGATTTATGAGATACTTTTTAAAACCATGATACCATATACTTCAGTTTTATTGCTGCTGACACTTCAAATATCAGTGCCAGACAACACTGGCTTGCTCATTCTCTAAACTGGGACCGAGTTCGTGGAATGTTCTGCAGTTCTTAATACATGTCTGTTTTTGTCACATTCTATCAGTCACATTCAGATGGTAAAATGCAGTATACAAATTACTAAGTAGATGAATTATAGTGCTGGCTATTCTAGATCGGGTTTATCTCCACTAGTAACAGTCACTTTCAGCTGCTGAAGGGATTGGCTTAAGCCTTAAACATAATCAGCAGTCTGCTATCAATATTAACAGATGTGTTTGTGAAGTATTTGTGCAAACTGGTTGACATCCCTTTTTTATACAGTTGGTTACCATGTACATATACTTATAATTAATAATAAATGTCAACATGTACTTTGATGTTAAACATTTTAGTGGCAAAGAAAAAAGAGTAAGCATTCCATCACACAAGCTATTACATTGTGCAGTAGCAATAATGATATTGTGTGATGCATGCGCATTTTATAATGGAAGGATTTTAAATATAATGTTTAATATTCCAAGTACTGGTTTTTACAAACAATGTAGCAAACAGACCCAAATGTGCTTTAAGTAGTCAAGACAGTTAAATGTTAAGGTCAATTTGGGGACAAAATAGGGCCCCATTCTTCAGCTCTGGAGTTCATACATAACCATAGGTATTTTTCTCCCCAAATCGCCCTTGATGTCTAAAGTTTTTGCGTACAAAGGAAACCAATTGGCAAAAATCTCAAAATCCCCCCCCCCCCCGATGTCTTAAGTTTTTGCATGATAAGAAAACCAACAGAATTATCAATATTTCCAAGTTAAAACTTGAGAAAATGTTATGTAGAGTGTATATATAATGGGAGATTAAAGTGATATGAAATATTTGTTTGTAAAATTGTGTTTTTCTTGTATTCTAAACGTTCATTATTTCCCATAGATCATCGATTTCCCCCTTCCACTAGGCCCTGACATTATTCCCCCAACGGCTGTAATAACACTGCAAGAGTGGGTTACCAAGACATCAAGCAATGATAGTCAAGGTGCAGATCTACTCACTAGTGTCTGAAGTCTAGAAGGTGGGAGTCTGAGTGATAGTTCATCATGACACAGCGTTTCACATCATTCAATTTCACTTACAAAACAAGTGAAAGACTCTGTCAATGCATACATACACAACCTGGGCAAACAAGAGCTGTTTGTAAAACAAGTATGCTGCCTCTAGGTAAAAAGCAATCTTTAAAATATCAAGTTTGGTGAAGATCAGATAAAAAAGTTGGAGGAACTGCTAAAACTGAATTTTTTTTAGATAAATCGAGGGCGATAACTCTGCAGTTCCTGGGGCGATTTCGTTGATCATCAAACTTATTATGCCCTCAAACATTTGCATCAAATTTGGAGAAGAAAGGATGAAAACTGTTGGACTCATAGCGGAAACGGCGAAATGGGCTAATTTTAGATAATTCAAGGGACATAACTCCACCATACCGGGGGCAATTTGGTTGATTGTCGTACTTGACCGAGATACTATGCCGAAAAGTAGTTTCATCAAGTTTAGTGAAGATCGGATGAAAACTGTTGGATTTAGAGAGCAGAAATGGCTAAAAAGGCCAATTAAAAATACTATAGGGCCATAACTCCACAATTCCTGGGGCGATTTGGCTGGAAATCGAACTTGGCCGAGATATTGTGCCAACAAACATTTTCATGAAGTTTGGTGAAAATGGGATGAAAACTGTTGGACTAAAAGGCAAATTTTTGATAATTCAGTGGCCATTACTTCAAATTCCTGGGTCAAATTGGCTGATTATCAAACTTGGCTGAGATATTGCGCCAACAAACATTTTCATGAAGTTTGGTGAAGATCTGATGAAAACTGTTGGACTTAAAAAGAGCGGAAACGAAATTTGGTCTACTGACTGACATTTGCAAACCAATATAATATCCTGCAATCTTCGATGGGATCAGCCCATCCAAAAAAAATTCTGCATATAAATTTTACTTGTGGAAGTCGCAAATATAAATGGTAAACAGTAAAATATGGATAGCATTAAAAGGCTGTTAAGAATCATAAATTGTTTGAACATTTGTGTCCAGATACTTGAAAATGCTAACAGGAGCACAATGCTATAGACCGAGAGTGAAAGCGCAGAAAAGTACAGGGTGATTGAAAATCTATCCAACACTAATTCATTTGTTCACAGCAAAAACAAATTTGGGTGTGTTTTTTTTTACTACAAAGGAATTTGTGCTTGAAGAACATAATTAATTTTTATGTAACAAGTTATAAAATTTGAATGTGGTACTAAATAATTAATCACACAAGATTTTTCAGATTCATATTACAAACTAGAAATGTGTCCACAGACACGGATGCCCCCAACTATGCAGCTTGTTCTACATGGCGCAGCTTTGTCTATATGTATACAAATCATTTTGCAAAAGGAGAATTGTCGTTTTATATTGTACTTTCTGCTAATGTATTCTCTTATTCTGTGAAGTAACTTGAGGTATCACAAATTTCCAATCAATAGTTTAGTCCTGACAAAAAATCAATAGATAGTAATTAAAATTTCCGGGCAATTATGGTTCTCGTATGCTTCACTTACTCTTGCTATCTTAAATCATATGTGAAGAGTCAACAAAATGCCTTTTATCATTTTTGAATTATGCTTTGCACACTCATCAATAAAGGAAAGTAGTTGACTAAATTCACAAGTCAGGTTCTTCTATGCGACACACCATCTGGTGGCGGTGATCATTGCTGCCAATTTATCTGAAAATCGCTGCATGCGTGACAACATTATGCCCTGGACAATTATTTGATATTTGACCTTGATTAGTAACCGCTATATGCCCCCATCATTGATGGTGTGGACATAAAAATCCTACAGAAAAAGACATGTTAAATATATACCTTATGTATGTTTATAGATGGAAACAGATTCTGGAACATTGAGGACATTAGTTTGATGTGATCTCCATCGCCTGAGAAATTGTTCATCACGACCAACGGATGGTGCATAAACTGCATTTGCTCCAGGCTAGGTTTCCGTAGTTATGATATCACGTCCTTGGTAAGACAATAGTTGTGCACTTTAAATGTTGTGTAGGTCCGCGTGGAAGTCGACACAGTCTCATGTAAACACCAACATCAGTTTTTGTGAAAATCATGAAATGTATAACATGCAGCATCCCGGCAACACTGACAAAGTCCTTCAGCACATTTTTGCTCCACACCAGAAACAATGTAGATAATTAAAGTTTAAATATTATTATTGTGATAAGTCTCGGACATTTTACTAACTATTACTGCACTATGTTACATCCAGTATACAAAACTGATCTAGTTGCTGTACCAGAAGCTAGTACCAATCACTAAAACATGAGGGCCCTGAAGGCCCTAGGACGCTCACCTGAGACCATGTAACCCAACTGGAATTTGCATCCCCGAGGTGTGGCTTATTTTCTATCACAGGGACATAATTTGAACAATCTTGAACAAACCTCTGGGCCTTGCGGTTTCAGGTAAAGATTTTTAAGGTAATTTTGCTATTTAAGTCTATATAAACCATGTGACCCTTCAGGGTGTGGCCAGATTTGACCCCAGGGGCATAATTTGAACAATCTTAGGAGAGGACCACTATGCAATGTTACGTACCAAATATAGGAAAGCTGTGGGCCTTGCCGTTTCAGAGGAGAAGATAATTTGAACAATCTTGAACAAACCTCTGGGACTTGCGGTTTAAGGTACAAATTTTTAAAGTCATTTTGCTATTTAAGTCTATATAAACCATGTGACGCCCGGGGCGTGGCCGGTTTTGACCCCAGGGGCGTAATTTGAACAATATTTGTCGAGGACCACTATAGGATGTTACATACCATATATGAAACCTCTAGGCATTGCGGTTTCCCAGGAGAAAATTTTAAAAGACATTTTGCTATTTAAGTTTATATAAACCATGTGACCCCCATGGCGTGGCCAGTTTTGACCCCAGGGGCATAATTTAAACAATCTTTGTAGAGGATCACTATATGATGTTACAAACCAAATAAGAAACCTCTGGGCCTTGCGGTTTCTGAGCAGAAGATTTTTAAAGTCATTTTTAGTATTTAAGTCTATATAAATCATGTGACCCACGGGGCGTGGCCAGTTTTGACCCTAGGGGCATAAATTGAAAGTTATTTGTAGAGGACCACTATAGGATGTTACAAACCAAATATGAAACCTCTGGGCCTTGCGGTTTCAGAGAAGATATTTAAAGACATTTTGCTATTTAAGTCTATATAAACCATGTGACCCCCGGAGCGTGGCCAGTTTTGACCCCAGGGGCATTATTTAAACAAACCGTAACGGTTTGAGCAACTTTGAAAGAGGGTCACCCAATGATCATTCCTGTGAAGTTTGGTGAAAATCTGCCAAGTGGTTTAGGAGGAGATGTTGTTTGAATGAAAAGTTGACGACGGACGGACGGACGCACTCACGGACGACAGACAACGGACGATCACAAAAGCTCACCATTAGCACTTTGTGAAACATGTTTCATGTTTCATCGACAACAGGAAATAACACTTTGCCGCAACCAGCCATAATAGCCGATACAGCGCATTAATTTAATGGTCTTATTCCTGGACACTCACTTGAATATTTCGGTTACATACAAGTAAATAGCGAAAGTAGATTACGATCAACGTTTTAAGTAACAATTTTAATAAATTGACTTTTCAGTAACTGTTATTGTAATAAATAACCTTTATGTAATACACATAATAGACAACATCTTAAATTGTTAAAAGGTCAGAAAACAGGCATGAACTTATTCTGTTAGAAGAAGGACCTTTCGTTTTCCGATTTATTGACTACTTGCCTGCAAAGAAATAAAGAAGTTCCTTTAAGCAAATTTGGGAATAGCCCTTCCAAATCCTGTTGGCTTACACCAACAGACTAAAACTTTTATAAGTAAACATGTAAGCAGAACATGTTCCATTTAATAATAGCTGTTTTTATACATGATGGATACGCTAATATCTGCAATTTCTTATAAAAATACAAATCCGCTATTTCGAGGAAATAAGTTGTTTTATATTTTTTTATATTCGACAACAAATGTTCTACGTTTCATTAATTTCAATATACCTTATTCAGGCTTATTGCCAATACAAGATATTTTTGTACATTTATAAATAGTTTATATTTGGTAAATAACGATTGCTTCGGACGTGTTTCCAAATACAAGTACGGTGTAAAATATTATTTAGCATACTATAAAAATGTCAATAGTTAAGCAAACAATATCGATGCATTTTTAACAATTGAAGCTTGTTTATTAGTGTTCTGTAGGAATCATTCATTATTGATCGAAAGCATAAACCAACTTGTTATTAACAAACCTCATAACTAAACTACGTCTAGATTAGAAATCTTTAAATGGCGTTACACGGAAATCCTTTTACAGTTGTTACCCGTGCGTTTAGAGTGGTTGATTATATGTGAGTCCATTATTTTTCAACTGCGACCAACAATTACCTTTCGACCAGAGCTACCACAACAATTACTGGAAACAATTTTAGGAAAGGTATTTGTCTTTAAAGAGTTAATTAATGAATTTAGAAACTCACTGATCGATCTTTGTTGCTAAACGTCTCTTAAATATTCATTGATACTAACAATCCATTTGCAAAGAAATAAGTCAATAGAGTTGGACTTTCGTATTTTGGTCTTAGTGCTTAAGCTTATAATAACATGGTTTCCAGTGGGTAGATGGTTTAGATAAACATATTGTTTTTTTGTTCCAATTCGGTTTACAGTTATCAATATTTCAGTCGCGTAGTTTCTGGCATGATGAATTAAAAACTATTGTCATGAATTGTTTTAATTTTAATTAATGTAGACAAATATATCAAGAAACACATTCATATTCGAACACGATATAATTTTATGACAAATTTCGTTTGAACTCTTCTGACTGGAATGTGTATCATGATGTATTCAGCGTGTAACGCAAATTTAAAATGGATGCATTATTTCCCCCGATTGTAAACAATATTCTCCGGTTCCCAGCGGAACTTGTCTTCAGTTATCCCGAGAGTGCAGACGCGTTTTATAACGTAATTTCCTGCTCTCAAGTCGCTGACATAACGCAATCATGTTCTTGCTCATATTGGGTTGTTATGTTTGTCTTCTCCAGGGAGATTAGAAATAACTGTAGGCCTGACGTGTTTACGTGTTTAAGTTCCTGAAATATAGTCGCCCAGATTTATTATTAACAGGCAGTATTTATTCATTCGTTCATTCATTCGTTCGTTCATTCATTCATTTACCAAAATATTCTATGTTTATTACTCATGATCAGTTCCTACTTCCTACTGGCTTGAGAAATGCTCTAGTTAAAGATATTTCATGAGCTGAATGGAGTTTAAAATTACAATTTCTCTTGCATGAATAAATGTTAAAACATATTTTCGTCTTGTCTTATCTGTGAACACTTGTTAGAATTCACAATAAGTTGCATTCCACTACATTCCGCTACATTCCACTATCTTGAATGATGCTTACTCAAACTGAGAACGTTCGATAACGTCATATCTCAGTCTTTATTTTTGCCATGGTGTTCAAGGTCTAGTGTGGTTTATTAGAGTTGCTTTAAATACTTACACATAATAATGTAGACAAATATCTCAAGTAATAAATAAAAATAGAGTACTATATACATGCTTCTTATTACATATTTTCATAATTTCTGACTATACAAACATTAGATAATGTGATTGGTCGTTTGATTTTTTTCTAAAATGTTTCATCCTAAACATACCTTCTTTAAGTTGGATTTTCTCTTGCAAGCTAAGTGTTCTAGTACAGAAATTATAAGTCTTACGACGGTCTTGGAGATATATAATGATAACCTCCCGGTTACCAAGCAGCTGATGTGTATGGAATTGTTTTTATTCAATTGCAGCTAAATTGAGGCCGATAATTGCCGGATGCCCCAAATGGCCATAGCCGATTCCTGGAAGTTATTTAGAGAGATTAATATGTCTTGAAGAAAACCTCGCTACATTAATGACCAGTAACCGTTTAATGCACACTTTTATACAAAAAAAACAACGGGGTTGACAACACAAGTTTACACCTAGTGTTGCCCTCTTCCGGGGTTATATGTATTGGCCAATGTCGGTGCGGATGTCCGTCTTTATGCCGGTGGACCAAAACAGACGCAAAACCTTGTCCGGGAAATAACTACAAAACCCTTAGGTCTAGGTTCTTTAAAGGTCAATGTCAAACTGACCAATAGTTGTAAAACCTTGCCCAGGCAATAACTATGGAACCCTTAGGCATAGGTTCGTACAATTTCGTAGGTAGGTTGTTTATGACTACAAATAGATCCCTTGGGTAATAGAATCAAAGGGCAAGATCAAACCTGACCAGTAGTTATAACAAATCGTCTTATTTTACTTGTCATCCTTGCACATTTGTACCAAGATTGCTCCTGACCTAAAGGAGGCATACCTGTTTTACAAACAGTATTCGCTATAATAGTAAAAACAAACATCATGTTTTCTTTTAAGCCAAATCATATATGTGTCTTAAGTACGGTTACATGCCCAAAACAATTTGTGTAGGTAGGTCGGGATTTATTTATTTATTTATTTTTTGGTAAATGGTTAACTTGAAGATTATAAAACTGAATACATTTTCAAAACATATCAGTAATATCCTTAAACATTGTTTATAAGTGGATACTATCAAAACAAAACACTTTTTTTTATCCAAAAACACATTATTTATTTTCATTATTTCATTATTGAAAAGGGTAAATAAAACAAAAATCAATCTGACAAAAGTGCAATTTCTTGGTTAACTAGATTTTACCGTTTAGTCTAGCACCAACACCGCTTACTACAACACTTGGATATTTACACAGTTTTTACTTATGACCGTTCCCAATCCACCCATATCACCCAACCACACTTTGACCTTGACCTAATTTGGACTAAGAAATGGGCTACCCAACACCAACCGGGGACATGTGTGTTTTTCAAACGCAGAATCTTGTTATTTTAGTTATACGAAAAAATAGTTCGAAATAGCGATTAATTTGAATTAACGGTGTTCGAAATAGCGGTGTTCAACTGTAAGTACATTATTATTAGTTTCGCCTCCAATGACCATTTCCCAACACTAACGCATGAAAATATACTTATTCTTCTATTTAAATATTTACCAATCTTGAAAGCTTATCACGTACTTTTTTCCTTTCCTTCGCCATTGTCCGACATAATATAATCATGTCCATGTACTAATTTGGTTAGGATTGACGCATGGGGCACACAAACAACTGTCGATGATCATTCCGTTAAATATTTGATGATGTTCGCTTGTGGAAACAGGATACAAAGTTGTCACTGCTTATTGGTTCTTTGTAATTACATTTTTATCCTGGCTCTGTACGTTTTATCACTTCAAGGGGCAGTGTACTATAGCTGCATAACTAGCTGTATTATATAATGGCTAGTAAATTGCAAGACGACAAATTATTTGAAGAGTGTTACTAGTATTTATAGTCCAAAAATCTAGCGTTTCCGTTACTTTTCAGCAATATGGTTCTCAAATCCAAACATCAAAATATTTTCTCTAAAGTGCTACTTTTAGATAGCTTCTATTACATTCGACTAAGCATTTACACAGAATCATTGTAAGTGTACTTTAATATATCTCTGTGTGATCGATCAGTTAAGTTCAATGTTTAATATGCTAATGTGCACGCGTATCAATTTTGCTCTGTATACTATGATAAAAATCATCAAAGTAGCCAGCTATGCAAAGACTGATTGTTACTGATTGTCCCGAATTCCGGAAACAAAGCATTGGACATTTACTTTGCTGTAGAAACTAACGCCATAGGTGAAAAGCAATCATTGAATATTTCAGGAATCTTAATGGTGTTCATTACTGACACATTTGACTTGCATTATGCATTAAACCATACTAAATGACATCGTAATAAATAACGTTTTTGCAAGTTAATAACTGGTTAAACACAAGATACTGAAGCAACGGTTATATTAACTGTCCAGCTTATCTCCGTTTGAATTTCTTTGATAAATAACTACCTCCGATAGTTGCTCCGCCAACAGTGGAACTGATTTCAATTTAGCGGTCATGTTGTTGCATATTTCAATGTTCTCATCTTGAAGATCACTCTGCTTGACTTTCACTGCTTCAAAAAAGCATTTCTTGGCATCCCTGTACAGACCGAGAGACATACATGCGTAGCCCGCCAGTGAAAATGAGTGGTACTTGTGCGCAGGCTTCGTACGAATACTTTGACAGGCTTTCAGTAAACGTGGTATAAACTCACGAGCAGGTTCCTTCTCACCAATGCGAGCTTTTGCAACTATTCCAATGTACAGACCGAATATGTGCGGTGGTGCTTCGATTATGTTCTCATGCTGAACGTGTCTTGCAATATTTGTGTCGATCACATCTTGGTCGACTCGATCATACTGCATGTAGGACGACGTACTTTCTGCCAGTTCAAAGGACTTCTTGGCATAGAGAAAGGCCTCGTGTAGTCTGTCATGCACCAACAAGAAGTGGGCGTATTCCGCCAAACAAATCGAGTTAGACGGATTCATTCTTTGAACGTATTTAAACAATTCCTCGCAAATGCGAAGGTTGCGTTGTCTTTGAATATGCAAAAATGTTTTCTTTGACCATCCGTGCAGCAGGCATGCCGTATTAATTAGTAATATTTAAACCCAGCTATCCCTAGGCAGCATTGAAGTTATTGTGTCAACATGGAAATGTGTCGCAAGCACGGCAAGGCAGCTGTAAGCAAATGTCTGAGCTCCGTTACTTATTCCTTTCATCGCATCTTCAAAAAGCTCGTTTTTAACGAACTCCATGTCGTCACCATCTGGATTATTCAAACCTGCAAACAGTTGTAAGAAGCGTATTGTACGATCACCAGTGTTTGGGTCTACGACAAACGCTGCACCAAGATTAATAAAATGGTATTGAAATATACGCAATACGTCTTTTCTTAAGTCTGGTTCTCCTTTGTAGTTTCTCAGTTTCAGTTCCAGTTCGGAATAATGAAAATCATTATCAGGCGTCATGCTGAAAATCTTCCTGGGGTTTTCTGTTAAAATTGTGTTTCCTAGGATTGCTGATATCGGACTGTTTCTGGCCTTTTCTAACCTTTGGTTGATGAGACCTAGTTCACCTTTGGAAATATGGCCTATGAGGTTTTCTCCAGGCATGAAGTAATTTTTTATTTCATGTTTTGCTACTGACTTCATAATTTCGTCTAAATACAACCGCAGGCAAACATCGATGGATTCTTTTGACCAAATATTAGGATCACTACATTCGATCATCCACCAAAGGACGTTTTTTAGACTGTATGAAGACAGTGCTTTAGACCTCGAATCCTTGACAATTGCTTTCACTATGAGGAAACAGTAGCGTTGTTTAGAGTCCAATAACTCAGCCAGTCGACGTTCTGCGATGTTAAATGAAAGCTTCCACTGTATTTCAGCCTCCGAAGGTGGGCTTAATTTATTTGACTTAGCAACCACGTGACTTCCCATCGTAAGTAGCTCTTGTAGATCCTGTTCCGGTGGCCATGGATTTGGCCTTTTTCGTGTGATCCAGTCCATCCCTAATGTCGGCCAATCATCGTTCCGAAATGCAAAAACAATGTCCACAGACGTCATCAGTCCTTTGGTATTCTTCACCCTTTCTGGCTTTACAGCTAAACTTGGACCAACGATTTCGACGGCATCTTGAACAACATTCATATAACCTTCCATTACCTTCAGCAGCTTTTGACTTGACACGTATTTCCCGTTGCCTTTTGGAGTTTCGGAAAGAATTTCATCGGGTAATGGGAACTTTGTTAACTCGTTGTATCGTAGGTTAATGTAGCTTGTATGTTGAGTCGGTTCAATAATTGCAACAGTGTTTTCTGTTACTAGCTCGTCATTGTTAGCAACAGACACGGTCGAGGGGATGAACAGCATATCGATGTCTGTGTTAAATTGGTAACCAGTTGATTCATGTCCATCGTCTAGCGTATTATATTTGGTTATGAATAACAAATCCATTGTGCTGCCGGCTCTCTTAGTAATGAAATCTGTCTCCCACGAGAATAGTTTCTTGAACTTTGCTTTGGTTGCCTCGAAATTAAAGTTGTTGATATGTGGAACACCACCCACTGACATGAGACCGATCTCAATAAGACATTTAAGAACAACATCGTCCGTGTCTCCTGTTTGTTCAAGTGGTATTACAACAAAGTCGTTTTCCAGCTGTTCAGTGTTCAATGAATGTTCTTTTGTTGCCATCGGAGCTACAATAGAATCAAAGCAAAAAGAGTTCACATAATGTTATGTATTTGCTCGGTGCTATAATTGAAACGAAATCATGTTTTGTCGATAATCAACACCGAACATAAAGCATTTTGACGTTGTGACATCTCTTGCTGCTTTAAGTTGCAAGCATTAAGTAAAGGCAAACACAAGAATTTAAACCTAATAAAAAATTGAACTAGAAAACTTATGTCAATGTGCATGTATCATCAATTAATTATTGTAATTAAACATCTCAGCATACACAGAATGTATTTTAGTTACGAACACTGTTTACCTGTCTCTCTCTGTCGGATTGTTGTATGTTAAATGTTCAAGTTATTATTTGTCTATCTTCAATATCCTGTTAAGAAACATTAAACATCCAACTTTCAACCGTGTGATCATTTTTTTTATATCTTTATCAGCATGATAAATACAGTTCATAGATAGATAGTATATTAGATCATGTCGTGTTTACATAGTTTTGTAGATAGCAAGATGTTAATATGCGGAATGCATAACACAGTTCAGCAACAATATGCAAGAGCCATTTTACATATTGGGCCATACGGTAAGATCGGTTTCCGAAATGGGTGAAGCTACATAACAGGCGACACATCTTCTGCCGGAATAGTTCACATTCCCAGTCATCTGTTTTTAGATACCGGTAGTCATCGATTGCTGACACTCGTTCAAAAGCCACATTTGTTTAATTCAATCTACGCGGTGACAAATGCGGTCTGTCGTACTTCTCTCCCTTCGTCGCCTGTGATAATTTCAAGCTCCATCGGAATTCAATTACAAATGCTAATGTGGACTTTTGTATTGGTTAATGACAGCAGACCAGAACTTGTATTGACGTAGGGGTGTGATCGCATGGGATGAATGCAATTTGATGAACTCTTAATGCCACATGTCTTGTGTTTAATTAAGATACACGCACATGGGGAAAGCTAATTACCGACTTTTTTCAGAAGTTCGTGAACCAGGAAAAAGCGATAAAAGTGCAAACTAGAGTTCTTTGACTGAGACACAACAAAAAAGCGTGCAAAACCTCGGATGATTCCAATGTAGTACATGTAGTATCTAGACATATTTTACAGGACAACAAAGAAAGGCAGAGTTTCCCAGTAACATTTTACAAGTTAAAGACAAGAGTTGCTACAGAAGCACATCTGGGTTCAAAAGTTAACTTTCTTCTCAACTCAAATCCTTCACAAAACTCATGTCCTTACATTTCCTGCAAAGTTAAATGCAATGTGTATATACCGAGTTGCATTCAAACTCAGAAAAGAAGGAAGAATCACATCACTGGTTCTCTTAAATATCGACGTTATTTCTCATGAATATAGACACATATTCAAACAATACACATTCCCATTTGTCTCGAATATATTATCTAGTAGCAATAATATATTGGTGGAACCATAAAGAACAAGAGCTGTCTTAGGACGGCGCGCTCAACTATTCAACCGCTTTGTCAGAGTTATTGGCCTTTATCACTATAAACAAGAGGGCCCTAGGATGCTCACCTGAGACCTTGTAAACCAATAGGAATTTGCATCCCCGAGGCTTCGCTTATTTTGATCCAACAGGCATAATTTGAACAATCATGAACAAACCTCTGGGCCTTGCGGTTTCAGGTAAAGATTAAAGTCATTTTGCTATTTAAGTCTATATAAACCATGTGACCCCCGTGGCGTGACCAGTTTTGACCCCAGGGGTATAATTTGAACAATATTTGTAGAGGACCACTATACGATGTTACATACCAAATATGAAACCTCTAGGCCTTGCAGTTTCAGAGAAGAATTTTAAAGTCATTTTGCTATTTAAGTCTATATAAACCATGTGACCCCTGGGGTGTGGTCATTTTTGACCCATGGGGCATCATTTGAACAATATTTGTAGAGAACCACTATAGGATGTTACATACTAAATACGAAACCTCTGGGCCTTGCATTTCCGAGGAGAAAATTTTTTAAGACGTTTTGCTATCTAAGTTTATATAAACCATGTGACCCTCGGGACATGCCAGTTTTGACCCCAGGGGCATAATTTGAACAAGCTTTGTAGAGGACCACTATACGATGTTACATACCAAATAAGAAACCTCTGGGCTATGCGGTTTCTGAGGAGAAGATTTTTAAAGTCATTTTGCTATCTAAGTCTATATAATGCATGTGACCCCCGGGGCGTGGCCAGTTTTGACCCCAGGGGCATAAATTGAACAATATTGGTCAAGGACAACTATAGAATGTTACATACCAAATATGAAACCTGCGGGCCTTGTGGTTTCAGAGATTTTTAAAGACATTTTGCTTTTTAAGTTTTCCTAAACCATGTGACCACCAGGGCGTCGCCAGTTTTGACCCCAGGGGCATAATTTGAACAATCTTTGTAGAGGACCACTATAGGATGTTACATACCAAAAATGAAACCTCTGGGCCTTGTGGTTTCAGAGGAGAAGATTTTTAAAGTCATTTTGCTATATATTCTACATAAACCATGTGACCCCCAGGGCATGGCCCGTTTTGACCCCAGGGAAATAATTTGAACAATCTTTGTAGAGGACCACTACAGGATGTTACATACGAAATATGAAACCTCTGGGCCCTGCGGTTTCAGAGAAGAAGATTTTTCAAGTTTACACTTTTTTAATCTATTTGTTGCTCTGGTGACCTACATATGCAGCGGACCGTAACCATTTGAACAACTTTTAAAGAGGGTCACCCAATGATCATTCCTGTAAAGTTTGGTGAAAATCTGAAAAGTGGTTTAGGAGGAGATGTTGTTTGAATGAAAAGTTGACGACGGATGCACGGACGGACGCATGGACACGGACAAAGGGCGATCACAAAAGCTCACCATGAGCACTTTGTGCTCAGGTAAGCTAAAAAGGGGCATAATTCTGCTAACATGTTGGCCACAGTTATGTGCCTATGCACATTTTTGTTGTATATGTATTATAAAATGAAGTTATGCGCCTTAGCCATTGTCCTTATATAGTGACTTGAAGACGTGTGAAGTTTAAATTTAATATCTGTAGCCGATATCGAGATATTAAATTGTTTCATGCAAACTTTAACCTGAAATTTTTAAGTATAAAAAGGGGCATAATTCTGCTAAATTGCAGGTCAGAGTTATGGGCCTTGGTCAGTGACCTTTTAAAATTGAATATCTGTAGTAGTTATAGAGATATGGAGTTGTTGCACGCACACTTTAACCTGAATTTCTAAGTACAAAAAGGGGCATAATTCTGCTAAAATGCTGGTCACAGTTATGGGTCTTGGCCAGTGACCTTATATAATGACCCTGAAAGCATGTGAAGTTTCAATTGAATATCTGAAGTAGATATAGAGATATGGAGTTGTTGTACCAAAGCTTGAACTTGAAGTACAAAAAGGGGCATAATTCTGCTAAATTGCAGGTCAGAGTGATGGGCCATGTTTGAAGTTTCAATTGAATATCTGTAGTTGTTACAGAGATATATGGACTTGTTGCACGCAAACCTTAACCAGAGGAATACGCCAACGCCGACGAACGGGTGAGTAGTATAGCTCAAACTATTCAGTGAATGGTCGAGCTAAAAATATATATACAATTTCAAAAACAATTTTTTGGATATACAGTTCCAACGATTCGAACTCATGCCCACAAACTGAATGTTATTTTTGCAAATTTTACTACCGATCTACAGTCAATAGGCCCTTTTAACTTTGTAACTATCATATACTGAGCATGCGACTGATGCTGCTGAAACATATTTTGCTGAAAAAGGGACAAGCACATAATATAGCGTTGATCATTTTATTTCTAATAAATAGCATATAGTCAGATCATTGATTTAAAATATAAATACAAAACGCATCATAACAATATGACAAATTTGCTACAACATAGCATGCGTGCTTAAAATATGACAAGGAATGACTTTTATTAAAAACATTCTGATAATGTAAGGCATATACTTTAAAGTAAAGCACTAATATCAAATACTGAGCAGATAATAAAACATTTAATTGTACATAATTTACACGCGTAGCAAATTTCATTCTGTAGTTGTACTGTACATTACTATCGGCAATAAAATGCCTTGACCGTTTGTGAATTAAACAAACCCAGTACAATGAAGTAATAATTAATCCATTATACAATGTACTGGCAAATGAAGACGAATATCAGAAAATAAGTTATGTATTTTCTATATTACTATTAATAAATAATTAAATATCTACCTAACAAAAGGTATACATAAAAATATGGATAAGGATGCTATCAACAACATATTAATGATGATATGAGACATTGATTAAAAAAATAAATGGAAACATGTGTGCTTCCTCGAATAAACAAGAGTTGTTGGAGGACAGCGCGCTCGACTTTTCTTGTGCTTGTCAGAGTTACTGGCATTATTTTTCTAAAACAAGAAATATGGAAATTCCACGAAAACCGAATTTTTCTAACGAAATACATTAAAGTCAGCACACCAATAAAATTTTTAGTAATGGTGATCTTGGCCTTGATCCCACCAACCCCATATGCAATCCCAAGCGAGGTCTAGATATAATGTATCTATTTATTAAGTTTCATTAAAAATTTCAATGTCTTCTCAAGCTATTGAGCGGAAACCATTTTTCTATTTTTGGTCACAGTGACCTTGACTTTGACCCCACGCACCCCATATGCAATCCAAAGCAAGGTTTTGATATAAGGTATTTATGTTTAAAGTTTCATTACAATATCTTAATGCATTCTCAAGTTATTGAATGGAAACCGTTTGTCTATTTTAGTAACAGTGACCTTGACCTTGACCCTATACGCAATCCCAAGTGAGGTCTCGATGTAAGGTATGTATGTATTTAGTTTCATTAAAATATCTCATTGCGTTCTCAAGTTATTGAACGGAAACCATTTTTCTATTTTTAGTAACAGTGACCTTGACACCACCCAACCCATATGCAATCCCAAGCGAGGTCTCGATACAAGGCATGTATGTATAAAGTTTCATTTAACAAGAGATGCCCCCGACTTGCAGTCTTTGTTCATCACAGAAGTGTACTGATTCTGAAAAGTCTAAGCTGAAACATGTTAACCATTACCTTGATAGGAGTTGTCTTCTCTGCAAGAGATTCTTCCTATCAAATTTGACGACTCAACCCAAGTATTCAGTAATTATCACTATGTAATAGGTCATCTACTCAAACTGACCATTGTACCTATATAGTTTGAGGACCATGTACCAATGGTTCATCTGTTATCAAGTGGAATTTTTTTTTTTTTACAAGCCTCTGTGACCTTGACCTTTGATCTCTTGATCTCAAAATCGATAGGGGTCTTCCTTTACTAATTTATATGATCCTAGGTTAAAGCGTTCTCTAGAAATTGTGTGGAAACGATTTTCATGTTGCAAGCCCCTGTGACCTTGACCTCTGACTGGTTAACCTCAAAGTCGATAGGCTTCTTCCTTTCCTCCCGAGTAACCAGCATACTAACTTGATGATCGTAGGTCAAAGCGTTCTCTAGATATCCGGCGGAAACAAAATGGTCTACCGAGAAAACAGTTTTCATGTTACAATCCCCTGTGACCTTGACCTTTGACCTGTTGACCTCAAAATTGATAGGCGTCTTCCTTTTCTCCCGAGTAACCAACATACCAACTTGGATGATTGTAGATCAAAGCGTATTCTACATATCATGCTGAAACGAAATGGTCTACAGAGGAAACAGTTTTCATGTTACAAGCCTCTGTCACCTTGACCTTTAACCTGTTGACCTCAAAATTGATAGGCTTCTTCCTTTCCTCCCAAGCAACCAGCATACCAACTTAAACGATCGTAGGTCAAAGAGCTCTATAGATATCGTGCGGAAATGAATTTCATGTTACAAGCCCCTGTGACCTTGACCTTTGACCTCAAAATCAATAGGCGTCTTCCTTTCCTCCCAAGTAACCAGCATACAAACTTAAATGATCATAGGTAAAAGTGTTCTCTAGATATCGTGCGGAAACGAAATGGTCTACGGACCGACCGACCATCCGACCGACCGACCATCTGACCGACCGACGGAAAAGTGCAAAGCAATAAATATCTCAATGCGTTCTCAAGTTATTGAGTGGAAACCATTTGTCTATTTTTAGTAACAGTGACCTTGACCCCACCCACCCAAGCGAGGTCTTGATATAAGGTATCTATGTAGTTTAAGTTTCATTAAAATATCTCAATGTGTTCTCAAGTTATTGTTATTTTTAGTAACAGTGACCTTGACCTTGACCCCACCCACCCCATATGCAATCCCAAGTGAGGTCTTGATATATGGTATCTATGTATTAAAATATCTCAATACGGTCTCAAGTTATTGAGCAGAAACTGTTTTTCTAGTTTTAGTAACAGTGACCTTGACCTTGACCCCACCCACCCTATATGCAATCCCAAGCGAGGTCTCGCTATAAGGTATCTATGTTTGAAGTTTTATTACAATAGCTTAATCCGTTCTTGAGTTAGAGAGTGGAAACGAAAAGTAGAGAAACTAGCTTACTGGGAAAATCTTTAATGTGTTTATATAGCTTATATGTAAAATTTCGAAGTGTAAAAAGGCCCATAATTTTGACAAATTTCAAACTAGAGTTATCAAAATTGGCCTATGAGTTAATTTTAATATAGGGAATAAGTTTTTTAAGTTTGAATGAAATCCCTCAAGCCATTCCTGAGAAACCAGCTTACCGAAAAACCATTAACCTGTCCATAGCCGATATGAAAAATTTCTAAGTGTAAAAAGGCCCATCATTTTGACAAATTTCAAACTAAAGATACCAAACTTGGCCTATAGGTTCCTTTTAATGTGGAGAATAAATGTTTTAAGTTTGAATTAAATCCGTCAAGCCAGTCCTGAGAAGCTAGCTTACCGAAAAACTTTAACCTGGCTCGGGGCGAGTAGAATAGCTTGCCTTTTCTTCGAAGTCGCGCTAAAAAAAGTATTACTTCATCTCTGAAAATAAATTCACATCTGCAAATAATGTAATATATAATGGACGGACTACCAGACTAAACAAAAGCATAAACAAAGATAATAACTATTAAACATTTTAAGTCATCAACCTGTAAACTGTGTTTAAATGTATGATGTTTGCCAATAATTTATTATTTGGTATTTATCATCTGCAAATAATGTAATATATAATGGACTGACTACCAGACTAAACAAAAGCATAAACAAAGATAATAACTATTAAACATTTTAAGTCATCAACCTGTAAACTGTGTTTAAATGTATGATGTTTGCCAATAATTAAAGACATACATTATCAGTAAGATCAAGGTAGGTGCAAACACCTACACTCCAGATAATGTTTGCTAAGATTAATAATTTACTGACAATTAATGACAAACGTCACCAGTAGGTAATAAATGTGTTCTCTATAGCCCTAATTATCTCTATTAAAATTCGTTATATGTGCAACAAAATAGCACAAAATAAATAGTACAAAATACTTAGTGTGTGTGCAATCAAGGAAATTTCAGGGGAGAAAACTGCGAAGTAAAATGTTCTCTAAAGTATTTTCAGCAGATCCAAGATCATGGAACATCATGTCATTAATGTAACTTAACATTCAAAAGAATATAGATTCAACTGAAAAGAAAAGCAAAAAAAACAACACCTGTTATTATGACGACTGATCTTATTGCACGAACAGCAGTCAATAACAGCTGATCTTATTTCCCAAACAGCAGTCAATTATTGCTGTTCTCATTTCCCAAACAGCAGTCAATGATAACCCATCTTATTTTCCCAACAGCAGTCAATGACGCCCAATCTTATTTCCCTAGCAGAAGTCAAAATGACGCCCAATCTTATTTCCCTAGCAGAAGTCAATGACAGCCAATCTTATTTCCCGAGCAGAAGTCAATGATGGCCAATCTAATTTCGCTAACAGCAGTCAATGATGGCCGATTTTATTGCCCTAACACTAGTCAATGACAGCTGGTCTTATTTCCCTAACAGCAGTCAATGACGGCTGGTCTTATTTTCCGAACAGCAGTCAATAACAGATGGTCTCATTTCCCTAACAGCAGTTAATGACGACCTTTCTTATTTCGCTAACGGCAGTAAATGACAGCCAAATGACAGCCCATCTATTTCCCTAACAACAGTTCATGACGGCCGATCTTATTTCGCTAACAGCAGTCAATGACAGATGGTCTTATTTTCCTAACAGCAGTCCATGACAGCTGGTCTTATTTCCCTAACAACAGTCCACGACATCTGGTCTTATTTCCCTAACAACTGTCAATGACATCTGATCTTTTTTCCCTAACAGCACTCAATGGCGGCTGATCTTATTTCCTGAACAGCAGTGAATGATGGCCAATCTTATTTCTTGAACATAAGTCAATGACAGCCGATCTTATTTCCCCAGCAGCAGTCAATGACAGCTTATCTTATTTGCCAAGCAGCTGTTTTCTCTGCTGTGCCAGCAACCCCTCGAGGTGGTCGGCACGTTTCTGTGCCGCCTGGTACTGCTGCTTCAGCTGGGTGACTACCTCCTCCTTCTTAACTATTGCTTGCTTCACTCTGGTGAAAGAAATAGGTCACTGTTTTAGTTAAAACTATTTTTTTCAAAGCAAATACAATTTGCAATAATTATACAGGGTGGGCACTGTAACTGAAAACTCCCTGCTAATAGCCAGTTTTTCCCTGAACGTAAATGTGATTTTTGCACTTTTTCCTTGTGTTCTAGATTCAGTAGCCAATTTTTAAACAAGAGGGCCATGATGGCCAAAAGCGCTCACCTGAGAACTGATGCAGATGAAGACCATACTGTTAAAACAGGTTTGAAAATTTAGGTATCTGAACAATACGCAGAGGGGGACAGGATCAACATTGATTTAAAACATCGGTTAGTGCAATGGGCTAACTAAAGTATGAGTTGGGTAGTGGATGTGCAGTTTTTTTGCTAATGGTTCTCAAATCATTTTTCTCGATATTCTTACCTGACCCTTTTTCATTAAGTCATTGACAATTCTGGAAAATGCAGACACAGTAGATTTTGATGTATTTTTCGCAAACAGTTTTGGAGAACTAGTTGCAATGCGATAATTGCGATGGCTGTGCTATAAGGTAAAGTTTTGCTCTTTCTTTGATAATTTTCTGTCCAATGATGACAAATGATATTTTATCAATCAATTTTAATAGTCATACGCAAACTGTGTAAGTTTGGTCAACATTGAATAAAAAATCAAGTGTACAAGCCAATCATTGATAACTTGTTGATGTTTTTTCCAAACACAAGGGGCAATAACTCTGGTGTTTCTGGCCTGATCATGCTTATATTCGACTTCACCTGTAGTCTTACGTTCATAGACAAAAAATGTAAACGATTGGTGAAGATTGGATGAAAAATAAATACTCTATCCTGAATAATGTCCATTTTTGCATATTTTTTTCACAAAGGGCAATAACTCTGGTGTTTCTGGTCCGATATTGCTTATATTCAACTGCACCTTTAATCTTATGGTCACAGACAAACTGTGCAAGACTGGTGAAGATTGGATGAAAAATGAAGTCTCTATCCTGAATAATGTCCATTTTTGCATATTTTTTTCACAAACAAAGGGCAATAACTCTGGTGTTTCCATTCTGATCTTGCTTATATTCGATTTCACCTGTAATCTCATGGCAACAGACAAGCTGTGCAAGACTGGTGAAGATTGGATGAAAAATGAAGTCTCCATCCTGAATAATGTCCATTTTTGTATATTGTTTTAATAAACAAAGGGCAATAGCTCTGGTGTTTGAAACCTGATCTGGCCTATGTTTGGCATCTGCTGAGATCTGATGGTCATACACAAACAATGAAAATTTGGTTAATATTGGATGGAAAATAAAGTCTATATGTTGGAAAAGGGCATTTTTGCACTTTTTTTGAATGAAAAAGAGGCAATAACTGTGGTGTTACTGGTGTGATCTGACCCAATAACAATCCCATCCGAGATTTTATGGTCATACACAAACCGTGCAAGTTAGGTCAAGATTGAATAAAAAATGTAGTCTATATAGCGATAACGGTCCAAATTGTTGACGGCATACGGACGACGTACAACGCTCGAGAGGTCCCCTATACCAATAGCTCACCGCGCAATTCGTGCTCAGGTGAGCTAAAAAGAATGGTTGTCTTGAATGTTGGTATATTGTATACAAAATGTAGAGAAACGTTAAAATGTAGCGTTAAATTTACCTTCAAGGAGAGACATAACATAAACACAGACCAATTTTCACTGAAATAAGGCACCTATGAATAAGAAAGCAAACGAATCTGCATACAACGCTCCACCTGTGTCAAATTTTTCATTAGCCAAAGTTTCCTTACTCTGTTTAAATTCGATGAAGAAAAGTTGAAGCCAAATGGAATTTCTGTTGAAAAATGAATGAGGCGTGTCGTGGGAAAACCGGGCTTAATGCATGTGCATAGAGTGTTGTCTCAGATCAGCCTGTGCAGTCCGCACAGGCTGATCCAGGACGGCACTTTCCGCCTACAGTGGATTTATGTTTAGAAGAAACTTCATTGAAACAGAAAATACCATAAAAGCGGAAAGTGTTGTCCCCGATAAGCTTGTGCAGTCTGCACATGCTGATCCGGGACGACACTTTATGCACATGCATTAAGCCCGGTTCTCCCACGACAAGCCTCGTACAATTTTTTTATACATTGGCTAATTTGGTGAGTGGCAGAGAGAGCCCGACTTATTCAAAGTCTGTGTCGAGATCCTGTTATAACTACCTTTTATGCACTTCCTCCATCTCTGCGTCCTTTGACTTCTTGATTTCCTCTATTTCCTCCTTTGCCTTCTCCAGCTCGATCCTCTGACGAGCCTTCAGCTCCGACATCTCGTTTTTGATGCGCTTGTTTTCCTCGTCCGTGAACACCAGTCGGTCTGCGAACTCCTGACGGATGATGTCAGACACACGATCTCTCTCCTTGTGCATTTTGTCTGTCAGCTAAAATAGAATAAGTACACTTAGAGAAATAATTTTTGCAGAAACACCTTTGTTGCTGTACGTTTTAAAGAATGAAGTTTTCCAATGAAACTTAGCTCGAAAACTATGTCCTATGAGTTCATGCTTGCCCCCTATTAAGGCATGAGTTATCTAGATACAATCGATTTATCAGATGGACTGTCCTATGCCACGCATTAATTCCGATACTAGCAAGATACGATGAAACCTAATACCAAGAGATGTCAGTTGGATTTAGCAGCACCATAAATATGTTTACAAGCAAAGGTGGAATACTCTGAAAAAACAAAGACATCTATAAAAGAAAATTGTAACAAAGATCATATCAAGATAATGCGAATTCAGCTGCTACGGCGTTGTTGACATCAACATTTTTCTGACAGAACGGATGTGCTCATGTGTTGTTGAATGTGTATCTGTTGTAGTTTGTTGATCCTTTATATGTGCATATGTTTTAGTTTGTTGATCCTTTATATGTGTATCTGTTTTAGTTTGTTGATCCTTTATATGTGCATATGTTTTAGTTTGTTGATCCTTTATATGTGTATCTGTTTTAGTTTGTTGATCCTTTATATGTGCATATGTTTTGTAAAACTGGCACTGACCTCGTTAATATATTTAGATATATGGTGTATAAATTTGAAATGTGTATCCCATTATTTGTTTGTTTTTGAAGAATAAATTCTACAAACTTTTTTTATCACCCTTCGTACATGTAATTTCTACATGCAATGCAGGCATATGCTGACTTATTTTTTTTAACAAAATTGATAGCGTAAGCATATATGAATTATATCAACAATAACGAAAATACATAAATGATAAGGCTAAGTTACATATAACATATTAAATAAATTAATGATCACAAACTACATAAAATTATACAAATAACATGCAAATACAACATAGTTCATTACACCTTATATCACCCAAAATACATAAAATACAACAAATAATGTGCAATAACTATCCCATAAATGTAACTAAATGACATTAAATATGAATATGGCACAAAACAATTCATCTCTCATACACGGGTACCTTTTGCAGTTCCTTGATTTCTTGGTCTTTCTGCTTCTGCAGGACTTTAATGCATTCATTCTCCCCTTCAACTTCTGTCAACCGAGCCTACAAACAGAGGAAATAAATAACCTGCATCCCAAAAGCCAAGAACTGATTAAAAATTCATTAATAAACATGCTTATGCAAGTTATCACCTTTAAAGTTATGTTCAAAAGTTTTTAGCTGGAATGTGGATTAAACTGAAAGCAACCTTATGCTGGGTAAAACAAGTATTTTGTGTCAGTGGGAAATATCAGCCTAACACACCCTCTAAACAAATACAACTTACATGGCAAATACAATAACTATGATCAGTTACCAAAAATATACCTGACATCATTCATGTTTACATAACCCAGCATCATTGCGTGACTAACTAAGTTTATATGTAATCATTTTTATTGAAAATATACTGACATTTGACACACACAAATTTTTCAATACACACCAAGGGAAGCAACTCCTGCTTAATGTGATTAGATTGTTTAATAAGTTTATACAAGGCGAATGTGAAAATTCCACCATATGCTTGTAACGTGTTTTTTGCATTGTGCTGTGTTGTTTTGGCAAGTGGTCACTTAAAGTGACCTGTTCACAGATTGGCCAACTAAAAAATTTCCTACTTTTTGTCACCGATTCCCACAATAAAAGAATAGCATATATAAAGGAGCGAAATAAAACAAAGGACATAGAAATATACTATAAATACCGTTTGTTAATGAGTAATCACCAGTGAAAATTGAGAAAATCATCAAGCGTTTGTAACGCTAAACGATGGAATAATTTGGAGTGTTTCTGTTGTTTTCGTTAAAAATACTGACACCACGTGGATTGATTACATAAAGTATACAATCAGATAATAAAATATATAATGCATCCACATATATAAAAGTTGGAATGGCTGAGTGGTTAAGGCGGTAGCCTTTTGATCCAGAGGTCTGAGGTTCAAACCCCCGTGGGAGCAACTTTTTTTTTTTTTTTTTTTTTTTTTTTGCTCATCATTATACTTCAGCTTTTTAGTTTCAGAGCTTAAATCTGTTAAGTTACGACAATGAATGGCATACTACAAACAATAAAAAAATCTGTGATCTGTGATCAAGTCCCTTTAAGTAAAGGCTGCTTGTGCTTGTGCTGCAGACGCAGGTGGAGTTTTACTTTGTTTGTATTTGCATAATAAAAATAGACTAATGAATAAGGTAGAACAAATTTGTTAAGTAATAACGATTTATTTCAAAATATGAGGCGTGTCGTGGGAAAACCAGGCTTAATGCATCTGCGTAGTGTTGTCCTGTATTAGCCTGTGCAGACTGCGACATTTTCCGCTGTTATGGTATTTTCTGTTTCAAGGAAGTCTCTTCTGTACATAAATCCACTGGCGGCGGAAAGTGCAGTCCTGAATCAGCCTATGCAGACTGCACAGACTGATCCGGGACAACACTTTATGCAAATGCATTAAGCCCGGTTTTCCCATGACACATTTCATATCAAAATAACTACAGGATAATTCGCCTTTTAGTGTTAAGAGAAGCCAGTAGAAATTATTCCATTTGGCAAAAATATACCTCTTTTTTTTTTAACAATTTCAGAACTTTTAGTAGTGATTCCCTATTGTGGCTACTGGTAACATTGCTAGCATAGCATAGAAAATTCTCTGATAAGGTAATATATTTTATTTCTGTGAGAATACCTTCATTTCGTTGTATTTTTCCATGGCCTGCTTCTCGTTCAACTCCACTTCCTTCATCTCCGACTCATACTTCTCACGAATTCTCCTGAAAACAAGATAATAAGGTTAAGTTAAAACACATGTTATGTCTTATTTCTGGCCAGAAATACGAAGTGTTGTAGTATTTATTTTGTAAAAAATGTATATTTTTGTTGGCAATTGTTTGTACTATTAATTGCATCCTTTTCAGAGATTTGACGACATAATTACCTATACAAGTACACATTAAAAATACTTTGTTATTGAAATTGTCTCAACATCCTTAAAAATGTGTTTACACACTTCAAATTCAACAGGCTATAAAATACCAAAGAAGAAAAGATAATCTGGATATTTAATTTTACCATGCATTTTTACTTTCCATAATTGTTGCAAAGTCTGAATATTTAGCCAGAAAGACCACTGTCAAAATCCATACACATTTCACAACTAATCATGTTCTATTTTTCTGCCACTCGTTCGCAATCATCATGAGAGGCTTTTAAAGACTGTTTATTTAGCCAGAATACCACATATCTCTACTAACTTTATTCTATTTTCTGCCACCTGAAGTCTACATATGTTTAACAAGAAAGACCACTATAATCTCTCATACACACATATCATTTATTAACTTTATTCTATTTTCTGCCACCGGAAGACTACATACATTTAGCCTGAAAGACCACTGTTACCCAGTAATGGACGAACTGCTTCTAACTTAATTCTATTTTCTACAATACACACGTATTACTACGAACTTTATCCTATTTTTGGCGACGCGTTCGAAATCCTCACTTGAGGCTTTTGCCAGAAAGACCACTGTTATATCCCAAACAAACGTAACACTACTAACTTTATCCTATTTTCAATGAAACTTTCGCAATCCTCTCATGAAGCGTCCAAAGAATGTATATTTAGCCAGAAAGACTAACAGCTAGTTACTTTATTCTATTTTCTGCGACACGTTCACAATCCTCCCGAGCCGCGGTGGCGTCCTCTTCCAGCTGTCGAATCACAAGCTCAATCTCCTTGTTGCGGTCCTTCTTCACGCTTTCCTTGAGCTCGCGCTCCCTCTGCATGAGGTATGCCTCCTGCTTCTTACGGAAGTTCTCCTCCCACGAGGACTTCTCGATTGCCATTCGCTCCTTCATGTCTGTTATCTCGGCCTGTGTTGAAAGAAGTCATATTAACATATGCTGAGAATCTTGATTTTTTAGTTACCTATGCTTATAATGTTTTACTTTTCGATGGCCATTCGCTCCTTCATGCTTTCTGCAATCTCAGCTTGTTTGGCAAGGAAAAACAGGCAAGTACTGGGCCCATGTTTAGAAAGATTTTTAAGCTATTCTTAACTTATGTTGAAAATAAGTCAACATCTGAAACACTATGCTTTGGAATATAATTTTCATATTTGTATGATAAATACTTAATACTGACACACTGGAATTGTATGCCAACCTCTGTGTCAAAATCTTCAAACATTGCGTTTCTTTGTCAGAAAATCTTATTATATAATTTTAGAATTTTAGATTATTCTTAATGTTCAACTAAGATTTTTTTATAAATACCAGCCATCTAGATATTTTTCAGTGATGGTGAAATTAACTGTCTGTACTGTCCAGCAGAGCTTCCATTAAGCGAAAATTGGGGGTAATTTCCTCCCAGTTTTTGTCACAGGACTTCCAAAATTGCAGCCATGGAAGTTCAATCATGTAAGGATGAAAAAGTTAGAAGAAAAATTAAGTAATTTATCTAAATGTTAACCTCTTTCACTGAATAAATTGGCATATAAGCTCTTGGTGAAAAAGAACTGGCCTTAAAAACACCTTGAATTTTATACAGTACTTATTTTCATTTCTGAAATGCTCGGGACTTGTGTAACGCAATACTGTTAATACTGTCAAAACTTCCAAATATTATGAGCAAAATTTCCAAAATCAGAGGTCAGGAAGTTCAAACTTCCAGTTTTCAAAAGTTAAGGAAAACCCTGTACCAGCCACCTAGATAATTTTCAGTGGTGGTGACATTAATAGTCTGTACTGTCCAGCTTATCTCACCTGTACCAGCCACCTAGATAATTTTCAGTGGTGGTGACATTAATAGTCTGTACTATCCAGCTTATCTCAAAACATGTACAGTCAAGGGAAACTTTGCCAGAATGTATTATATTTACTAAGTGGCATACAGCATTTTGCAAAAACTAGTGATGGGCCGATAATCGACAGGAGTACAAAAATTGTCGCGCTAAGATTTGTGATCGCGATCGCCAACTTTGATTTCAAGAAATTGATTAATCAAGATATGATAAAATGTTAAATATACAGTGTTTTGTAACCATTTTTGTGCATTTTTCGGGCTGATAAACTTTGGTCAAGTACATATCAATGGCAAATCTCTTTGAAGTATAGAATGCACTATTCTAAAATCAATGGCAAATCTCTTTGAAGTATAGAATGCACTATTCTAAAATCAATGGCAAATCTCTTTGAAGTATAGAATGCACTATTCTAAAATCAATGGCAAATCTCTTTGAAGTATAGAATGCACTATTCTAAAATCAAAAATAAGTCATTAAAGTCTGTATCTATTGTCTTTCTTAATTAATATAATCTTATCCTCAGTAATAAACGCATATCAAAAAGCTGTACCACTACAGGGAAATTTGAGTTTGTATTGTAAAAGCCATGTCAGATTAATATTAGATGTACTTATTGGTTAACCTTATTCTACTGTTTAACATTGTATACGTGTGCTAGTTTTTAATCAGTTGTTTTCAATTAAAATATTAAACAGTATAAATACAATATCAACATCTTTTTTTTTCTTTATTCCAAACATAGTAGATTATTATTAAGAGTAACATAAATATGCAATTTATTTAAACATTTAACTTGATATATCCCGTGTAAAGAATGGAAAAAATATGAGGCGCATCGTGGGAAAACCGGGCTTAATGCATGTGCGTAAAGTGTCGTCCCAGATTAGCCTATGCAGTCCGCACAGGCTAATCCGGGACGGCACTTTCCGCTTTTATGGTATTTTCTGGTTTCAATTAAGTGTCTTCTAACCATAAATCCACTTTAGGTGGAAAGTGTCGTCCCGGATTAGCCTGTGCGGACTGCACAGGCTAATCCGGGATGACACTTTACGCACATGCATTTAGTCCGGTTTTCCCACGACGTGCCTCATATAGTAGACAACTATCAATTATAACCGATTGTCGCATCGGTAAACTGGTCGATTATGTCAATTAATCGATTGGCCGTTCCCAACCGATTTGCCCATCACTAGCAAAAACTGACAAGTAAGGCAATATCAGATTTGCCACCCCAGATTTTTCATCCTAATGGTACTGGTACTTCTTAAATGAAATGAAATTAAACTCCTTTATATGCAAAACTAACAATTATTGTATGTAAAAGGTTTCAGGATGTATAAATAGGAAAGGAATCATTGATACTCAATTAAATTTTACTATATTCAATCAATATATTGTCTTTCATTTGAAAATTAACAAGATTCTGTGTTTGATAAACACACATGCCCCCAGTTGGTGCTGGGTAGCCCATTTCTTAGTCCAAATTAGGTCAAGGTCAAGCAGTGTTGGTGTTAGACGAAATGGTAAAATCTAGTTAAACCAAGAAACAGCCCATTTGAATAAGTGCAAATTAGGTCCAGGTCAAGGTGAGGTTAAGTGATATGGGTGGATTTGGAACGGTCAAAAGTAACAACTGTGTAAATATCCAAGTATTGTAGTAAGTGGTGTTGGTGCTAGACGAAACGGTAAAATCTAGTTAACCAAGAAATGGCACTTTTGAATTATTGTAAGTCCAAATAAGTTCAAGGTCAAGGTCAAAGTGTTTTGGGGTAATATGGGTGGATAGAGAATGGTCATAAGCAACAACTGTGTAAGTATCCAAATGTTGTAAGCGGTGTTGGTGCTAGACGAAACGGTAAAATCTAGTTAACCTTGTCACGGACGGACGGACTGACAGGACAATCACTATATGCCTTATGCATCAAGATGCCGGGGGCATAAAAACAGCATGGTTTTTTAAACCTTTTGTCAGTATTTTCAATGACAATCACTATATGCCTTCTGCATCAAGATGCCGGGGGCATAAAAACAGCATGGTTTTTGAAACCTTTTGTCAGTATTTTCAATGACAATCACTATAGGCCTTCTGCATCAAGATGCCGGGGGCATAAAAACAGCATGGTTTTTGAAACCTTTTTTCAGTATTTTCAAGGACAATCACTATATGCCTTCTGCATCAAGATGCCGGGGGCATAAAACAGCATGGTTTTTGAAACCTTTTGTCAGTATTTTCAATGATAATCACTATATGCCTTCTGCATCAAGATGCCGGGGGCATAAAAACAGCATGGTTTTTGAAACCTTTAACGGTATTTTCAATGACAAGCACTATACCCCAGCAAACAACATACTTTATGTCTGTTTTCCTGCTCCTCCCTCGCCTTATCAAACTCCAACTTCATGGCGTCCATGGCGTATGAGTGTTTGTCCTGCAGTTGTTGCTGTAGCTTGTCAATCTCCGCACGCTGGCGGGAGGCGTGCTGAGCGATCCGGTCTTTCTCCTCTTGTATCTCCGTGAGAAGACGTCGTCTCTGCTGCTGATAAGCCTCCTCTTCCTGCTGCACTTGCTTCTCGTATCTGTGATTTCAATTTCAAACTAGAGTTAACAAAATTGGCCTATGGGCTCATTTTAATATAGGGAATAAGCTTTTTAAGTTTGGATGAAATCCCTCAAGCCATTCCTGAGAACCTAGCTTACCTAAAAACTTAAACCTGTCCATATAGTTTATATGTAAATTTTCTAAGTGTAAAAAACCCCATAATTTTGACAAATTTCAAACTAGAGTTACCAAACTTGGCCTGTAGGTTCATTTTAATACAGTAAATAAGCGTTTAAGTGAATGAAATCCTTCAAGCCATTCCTGAGAAACTAGCTTACCAAAAAATTTTAACATGTCTATATAGCTTGTATGTATAATGTAAAAAGTGTAAAAAGGCCCAGAATTATGAAAAAAATTCAAACAAGAGTTACCAAACTGGGCCTATAGGTTCATTTTAATATGGGAAATGTTTTAAGTTTAAAATAAATCTTTCAAGCCATTCCTGAGAAACTAGCATATCGTAAAACTTCAGTATCCGGACCCATCCCTACTTCTAAGCAAATAGAAGAATTTTAGACTGAAAGTACATGTACTCCCCATACATTTTGGACTGAATGTACATTTACCCTGATAAATTCCAGTCGGAGTGTACATTTATCCTCTACAACAGAACTTACCTCCAGCACTGCTTGGAATAAGGAACCGTTCTACCGTCTTAATGGACTAACAATAGTCGAGCTGTCTAAACAACTAAATTATGCCATAGAAAAACTCCAACACAATTATACCATAGAAAAAAACTCCAACTCAATTATACAATAGAAAAACTCATGCTCAATTATACCGTAAAAAAATTCCATCTCCATTATACCATAGAAAATCTCCACCTCAATTAAAACGTAGAAAAACTCCATCTCAATTATACTCAGAACAACTCCAACTCAATTATACCATAGAAAAACTCCACCTGCACAATGTACCTCTGTTTTGCCAGTTCCCGCTCCCTGGCACAGGCAGACTCTTTCTCGGACGCGAGCTGATCTCGTAACTCCTCAGTCATGCGAACGTACTTCTGGGCGGCACGCTCGTCTGATTCTAGCAGCTCGGCCTCGTGGATCTGCTTGATTTTCTTCAGCTCCGACTTGTGTTTGGCGATCAGACGCTGGATCTCTGGTTCCAGACCCTTCACTGTCATTTCCTGTACGAAGGAAATGGTGTACCAGAACATTAACATATAATAAATAGTACTTGCAGTTTGGAGTAAAAAATCCAGAATGCATTTTTGATTACTTAACTGATTACTTGTACAAGTGGTCTTAATTACTAAACGACTTATCACCTGTAACCCCTTTTCAGATTCTTGTTAACAGATATTCAAAAGCTTTACAAACACATTAACTACATGTACAAGTATGTAATATAACTATTTACTGTGTACATTCAATACAGAGAGAATTATTCAACACTAAATATTTTATATTTTATTATTCCAATAATTTGATAAATCAGAATAATTTTTTATTTAAAATGTTATTTGTAATTACAACTAGAAATGTGTCCACAGACACGGATGCCCCCACCTATGCAGCCATTTGTACATGGCACCGCTTTGTCTGTATGCATACAAATTATTTTGCAAAAGGAGAATTGAACTTTTATACTGTACTTTATGCTAATGTATCCTCTTATTCTGTGATGTAAGCTGAGTTATCACAAAGTTTTAGTCCTGACAAAAAATCAATAAAGGGTAGTAATTAAAACTTTGGGGCAATTATGAGTTATATTTCTTATTTGCTTCACTTACTCTTGCTATCTTAAATCATTCTGTGCAGAATCAACAAAATGCCTTTTATCATATTTGAATTATGATTTGCACCCTCATTAATAAAGGGAAGTACTTCACTAACTTCAGAAGTCAGGTTCTTTGCATGAGACACACCATCTGGTGATGGTGATCATTTCTGCCAATTTATCTGAAAATCCCTGCATGCATGGCAATATTATGCTCTGTACAATTATTTGACCATTGACCTTGATAAGTGACCTTGGCCTTTCAGCTACAGACATGGTTCTTATACGCCACATGCCCTCTCATAATGCTTATCATTTCTGCCAAGTAATTTGAAAATTCGTCCATGCCGGAAAATATTATACTTCAATAAAATGTCAATGGCCTAAACTCTTAAATTAGACCTTTGACCTTTAAGTGTGACCTTGACCTTACACCAAAGGACCTGGTTGTTGCACGCCACATGCAGTCTCATAACGCTTATCACTTCTGTCAAGTAATTTAAAAATTCTTACAAAAGTATGCTCCAGACAGAGTCCATGGTACTCATACTTATATTACTTATATTTAACCTTTGACCCTTAAGTGTGACCTTGACCTTAGACCTAGTTCTTGCAGGTGACACTTTGTCTTATAATGGTTATCACTTTTGCCAAGTTATTTGAAAATCCTTCAATGCTGGACAAAGTTATTGCCTGGACAACAATCTTAACATATTTACATATACTTGACCTTAAAGTGTGACTTTGACCTTGGACCAAGGCACCTGGTTCTTGCACGCGACACACCGCCGCATATGCTTATCACTTATGCCAAGTTGTTTGAAAATACTCCCCTGCTGGACAACATTATGCTCCGGACAGTGTCCATGGCTTACATTCTTATATTAGAACATTGACCTTTAAGTGTGACCTTGACCTTGGACCAAGGGACCTGGTTCTTGCATGCGACACACCGACTCAACATGCTTAGCACTTCTGCCAAGTTATTTTTAAATTCTTCCCTGCTAGACAAAATTATGCTCCTCACAGGGTCTATGGCTTAATTCTTATAATTGACCTTTGACCTTTTAGTGTGACCTGGACCTCGGACCTAGGGACCTGATACTTGCCTGCGAGACACCGTCTCACCACTTCTGCCAAGTTATTTAAAATTCCTTCCCTGCTTGACAAAATTATGCTTCAGACATGGTCTATGGCTTTAATTTTTATATCGACTTTGACCATGGACCCAGGGACCTGGTTCTTGCGCGTGACACACCATCTCACCGTGCTCAACACTTGTGGCAAGTTATTTTAAATTCCTTCTATGCTGGACAAAATTATGCTCCGGACAGGATATATGGCTTAAATTCCTATATCTGACCTTTGACCTTTAAGTGTGACCTTGACCTTGGACCTAGGGACATGGTTCTTGTGCACGACACACCATCTCACCGTGCTCAACACTTGTGCCAAGTTATTTTAAATTCCTTCCATGCTGGAAAAAATTATGCTCTGGACAGAGTCTATGGCTTAAATTTGTATACTTGACTTTGACCTTTAAGTGCGACCTTGACCTTGGACCTAGGGACATGGTTCTTGCGTGCGACACACTGTCTCACCATGCTTAGCACTTCTGCCAAGTTATTTGAAATTCTTTCCCCGATGGACAAAATTATTCTCCGGACAGTGTCTGTGGCTTTAATTCGGATATTTGACCTTTGACCTTTAAGTGTGACCTTGATCTTGGACCTAGGGACCTGGTTCTTGCACGCTCAACACTTGTGCCAAGTTATTATAAATTCCTTCCATGCTGGACAAAATTATGCTCCAGACAGGGTCTATTGCTTAAAATTCTTATATTTGACCTTTGACATTTAAGTGTGACCTTGGCCTTGGACCTAGGGGCCTGGTTCTTGTGCGCGACACACCGTCTCATTATGCTTAACATTTCTGCCAAGTTATTTGAAAATCCTCCAATGCTGGACAAAGTTATTGTCCGGACAAGAATCCGAACACACGTACACACATACACACGTACATATGTATAAACCAACATATGTACATACCGAAGGACAGGGTAAACTCAATATGCCCCCCCATCTTTGATGGTGGGGTCATAAATAATTGTTAAGTCAATTATATGTAAACTACATGTATGTAAATTACTGACAGAATTTTCACAGTGAACCTACGGATGTATTCACATTCATTAACATTTTTTAGTACCTTAATTTTCTTTGTCTTGTCTTCAATCCATTTCTCCCGCCTGATTTTCTCAGCAGCTTCATGCATATCTTTTAATTTCTGCATCTCAATGCTGTGGCTGTAGTAAAATAAAAGCAACATAAAAAAACAACAGTTTGATAACCATGCATTTTAAATGTGTCTCTGTTTATATACAAAATCCATTACAGAGACAAAGTCTTATGGTGTTCTTGTGAAAATATAGCCCTTATCAAGTCTCGCCATACATGATTTGTAAGCCAAGTTTGTTGTAGCCAAACACAAGTTTCGTTAGTCAAACACTCATGTCCATCCACTGGGTAATTTGGTGCTTGGCAGTGAATGACTTGCCAAGAGGATTTTTATAATTTGCAATGATACATCGTAGTGGCAGAAGAATTGAAAGTTCTCCATAACGAGAGAAAAAACCCTCAATGATATCTCTTTGTGGCAAGTGAACAAACTACATTTTTTTATTAATTAGAGGAAAAACTTTTAATGATATATGATAATGATATGCCACAGAATATGATATGTAATGACAGAACGCTCCTTTGTACATGTATCCTGCTCTCTATGTTGATTTATGTGTATATGTGTATATATATGATGTTCTGCATTTTATTCCATGTACAACATCATTCAACACCATTGAATACATGCTTTTGTAAAAAGAGGCATTTAATTAAATGACACAGTTTCAGTTCAGATTGTGCCAGGTGAACCTACCTGAGCTGTGTACTGCATGAAATTGACTGCGCCAAGTTATTGCCTACACAGTTATGTTGTTAATGTCGTAAAATTCTATACGTGTAAAAATCTCACACTTGGATCCCAGTCAAAACAAAAAATTTCTGAAGCTAAATAAATGTTTACTTTCACTTTAAAGACCGTGAAAGCAAGGCTCTGATTGATTGGTTGCAAGGTCAACAGAAGATAACCTTCTATAGGTGGTGCTCAGATCCTAAAACGTAGCAAATTTTAGGACGTAATTTTAATGAGACTGCTAGGTGAACTAAGTACAAGTTTTCTTCATTCAAAGAAAGGCCACATTATTGTCCCACCTGTCTGTTACAGCCTTCAACTTGTCCTGGTACTTCTTGTCAACCTGTTTCAGTTCCTTCACCAGGTTCTCACATTTCTCACTGAGCGTCTTCTTGTCGTCAATCAGCTGGAAACAGTCAACACGGTTACAAGAGAGGAGACTCAAAATTCAATGTTTATAGGTTAGGAAAGCCCTACGGAGAGAGAACATGTACGATACACCCGAGTCTTCAAGCTGTCAATTAAATGGCAAAAGGGACATTACTTCAACACATGCTGTGCAAAACTGAACTGAGACAGATAAATGATTTCTCACCTTGATATCATAGTCATATACTTGGAGGAATATGTTTTACAAAATGTTATGCTTTGTGAATTATACAAATGATAAATTCTGAAGTGAAATCTGATTTTAACATGACGCTATGCAAATCTGAGACTGGGATTTCGGCAACTTTGCAATACAAAATGTCATGCTTAAAAACTGATGCAGATAGTAATTAAAGAATTCTGGTACAAACACTGATTTTGACATGAAATTGCACTAATCTCAGATTTGACAAAAACGAAATTGAACACGTTTACAATACCTGATCAATGAATGACAAATGTCTCTTAATGGTCTCCTCATATTCGTCTTTCTGCAGGTCGAGTCTCCGTTTCATCTCCTTCTCGGTTTCCCGCGCGTGCCGCACTGTCAACTCTCTTTGCTGGTTCTGTAACAGGTACAAAGTGAGATTGACGGAAAAAAAAATGAATAAATGTTAATCCAATATGAAAAATGTCTTCCAACACGTAACCTGTAATTTAAATCTCTAAATCTAAGAACTTTTATCTAAATATTACACAAATTGTCAACCAATATAGTTTACTGGTCTCTATTAATCAATTTGACTACATTACACATATTTGACAATGCTGTATATGCCAAATATTAATATCATACCATACAGGATTTAATGAGCATATTTTAAAAACTAGACGTTTAGACAACAAAGAGCAAAGCTTAATAACATTTATGAATTATTTTTATGAAACATTTGGGTATGAAATATGTGCAAAAGATATCTCAACAAAATGTCCACACGAACTACCAGAGCTTTCTGAAGCATCAAGAAGACCTGTTAATCAAACCATGCCAAACAGATATCTCAATAAGAGGTAAAACAGATATGCCAACCCCCCCCCCCCCACCCCACCCCCTAGGATAAAATCAATCTTTAAAATATCAGGTTTGGTGAAGATCAGATAAAAACTGTTGGACATGGAGAGCGGAAACTGCTAACAAGGCCAATTATAGATAAGTCAAGGGCCATAACTCTGCAGTTTCTGCGGCAATTTGGTTGATAATTAAACTTGGCTAAGATATTATGGTGTCAAGCATTTTCATCACGTTTGGTGAAGATCGGATAAAAACTGTTGGACTTAAAAAGCAGAAATGGCTAAAGAGTCCAATTTTAGATAATTCAAGGGCCATAACTCCACAATTCCTGAAGCGATCTGGCTGACTACTAGTATCAAACTTGGACGAGATATTATGCCCACAAACATTTTCATGAAGTTTGGTGAGGATCGGATGAAAACTGTTGGAGAGCGGAAACGAAAGTGGTCTACCGACGGACCAACAGACCGACCGACATTAGCAAACCAATATACCCCGTCATCGATGGGGGGCATAATAAAACGGTCTACGTGAATTACTAGGACTTGCTGCAACATGGAGACGAGCTGTTAAACGAAACAAGTCAAACAGAAAATGTCTCCACAAAATGTCCACACCAATTACCAGAGCTTTCTGCAGCATGGAGACTGTTCGTTTCTTCTCGTCCAGCTCCAGCCTCTGACTGATGACGGTGTTTGTGACCTCGGACGCCGCCTGGTTGGCGTTTTCCAGTTCAGCTAGCTCGTCTGCCGTGGGGCCAACTCGTGGCAGCTCCAACTCAGAGTTCAGCTTGGAGATTTCCTGTCAAACATTTTGAAATAGTGTTTTTGAAACCTTAGCATAATAAGAAGACATTACATTGCATCCAAATGAAACAGCAAGTCGTGTTTACATTTAAACGGTAAATGCAAAAGTTTTCTGGTGCATTTTTAGAATAGCTGACATGACTTTACAATTCTCTACATGCCTTTATATTCTAAAGTTCCTTAGTAACCCCCCCACACACACTGTTTGGGACCATGTTTTTACCAAATCAAAATGATTTGATGCAATTTGTTAGAGGGTAACTCAAAGAACATCTCTTTGAAATTATTTTAAAATCTAGCCATTAGTTTCTGACAAGATTTTCAAAGTTTGCAATATAACCATACAGATTTTTAGTTTTTCATTGAAGAAGTTATGCACCTATCAATATTTTCCCCCTGGGGGGGAGCGGCGGGCATATACGAGACTTTACACTGAAAGCAATTCCCGACAGGCGGGAAATTGACACACCGAATGATTCTGGGTCCCGGGAAATAGACATTGTTGGAATTTTAGATCCTGGTAATATTGGCCCCCGGGCCATTTGATACACCAATTAAGCAACCCCCATTAAGGGGATTTAGACAAAAATGCTTGACCCTAGGGTGGGGAATTAGATCCTCCAAAATACAATTAGTCTAATTCCCCTGGGTTTGCCCGCCGCTCCCCCCCCCCCCCCATGGGAAAATATTGATAGGTGCATTATTTAAAGTAAATTAATTCCACAGGCATCAGACAATGAGTGACCAGAATAAAGCATGCTACAATGTTTACAACTGCAGTACCATCCAGCCAAGCCTACAGGCTTACCTGATCTACCGTACTGAGCCGCTCTGAGACTTGCACCTCGTCCAGGAACGCCATGATGCTCTTCATCTTGTCGTCCGACAGCAGACTGGCCTTGGTCGGCAGCTCCGCCTTCTCGCTGTTGAACTTCTGCAGGTTCTCGGCGTTAAGACTGTGGTTATCGTTGTCACCCTCCAAGGCTTTCTCTATCTCCTCCACTGCAATATGAACCATAAAATTACAAATGTATTGACAAATTAAGGTCTGTGACACAAGGTGAAGCATTAGCTTACTTAAAATTGGTCTGATTGACAGTTTTCTAGTACGTTTAACATGTTAATTGTGGTTTATTGTACATGCAATAACAACAGGAAATTACAAACCTTAGAAAAGATGACCATATATCATGAGTAAATTAAATAGATTATAAAGAAACAAGATGTGCATGTTTTAACTTCAGTCTTATTCTCAAACAAGAACTGTTTGTGAAACAGCTATGACCCCTCTAGGTTCAGAGCAATCTTCAAAGTAATCTTCAAAAAATTTCAGTTTGGAGAAGATCAGATTTAAACTTTTCGAAAGAGTGCAGAAAAGGCTAAAATGGCCAATTTTAAACTACTGAAGGGCCATAACTCTGTAGCTCCTGGGGCGATTAGGCTGATTATTGAGCTTGGCTGAGATTTGTGCCAACAAATATTTTTATTAAGTTTGGAAATGATCAAATCAAAACTGTTGGACTCAAAAAGCGGAATAGAATACGATATACAGACAGATCAACGGACCAAAAGACCAACCGACATTTGTAAACCTATATACCCTGCTGTCATCAATGGATGGTTTTATATTGCCATTTAAATGTGCAGTTCTCTAGAGTAGTGCACGGAAATATGAAACCACCTACACCAAGCGTTCTTCTTCTCGGGCCTAGCTGTTGCCAGCTGCTCCTCCTCTTCCAGCTTCTTGAGAGTCTCAAACAGGTCATCTAGGGTTGTCTTGGTAACGGATTCGCTGGGGGCAATATTGCTCCTGGCATCGTTGTCACGGTTACCGTCCGCATCACAATCGGCATCTGCAGCTTCCAGCTGACTCTGGAGTTATATTATGGACTAAAGAAAGGAAACTGTACAGTATAAGTCAGGTGAAACAAACGTTTTCCCATTTGTGAAGTTTGGGCCAACGAGTCAGAGGCTTTAACTATTAGTTGAAAAAAAACAAAAACTAAGTGACCCAGGCCCTGTGTTCACAAAGGATTAACAACAGGATCAAGATCAGTCTTAGCTGATCTTGATCTTCTAGCTCAGCTGAGCTGATTCTGGAAAATACTTTGTATTGACATAACTTTTTGTCTAGATAGATAACATAAAATGGTGCAGGGTTCAACCTTAATGCGTGTCCATCGGTCCGTGACCTGTGATTTTTGGCTCAGACCGGTTGTCTTCAATGGGCGACTGGTTCCAACTGCGTAATTCGTTAATTATCATTTGTGATTAAGAATACAGGGAACCGTCCGAGATTATATTTTTCAGTGGCATTTTACAACAAGTTGTCGTGTATAAATAGCACCTTTTCCGATTCTTCTACTTTCCAATCATTATATTATACCACTATTGCGTTATACGTTGTAACATCAATTTAACACCATTTCGACTTAAGAAATTATATCTGACGGACATTTAAGTCGCTTTTTAGAGAAGCAATTCCCATTCATAATAATTAACTAATAACTTTTTATTATGTTAATACAAATTTAATCAAACAACAGATATTGCATTAAATAATCAGTTAATAATAGCTTCTATTCAAATTATAATGTGCGACACTAGCAGGGTCGATTAAATTTGTTCACATGTTTTGTTGACCAAAATCCGAAATAAGTTTGGCTAAATACTTTGCAAATGACTATCGTTAATATTACTCCTGGTTCAATAATAATTAAACAACGTATTCTGTTTTCGACACAGCGTTGATTTATTATTGATTTTGTTTTTACATCATGCAGTTTAAAATTGTATCTCTATTGAAAAACAATAGAAGTAAACAAAATTCAAGTCTAGGTTTCCGCATTGCGAATGTGGGAATGATTGCAAAACGTTAAGGAAAAGAGAGCGTCTCAAATAACGATAACTTATTAAGAATATTAAGTAATTATCATTTAATCGCTGAAACTGCATTTTTATTGCTCAGCACACAAAAATGAATGGATGTGAAATTTATGACAAGTTCATGAATTTGATATCTCATCTTTATTTAAGCAACACTGTTCATATAACATTTTGAGCGAAACTATGTTATATTATATAAATTGAATAATGGAGTTTCATGTGTGCTCAGAATATTGTCCTATTTCAATTCTGACAATCATTTGGTTTTTTTAACTATTGTATGCACTATAGAGTCTAATGTTATTTTATTATTTGGACCAGTTCATACAGTAACAGACCTGTAGGATTTGTCGTTAAGGTCAAACCCTGAATGGTGTGTGCTTTTTGTTATTCTCTTCATATCAGACTGCAAATGTATGCTGAAGGTAGTCCAGAACTATGCACAGTATATATCTGACAAACAAATAAATTTGATTCAGCTTTTAAGTGAACACCATTTTTGAGCCTGATCCTAAAATATCTGGCTCAAGTTCATCTGGAACCTGAAAATCAGGCTCAACCTGTTTTGTTGTGATTTTGTGGCGGGCATCAGCTACCACTCTGTGTAGATACACCAAGTAACATACTGAATCTGTGACAGCTAGTAAAATATTTGTTTCACTTGAGCTGTATTGTTTAGCAAATTTTATTTTATGCTTTCTGGTGGTTAATAGGGAAATATCAGTGAAATAAAATTGGTAATTCACTGTTTTAAAGCAGTGAAAATAAAATTGGTAATACACTTTTAACAAGAGGGCCAAATGGCCCTGGGTCGCTCACCTGAGTTTCATTCGTCGAACAATTTTCCATGTGTTAGATTTTTATACTGATATGGATTTACTGATATGGACTGATGGAAATGCGGCCTTAATCATCATGGTTTGAAGAACTAAAGTGACAACAGACATTTAAAATTTTGAAGTACATATTGAAATTGAAGCTTTTTCTTCAATTTGACCTAGTGACCTAGTTTTTGACCCAACATGACCCAGATTCGAACTCGGCCGAGATACCATTAAGACAAATGTTCTGACCAAGTTTCATGAAGATTGGGCAAAAAATGTCACTTCTAGAGTGTTAACAAGCTTTTTCTTCAATTTGACCTGGTGACCTAGTTTTTGACCCCACATGACCCAGATTTGAACTCAGCCAAGATATCATTGGGACAAATGTTCTGACCAAGTTTCATGAAGATTGGGCAAAAAAAGTGACTTCTAGAGTGTTAACAAGCTTTTTCTTCAATTTGACCTAGTGACCTAGATTTTGACCCCACATGACCCAGATTCAAACTCAGCCGAGATATCATGGGGACAAATGTTCTGACCAAGTTTCATGAAGATTGGGCAAAAAATGTGACTTTGAGAGTGTTAACAAGCTTTTTCTTCAATTTGACCTAGTGACCTAGTTTTTCATAACACATGACCCAGTTTCGAACTCAGCCAAGATATCATTAAGACAAATGTTCTGACCAAGTTTCATGAAGATTGGGCAAAAAATGTGACTTCTAAAATGTTAACAAGCTTTTTCTTCAATTTGACCTAGTGACCTAGTTTTTGACCCCACATGATCCAGATTTGAACTCGGCCGAGATATCATTGGGACAAATGTTCTGACCAAGTTTCATGAAGATTGGGCAAAAAAATAGACTTCTAGAGTGTTAACAAGCTTTTTCGTCAATTTGACCTAGTGACCTACTGTTTGACCCCGCATGACCCAGATTCCAACTCAGCCGAGATATCATGGGGACAAATGTTCTGACCAAGTTTCATGAAGATTGGGCAAAAAATGTGACTTTGAGAGTGTTAACAAGCTTTTTCTTCAATTTGACCTAGTGACCTAGTTTTTAAAAACACATGACCCAGATTCAAACTCAGCCGAGATATCATTAAGACAAAGGTTCTGACCAAGTTTCATGAAGATTGGGCAAAAAATGTGACTTCTAGAATGTTACCAAGCTTTTTCTTCAATTTGACCTAGTGACCTAGTTTTTGACCCCACATGACCCAGGTTCGAACTCTGCCGAGATATCATAAAAACAAATGTTCTGAGCAAGTTTCATGAAGATTGGGCCAAAAATGTGACTTCTAGAGTGTTCGCAAGCTTTTCCTATACCATATAAGGAAAACTGACCCCCCACCCCCTGGCGGCCATGTTTTTTAACGGACCGGAACCATTTTCGAACTCGGCCGAGATATCATAAAAACAAATGTTCTGAGCAAGTTTCATGTTGATTAGGCAAAAAATGTGACTTCTAGAGTGTTCACAAGCTTTTTCTAAAGCCACATAAAGGAAAACTGCGCCGCCCCCTTGCGACCATGTTTTTCAATGGAGCGGAACCAGTTTCGAACTCGGCCGAGTTATCATAAGAACAAAGGTTCTGAGCAAGTTTTATGTTGATTGGGCACAAATTGTGACTTCTAGAGTGTTCACAAGCTTTTTCTATAGCCATATAAGGAAAACCGCCCCACCCGCTGGCGGCAATATTTTTCAACGGATCGGAACCATTTTCGAACTCGACCAAGATATCATTAGAACAAATGTTCTGAGCCAGTTTTATGTTGATTGGGCAAAAAATGTGACTTCTAGAGTGTTCACAAGCTTTTTTCTTCAATTTGACCTAGTGACCTAGTTTTTGACCCCACATGACCCAGTTTCGAACTCGGACGAGATATTATTGGGACAAATGTTCTGACCAAATGTTCTGAAGATGGGCCAATAAAATGTGGCCTCTAGAGTGTTCACAAGGTAAATGTTGACGACGCACAACGGATAATGCATAACGGTCAAAAGGCGATCACAAAAGCTCACCATGAGCATGTTGTGCTCAGGTGAGCTAAAAACAGTGAAAATTACCACTCTGATAATGGAACTTTTTTACCAGGAAGTCAGAAAACACCAAAATTACACATTTTTAAGCATGAAATAAAAAGAAGCTTTGCTGGTTTTTTGTAGAATATCGACTTGTGATCATAGAAAGTATATATTTAATTAAATTAAAATCCATATTCTACCAAAACTAACAAATATCCTCGTTATCGTCTTCTTATATGTATCTAAAGTAGCTTACTTGTCAATGAGCAAATGGCCGAGGATTAATTGCGAACAGATCAAACTTGTTGCAGAGTTTTAAACATTAAATTCTTCTATGTATTCTTGCACATTTGAACTTGAGCAACAAAGTGGACTAACACAATAAATCTATGTCTAGTATAAGTAAATTTAGAAATATCGGCTTAATACCGGTATTGGCCTCACCATTTTTCTTACAGTACGATAAATGACTGCAAACACAAGTCAACAATAAAATGAAATGAAACAACTTTACAAGAGGTGCAAAATAACACATATTCAAAGTTCACTATTGAACCTAAAAACGTAAATTTAAGGGATTCTCACCTGAAAATACTTGTCCGTTCTGTCAGCATTACATTGTATTTCTATCACTGAGCTAGCAAAGAATAAATAAAACGCCCTTGATTTTAAGGGTTTGACTGTTTCCCACCTGATAATACTCATCCATGCTGTCATCGTTATTTCTATCGCTGGGCCGGTTATCGCGCTCCGGGGAGCTGCCGTCGTGTGTGTTGATATTCGTGTCCTCATCACTCTTGCCCTTACGAGACTTCGGCTTGCTGCCTCCTTTCTTCTTCCCTGAAAAAATTAAAGCTTAAGGACTAGATTAAGACATCAAACACGTTATTTGATTTTGTCTGAGAATAATGGTAACAAGGCTTTGATAGTATTGCAAGCAATACAGGAGTCCCCTACCCGTGAAAACCCCTACTAATTAAACATTGTACAATACCGTTAAATCGCCCTTTATCTGTAGATGTACAAAGTTTTATATTCAAATCCCATTTGTCACTGCAGTATTAAGTTGTTGTTTTTTCTATTTTAGTAACATTGACCAGACATTCGAGTTACTTTTTGAGTTATTGCAGTACTATAATCATATAGTCCATTCTGTGTATCAAGTTTCATGATCATATGTTGTGTTCTTTTCAAATTATTACAGTATTAATTTATTTCTATTTTAAGTAACAGTCACATGACCTTTGACCTCTGGTGAAAAATAAAGGGTCGTGCACAATCATCACCTTGCTCTTTCTATGTATACAAAGTTTCATCAATCTTCAGTACTTTCTGAGTTATCGCAGGATCCAGGTTTTGGGGATGGGACAGACAGACAGAGTGAGACAGACGGACGAACAGACAGACAGACGCACACAGACAGAGGGCAAACCCATAGTCCAATCTGTGTACCAAGTTTCATGAAGTTTCATGATAATATCTTATGCACTTTTCAAAATATTACAGTATTAAGTTTATTTCTATTTATAGTAACAGTCACGTGACCTTTGACCTCTAGTGAAAAATAAAAGGTCGTGCCTAATTCTCACATTGCTGTTGCTATGTATACAAAGTTTCATCAAAGTGTATTCAGTACTTTCAGAATTTTCACAGGATCCAGGTTTTGGGGACGGATGGACAGACAGACATACGGACGAACAGACAGAACGACACACAGATAGATGGCAAACCTATAGTTCAATCTCTGTACCAAGTTTCATGGTCGTATCTTATGTCCATTTCGAATTATTACAGTATTTAGTTTATTATATTTTTAGTAACAGTCACGTGACCTTTGACCTCTGGTGTAAAAAAAAGGTTGTGCATAATCCTCACATTGCCACATTGCTGTTGATATGTATACCCAGTTTCATCAAAATAAGTTCAGTACTTTTTGAGTTATTGCAGGAACCAGGTTTTGGGGACGGACAGACAGACGGACGGAGGGCAAACCTATAGTCCCCTCCAGTGAAACACCAGTAGGGGACTAATTAAACCAATGATATTATTAGTTATTCACTGAAATGTATTGTTTCAGGCATTGTCTTGTATTGAGGTTTTTGTTAGATTAGGGATTTGACAACATTTAGACAGTTTTCACCTCAAGGTGAATTTTACGGCATGGGGAATTTTACGGCAAAAGGGAAATTATTTTTTTTTTGAAAGCATTATTAGATGTTTATATTCTAGTTTTTTTATAAAACATTAATCAATTGCTTTGCTACAAATGATAGCTTAGATTATGCACTTACTTGGTTTGATGAAAAATTGCTGGGATTGTTTACGAAAATGCCTCTATCTTAGTCAATCTTTGTCTGATTTTGGTCAAATTTTTTTCAAGATTAAGCTTACATTCTGAGGGCAATTTTAAGCAAATATAGGGGAAAAATATATACTTTTTTAGCAGGGGAATGGGGCCAAATTTCGTCCCCAAGTTGGCCCTAAAAAAACACTGTTTAGACAACAGTCTTCAAAATAACCCACTTGCACGAAGCCCGGGACAAGTTAAAATCTAATCGGGCTAGTTAAAGTTTTGACCTGCCTGCCCAAAAGGGCAAGTACAAGAAGGATGCAAAGTTATGAAATTAAAAAAATTCCTTATCAATAATATAACAATGTTCAGAATTGTTTCTTAAAATATATCATAATCACCTAATTTTCTGTCCATATGACTGACTACATGATCATCACTATCATTTAAAAGGATTCGGTAATCTCTAGATTTTATTTCCTAATTTCAGACAAGCTCAGGTGCATTTGGGCTAGTTGAAATTGTATGGCTAGTGCCCGAACAGGCAAGCCATTCCAAAAAATTGAGACAAGAAGCTAAATAGAGCAATGTCGGGTAATATCGACACCATTAAGACATGAAATCGATTTCGTCTTTCAGTGTCGGTATTACCCGCTAAGAAAATTAATAACGTAGTGTGTAGCCGTTTTGACTTGACAATTTACTAACGAATGGGAAAATCGTTGTCGACCATGTCATTTTATTTGACCGATTATTTGTTCACTGTCAGGTGGGTAATATCGACACGTTTTGGGTAATATCGACACCTTACATCATTTCAAGTATACAAGTACATTTACACCATACTGTGCGTTTTTTGTCGCTTAGCTTTTGTTTAGAGTTTTATTTAATGTATGTTTATATTCGACTCACCTCTAAACTAATGTGTACATCCGTCTGTACCGGAGATAAATCGTCTATGCACAGTTCCCATTCTATTTTTAAAAGGACTTATGCACATTGATGAAGACTAGGAAAGCAGCATTTGTTGATTACCTAGATACCTTGGCCAAGCCAACAACTCATGTTGTTATAACACCTAACAGTTGGCAAAGCAAAATGCAAACCAGCGCCCAAATTTAAACTTGTTTGATAATATCTAGGTAGCTTGTTTTTGGACTAGAAATCTACTAAAAGGAAGCCATAAATTTGAGTGTCAGATTCTAGGAAGCAATCATTACCGTTCGTGTATGCATGCGTTTCTAAAATAAATATTTTATACTCGGCAATAAACGCACTATTTCACAAATGATTTCTGCACCAAGGTGTCAATAAAATCTATTTCAATACAGCCAGCCTGTCATCCAATGAGAACACTTGAAATTACCATTTGAACCTCGAAAGATGTTAATCACGCTGTCAATCAAATTTTAATTGGTATAGGAGCAATTAATTTGCAACACATGAGTTTGGTTACGCACTTGTTAGTAGCGCGTTTTTAACAGCTCTTCCTAAATGAACATCTACAGATTTGATAGTGCAATATATGTAAGTAGATAAACACGAGACACCACCTGACCCATAAGCTGGTGTCGATATTACCCGACGATGCATAAAGGAATGTTTAAAAATGTCTGAACTCATTTAAAAAGAGTTCATTGAGAAAAAGCAACTAATTCCACCTTAGATTGTCACTAAAAGACCGCAAGTAACGTGAATTCCCTATGCGCCGTAAATCTTTCCAAAATAACCCTCATTACATAATCCTATAACGCACTAAATATTCGTGAACAATATAATATTCAAAAACATGATGACGTATTTATGTGTAAACAGCAAGCCGTTATATCGACCAATCTATCTGACGTCATAGGAATATATGCGTCACATTTTATGACGAAATCAGTCAGTTAAAGAATAAAATTAGAATATAATGAGACCTTTCGTGGAAAGGATGTCGATATAAGACGACTGTCAAAATTACCCAACATTACTCTAGACACAGTATACAATGATTTAAATAACTACACGGTTTTTTTATGTTGATACCGATTAAAAATGCTTGTCATTTCCATTTTAAATTACCTAGTCCAGTTTTCTTTGTTATCTTTCCACTAGCAGTTAGGAAAGCAATTTCTTCTTCTGCTTTCTTCTTTACTTCTTCCCTTTTCTCATCTCTTTTTCTCTGCAATTCCTGATGTAAGAATGAGAAAGAAAAGCATATATTGTCAAATTGCGATTCAAAAATTGTCATTTTAATGTAATTCAGTGCACTACAATATAAAGTATCAATGCATTTATGTCCAAACTAGGAGTCCCAATGGTAATCATCTACATATTACTTCATTTTTTAAATTTCAGAGACACAAATGTAAAATATCGTCCATTGAAAGCCGGAAGGTGTCACCAGCGTACAAAGATGACTGATAGCCCCCCTTCTGGTTCACAAGGTGTCACGAGCGTACAAAGATGACTGATAGCCCCCCTTCTGGTTCACAAGGTGTCACCAGCGTACAAAGATGACTGATAGCAAACCTTCTGGTTCACAAGGTGTCACCAGCGTACAAAGATGACTGATAGCAAACCTTCTGGTTCACAAGGTGTCACCAGCGTACAAAGATGACTGATAGCCCCCCTTCTGGTTCACAAGGTGTCACCAGCGTACAAAGATGACTGATAGCAAACCTTCTGGTTCACAAGGTGTCACCAGCGTACAAAGATGACTGATAGCAAACCTTCTGGTTCACAAGGGACGATATATTACCGAACAAAAAAGCTAAATGGTTATTTAAAATACGAACAATTAATACCAATCGTTAAAACACAAACCCTTATGGCCTCTTGTCTGGCTACTTTTGCTTTCTCATCTCTAACCCTCTTCTTTTCTTCCTGGCGTCTTTCCTCCATTTCCTTTGCAAAGAAATCATTCTGCGACTCCCGCATTCGTTGCTCTTCGAACAATTCCTTTTTCGACTGCAGAAGCCTTTGAATAGCTGCCTGGCCGGCTTTTCGTCGAGTGTTATGCCTCCGAAACCAGCGTTGAATCCTTGTTGCGGCGAAATTAACAGTTTTTATATGGTCTTCGACAAGTGTATTAGCACCAACTGACTTTCCATTCTTTGCTTGTGATTTCCTAGTTTGATTTACAGGCGTTTTATGCTTAATGTTTTGATACGAATTCTCTAGAGCGGATAAGCCTACTTTCACACCTTTCGACATTCCCTGTAAGGTCATGTTATTTGCTATTGCACTCTGACTTGGAGTTCTGGGCTTACTGTCAGACAAACGGGGAGACATTCCCCTATCAGATTTATCTCCCATTCTTTCACTCTCCTGTTTTGGAGGCTGAAAGTTTCGACTGTTCGTGAAATACTGTGCTAAACCATCTTTCTTATGAAACACTTCCTCATCTGAACTGCTTCTGGCACTCTTCTGTTGAAATATTGAGTGTGTGTTGGATTCGTTTGTCACCCATTCATCCTCATCGTCAAAAAGGTCTGCATTCGCTAGGGCAGCAGTAGTTTGCTTCGGTGGCTTGGAATTCACAGATTTTGGGGTGAACTTGTTTTTGAGAGGCTGAAATGTACATGTGAACCTGTTTTTAAGAGACGGAAATATACATGATATACACCAACATAAGAAAAGGTTTCATTTAAGTGAACAAAAACAGGTTTTCTTAGATTAGATCAAGAATCAAAGTTACAAAACTTCAAACAGGTTGTATATTGCACAACAAGAGCAAGAAACAACATAACATGCCTCATATAATGCAATACATGGTTAATTGTTCGAACTCTAATATTTCACAATTTTATCAATGAAACGGTATGTACATTATCAAACCATTTTTAAACCAGTCTCATACAGCTGAGTATACGGACAGGTGCAACCATAAATTGCGATATACCAATTACATAAGTACCCAGCCCTGATTTCTATCAGAATGTATTTCAATGATAAATGTATTAAATCTGCCAACATTTGGCACATATCAATTATATGTGTAAAGAATACCCTAGCCTTGTTTAAAAAAAAAAATTAAAGTGTGAATGTACAATCTTCAATTAGTTTCAAAAACAAGCAGATGAAAGTGACAATATAACTTAAAAGCAGACATATAAACATAAACCTTTTGAAAAAAACACTAAAATATCAAATAAATGAACAAATACGAGTGTCAACGTTGCATCATTGTTGTGTAACCTAAAACAACTGTCCAGTCAATGTTTATACATGAATTGGAGTTTCCAGCTGTGCAGCCGAACTTTTTTAACTGTTTTCCCATTTTAAATCAAAGTATATGATTATTAACTTTATCGGTTTGTTTTCGTTTAATGTAACTACACTGTATGTCTATTGTAAGATCGTACATACACGCTTTAAAATATAAAATCCCTTAGGTCTGCCCATGTTTGTCCCATTTCCTCTGCGTTAGTACCTGTTTTCCAGCAGATTCCTCCCAGGGCAGTTTCACAGCGTTAGGGGCCGGTTTCTTAGAGCCCACGCTGGCTCCCTTGATCTTCGGCTGATTGCTGTTCTCAAACAACGCCAGGAAATCGTCACTGAAAAGGTCAATGGTAAGAAATGACTGCACACAATGAATAAATACATACTAATAAAGGCAAAATCTCTGTACATTATTATGTACCGGTAAGTTATCAAAGCTATCAATCTTACAGTAAGTATATACAAGCAACGTACACAGTATCAGGGTTAGTGTAGTGTATATTGTCCACTGAAAGCCAAACGGGCCTATCAGCCTGCTTTGCACAAAATGCTGATTGGCGCTGTTGACAATCAATGGACGAATTATGTTAATATTGTAAATGTCTCTGATGACTGCATTGTTTTTGTAAAATTTCTTCAAAATCAATGAGAAATTAAATATCGACTAGAACTCCACTAGTCCGATGTGTCGCCAGAAGGGACATAACTCAAGTATGATAAGAGCAATTCTGCCGAAAACCAAACTTAACCTTCCTTGTATGCCTACTAGCTAGGGATGGGACCGAATAATAAAATCAATATTCGAATATTCGTTTTAGGTATTCGAATATATTCGAATATATTCGAATATTCGTTTTGTACATACTACTATATACAGCACTCTGTCAGAATATCTACCTATCCCAAATGTTTACTACGTGTACATAGTTGTTTTACCTTGTTTCAGTGGCAAATGAGCGATAAAACTACGTGAGTGCTAGGCAAATATAAAGAAATGTAAGATATTAATTTGTGAATCGTTCCGTACACAAATTTCTCATTACATAGATTACACGTTGCCTGGGTTTTGTCTAATGACCGCGTTAAGTACTTCCAAGCACATGATGGTGGCATTGTTTATTAATCAAGACTCTTGTATTATATATGGTGTTGATATAATGGAGAATAATTTACAAGTGACGTATATTAAGATTGACCAGATCATGCTAATTTTGTTAAAGAAATTGACAAAAATTATGGAACTGTTAAAGAAATTGATTGCATGATAATGGATTCATTTTGATTGGTTTACTTAAAGAGTAATTGTAATTAACCGTATAGATGTCACTTAAGGACAATAAATAACAATGTATGCCTTGTGCAAACTGTGAAACCGTTCTCACAACATGGCCCAGTTTTGTTATTTGTAGATACAACGCGTCTAATTCGCGCTTCCTACAAACCGTTAATTCGCGGCCCTTGTAAAGACGTGGCCCCCCCTGCCAATTATCAATTATCTGATATTCGATTATTCTGTCCCATCCCTACTACTAACACTTCTCTAACGTTTCATAATGATTGCACAAAAACTTCTCCAGTTATTGTCTGCACAAACTGAAGGGGTCGCCACCAACAACAACACCGCTGACGGTGCCAAAAGTAACCCCTGTACGTTGCCTTTTCAGGAGACACAATAAAACCCCTATATATGTTGCCTTTTCAGGAGACACAATATGACAAAAATCTGACAATCTATTTCACTAGGGTATAAAGGTGATATAACAGAACAAGAGGGCAACATGGCCCTAAAGCGCTCACCTGAGTATGAAGATCTGGAACTTGCAGTTTCAGAGGAGATGTTTATAGTCATGGTACTATTTAAGTCTATATAAACCATGTGACACCTGGGGTGCGGCTTCTTTTTAATCCAGGGGCATAATTTGAACAATCTTGTTGTAGAGGACCATTATACCATGCAAGTGATGTTACATGCCAAATATAATACCTTTGGGCTTTGATACAGTCTACAGATACAGTGTGACCCCGGGGCGTGGCTTCAATTTACCACAGAGGTATAATTTGAACAATCTTTTTGTAGAGGACAACTATACAATGTTTCTTGCCAAATATGAAACCCCTGGGCTTTGCGGTCCTAGAGGAGAAGATTTTTAAAGCCCACTTGCCATATAAATCGATAAACAAGAGGGCCATGATGGCCGAAAGCGCTCACCTGAGAACTGGTACAGATGAAGACCATACTGTTTTAACAGGTTTGAAAATTAAGGTATCTGAACAATACGCAGAGGGGGATAGGATCAATTTTGATTTAAAACATTGGTTAGTGCAATGGGCTAACTAAAGTACAAGTTGGGTAGTGGATATGCGTTTTTGCTACTGGTTCTCAAATCATTTCTTGATATTCTTACCTGACCCTTTTTCATTGACAATTCTGGAAAATGCAGAAACAGTAGATTTTGATCTCTTTTTCGCAAACAGTTTTGGAGAACTAGTTGCAATGCGATAATTGCTATGGCTGTGCTATAAGGTAAAGTTTTGCTTTTTCTTTGATAATTTTATGTCCAATGATGATAAATGATGTTAATGCAAGCTCTGAAGACATCAATGTTGCATGTACAAATAACTGCATGCACGTCTTGCAACTGTTGGAAATCAAATTTATCAATCAACTTTTAACTGTGTAAGTTTGGTCAACATGGAATCAAAAATCAAGTGTGCAAGCCAATCAATGATAACTTGTTGATGTTTTTTCCAAACACAAGGGGCAATAACTCCAATGTTTCTGGCCCGATCATGCTTTCATTCGATTTCACCAGTAGTCTTACATCGATTGACAAACTGTACACGATTGGGGAAGATTGGATGAAAAATAAAGTCTCTATCCTGAATAATTTCCATTTTTGCATATTTTTTTCACAGACAAAGGGCAATAACTCTGGTGTTTCTGGCCTGATCATGCTTTTATTCTACTTCACCTGTAGTCTTACATTCATTGACAAACTGTACACGATTGGGGAAGATTGGATGAAAAATAAAGTCTCTATCCTGATAAATGCCCATTTTGCATATTGTTTCACAAACAAAGGGCAATAACTCTGGTGTGTCTGGTCTGATCTTGCTTATATTTGACTTCACCTTTAATCTTATGGTCATAGACAAACTGTGCAAGATTGGTGAAGATTTAATGAAAAATGAAGTCTCTATCCTGAATAATGTCCATTTTTGCATATTTTTTTCACAAACAAAGGGCAATAACTCTGGTGTTCTGGTCTGATCTTGCTTATATTTGATTTCAACTGTAATCTCATGGTAATAGACAAACTGTGCAATATTGGTGAAGATTGGATGAAAAATGAAGTCTCTATCCTGAATAATGTCCATTTTTGTATATTCTTTTAATAAACAAAGGGCAATAACTCTGGTGTTTGAAAACAATCTGGCATATTTTTGGTGTCTGCTGAGATCAGATGGTCATACACAAACTGTGAAAGTTTGGTTAAGATTGGATTGAAAATAAAGTCTAAACATTGGAAAAGGGCATTTTTGCACTTTTTTGCATGAAAAAGGGGCAATAACTCTGGTGTTACTGGTGTGATCTGACCCAATAACAATCCCATCCGAGATTTTATGGTCATACACAAACTGTGCAAGTTAGGTCAAGATTGAATAAACATGAGCTGTCAGAGGACAGCGCGCTCGACTATTCAAGTATTTCAGTTGGTACATATTTTGGATAGTGAAAGGGGGCATAAATTTGTTAAAATACAATATTTTTAAGTGAAGCCTTGTATAGTTTATAAATTTTTGGAACAAAAAACTTTAACCACAAAGTCTACGTAAAAAGTGGGCTAACTCTGTCAAAATACAAAACAGAGTTATGGGTAATGTTGCCCCTGATACTAGAGTTGATGACAAAGGTTAGTTCCAAGTTTCAAGTGAATAACTTAAGCAGTTTTGAAGTTACAAAACTTTTGAATATAAACTTTAACCAGAAAATCTGTAAAAAGGGGGCATAACTCTGTCAAAATACAAAACATAGTTATGGGTAATGTTGCCCCTGATACTAGAGTTGATGACAAAGGTTAGTTCCAAGTTTCAAGTGAATAACTTATGTAGTTTTGAAGTTACCAAACTGTTGAATATAAACTTTAAACAGAAAATCTTAGTGAAAAGGGGGCATAACTCTGTCAAAATACAAAATAGAGTTATGGGTAAAGTTGCCCCTGGTACTAGAGTTGATTATAAAGGTGAGTTCCAAGTTTCAAGTGAATAACTTATGTAGTTTTGAAGTTACAAAACTTTGGAATATAAACTTTAAACAGAAAATCTATGTGAACAAGGGACATAACTCTATCAAAATACAAAATAGAGTTATGGGGAATGTTCACCCTGATACTGGAGTTGATGACAAAGGTATATTCCAAGTTTCAAGTGAATAGCTTTTGTAGTATTGAAGTTACCAAACTTTTGAAAAAAAACGTAAACCAGAAAATCTAAGTGAAAAAGGGGCATAACTCTGTCAAATACAAAACAGAGTTATGGGGAATGTTGCCCTTGATACTGTAGCTGATGACAAAGGTTAGTTCTAACTTTCAAGTGAATAACTTATGTAGTTTTGAAGTTACAAAACTTTTGAATATAAACTTTAACCAGAAAATCTAAGTGAAAAAGGGGCATAACTCTGTCAAAATACAAAATAGAGTTATGGGGAATATTGCCCCTGACACTGGAGTTGATGACAAAGGTTAGTTCCAAGTTTCAAGTGAAGTACTTATGTAGTTTTGAAGTTACAAAACTTTTGAATTTAAACTTTAACAAAAAAATCTAAGTGAAAAAGGGGCATAACTCTGTCAAAATACAAAACAGAGTTATGGGGAATGTTGCCCCTGACACTGGAGTTGATGACAAAGTATATGTAGTTTTGAAGTTACAAGACTTTTGAATAAAAACTTTAACCAAATTCAGACGCGGACGCCGACGGCAGTAGGAAAGCTCATCTATTCTTCGAATAGTCGAGCTAAAAATGTAGTCTTTATCGCGATAACGGTCCAAATTGTTGACGGCATACGGACGACAGACAAAGGACAACGCCGGAGAGGTCCCTATACCAAATAGCTCACCAAGCACATTGTGTTCAGGTGAGCTAAAAACGTGCCCCCGGGCGTGGTCACTTTTTATCCCAGAGTCAATATTTGAACTATCTTCGTATAGAACCACTATACAATGTTACATACAAATATTAAACCTGTGGGCCTTGGGGTTTCAGGGAGAAGCTTTTTAAAGCCCACCAGAAGGCAGTCATAAAAGCAACATGCTCAGGTGCGCTAAAAAGACAAAATAAAAGGTCTCACAGGCAACAAAACCACACTAAATTACTGCCCTGATTGGACATGCATACTGATTGACCTGATCGAACATGCATACAAAGATGACAGTGTTTTGTAATTACCCAGGGCTCTTCTGATTCCTGGCAGCAGCCCCTTTCTTGCTAGTGCTCACGGAAGAAATGTCTGAAAATTCACTGCGATGTGTAGACACGGCACCAGCTGTACCTGAAATACACACTCATGAGTTGGAAAAAGAAAATAGGCCTGTATCCACTTGCAAAATGCTTCTTTAAAGAATACATCATCGTCACAGTTTGAATGAGAATGAAAACTCATGATACATCAAAATAAATGAGGGGCGTCGTGGGAAAACCGGACTTAATGCATGTGCGTAAAGTGTTGTCCCATATTAGCCTGTGCAGTCTGCACAGGCTAATCCGGGACGGCACTTTCCGCTTTTATGGTATTTTTTGTTTCAAGGAAGTCTCTTCTAAACATATATCCACTGTTGGCGGAAAGTGCCGTCCTGGATTAGCCTTTGCGGACTGCACAGGCTAATCCGGGACGACACTTTACGCACATGCATTAAGACCGGTTTTCTCACAACGCGCCACAAATACTTATTTTCTGGACTAACATCTGCATCATTATATAGAAGGCATAGGTTAATTATATAGAAGGCATAGGCTAATTATATAGAAGGGATAGGCTAATTTCACTCATTTTTTTGGTTTCAGCCACATTCAAGACTCTCCAGAATATGCGGAGCACATATAATACAACAACCCTTCCCCAGAGTATGCTTTCACATAGTATCAAAACATGTGTACCCGTATATATTTCTTAAAACAAAACTAGAACAAATAAGAACACAATTTTGTCAACACCACAAATGACACAGTAACGTAGATATAACAAGTAACAAACTAATATTGTTAAATGACTAAACAAGAGGGCCATAAGGCCCTAGTTCGCTCACCTGAGGGGCTAAGGAATTAACTGTTCTGAGCAAGTTACATGAAGATCCAGCTAAAAATAAGGCCTCTAGATTGTTTGCAAGCTTGTTTTTTCAATTTGGCCTGGTGACCTAGTATTATACCACATGTGACCTGGGTTCGAACTTGTCCGAGATACCATTGCGACAAATGTTCTGAGAACGTTTCATGACGATTGGGATACGAAAGTGGCCTCTAGATTGTTCACAAGATTTTTAAAATTTTCAATATATCCATGTAAGGAAAACTGAACCCCCTCCCCTCTCCTGGCGGCCATGTTTTTCAATGGACCGGACCATTTTCGAACTCGGCCGAGATATCATAAGAACAAAGGTTCTGAGCAAGTTTTATGCTGATTTGGCAAAAAATGTGACTTCTAGAGTGTTCACAAGCATTTTCTATAGCCAATTTAGGAAAAAAATGCCCCACCCCCAGGCAGCCATGTTTTTCAACTGACCGGAACCATTTTCGAACTCAGCTGAGATATCATAAGGACAAAGGTTCTGGGCAAGTTTCATGTTGATTGGGCAAAATATGTGACTTCTAGAGTCTTCACAAGCTTTTCCTATAGCCATATAAGGAAAACTGCCCTGCCCCCTGGCGGCCATGTTTTTCAACGGAGCGGAACCATTTTAAACTCAGCCAAGATATCATAAGAACAAAGGTTCTGAGCAAGTTTTATGTTGATTGGGCAAACAATGTGACTTCTAGAGGGTTCACAAGCTTTTTCTATAGCCTATTAAGGAAAACTGCCCAACCCACTGGCAGCCATATTTTTCAACTGACCGGAACCATTTTCGAACTCGGCCGAGATATCATAAGAACAAAGAATCTGAGCAAGTTTCATGTTGATTGGGCAAAAGATGTGACTTCTAGAGTGTTTACAAGCTTTTTCCATAGCCAATTAAGGAAAACTGCCCCACCTCGGGCAGCTGTTTTTTAACAGACCGGACCATTTTCGAACTCGACCGAGATATCATTAGAACAAATGTTCTGAGCAAGTTTCATGCTGAGTGGGCAAAAAAAATTGACTTCTAGTGTTCACAAGCTTTTTCTAGTGACCTAGTTTTTGACCCCACATGACCCAGTTTTAAACTCTACCGAGATAACATTGGGACAAATGTTTCATGAAGATTGGCCTCTAGAATGTTCACAAGGTAACTGTTGACGACGCAAGACTGACGACGCACGACGGACAAAAGTCGATAACAAAAGCTCACCGTCAGCACGTTGTGCTCAGGTGAGCTAAAAATTAAAAAGGGCTTCCATCAAAATTATCTTTATTCACTGTATGATGAACAACTAAAACACACTGAAAGAACGTTACTATTGTTAACTCATGAACAACACTATAGAATATGTCACCAAATTTCCTGGACAGTAGTTTTTACAAACCTGATGCACTTTTCTTTCTTCCTGACCCTGGTTTTGGCTGGAAAATAATTGAGAACATTGAGAAATGAGCAAACATCCGGCATAAATTCTGCTAAATTAGAGGAAGTTGCTTGTTTCTATAGTGAATATTCTTTAAATGTAAATAAATTTGTAGGAATAATAACAATAAAATAAATCTTCATACTAAACTATGTAGTAATGATTCCATGCCCCTCCATTTCAATATTTGAATAAATAGGTTAAATAATGTCTATATCTCCCAGACATGCATGTATATGTATGCTTCATAACTTAAATTATGGACTAAATCCTTTTATTCATCTACAAACTCAATATAACAGAAAAAAAGTATTATCCTTAAAAATACTGGTACAAACACTGAATGTTCATTAGCTGATATTTAGAATTTAATGGTATGTACTTTTGATAGAACACAAAATAAATTAAAGTTTAAATGACATAATTCCAGCACCTCTGTTGGGAAGTCAGTGACAGAATTCTGTCGTTTTGGTTGTTTGGCTGAACCTGGTCGACTGCGACTTGTTGATGCTGCTGACTGTATGCCAGCTCCAGCAAGGCTCAGATTCATGTCATCCATTGCTTGCTTTCCTCTGGTTGCCATGGCAACAGATTTGGGCACTAAAGATCTTAAATACATTTGTTGCAAAGTTAGTATGTAGCACAAGTAGTAGCACATTGAGCCATTAAACATTTGTCTGCTAAAGTTTTGTATCTACTTTCAGAAAATATATTACTAGAAACACTGATACAACTCATTTACCTTTTTGAACATCAAACAATTTACCTAATAAAAAGCAACATGTTACTCCAGGATTTGACAGCTATTGAAACAAGAGGGCCCTGAGGGCCCGAGGGCGCTCACCTGAGACCTTGTAACCCAATTAGAATTTGCATCTCCGAGGTGTGGCTTATTTTTATCCCAGGGGCATATTTTGAACAATCTGAACAAACCTCTGGGCCTTGCTGTTTCAGGTAAAGCTTTTTAAAGTCATTCTGCTATTTAAGTCTATATAAACATGTGACCCCTTGTGGCCAGATTTGACCCCAGAGGCATAATTTGAACAATCTTTGAAGAGGACCACTATGCAATGTTATTTTATACATATAGGAAAGCTGTGGGCCTTGACGTTTCAGAGGAGATGATTTTTAAAGTCATTTTGATATTTAAGTCTATATAAAACATGTGACCCCCAGGGCGTGACCAGTTTTGACCCCAGGGACATAATTTGAACAATATTTGTAGAGGACCACATATACATACCAAATATGAAACCTCTAGGCCTTGCGGTTTCACAGGATTAGAATTTCAAAGTCATTTTGCTATATAAGGTTATATAAACCATGTGACCCCTGAGGTGTGGTCAGTTTTGACCCATGGGGCATAATTTGAACAATCTTTGTAGAGGACCACTATTGGATGTTACATACCAAATACGAAACCTCTGGGCCTAGCAGTTTCAGGAGATTTTTAAAGCCATTTTGCTCTTTACCTTTATATAAACCATGTAACCCCCAGGGCGTGGCCAGTTTTGACCTCAGGGGCATAATTTGAACACTCTTTGTAGAAGACCACTATACGATGTTAAATACCAAATAAGAAACCTCTGGGCCTTGCGGTTTCTTAGGAGAAGATTTGTAAAGTCACTTTGCTATTTAAGTGTATATAAATCATGTGACCCCCAGGGCGTGGCCAGTTTTGACCCTAGGGGCATTAATTGAATAACATTTGTAAAGGACCACTATAGGATGTTATAAAACAAATATGAAACCTCTGGGCCTTGCGGTTTCAGAGGAGAAGATTTTAAAAGTCATTATGCTATATATTCTATATAAACCATGTGACCCCCGGGGCGTGGCCAGCTTTGACCCCAGGGGCATAATTTGAACAATCTTTGTAGAGGACCACAACAGGATGTTACATACCAAATATGAAACCTCTGGGCCTTGTGGTTTCAGAGGAGAAGATTTTTAAAGTCATTTTGCTATATATTCTATATAAACCATGTGACCCCTGGGGCGTAGCCAGTTTTGACCCCAGGGGCATAATTTGAACAATCTTTGTAGGGGACCACTATAGGAGTTACATACCAAATATGAAACCTCTGGGCCTTGCGGTTTCAGAGATTTTTTAAGTTTACACTCTTAAAATATATTTTTAGCTCTGGTGACCTACATAAGCAGCGGACCGTAACTATTTGAACAACTTTGAAAAAGGGTCACCCAATGATCATTCCTGTGAAGTTTGGTAAAAATCTGCCAAGTGGTTTAGGAGGAGATGTCATTTGAATGAAAAGTTGACGACGGACGCACGCACGCACGCACGACGGACAACAGGCGATCACAAAAGCTCACCATGAGCACTTTGTGCTCAGGTGAGCTAACAAAACAATGTGAAAATTTCAAATGCGTGCTTAGTTATTTAATATTTTATCTTGTGGATCATAAATGACATAACTATCATTGTTAGATCGTATTTATGTTAATGTTTCAGTAAAACACAACTTTGTGTTTTAATTTAAAAGATAAATGATAAAACAAGAGGGCCCTGAGGGCCCTAGGACGCTCATATGAGACATTGTAACCAATTGGAATTTGCATCCCCGAGGCGTGGCTTATTTTTATCCCAGTGGCATAATTTGAGCAATCTTGAACAAACCTCTGGGACTTGCGGTTTCAAGTACAGATTTTTTAAGTCATTTTGCTATTTAAGTCTATATAAACCATGTGACCCCTGGGGTGTGGCAAGATTTTACACCAGGGGCATAATTTGAACAATCTTTGGAGAGGACCACTATGCAATGTTACGTACCAAATATAGGAAAGCTGTGGGCCTTGCTGTTTCAGAGGAGAAGATTTTTAAGGTCATTTTGCTTTTTAAGTCTATATAAACCATATGACCCCCAGGGCGTGACCAGTTTTGACCCCAGGGTCATAATTTGAACAATATTTGTAGAGGACCATTATACGATGTTACATACCAAATAAGAAACCTCTAGGCCTTGCGGTTTCAGAGGAGAAGATTTTAAAGTCATTTTGCTATTTAAGTCTATATAAACCATGTGACCCCTGGGGTGTGGTCAGTTTTGACCCATGGGGCATATTTTGAACAATCTTTGAAGAGAACCACTATAGGATGTTCCAAACCAAATACGAAACCTCTGGGCCTTGCAGTTTCAAAGGAGATTTTAAAAGACATTTTGCCAGTTTTGACCCCAGGGGCATAATTTAAACAATCTTTGTAAAGGACCACTATAATTATGATATTACATACCAAATAAGAAACCTCTGGGCCTTGCGGTTTCTAAGGAGAAGATTTTTAAAGTCATTTTGCCATTTAAGTCTATATAAATCATGTGACCCCTGGTGCGTGGCCAGTTTTGACCCCAAGGGCATAAATTGAACAAGAGGGCTGTGAGGGCCCAAGGACGCTCACCTGAGACCTTGTAACCCAAATGGAATTTGCATCCCCGAGGCGTGGTTTATTTTTATCCCAGGGGCATAATTTGAACATTCTTGAACAAACCTCCGGGCCTTGCAGTTTCAGGTAAAACTTTTTAAAGTCACTTTGCTAGTTAAGTCTATATAAACCATGTGACCCCTCGGGGTGTGGCCAGATATGACCCCAGGGGCACAATTTGTACAATCTTTGGAGAGGACCACTATGCAATGTTACGTATCAAATATAGGAAAGCTGTGGGCCTTGCCGTTTCAGAGGAGAAGATTTTATAGTCAGTTTGCTATTTAAGTCTATATTAACCATGTGACCCCCGCGGCGTGGCCAGTTTTGACCCCAGGGTCATAATGTGAACAATATTTGTAGAGGACCACTATACGATGTTACATACCAAATATGAAACCTCTAGGCCTTGCGGTTTCAGAGAAGAATTTTAAAATCATTCTGCTATATAAGTTTATATAGACCATGTGACCCCTGGGGTGTGGTCAGTTTTTACCCATGGGGCATAATTTTAACAATCATTGTAGAGGACCACTATAGGATATTACATACCAATATGAAACCTCTGGGCCATGCAGTTTCAGAGGAGATTTTTAATGACATTTTGCTGTTAAAGTTTGTTAGGGATTGGACCCAATATGTTAATATTCGAATATCGGATATTTGAATATAAAAAACGAATACGCATATTCGATTTTCAAATTTATTTAAAGAACAAAATTTCTTTTAAAAATCATGTTTTTTTCCAGTTTGATTGCAAAGTTAACATGAATTCCAGCCGTATTTCCTGCCTAACAACAATTGATAATTGGCAGGGGGGCCACGTCTTTACAAGGTCGAATTGACGGTTTGTAGGAGGCGCGAATATGATCCACATTGTATCCACAAATAACAAAACTGGGCCATGTTGTGATAACGGTTTCACAGTTTGCACAAGGCGTACATTGTTGTTTATTATCCTTAAGTGACATCTATACGGTTAACTTGTTCAGAGTAAATTACAATTACTCTCCAGTCCTTTCCCCAGGATTTGGCTTAGGCACAGGGGCAAATACCCATGGTTGGGGGTGGGAGGGTGGTACCCCCTTCCACGTTTGATTTTTTAAATACTTTTTGAGTACTAAATCAAAATCTACAGTACTTCAGAGCTAACGCAAATATAAAAATAAACAGCCTTTGAACAGTTTTTTCTCTCTTTGACACAACATTATCATAAATACAAACACTATAAAATTTATCAAAGAAACACAAAAACACAAGTGGCAAAAGTAGTGTAACCTGGAAATATATAATGTACCCTGGAAATATATAATAACACTGTTTACCTTAAATGAAGTAATTGGCATATTATCACAATATTATCAGAAATGACCTTAAACAAAGCTTTATTTATATGGTACTTTATTTCATGCCTGAAATGTTCAGGTCTTCCACTATCCAACACTTATATCCAACACAAAGATTTCATGTTAGTGCAAGCACTGTACACAAATTTAGACAGCTGTTCTTCGTGGTTTCTGCTGGTGCCATGTGTCCACCAATATGTGATAATGCATGATGTTCACTTCCAATATCTGATACTAAAAAGTTGTTCTTCTGAGGAGAGGTCCTTGTGTGGAGGCTGCTAACAAAGCATTCAGAACTTTATTGAAGAGACATGATCTGTGTGTAGTTTTCACCTTGTATGGTAGAGAATCCCCTGTCACAATCTGCCAAAAAAAGTATTAAACACTTTTTGTGTGCTGCACACATTTAATTACACTGACAAAATGAAAGGTTTTGAAGTAGATGACTAGACTTAGGCTTTACGTTACATGTTTCTGTACATGCTGGGAAACAGACAGCAGTGACAGAGCCACAGACTCAATTACTGCATCATTTTGTCTTTCCACTTAAGTAAGACTAGATCTAGATCTATTGTTATTATTTCATTATCAAATCAGACACTTTGCCTGTAAGCCAATTCAATGCAGTAGCTCTAAAGTCAAAATTCCATGATATAAGATGGTCTTACATACTAAGACTGATTGACTCTATATTTCAAACATATTCATCATGCTAATTTACTTACACTAGCATGGCTACATGATTTTTTGGGGGTGTTTTGTTCATGTATCCCAAAATATTTCCTAAAAGATACATGTTTTCTGATTACAAAACTGAAATGAAAATATCTTACTTGGAAGTGAAGTTATGACAATTTTTGTACAGCACCCGTCAAAGTGTGATAAAACGTTATAAAAGAAAAAAACATGAAAAGTCAGCCCAACTATAAATTTGTGTTTATAAAGCTAAAAGCTATGAGGGGAAATGTATTTTATAAATGTTTTCTGATTACAAAACTGAAAAAAATTCATAATTATCTCAATTAGAAGTGTTGTTATGACTATTTTTGTACACCACCCGTCAGGCTGCAATAAGACGCAAATTGGGAAAATACATCAAAAATGAAGACTACTGTAGCATTGCAACATGATTTTTTTAGGGTGTTCTGATAATGAATCTAAATATATTTCCTAAAAGGTTTTCTGATTATAAAACTGAAATAAAAATTAAAATATCTTACTTGGAAGTGGTTATGAATTTTTTTGCACTCCACCCATCAATGTGCAATAAAACGTAATACAAGAAAAAAAACTAAAATGTCAACCCAACTATATTTTTCACATATTAAACTAAAACCTATGAGGACAAAAATTTTATTCTGTTTTAATTTCATTTAGGTATACTCAATACCAACACAATAACAACACAAACAATATCCTTAAGCTCCAATATGTGTATTAAGTAGCTTGAGCTTTGGTATATTCCTTTAAAAGTTTGTGCATAAATTATAAAACATGACACATTATTAATGTAAGAAAAATATTTTATGTCAAATGTATACTTCAAATTCAGATTGAAAACTAGAAAGTATCTTTTAAACAATACTGTCAATAGATTTCAACATGTTGCTTTTAATGGTTTTATCAAAATCTAAGTTCTGTCAGTGATTGTTGTATTTTACATAAAACGTTTATTGATAATGTTTACTACTTTTTCAGATTTCATTTTTTAATTTTAATTGCAACACCAGTATTACTCAAATATTTTACACTTATCATTATTATATTGAAACTGACAAATAATGTATATTTACAAATCATTATTATATTGAAACTGACAAATAATGTATATTTACAATATCAGCTTAAGAAAACAGTCTTCAGACAGAAAATAGTTAAATTCACAAAGTTTGGCTTCAGAATATCATGTTATAACAGAAAAACTGGAACTTTAGCCTTGTGCAGCCACAGTATTGTTCTTAACAATAATAATAACTGTATGTTTATTTAATCCATCATGAATATCAAAGTGATTCCATATAAAAACGACAACAGAGGCAACAGCAGTCTTGCATTGGTACGAACCGACCAGGTACGAACCACTCCGAGTTTGAGCGTCAATGTTATTGACGGTATATTTCTACTTATTCAACAATTTCGAATACACATGCAAATATATAAGATATATCTATTACATCTTATTACACATTATTCATCACTACTAGTTTGTTTTCAGCAATTAATAAGGTTGCTACGCATGTACAATAGTGTCATTTGTACAAAGCGCCTCCATCTTGGATTTGTGTTTACTCTAGCATGGGGTTGGAAAATGTCCCATAAATCGCCCCCTTAGTGCAAGAAGGTGCCATATGACTTTTTTATGTTTTCGAGAAAATCACATTTTATTGCTTCATTATGCTGCAATAAAAGCTATAATAGTAAAACTTTATATTAGCATCCCCAGCTAAAAAAATTTATTCCAGATGTATTAATTAAATTATTATCACATTAAAGTGCAAATGAAAACAAACTCAAAACACTTTGAATTGTTCAAATATCTCTATTACTTCCAAAGTTATGAGGTTTTGAAGTTGTGAAATTTTTGCAAAATTTTGCCACTTTTTTAGCAGGTTTTATTCTGTAGAAGACTGATTTATCAGAAATTTGCGGCACCGACGCTGCTGATATTTTATTGTAATTTCTAAGGTCCATTTTGGTCTATCTGCAAGTGCAAACATTTTTTTCCCATAAAAAGTGTGTCCTCTATAGTTTTTTTTCAATCAAAATGTTAGTGACTGCATTTACATGCGATAATATTGTAATGTCACTCTTCAATTGCTTTTTGGTTATTAAAATTCTTAAATCTTAGTGAACTTATTTAACATTTCAAAGACATTAAACAAACATGTTGTAAACCATAATACTTTTATTACATATACACACATCAATGGCATAATGCAGATACATTGTTCACTGTCAACTGCTCTAGGACTGTCTGTCAACTGTTGAGCAAGGGAATTCACTTCCTCCTTTTGTGGAGAATTTGTAACTGCCTCTTTGGTTGGATTTTCCTGGAACATGTGCTTCACTGTTGGCGGACCTGGGAAGTTAAGATGATCCGATGACATCCTGAATTCATCCTGTCGGAGTCAGACTAGCACATTGCACTTTACAGGGAATAATAATACACCTGAAAAATAATAAAGATACGGTAAGAAATAAAACAATGTAAAGAAAAAAGAAATCAAATAATTTTAGAAAATAAAATAAACCTATTCAATAAATTTGTCAAACTTACTATTATTTGCACAAGTATTGGTTATTTGTTTACTGTTGTCATGATTCCTATTCTTGTAACATGACTTCAATACATAAATGATACAACCAATATCCTAAACAAATGACATTCTTTACACATACACTTTACAGGTTTGTCGACTTCATAAAATTAAAAAATATTAACAATATTCTGAATTATTTAATTTGTATGAATTTCGTTCATAACAATAACAATGCGCTAGTGTAGGAGTAGATAATGTGTTTTATAAAACGATGACCGAAATGCTGCCTTTCCGAAACTATATGTACTATTGTTTACTAGCACAAGTTAGGCCCTGTGCCAGCCAATATTGAGCTACTTTTTATATGGGCAATATTGGGCTGGACGGCCCAACCGCCGAAGGACCAAAACTGTGGTGGAAATTTCTCCCTATGTCTATAAAGTAGCGACAGGATTTTCGTCGCTACTTTTGAACTAGGCAAAAAGATACTAATCATTAAAATTTTGCAATAAAATTTACATACCTGTGATAAGACACTATTCCACATTAATGTCCAGTATAAATTTATATTGTAATACATCCATTTTCATTGCATTTGCGATTTAAATCAACACAATACCACAAACGACACAACACACGCTTTACCGCACTGAGTACTGATCGATCGATAAGTCGAATCCGCTATATTGTTGCAGAATCATGTACTGCGGGAAATGGCAGTTGGCGTTCGGCAAAGAGAAGTCGCATTAACGAAATGTCCTCTTACCAATTCAGTAAGGGATTTAGTGAAGAACTTTTTTTTTTTGTTCAATATTTCTATATATAAACAACCAACCAATAAAATAATTTGTTGACTGTGTTTTATTAAGAATAACGTATTCTTCAAATGGATATAACATATATAAATGACCGACACGTCCACCTGAAAAATATTGATATGTTCTCAAACAAAGAAGTATACATAGAACAATACACACAACCATTACTATAACCATGAAGTGATACGAATTCTACTGCTTTGTAGAAACAAGTGCAGTACCTAGGGGGTTCATATATACTCATTACTGGTATTGTGTACAGACGCAGTGCCTAAATCCGACACTGGCCTAAATCCGCCACCCCATCCGAATAAGCGTTTATTTAACGGCGATTTCTATTCTGTTGATCTCGATCAATCAGACACTTGCACTTAACAACGCTGGCAAGTTTTCATCTGGATTTGTCCATTAATGAGTATTTAATCCAATTTATTTTGTACATAAGCCCTAAATGCAAACAAACTGCATGCGGGGAATCTATTTCATTCTGCGCATGCGCAATTTTGATAAAATTAAATTATCATGTTTGAATATTATGTCCACGTGAGCATGTGCAGCATAAAATTAACCATTATTCATTGGCATTACATACAATAAAATGTGGGAAAAAAACTGCTTACGAAGAGCGCAAATGTCTCGCTACTCAAAACCCACATTATTTGTCCCACGTGCACGCAAGGCCTCAGTTTCAAAACTATAGAAATACAAACGAGTATTTGAAGAAATTGAACATTGTATTAACAACAGACATCGAGCTACTTAATATAGAAAATTAATTAAGAACAATAGTCAAATGTGGAATAAGCATGTCACGGTTCCTGATCTACGATTTTCACCAAGCAACTTCGGATCACCGTGTTTTATATTTAACACTATAAAATGAACCTTAAATAAACAAAATTGGGAGTTCTGTTAATAGAAGTCAATAAACTTTGCTTTGAAAATAGAATTCATCAAAGAATATTATTTTCGATCAATTTGAACATTTTAAAGAGGGGTGGCGGATTTAGGCACTCCCACGCTCATTTTTTTACACTGTTTAGGCCTTCAATTTCAATAATTATTTTTCATTTGCAAAGTATTTGAAATGTAACAAAAACATGACAGCAAATGCACATTAAACCTAACTTGATTTATGTGAATTTTTATGTCAATCGATTAACAAGTTTGTAAATATCATACAAATACCCCCAAATGTGGCGGATTTAGGCACTGCGCCAGTATATCTGGTATTTAAGACGAATATGAAAAAAAGTAATTTCGTATACATAGTTACTAAATGGAGTCTCCTATACACAGCAACGCATTGCTAAATCGACTGAGAATGATAATGGTTTGCTTAAAATGTTCAGTAATAAGTCAACATTTTAAGACGCCATGACACAATAAACCTGTTTTACAAAAGAAAACGATCAACGTACGGCATTTTGCCAGGACATTGGCAGTTGGTCCAGCATACGCTACAGCAGATGCATAATTGGCACTCACAGATGATGCATTCTCAGTTGGAACACGGACGATTCCTGGGTAGGTCGTTTCGTTCATACCTGCGGTAAGAAAGTGCTCCAAGACGGAGAGCCTTATACACATTCACCATTTGCAATGCGCACAATGGATTCGTCCGTTACTCGTTTAATCAATGAGCGCGGGTAGCAGTATATGACCGCTAACGCCAGTTGTCCAGATCAGTCTTTTGCCAGTAGGCGAAAGGACTACTTGGGCAACCCCAGTGGATTACAAGTTCAATATTACAAGACTTGATATGGAATCGGACTGTCAACCTTTCCGGCGGAAGGGGAAAGAATGTGGAAGCTGACCTGGTCAATGAGTACCTTAATAAGGAAATTAAAGGTATTATTATTATTTTATTTATTTTTTTCATTATTATTATTATTATTATTACTATCATCATCATCATCATCATCATTATTATTATTATTATTATCATTATTATTATTATTATTATTATTATTATGCTGACATTGCAACTACGATGATAATAGATTCTTTAACTAAATTTCATTTTTTTATTCTTTCACAGAAAGTCTGCGCTCTGTAGGACCCCACCTAACACAGCGCACCGTAGAGCGCCACGGTAAGCTCACGGGTGGAGTGGGCAAGGTACTGGATGAAGTGTATGGCGAATTAACCGAGATTCCAGCTGAAACTTCATCCAGAAAAGAACATAAACGAAAGAGTGATTTGTTTGCGATGGCGGCCTTGTTGAAACCGGAGCATCTGACAAGACCTTCCAATGGACGATTCTACAAATCTTTTCCGAATATATGGAACAACATGAACATTGACGCTTCTAAGTTTAAAGCAAAGCTGTTGAATCTTTCTAAACAGCTGGACTCCAATAGGCGGGTGGCAACGAAAAGCTAAGACCGAAAATATACTGTTCATCGCCACTGCCCTCGGCTGAACATTTTGATCCTGCAGATATATATTCTGTTGTTCGCTTAATGCAATGATGACGTCCCTTAACCACCCCTCCACCACATGACAGCTTATTATAATGTTCATACAATATGTTTTTATTTTTCTTCATGATGTGTGTACAGTATGCAGCGCACACATTGTTATTTTATGTTGTCTTAACGTTGCTACTTTGTTGTTGTTTATTCATGCAGTCTGATAAATGTTCATGTTCTTTGTATAGTGAATTTTGCTATGAAAAACTATAAAGTGTTTAATTTTTCAATGTAAGATCTATATACATTTCTGTCCATTTCAGTCTGAATTGAGTATTATTTGTCAAGATTTACGGTACCACGCTGAGCAGTCTTATAATTGCAATTATTTCTCCGTCACACACACAGTATTGTTTCTGTGTGTTCCTTTTTATGTGGCCGTAATAAACAGATTAATCTGAATTTGAGTAGTATATTGATATTCATGATTCATATTTAGCTGTTCATGTAGTTTAGAAATAACTGAAAAGTACCAGTGGACCTACTTTATGAGATACGTTCTGTTGGATATTCTTGCTGTCATTTTTATTGCATGTTATCAAGTTTTTATAATTATCAAGTTTTTATAATATAATACATATTTAAAAATAATGTTTTGTTTTAATTTTCAAAAAACATTTGTTATGTGTATTATTCATTCTTTTTTTTTAATTAATAGCACTAGTCGGTCACGTTATTTCTAAGTCCCGCTAATAGTACGTCTTGTAAAATTCCGCGTACATCCTTCATCACCGTGCTGAGAAGCATCTGCGTTCTGATTGGATAGTTAAATACACGTGAGCTATTTTTATCATGGCTGTCGAGAAAACACCGTTGATGTAAACAAATCTTAAACTCGAATTTAAGATCATTTTCAAGCTATATTTTTATGAAATGACGTGAATTCTACACAGTATATGTTGCATCTACGACCAGGTGATTTTATTTTGATATCTGAGCAATATTTTTGAAAATTTGACATTTTGATTTTCCACCACATAAATGGTCTTTCGGCAATGAGACGTTCCAGCGAATTTAGCCCCTTTTAAAAAGTAGCACTAAATTCGCATTAAACGTCTCATTTATTAGACTATATTGTTTACAAGCATTTTAAGTTTTTAACGTATTTATTTAAAAAACACAAACCTCTTAGTAACATATACCAGCGAAATGGACAAATATATTTTAAATTACACATACTTAAGCGTTTTTCTTGTGCTTATTGGGGCTTATTTACCGAATATATCGTTCGTTTTTCGCTTATCGACAGAAATTCAAGATGGCGGCCATTGCATCACCAGAATGGATTTTGGGGTTTTCCTGACCTCTGAACTTTGAACGCAAATGCGGATGGGTAAACATGAACCGATTTAATCGTAATATATATCAAATTAAAGCTTAGAAAGTGTATTTTTAAATGATATAACTTTCATATTAACATACCGATTCAAGATCCGACAAATTCATGTAGACTTTGGTCATTTGTAACACGCTTGTTTGCAGTCCGATTTTAACGGAAGTTGTATCTTCATTAAGGGAAATTCCTCCTCTGATTGGTTAATTTAACTTCATAAATATTTAAATACATTTACGTCACCGCATAACCTGTGGAAAATACCCACCGTCACCAAACCGTGTCCGCGTTGATGGACTCGATCGGGGCGGTGTGAAATCGTCGATAATCCCCATTGCTCAATAATTAAACAATGATAAACAACACTTATCCTTTAAGATTTTCATGAAATAAAAACATATAAAACATTATTTTATTGTGATTAATCTGATATATGATTCATTAAAATATGCAAAGCACCTAATTCATCCGATGAAATATACGGCCGTCCGAAAATCAATATCAGTGAATGGATTATTGGATTTTGCTGGGGATGCTATTTATATATTAGTTGAAAGAATGCAAGTATGCTTCTGAAAGAAGTATGTACTGAATGACTTCATTAATTAGGTATTATTTAATTTATTTTGTTTTATAGTACTTTTTAGCACTCAAGAAATAATAAAACGATCAGTGGAAAAAGGTACCATTTGACACATGGCACCTTTTTACCCTCACCATTTTTCAACAAATTATAATAATTTCAGTGGAAAAAGCTAACATATGACATATAGCACGTTTTTACCCTCACAATTCTGGTATTTTGTTTGGTACCTTTCTGAACAATAAAAACATTTCTTACCGACAGCAAGAAGGTGCCATTTGTCATTTGGTACTCTGAATAAATTTTCAAAACTAGTCAGTATACACTGTGTCATTTTACAACATGGCAAATTTTGTCTCATTGTTTTGTATACATCGTACTGTTAATACCAGAAACAACACATATGATCATGCTCTTATTTTTTATTCAACACGTCAAGGTCATCCCTAGACAACTAACATGACTTGCAAGCACAATGCACAAGAAAATCACTTCTTCAAGTCTGTATACTTGACATTCTGATGATGTTTTATTTAAGTTTTACTTATTTAACTATTTCATGGTTTTCCTGTTAGCTCATAACTGTTCCACTTAAGATCAGTAACATTGTCTTCTGATTCCATAGGCACATTATCATTTTACTTTGCTTGGGCTTAACATTCAGCCAGTTAAATCGGTGACCATTAGTAAAATGTTTCAGGTTAACACAATTATTTTTCATAAAATTCTTCAAGTCTATAATGTGAATGAATTTCATTGGTATGCCAAATACAGCTGTTTTTCTGGCCATACTGGCATAGCCATTTTGAGATTTCAGAGGACCTTCGTTTGCCCTGAGTTTAATCCCATACATGAAAGAATACGTGCTTGTCTCCTAATGAGTAAATTGTAAAAATGTCGGAGCCCACCTTTCTTGAATAGAACAACAAACCAATGAACATGGAGTCATTAGCATGGCTTGTAAGTCTAATGTTGCAACTCATGCACCTTTTTCTGGTCACGCTGGCTGCTGTGGGGGCGGAATTAGAAATATTCCCAGTGTTTTGCGCAGAAATAGCCTCAGTAATACCTACGTTTGTCCCATCTGCTGTTATATCCTCTTTTGTCCCATGGTACCTTTTGATGAGTTCTTGCGTAGGTGTGTTGATAATGTTTTTGAGACGCTGCCATGTTCTTCATTAATCCCTTTATGCATTGCATCAGCCACAGCATGCGTTGTAGTTTCGCTCTAACTTAATTATGTGGTGGATTTGTTATAAGTGTTGTCATAATTGATTGACTCAGCCAGTTAAATCTTTTCAACAAATCATTCTATTTCCTGCAATTACATAAATACAGGGGAAAATATTACTTATTTGCATAACTGTAAAATCATAATTTTATATTCATGTATACAGTTGATACTGCTTAAAATCAGTAATCGTCTAATTATGTATTAAAATTGAAATTATACCTTTATTAAAGGCAAATTTAATTAAACAAAAAACCATAAAATGTAACTGAATATTTTGTCTGCATTAATATTGACTGAAATTCACAATCAGTGTCACATTTAAATAAATGTTGCATGTCAATTCTCTTGAAAACAATAATTTTAATGATGCCAATAATTATTGTAAATAAGAAAAAAAAATACTTACAGCCTACTTTTTCTCCATGATTCGAAATATTCATAAAATATTAACCGACCATCACCATGAGTTTATCCTGCTAGTGAATGCTACAATCCAAATCCTTAGAAAGAATTCAACATCTCTCTGTTTTATCAATACAAAGAAAAACCAAAAACAGTTGAAGCAAAAAGGAGCCGTATGTCAAATGGTACCTTTTTCCACTAAGATTATTATGGTTTATCACTTGGTACCTTTTCGTTTTGTTAGTACAAATTATCAATATTCAATTTTGATTTTTTGGCAGAATCAAGATCTCATATTATTTTATCAAAATAAGTAAAAAAAGTCCATTTTGGTAAAAATGTCAGTTGGTACCTTTTTGCACTAAGGGGGTGAAATAATACCTATGCGGTTAAATGTAAAAAAATTGTGATGTATTTAATATAAAAAAAAAATTCATGATTAAACAGGTACCATGAAATTCAGCGAAACATAATTTTTTCTCAGAAAAATAGGATTTTAAATACTCGAGAAAGATTTTTGGAGCTAAAAATAACACTCTCGTGGGAAATTTTCTGGTTTCCCTATTATTTCATCATCTAATTAGCATATGCAATTCAGATTGGTTCCAGATATTAACCTTTTATATTGGTGTAGGACCGAAATAAAATGGTACCAGTGCTTGGGCTGCTTGCCGACACTTATTAATATTCATGAGCTGCTGCCAAGGGACACAACTTTTATTGCTTTGGCATTGCTACTTACACAACAACGTTCCGGTGGGGAACATTTTCCATGTCAATGGTCATCATTGCTATTCAAGTCTATATAAATCATGTGACCCCCGGGGCATGGCCAGTTTTGACCCCAGGGCCATAAATTGAACAATATTTGTAGAGGACCGCTATAGGATGTTACATACCAAATATGAAACCTCTGTGCCTTGCGGTTTCAGAGAAGATTTGTTAAGACATTTTGCTATTTAAGTTTATATAAACCATGTGACCTCGGGGCGAGGCCAGTTTTGACCCCAGGGGCATCATCTGAACAAACTCTGTAAAGGACCACTAAAGTATGTTACATACCAAATATGAAACCCCTGGGCCTTGTGGTTTCAGAGGAGGAGATTTTTAAAGTCATTAAAGCTATATATTCTATATAACCATGTGACCCCCGGGCCGTGGCCAGTTTTGACCCCAGGGTCATAATTTGAACAATCTTTGTAGAGGACCGTCATAGCATGTTACATACCAAATATGAAACCTCTGGGCCCTGCGGTTTTAGAGTAGATGATTTTTAAAGTTTACACTTTTTTAATCTATTTTTAGCTCTGGTGACCTACATATGCAACCGACCGTAACTTTGAACAACTTTGAAAAAGGGTCACCCAATGATCATTCCTGTAAAGTTTGGTGAAATCTGCCAAGTGGTTTAGGAGGAGATGTAGTTTGAATGAAACGTTGACAAAGGACGCACGCACGCTTGGACGACGGACAACGGGCGATCACAAAAGCTCACCATGAGAACTTTGTGCTCAGGTGAGCTAAAAACTTAACTAACGCAGATGCAGACGCTGAAGCAGACGACAGAGCGACGACAATAACTTGACTTTTTTTCTTCGAAAAGTGGAGCTAAAAATCAAGGCATACTGAATGTTTTCTGTGTTTTTACCACTTACTACTACTGGTTCTTATTCAACATGAGTTATTTCCTCTTGGTTGTGTCCCCTGGAAAAAAGAAAACCAAATAAATTGATTACACTGAAACATTCTTGTAAAATACCATTAAAACACAAATGACAGAAAATTACAGATAAAAAAAATACAATATAATAATACAATATTTGTATATATTGTGCAGCAAAACCTCAAAAATAAAACTGGTGACTGAACAGTTTATGAGTGCATTGCCGATAAGAAGTTGTATTTCCACTGTAAAAATGACTTTGCCAGTTAATTGCCACTGTAACACGTGATTTCCACCGTGACAGTTTATTGCCACTGTGACAGTTTATTGCAACTGTGACAGTTTATTGCCATTATAACAGTTTATTACCACAGTTACAGCTTAATGTAAGTTTATTGCCACTGCAACAGTTATTTGCCACTGTAACAGTTCATTGCCACTGTGACAGTTTATTGCCACTGTGGCAGTTAATTGCCACTGTGACAGTTAATTTTCACTGTGACTGTGTATTGCCACTGTGACGGTGTATTGCCATTGTGACAATTTATTGCCATTGTAAGTTAATTGCCACTGTGGCAGTTTATTGCCAGCATGGTGGCAGCGTATTACCCCTGTGACAGTTAATTGCCACTGTGTCAGTGTATTGGCATTAAGACAAAGTTTTTCCAATGTCAGTGTAGTCACTGTAATAATTTATTGCCACTGTCAGAGTTAACTGACACTGTGTAGTTTTATTGTCATTGTGAATGTTTAGTGTGGCTGCTTATTGTCAATGCTACAGTAAATCAACAATTCATAACAGATGTGGAAGTTCATTACATTGGCTACAGTGCCAGTTCAAAGTCAATGTGCCAGATTATTCCATTTCTGACACTGGCAGGTTATTGTAACTGTACACTACCACTGTGACAATCATTGTCACAATAATATCACTGTGACTGTTCACTGTCACTATATTACCATTGTGACAGTTCATTGTCACTATATTTCCACTGTGACAGTTCATTGTTGCTACTGAACCACTGTGACAGTGCACTGTCACTATATTACCACTGTGACAGTTCATTGTCACTATATTACCACTGTGACAGTTCAATGTCACTATATTACCACTGTGCCAGTTCCCTGTCACTATATTACCACTGTGACAGTTCATTGTCACTATATTACCGCTGTGACAGTTTACTATCATTATACTACCACTGTGACAGTTCACTGTCATTATACTACCAAGTGCTGTCACAGTTCATTGCCACTATATTATCACTGTGTGACAGTTCATTGTTACTACCGAACCACTGTGACAGTTCACTGACACTATATAAACCCATGTAGTCCCTTTGACAGTTCATTGTTACTATTGAACCACCGTGACAATTCACAGTCACTATACTAGCATTGTGACAGTTCTTTGCCACTATATTACCACTGTGACAGTTCACTGTCATTATACTATCACAATCATCTGTGACTCTTCATAGTCACTATACTACCACTGTGACAGTTCACTGTCATTATACTATCACAATCATCTGTGTCTGTTCATTGTCAATATACTACCACTGTGACAGTTCACTGTCATTATACTATCACAATCATCTGTGACTCTTCATAGTTACTATACTACCGCTGTGACAGTTCACTGTCATTATACTATCACAATCATCTGTGACTCTTCATAGTCACTATACTACCACTGTGACAGTTCACTGTCATTATACTATCTCAATTATCTGTGAGTGTTCATTGTCACTATACTACCACTGTGACAGTTCATTGTAATTATACTACCACAATCATCAGTGACTGTTCATTGTCACTATACTACCACTGTGACAGTTCACTGTCATTATACTATCTCAATTATCTGTGAGTGTTCATTGTCACTATACTACCACTGTGACAGTTCACTGTCAATATACTACCACAATCATCGGTGACTGTTCATTGTCACTATGCTACCACTGTGACAGTTCATCGTAATTATACTACCACAATCATGTGTGAATGTTCATTGTCACTATACTACCACTGTGACAATTCACTGTCATTATACTACCACAATCATCTGTGGCTGTTCAGTCACTATACTACCACTGTGACAATTCACTGTCATTATACTACCACAATCATCGGTGACTGTTCATTGTCACTATACTAACACTGTGACAATTCACTGTCATTATACTACCACAATCATCGGTGACTGTTCATTGTCACTATACTACCACTGTGACAATTCACTGTCATTATACTACCACAATCATCGGTGACTGTTCATTGTCACTATACTACCACTGTGACAATTCACTGTCATTATACTACCACAATCATCGGTGACTGTTCATTGCCATTATACTACCACTGTGACAGTTCATTGAAATTATACTACCACAATCATCAGTGACTGTTCATTGTCACTATACTACCACTGTGACAATTCACTGTCATTATACTATCTCAATTATCTGTGAGTGTTCATTGTCACTATCCTACCACTGTGACAGTTCATTGAAATTATACTACCACAATCATCGGTGACTGTTCATTGTCACTATACTACCACTGTGACAGTTCATCGTAATTATACTACCAAAATCATGTGTGACTGTTCATTGTCACTATACTACCACTGTTACAGTTCATTGTCACTATATTACCACTGTGACAGTTTACTGTTACTACACTTAACAAAATTTCTAATTGGTCACCCTACATATTTGTTTAATGTGAAAACGGGGGAAGATCAAGTTCTGACATTTTGTATAGTTATTTCTTATTTCACTCTGTATCGACCATAATGCCTTTGATAAGGGTATCGCGGATTAAATCATTCATCCGTAACGGGGGTGGGGAGTGGGGGGGGGGTTCAATTGGGGTTTAAGAGCACAGGAAACTCGTAAGCTGGATTTTTCCCTTGCAATTGCCGATATGTGAAATGTGCGACATTATTCGGAGCCGAAAAACATAACAATATGTCACGAATGACGATTCAAGAGCAAAGTTGGGCAGTTGGTATGTTAGAGGCAGAGACTTTTCTCAGGCAGATCAGAAGCAGTTTCGTAGATTTATAGTGATTATATGTGATTTATCCAATAATCTTCAGTTCGAAATTTATAAACTTGTCATCTGTTTTATTGTTTATTCACATCTACAAATTATTTCAAGTCCACAAGACAAGTCTACAATTTCCAGCCTCTGGCAAAAGTTTAATGAAATCGGAAGTGTGGATGACGTTTGGTTGAAACTCAAACAGTGTGTCATTGCTGTGCGACAGGACTGGTTCATCACTGTCTCTCACCTACTTGATCTATTTGTCCCCGAAACCATGGCAGCTAGGTGAACTGTCAGCCAACATGGTGGTATAGTTAGTCCTAAGGCGATTCAAAACCGTGTACGTGAAGTGGGGTTGCGGTCCCAAAGACCACGAAAGGGTGTAATACTAACTCTTTGACATTGCCAAGCCCAGTTGCATCAGGCAACGCAACATTTAAGACTAACCAGGGCCGACTGAGCTAGTGTTCTGTTTTTTTATTAGACATGAGTAATTTTAGGTGGTGCTTACAGTTGTATCTGCATTTACCGTCGTCGGGATGAAAAAATGACACGGCATATTGTGTCCCTGAAGTCAATCGATACGGCGGAATCATTAAATGAGATCATGCAAATGAAAATTCAGCTATACATTACTTCCATAAGACTACAACGTCGTACATTGATTGACACAGCGGGGCCATACAAGATATTGAAGTATTGTGACTTTTGTGGAGGAGGGTTGGTTAGAATATTTTGTTGTTAAATTTAAAATGTTGGTTTGAATGCACTGAAATTTTGCAGAAGGTTTATCTATATTATAATGTTGTTGAAAATAACATTTAAGCTGTTGAACTAATAACTTTTACTTTTAAGATATTTCAATAAAACATTAGTGACCAATAAGAAATTTTGTTTAGTATGTATATTTACAGTGTTTTCTTCTGGCCAATTTAGGGCCGAAATTTGGCCCCATAGTCCTGCTTAAGAAGTAAATATTTTTCCCCTATATTTACATTAAATTTCCCCTCAGAATTATTACAGAATTTAAGCTTTACTTTAAACAAGAGGCCACTATGGCCCTAGGTCGCTCACCTGATATATATGCATGAAGTTTCATTAAAATATCTCAATAGGTTTTCAAGTTATTAAGCAAAAATTGTTTTTCTATTTTTAGTAACAGTGACCTTGACATTGACCCCACCCACTACAAGCGTAAAGCAAGGTCTCGATATAAGGTATCTACGTATGAAGTTTCATTTAAATATCTCAATGCGTTCTTAAGTTATTGAGCATAAACTGTTTTTCTACTTTTAATAACAGTGACCCTGACCCCACCCACCCAATAAGCAAACCCAAGTGAGATCTCTATATAAGTCATTTTGCTATTCAAGTCTATATAAACCATGTGACCCCCGGGGTGTGGCCAGTTTTCACCCCAGGGGCATCATTTGAACAATCTGTATAGGACCACTATACAATGTTACATACCAAATATGAAACCTTTGGGCCTTGCAGTTTCAGAAGAGAAGATTTTTAAAGTCATGTTGCTATTCAAGTCTTTATAAACCATCTGCACCACGAGGTGTGGCCAGTTTTGACCCCAGGGACATCATTTGAACAATCTTAGTAGAGGACCACTATACAATGTTACATACTAAATATGAAACCTCTAGGCCTTCCAGTTTTAGAGAAAAAGATTTTTAAAGTCATTTTGCTATTTAAGTCTATATAAACCATGTGAGCCCCAGGGTGTGGCCAGTTTTGACCCCAGGGGCATCAGTTGAACAATCTTTGTAGAGGACCACTAAACAATGTTACATACCAAATATGAAACCTCTGGGCCTTGCGGTTTCAGAGCAGAAGATTTTAAGAGTCATTTTGCTATTCAAGTCTATATACAATGTAACCATGTGACCCCGGGGTGTGGCCAGTTTTGACCCCAGGGGCATCATTTGAACAATCTTTGTAGGGGACCAGTATGCAATGTTTCATACCAAATATGAAACCTCTGGGCCTTGCGGTTTCAGAGGAGATGACTTTAAAAGGCATTTTGCTATTCAAGTCTATATAAACCATGTGACCCCGGGGTGTGGCCAGTTTTGACCCCAAGGGCATCATCTGAACAATCTTTGTAGAGGACCACTATACAATGTTACATACCAAATATGAAACCTCTGGGCCTTGCGGTTTCAGAGGAGAAGAATTTTAAAGTCATTTGGCTATTCAAGTCTATATAAACCATGTGACCCTCCGGTGCGACCAGTTTTGACCCCAGGGGCATCATTTGAACAATCTTTGTAGAGGACCACTATGCAATGTTACATACCAAATAAGAAACCTCTAGGCCTTGAAAGTTTCAGAGAAGACGATTTTTAAAGTCATTTTGCTATACGAGTCTATACAAACCATGTGACCCCCGGGGCGTGGCCAGTTTTGATACCAGGGGCATCATTTGAATAAGCTTTGTAAAGGACCACTAGAGGATGTCACATATCAAATATGAAAGCTCCAAGCCTTGTGGTTTCAGAGAAGATTTTTAAAGTTTTCAGTTTTTAAATCTATTTTTAGCTCTTGTGACCTACATATGCAGCGGACCGGAACGATTTGAAAAACTTTGAAAGTGGGTCACCCAAGGATCATTCCTGTGAAGTTTGGTGAAAATCTGCCCAGTGGTTTAGGAGGAGATGTTCTTTGAATGAAAATGTTGACACACAATGGACAAAACACGACGGACAAAAGGCGACCCTAAAAGCTCACCATGGACACGTGCTCAGGTGAGCTAAAAAAACTGACAAAAATTGACTATGATACTTAAAGATAGAGGAATTTTCGTAAACAATCGCAGCAAATGTGTAATCAAACCAGTTTAGTACATAATCTAATATATTAATTGTAGCTAACAATTAATTGTTTTAAAACAAAGTAGAATTTGTACATAAAATAATGCTTTAAAAAAAATCCCCTTTTGACATGAAATTCCCAATCTGAAGGGCCCCGCCACCTTTCCCCCAAAGGTGAAAAAAAACACTATTTCCACTGTGAGAGTTCACTGTCCTATATCACCACTGTGACTGTTCATTGTCACTAAACTACCTCTGTGACTGTTCATTGTTACTACTGAACCACTGTGAGAGTTCATTGCCACTATTCTACAGTGACAGTTTACTGTCATTATATTACCTCTGTGACAGTTCAATGTTACTACTGAACCACTGTGACAGGTCATTGTCACTATTTTACCACTGTGACAGTTCGCTGTCACTATCTGCCAACTGTGAGAGTTTATTGTCACTACTAAACCACTGTGATAGTTCATTGTCACTAGATTCCCACATTGACAGTTCATTGTCACTATATTCCCACTGTGACAGTTCATTGTTATTACTGAACCATTGTGACAGTTCATTTTTACTACAGTACTAAACCACTGTGACAGTTCACTGTCACTATATTCCCACTGTGACAGTTCATTGTTACTACTAAACCACTGTGACAGTTCATTGTCACTATATTCCCACTATGACAGTTCTTTGTTACTACTGAACCACTGTGATAATTCAGTGTCACATTATCACCGTGACATTTCATTGTTACTACTGAACCACTATGACAGTTCAATGTTACAATAACACTGTGACTGTTTACTGCAACAATGTATAACCACTGTGCAATACACTGTAACTGTATAGTAGTACCGTGACAGTCCAATCTCACTATATTTAACCACTGTGACAGGTCACTGTCACTTCAATATATTACAGCAGTGGTGTCACTGTCACTATATACAAGCACACTGACAGGTCACTGTTATTCTATTTTACCACTGTTACAGTTCATTTCTACTTTATTTTACCACTGTGAAAGTTCACTGTCATTATATTTTACCACTGTGACAGTTCACAAAATACTGTCAACAAACAATTATCACAAAATATATTGAGATTACATGCATTTCTCTATCAAATATGAGTGTATTTAAATACCGGTTAGTTCAAATAATATGCAGAAAACTATAGATACATGCATTATTATACTACGATGATTTGCTTTGTATGTATTTTTATTTTATTATTTCGCTGAACACACTTAGTGACTTAGCGAGTTAGTCCACAGTTTAGAACAGTATGAATAAATGTTAGAATTGTACATTTAACAAATATCTACCTGAAAAGGCTTAATCAATTTGCTTCATGACACAGTAGTAACCCACCCACAGAAAGTAGCCTATATATATATGAAATAAAAATGCACAAGCGTATAACTGTAAACGTTAAATTTCTTGAAAGAAGTATGCAAAGCACAACATGGTAAACAAACCTTTCCGAATGTCAACTTCCGGCGTTTATGAATGAGAAAACAAGTGCGTGCAAAAGAGAAAAATGTTGATTTGATGATGAATGAATATAAATAAAAACAAAATAGCAAAATAATGGCATCCGTTATATTTTTGTAACAATTTTATGCTGAAATTAATGACACAGATGTGGTCAAATTTAGGACTACTTTTTGAGCGCATTGAGATCTGAATACAACAGTAAATCGGTTAAAGTCGGCCATCTTGATTTATCATAAGCGATAAAGACTAAAGAAAATCAAAGCTTCTTCCTTGTTTCTTATATTTTGTGAGCTTTTAGTGGCTCCATTAGCATGCATTTGTTACTTTTCTACAAGTATTCCTAGCTATGTCAGACAAGCGGAAGCTGCAAGGTATGCTACAGCCCCAATATTTGTCGCCATTTAGTAGCGCAGTTGTTTTGTCCTACAGGCTACACAATTTGTGAAGTAAATCTTGTGTGAGCCACACTTACGGCATTGTGTCATTTGTTGTTGACAGTCTTTGAAACATACTTAATAATTTATGCCATAAATGACCCATTTAATAATCCACAAACCCACAACAGCGTTTGTTTACTTTGTATCCTTGAAACAAATTAGTATTGTGCATGCATGCATATGTGCTAATGTAGCTACTAGGCCTATAAGGTTATATTGTTAAAGGTAGTTGTTAATCCCTTCCATATGAAAAAAAATGTACTAAAGATGCAAAGTGTGTGTATGTCATTGCAAGCCATGGAAACAATGGCACAGTATGCAATTTTATCAGAAACTCGCAACATACTATTGAAAATAGTACATTTGTCCATTGTTTCGTGAAATACATGACAAATTTCTTTAATGTAGTAAGAAATGAGTAGAAAAAACAGTTGTTAGTGTTGTAATTTCCTTTAAGTCAGTTAAAATATTAAAATGTGTATACATGATTTGTCATACCACTCCGTTACTTTCAAAATAAACTGATGAACAACAGGTCGTGAAATCGAAAACAATATAATGAAGGAAACACACAAAAATATTAAATAAATAAACTTGTTTGTCAACTTGTGTATCGTTTATTAATGTTGTGTAACCTTAAACACCTGTTGTGTCCACATATATACATGTATTGATGTTTTGGCTGTATTGTCGAAAACTGTTTTGTGATTAAATAACCTAGTCAATCATTTTACCGCAAGGTTTCTTCTTGGGTTGTTTTTATTTATGCCCCAATGTGACACAATGTCTGTTGTAAAATTTTATAGACACATTTTAAACAAAAAATGTTGGGGCAATCTTTTTTTTCGGAAAAACTATTTTTTATTTTATGTTTTGAATCCTAAAAAGACCAATTCCATACACAATAAATGTTACTCTTTCCCATATCAGTCTTGCTGCAAACATCATACCATTATTTTGTGCTATTGTCTTTTCAGGAGAAATAGACAGATGCCTAAAAAAAGTTCAAGAGGGTGTAGACACATTCGAAGATATTTGGCAAAAAGTAAGAAATATACCCATTTTGATCAGGGGTGTCAACAAATACCTAGCCAGAAATTTAGCCATGATATTTATGTTCAGTTTTTAGAAGCTGCTTCAAAAGTATCTTCAACATAAAATTTGATGATGTTTTGTTGAATTAAAGGCCTTTAACTCCACAAATGCAAACCAAACCTTCTAAACTACTGATTCGATGTTGCATTGATTTGAAGGTCTATAACTCCGCCAATGCAAACCAAAAGGAAAAGTATGAGGCGGACCTTAAGAAAGAGATTAAGAAGCTGCAACGACAGCGTGATCAGATTAAAACCTGGCTGGCCAGCAGCGACATCAAGGACAAACGTATTCTTACAGAAAATAGGAAGTTGATAGAAACTGTAAGTTCTACGAACACCATTGAACTACGTTAGCGCTACCAGTGGCAAAAATAACCGTTCTCAAATAAACTTTCTTATTGGCTTCTGAAAATTAAATAATTATTTAAAAATGAAGCATATTTTCACACTATGAGGAAAGAATTTCTAAATAACAGGTATTATTACAAAATCACAAGTTTTGACTACTAGTTCATAATTATTTCTTAGCACCTAGACAAACATGTTCTTATAGAAAATAGGCAGTTTAATGTTTTCAAAAAATTTATAGAAATTGGGCTCCCAAGACAAGCATGTTCTTGCAGAATGTACAAGGGTGATACTACGAGAAAAAGTTGATAAGTACAAAATATAATAAATAAACAGATAAACTACCAATGGGTCAACGGTTTAATATATTTTTCATTTAAATTTGTATTCTAGAGAAATAATGTTATGTTGATACTTGGCAGGAATACATGAGGCTTAACAATTATAATGGTAACATAGATGATTGATGATAAAAAAACTATAATTAATATAAGGTATTCTAATTAGTATGCCGGTGAAAGTTTTTTATTTGTGTTCAACAATAGTCAAACTTAAACCAAACAGTGTATAAAACCTAGCTTCAGTAATCTTTTATTTTCAATTGGGAATTTTGTTGGGAAACAAGTTGTCGTTTTGGTTTTCAGCAAATGGAACGTTTTAAAGTTGTGGAACGAGAAACAAAAACAAAAGCGTACTCAAAAGAAGGGCTCGGATCAGCGTCAAAGTTGGACCCTCTAGCGAAAGAGAAACTGGAGATGACCACATGGTTGTCGGTGGGTATAAATAATTTAATTAAATCTTGTGACATTTGTTTAAAATAATAAGCTTGCTTCGTCAAATTGTTAACTTCGGTGACTGTACTAGTATTTAAATACATTTAATTTTTGATTCACCAAAAGTGATTTAGAGTTTACAACATCACAGGCTGTCAACCAATTCCCATTTTGCCTATATTTTAGAAAGAAATCCTATATTATGAAAACCCTATATTTCCTATATTTAAAAAACTGTTCCTATATTTTTATAAATTTGGTCATTCGCGCGTCTAAAATAGGTCTGTGAACAGTATATTGCAAACCTATTAGTTGCTTTTTTTTCGCTCGCTTCGCTCGCATCAAACCTAAATAGTTGTAATTATTTTATGACCATGTCATGCATGTCTCAGTTGCACATTGATTTCTATGAATATGTTAAGCAACCATGAATATGTTTAGCAAATGTTTTGTTCAGTAAAACACAAACTGTATGACTGATCAGGCTGGAATATGATTCTGTATCATTCTTATAATGAAGTATTTTTACTAAAAAATTCCTATTTTTTCTCAAAAAAAATGACAAAAAGTCCTCTATTTTTGGTGAAAATAGTCCTATATTGTTCCTATATTTTCTTGGTTACTTGGGTTGGTGACAGCCTGACATCATCACCTGATGATTTATTGTATGAAAGTAGTTTTCTCAGTTTATTATGGCACCCTCCCCGCGCCCCATCGAAGATCTGTCAGTCTGTAGACCAGTTTCGTTTCTGCTCTCAAAATCCAACAATTTTCATCCGATCTTAACCAAACTTAACGAAAATGTTTGTGAGCTTAATTGCTCGGTCAAGTTTAATAATCACACCAGGAGTTATGGCCCTTCAGTTATCTAAAATTGGCCTTTTTAGTCGTTTCCACTCTCTAAGTCCAAAGGTTTTCATCAGATCTTCACCAATCTTCATGAACAGGTTAGAAACCATAATATCTTAGCCAAGTTTGATGATCAACCTAATCCCCCCATAAACTGTGAAGTTATGATCTCTGCCTTTTTAGCAGTTTCCTCTCTAAGTTCCCACATTTTTCATCTGATTTTGACCAAACTTGATATTTTAAAGATTGCTTTCGACATTGAGGGGGCATACCTGTTTTACAAACAGCTATTGTATTTTAAAAAATGTGACAGTATGTAATAAATGAACGTTATCCGTATATTAGGCCTAAAAATAAGAGTTATGTTTCTGGTTTCAAGACTTTGGTTTGTGTGAATTATTGGTGAGTAAATTTTATGTTGTTAATGCATTTTATGATCACCACATCTAAGAAAAGTGATTTCTCTTTGTCTTGGAGCAGTTTTAGTAAGTTTCTTGGATTATTTGTAGCAGTTTTATTTTATGACCTGTAATAGTCCTGACAAAAATTTAGGGTTGGCTTGAAAAAAGTAGGGTTCTTTGGCCCACCAGAAACTTTAGGCCGTATATTCTCTTTGTGGTGCTACATCCCATTTTAAACATATTCAGGGCTCACTCTGTCATTCGCCAAATTAGCCAATTTCATTATTGGGCTAACACAATTTTCAATTGGCTACAACTTTTTTTCATAAAACCCTATAAAATGCCTCAAATGAGTACAAATTCAATGTCAAATGGTAAATTTGGCCCAGGAAAATTTTAGCCAGGGTCAGTCCAGGGCTGGTATTCACAAAGCATCTTAAGTAATTTCTTAAATATTTTCACTGAAGTGCAAAATTTGAATGTATGATATTTCTTTACCTAATAAACATATGCATATGTTGTTGATATTTCTCAAATAACACTTTCATTTTGATGTTATTTTAAAGTGTTACTTAGTACTGAATTGTTTCTTTATGGAATTATGCAGTTGAGAAAATTTCCAAATTTAAGGATAAAGATAAAATTTAACTAAGATGCTTTTACCGCCCCTGATATTAGCAGTATTTAGCATTTCACCTGCGTTTTGTTTCAGCAAATGATTGACAATCTAAACATTCAGATGGACAAATTTGAGAGTGAGGTAGAACAACTTACTAGCGGCAATAAAAAGAAAAAAATGGACAAAGAGGTATGGTGGCCCTGGTGGAAGATAATAGTGTTTTTAGCTCCTCAGTATGCCGTCAACAATTGGCTCGTTCTCCAATCTTGACCAACCTTGCACAGTTTGTGTTTGACCATAAAATCTCGGATGAGATCTAAATTAGGCCAGATCGCACCAGGAACACTCGAGTTATTGCCCCTTTTTAGCTCACCTGAGCTATTGGTATAGGGGACCTCTCCAGTGTCGTCCATCGTCGGTATGCGTCATTTGGTCCGTTATTGCGATAAAAACAACATTTTTTATTCAGTCTTGACCTAACTTGCACAGTTTGTGTATGCCATAAAATCTCAGATGGTATTGTTATTGGATCAGATGACACCAGTAACACCAGAGTTATTGCCCCTATTGCCCCTTTTTCATGCAAAAAAAGTGCAAAAATATCCTTTTCCAACGTATAGACCTTATTTTCCATCCAATCTTAACCAAACTTTCACAGTTTGTGTATAACCATCAGATCTCAGCAGACGCCAAAAATCGGCCAGATTTCAAACACCAGAGCTATTGCTCTTTGTTTATTTAAAAAAATATACAAAAATGGACATTATTCAAGATAGAGACTTCATTTTTCGTCCAATCTTCACCAATCTTGCACAGTTTGTCTATTATCATGGAATTACAGTTTACATCGAATATAACCAATATCGGACCAGAAACACCAGAGTTATTGCCGTTTGTTTGTGAAAAAAATAAGCAAAAATGGACATTATTCAGGATAGAGACTTCATTTTTCATCCAATCTTCACCAGTCTTGCACAGTTTGTCTATGACCATAAGATTAAAAATGAAGTAGAATATAAGCAAGATCAGACCAGAAACACCGGAGTTATGGCCCTTTGTTTGTAAAAAAAATATGCAAAAATGGACATTATTCAGGATAGGGACTTCATTTTTCATCCAATCTTCCCCAGTCATGTACAGTTCGCCTAGGAACATAAGACTACAGGTGAAGTCGAATATTAGCATGATCGGGCCAGAAAAACCAGAGTTATTGCCCCTTGTGTTTGGAAAAAAACATCCAAGTTATCAATGATTGGCTTGCACACACTATTTTTGATTCAATGTTGACCAAACTTACACAGTTTGCACATGACCATAGAAATTGATTTATTAGATATGATTTCCACAGTTGCAAGACTTTCATGCAGTTATTTGTACATGCAACATTGATGTTTTCAGAGCCTGCATTAACATCATTTATCATCATTGGACAGAATATTATCAAAGAAAAAGCAAAACTTTACCTTATAGCACAGCCATCGCAATTATCGCACTGCAACTAGTTCTCCAAAAAATTTTGCGAAAAAGACCTTAAAATCTACTGTTTCTGCATTTTCCAGAATTGTCAATGACTAAAATGAAAAAGGGTCAGGTAAAAATATCGAGAAAAATTATTTGAGAACCATTAGCAATAAAACGCACATCCACTACCGAACTCATACTTTAGTTAGCCCATTGCACTAACCAATGTTTTAAATCAAAATTGATCCTATCCCCCTCTGCATATTGTTCAGATACCTCAATTTTCATATCTGTCAGAGCAGTATGGTCATCATCTGTACCAGTTCTCAGGTGAGCGCTTTGGGCCATCATGGTCCTCTTGTTCGTATTTATCAGCTTCTATCGTTAATTACATCATAAAACAAGTTAAGAATATTAAGTATTGTACATTGTTAAAAGTGTGTTGCTTGATGAATATTTATTTAAACTTTTCCCAAAAGATATGAGAATAGATTAGGTGAACAGAAGTGTACCAATAATTTCAATAATTAACAGCTGTGGTTCAATAGATTTTAGTGAACTGATGGATTTCAAAGAATTTGCTTGGTGGATAATTTATACAAAAAGACATAACAAATGTTAATATAGCAGGCTAAGCATCTGCCATTTTCAAACGTCTGTAAGGTGATTCTGTTATGTAATCAACGTTCAAGGCCTAGTTTAAGGAATGTCTGGCTTCTCCATGGTGTATTCCACTCCATGGTGTATAATGGTCCGCCATAAAATCTTGTACCTTCTGCAATCTTTTCTGTCAGCTGTCTGAGCAATGGCTGAGTGCGCTGTTTCAATTGCAACAGTGTATTGATCTCAGCTGATAAGGGTCGCCACACTGTGACCACAGCAGGGTGCCAATACACAGGACTACAATACAGATTGGGGGTGGGGGTGGGGGGTTCAATTAAAGAAGGATATAAGTAGGCCTTTGATGTGATTATGTTCCATTTAACATTTAAATCATTGCCGATGGAATCGTCTCAATTCTTCTCTGTTCCAGAAACATGACAGATATGAAGCTTTGAAGAACCGACAAGAACGGCATACATTTCATGTGCAAAAGCTAGAAACCATCATGAGAATGCTAGACAATGATGCAGTCACTCTTGACAGGGTATGATTTGTTTATTTTTCATTGCTAAACACATCAGAATCATATAACTGTATTGTGTACAACACTGTTAAACATTATCTTATTTCGTGGCAAACTGTGATTACTAGTAAAAATGGGAGTTGTTTCTGTTCGTTGGTTTTCCAGTTGATGTTTTTAGCTCACCTGAGCACAGCGTGCTCATGGTGAGTTTTTAGGATCGCCTTTTGTCCGTCGTCAACATTATCCTTGTGAACACTCTAGAGGCCACATTTATTGGCCAATCTTCATGAAACTTAGTCAGAACATTTTTCCCATGATATCTCGGCAGAGAACGAAACTGGGTAATGTGGGGTCAAAAACTAGGTCACTAGGTCAAATTGAAGAAAAAGCTTGTGAACACTAGAAGTCACATTTTTTGCCCAATCAACATGAAACTTGCTCAGAACATTTGTTCTAATGATATCTTGGCCGAGGTCCAAAATGGTTCCGATCCATTGAAAAACATGGAGGTCAGGGGGCAGGGCAGTTTTCCTTATATTGGAAAAGCTTGTGAACACTCTAGAAGTCACATTTTTCACCCAATCAACATGAAACTTGCTAAGAACCTTTGTTCTGATGATATCTAGGCCGATTTCAAAAATTGTTCCGGTTGGGTGAAAAACATGGCTCCAGGGGGGGGGGGACAGTTTTCCTTTTATATGGCTTTAGGAAAAGCTTGTGAGCACTCTAGAAGTCACATTTTTTGCCCAATCTTCATAAAACTTGGTCAGAACATTTGTCCCAATGATATCTCGGCCGAGTTCGAATCTGGGTCATGTGGGGTCAAAAACTAGGTCAAATTAAAGAAAAAGCTTGTTAACACCCTAGAAGTCACATTATTTGCCCAATCACCATGAAACTTAATCAGAACATTTGTCGCAATGGTATCTCGGCTGATTTGGAATCTGGGTCATGTGGGGTCAAAAACTAGGTCACTAGGTCAAATTGAAGAGAAAGATTGTAAACACTCTATAAGTTACATTATTTTTGCCCAATCGTCATGAAACTTGGTCAGAACATTTGTCCCAATGGTATCTCGTCCGAGTTCGAATCTGGGTCATGTGGGGTCAAAAACTAGGTCACTAGGTCAAATTGAAGAAAAAGCTTGTTAACACTCTAGAAGTTACATTTTTTGCCCAATCTTCATGAAACTTGGTCAGAACATTTGTCTTTGTGGTATCTCTGCCAAATTTGAATCTGGGTCATGTGGGGTCAAAAACTAGGTCACTAGGTCAAATTGAAGAAAAAGCTTCAATTTCAATATGTACTTCAAAATTTTTGAATGTCTGTTGTGACTTAAGTTTTTCAAACCATGATGTTTAAGGCCGCATTTCCATCAGTCAGTATCAGTATATCCATATCCATATAAAAATCTAACACATGGAAAATTGCTCAACTAATAAAACTCAAGGTGAGCGACCCAGGTCCATTTGGCCCCCTTGTTTAATCATGTAGATGAAAATCATGGAAATCATACGTCATGTAATGTATTTGCATTTTCAGGTCAAGCCCATCAAGGAAGACGTCGAGTTCTATGTGGAATCCAGTCAAGATGTTGATTTCGAGGAAAATGAGTTTGTGTATGATGAACTTGACTTGGACAACATAGGTAATGCATACCAAGCTATATTTTACTGGACATAAATTTTGTTGAGTTTGTGTATGATGAACTTGACTTTGACAACATAGGTAATGAATACCAAGCTATATTTTAGTGGACATAAATAGAAAGTTACAAACCCTAGTGACTGAGTGTTGCATTATTAATAAAGATAATTTCAGTTTTGATTGTGTTTTCATGACTTGCATAATTCACTGGGAGAATATTGATTGGACAGATATTGGACAGAGATCTTTGTAACATAATTTGAAAAAGCTCCAAAGCGATAATTTCGACCACAATGATTTCTTATGCTGAACACATTCGCTGCAACTTGTTTTCTTCATTGAGATGTGACTCGCTATTTCTGACAAATACATGCTTTGTTCTACTGGTATACGAATTGATGGCTCGGCCCAAAACCTTGCTATATAATATGTATTCAACATAGATTCAGGGTTTTCATTACCTTTTGAAAACTGGAAGTTTAAACTTCCTGGCCTCTGATTTTGGAAGTTTTGCGCATAATATTTGAATGTTTTGACAGTATTGTGTGACATAAATATGTACATTACAATTTTCACAGCATATATCACTATTAATACAGCTATTATTGTACTTAAGTCATGTTTTTCCCTTCATTTTGTAGTTTTTCAGACCTATTGTAAAGTTTGAATTATATTTCGCAATGGTTTAGTCGGTATTAAATGAGATAGTGCCGCGCATGCGCAGATCAGTTGCTTACCGCATGCAGTTATGGTGGACGTTGTTCGCTTAACAGGAAAGTTATAATCAGGGCTTGCACTTAGGTGAAAATGTTGTCATCACTTCCAACTGTTGGATATTTTAAGTTTTAAGCATTTTTTTGACTTTTTAGCTCACCTGAGCACAAAGTGCTCATGGTGAGCTTTTGTGATCGCCCGTTGTCCGTCGTGCGTGTGTGGTAAGTGCGTCGTCAACCTTTCATTAAAACAACATCTCCTAAACCGCTTGGCAGATTTTCACCAAACTTAACAGGAATGATCCTTGGGTGGACCTCATTCAAAGTTGTTAAAATCTTTCCGGTCCGCTGAATATGTAGGTCACCAGAGCTAAAAATAGATTTAAAAAGTTAAAACTTTAAAAATCTTCTTCTATGAAACCGCAAGGCTCAGACCTTTCATATTTGATATGTGACATCCTCTAGAGGTTCTCTACAAAGTTTGTTCAAATTATACCCCTGGGGTCAAAACTGGCCACGCCCCGGGGGTCACATGGTTTATATAGAATGTATAGCAAAATGACTTTAAAAATCTTCTCCTCTGAAACCACAAGGCCCTGAGGTTTCATATTTGGTATGTAACATCCTATAGTGGTCCTCTACAAAGACTGTTCAAATAATGCCCCTGGGGTCAAAAAGGGCCACGCCCCGGGGGTCTCATGGTTAATATAGAATATATAGCAAAATGACTTTAAAAATCTTTTCTTCTAAAACCGCAAGGCACAGAGGTTTCATATTTGGTACGTAACATCCTTTAGTGGTCCTATACAAAGTTTGTTCAAATTATGCCCCTGGTGTCAAAATGGGCCACGCCCCGGGGTCACATGGTTTATATAGAGTATATAGCAAAATGACATTAAAACTCTTCTCCTCTGAAACCACAAGGCCCAGAGGTTTCATATTTGGTATGTAACATCCTATAGTGGTCCTCTACAAAGATTGTTCAAATTATGCCCCTGGGGTCAAAACTGGCCACTCCCCGGGGGTCTCATAGTTTATATTGAATATATAGCAAAAAGACTTTTAAAATCTTTTCCTCTGAAATTGCAAGGATCAGAGGTTTCATATTTGGTATGTAACATCCTTTAGTTGTCCTTTACAAAGTTTGTTCAAATTATGCCCCTGTGGTCAAAACGGGCCACACCCCGGTGGCCACATGGTTTATATAGAATATATAGCAAAATGACTGTTCAAATTATGCCCCTGGGGTCAAAAAGGGCCACGCCCCGGGTCACATGGTTTATATAGAATATATAACAAAATTACTTAAAAAATCTTTACCTGAAACCGCAAGGCCCACAGCTTTCCTATATTTGGTATGTAACATTGCATAGTGGTCCTCTCCAAAGATTGTTCAAATTATGCCCCTGGGGTCAAATCTGGCCACCCCCCGAGGGGTCACATGGTTTATATAGACTTAAATAGCAAAATGACTTTAAAATTCTTTACCTGAAACGGCAAGGCCCAGAGGTTTGTTCAAGGTTGTTCCACTTATGCCCCTGGGATAAAAATAAGCCACGCCTCGGGGATGCAAATTCCTATTGGGTTACAAGGTCTCAGGTGAGCGTCCTAGGGCCCTCAGGGCCCTGTTGTTGATACTTCCATGCCTGCAATTTTGGAAGTCCTGTGACAAAAGCTGGGAGTAAATTACTCCCAAGCTTCCCTTAATGCAAGCCCTGATAGACTTAGCATAGTTTTGCGCTGACCCATCAAAATGCTGTACGGTATTAATAGAGCCAGCACTGCAAACTGCAACATCGCCACCCCATGACGAAGACCGGTTCTCAGACAAGTTGTCGACGACGCCAACGTCGACTAACTCCAGTTCACCTTCACCTAGTCCAGGAATTCTAAATCATTCCAAGGTAAAACATGTTGGGAGATGCTGATAACTTTGTCTTTGATACAATGATCCAGGCACTCAAATCTGTTCATCGCAACTGTTAACTTCAACATTAAATAAATTAGTTTCGTGTCCGTATTTTCTATCAAGATTGCTTTGTTGATCAATATAGTCAGTTAGGTTTTATTCATTGTAAGTTTGATTACCTTAAATAACTGTGTCAACATGTTACTGCCGTTCGCTTAATTGGTTGTTATATTTTAACTATGAAATACTGAAAATTAGTATTTATTACTGAACATGCTGGGTTGCACCATGTAGATGTGTAGTAACTCGTAAAAGATTTGTTATTAACATTATGAACGTCTAGTTGTAATGTTTCTGGATGCACTCTGTAAAAGACTCTGTATAAGTAATTTTAAATAGTTTTTGCAGATATGCCAATTGAATACATCTAATATTTTGGGGCTCCCGCTGCCTGAAAAGTTCCTTTAGCCTACTTGAGAGTACAGTGAATTCCTAGTTCTTTGGGGTATTTCATAAGGAATTTGTGAACAAGAGTTGTAGCATCATGGTCATTTTCTGAGTCAACTATTGACATTTGTAGCCATTGGCTAATTTTATAGAGTTATTTCTTTTACAGGAAGAAGATCGAAAAAAGCATAAAGCCATGGAAGAAAATGTAAGTATGACAGTAAGGCATAAAAAAAAATTACGTTTGTTGTAAATGGTCAACCTGAAGATTCTTAAACTAAATAAATATTAAAAACATATCAGTAATATCCTTAAACATTGTTTATAAGTGGATACTATCAAAATAAAACACGTATTTATCCAGAACAAATTTAATTATTAAAAAAGGTAAATAAAACAAAAATCAATCTGACAAACACAATAAAATGTTCTAGGGTCGGGCCATTTTTTTAGGGTAGGTCGGGTTACCTGAAACAAACATTTTTTTTTATGCCTAACATAGACAGCTTGTTAGTAAATAAGAACTTGCTGTTTAAGTACTAGGGAAAGATCTAGGATTAAAACAGGCTTAAGATGCTGCTAAAATGAGCAGGGTGTAAAACCAGACCAGTTGGTTGACATTTTCCATTTGAGGCTTGTCGTGGGAAAACCGGGCTTAATGCAGTTGCGTAAAGTGTCTTCCCGGACATGCCTGAGCAGTCCGCACAGGCTAATACAGGACGGCACTTTCCGCCTACAGTAGATTAATGCTGAGAAAAGACTTCCTGAAAACAGAAAATACCATGAAAGCGGAAAGTGCCTTCCTGGTTTAGCCTGTGCGGACTGCACAGGCTAATCCGGGACGACACTTTACGCACGTGCATTAAGCCCGGTTTTCCCACAAAACGCCTCATTTATTTTAATACTCCTAGTTAAGGTTTTTAAGGATAGTATATTTGTTTGTCACTGAACATTTACAAAAATATGTTGATTTTCAGAAGATATTCAACATTTTCTGTGTTGACCTGCAAAGAGCTATTTCGCTCTAGATCTTTCCCTACTGAATGAATAAGATTATACAAAGAAAAAGAATCAATGCTATAAGATTGTATGTGTGGAATTCAGTTTCAGTTCTGATGACAAAGTACTGTACGCAAGTCACACTTCTCGATTGTTAAAATAATAATGTATTGGAAGTTTGCTACTGGTTTCACACAAGTCTTTCACACGAGCTGTTCTGATGACAAAGTACTGTACGCAAGTCACACTTCTCGATTGTTAAAATAATAATGTATTGGAAGTTTGCTACTGGTTTCACACAAGTCTTTCACACGAGCTACGATGACATGATTTTCCTCACTGTTAAAGTAAAAATAGTTCTAGATGCAAGCAGTAGGATTGATGTACGAGCATATATTGGAAGTTAACAGTGGGGTGCATTTGTGCAAAAGTTGAAGAATTTCGAATATACCAATACCGGGGTGTCTGACGATGAAAAAATGTGAATTTTGCAGTTTATCAATTTGGTTTTAATTTCAGAAAAATAAAAACAACAATACAAGTTCATCATCAAATAGTTCAGATACAAACTACAAATTGCCCAGCACACCAACAAAAATGTAAGTACTCCAACAAAAATTCAAATATTTTGTTGCTTTCATTGGACATTTATGTGCTTGATTCAAAATGGCGAAGAAAAGTCACTTAAAATTGTAATTTTTTAATATAAAATTGATTTTGTCAACTTAAAGTTTAAAATTTACAAAAACTAGGACAACGAAAAAACAATACAATAAAACTCAGACAATTTTTCTTTTTAGTGATGTTTCAGCATTGCTCCTTTTTTCAAAATATGAATTATTGTACATTTTGGATGTCTATGAAGCAAACATTTTAAAAATTAATATAAAATGTATTTGAATGTCAAAATAAAAACAAAATTATTATTATTATATATGTTTGTTTGATGTTGTGACATTCTTTTTAACCTCATGTTTTTCCATAGCAATAGCTATGACTTTATTTTAAGTGTGAACAGCCAGCCCGCGGAAACGAACAGCTATCACTTGCCGAACTTGACACCTTCGAACCACACCTGGCTGGATGGGCAGAACAGCAATTCAGGTTGGTTTCTGACATTCTGTGAATAAGCAGAAATGTTGATAGCAGATTGGCAAGTACTGTTGAGAACTGAATGGTTTTGCTATCAGGAATGTTTTAATTTTAATCCAAATTGAAAATCTGTTTGTTTTGTGGGTGATATTTTATATTGACAAGTGAAGGATAAAATGAATTGTTTTAAAGATATCTTGTCCAGAAAATCATCAGTGGTTCAATTTCTCGTGTATGCATATTTTCACTTTGTGGCATTTAAACATAATATATTTGACATCAGTCAAACATCAATAACCATGTAATAGTGGAAAAAACTGTAGAAAGATAGATGAAAACCATTCTTTATCAACATGCTTGCTTGACAGTGTAATCCCTTTTAGTGGTGTTATTATGGAGCTTGCGTTGCTGCAATTATCAGGATTCCAGGGGGTGTTTCAATAAGGGTAGCAAAGTTGATTTTTTTTTTGCAACGTAATTGGATATCCATTCACTGTCAACATTGGTAAACTATATAACACACATTGAATAGATCACCAAATACAATTAATGCACACTTTATAGGCCAGTTAAATTTTACTTAGCCATTAAGTTTACAAATAAATTTTGTAAATGTATGCTTTTCATTGGCGACCAGAACTTACACATTTGTTGCATTGGCGAACAAGTACTAAACATTGCACTCCATTGGCTTATTGTTTATGCATTTCATTGGCAGTCAGAATTTCACTCAGTAATTACAACAATAAAACTATGATACACTACATTGGTCCGTAGAATTTCAAGCACTCATTAATAATTATAATATAATAATTAGTCATTATATAGAAAAAAGGTGCCTGCATTGCACTGGCCAGAAGATTTTCGCAGTTAACATTTGGTATGTAGGTGTACCCAGCTTTTCTATTGACATACATTTTTTTATGTTAGAAAACGTAATGTACATGTAAGTTGCTAGAAAGTTAGCTGTATATTTTCACATATGTTTAAAGCAGTTGTGTACTCTGTTGTGTAGCCTATGTTGTCACTATTTAACTAGAACCATCAAGCAAAGGTGTTGAACATTTCGTTTATTTGTGACATTGAATGCTTTTAATGTCGTTGTCGTGACTTGGTATATACTTTTTACGTAAGAAAAAATGGGCAGTTGTATCCTGGTGCAGAGTTGTCATTGTCAAATAAAACAGTGATTTTAATCTAAATGTAAGCCATTTGGCTGCGGGGCCTTCTTGTGATATTAATTTAAACTTCCTGAAAAAAAAAACCTGATTTTCTCACAAAATTTTTCTCTTTTAAACAGTGACTTTGATCGACTATCGGTTAATAATGACAACCCTGCTTGTGTGCAAGAACACTTTGTTGGGAGATGCAAATTCATATGTTTATTTACAAGCATGATTTTAATAAACTTAAATTTCATAGCACAAACACAAACTAGTATCGCTTACATGAAACTATGTTGTGTAGATTATTTAAGTTGGTGCTTAATAGCTAATTAATGATTTGTGCAGTTTGATTTGTATTTTGATTTGTAATTAGCAAATTGTGTTAATATTCTGCATGCCATTGTTATTTCTCTGGCAAAATTAGACTTTGTATCATATCTAAATGACTTTTAAGGTACTGTTTTTCTGGTGCAGCAAAATTGTGCCAGTGTACATGTATTAAAAAATGAACTTCAAAGTCTAACATAGTTAAATTTGTTGTGTGTGTATTCTAATGTGGGACTTGAAATTGTTCATGGTTTAGTACTACCAATCACAATTTCTCATTAAAACATCATTAAGTGCTTACCTGTTTTTTTTGACTTCACTTTAAATTTATATTATCACTTCATTATAAACCCACAAACAAAGTTTAGGGGGGTAAATAGGAGTGAGCTTGTCGGTCTGTTGGTTTTTGGTTTCTAGATGATAACTCAAGAAAGGCTTGACATATTCAAATAATTTTTGGTACACATGTGTAACATCATAGAATACAGTTCAAGTTCGATGTTGGTTACAAACCACTAAATTTTGACAGTATTATGGCCCCTTTTTGTCTTAAAATTCCCTAAAAACATGATTATTGGACAATAACTCTAGAATGGCTTAACATATTCAAATAATTCTTGGTATACATGTGTAGCATCATAAAATACAGGTCCAGTTTGACTTTGGTTACAAACCACTAAATTTTGACATTTATGGCCCTTTATTTGAATTAAATTCCCTAAAAACATGGTTTCCTTATGATAACTCAGCAATGGCTTGACATATTTAAATAATTATTGGTACACGTGTGTAGCATCATAAAATACAGGTCAAGTTCGACTTTGGTTACAAACCACTAAATTTTGAGACAGTTATGGTCCCCCGTTTTGACTTAAATTCCTGAAAAACATGGACAATAACTCATGAAAGGCTTCACATATTTAACTTATTTTTGGTACATAGGTGTAACATCATAAAATACAGATCAAGTTCAACTTTGGTTACAAACCACTAAATGTTGGCAGAGTTATGGCTCCTCTTCAAATAAAATTTTTCCAAATACACTGTTAACCATTCACAAACTAAAGCATTCTCTCTGTCCATTTCTTTCGAATGGATGACATAGTTTTGTGACAAGGCCATATTGTGGGGGTATATCCGTCACTCATGTGACAATTATAGTTGCATTTGATTTGAGTACAATTTGTACCCAACAAGGATGTTTTGCTTGTTTTTTAAGTGTATTTGCACTGTTAAAGCTTTACAGTATTTTCATTATAGTGATTTTTAGCTCGACTTTTCGAAGAACAGGCAAGCTATTCTACTTGCCCCGGCGTCGGCGTCCGAGCTAAGTTAAAGTTTTTCGGTAAGCTAGTTTCCCAGGAATGGCTTGAGGGATTTCATTCAAACTTAAAACATTTATTCCCCACATTAAAATTAACCTATAGGCCAAGTTTGTTAACTCTAGTTTGAAATTTGTCAAAATTAAGGGCCTTTTAACACTAAGAAATTTTACATAAGCTATATGGACAGGGTAAAGTTTTTCGGTAAGCTGGTTTCTCCGGAATGGCTTTAGGGATTTCATTCAAACTTAGAACACTTATTCCCGATATTAAAATGAACTCATGGGCCAATTTTGATAACTCTAGTTTGAAATTTGTCAAATTTATGGGCCTTTTTACATTTAGAAATTTTACATATAAGCTATATGGACAGGTTAAAGTTTGTCGGTGAGCTAGTTTTTCAACTTTTCGTTTCCACTCTCTAACTCAAGAACGGATTAAGCTATTTTAATGAAACTGCGAACATAGATACCTTATAGCGAGACCTCGCTAGGGATTGCATATGGGGTGGGTGGGGTCAAGGTCACTTACTAAAAATAGAAAAATGGTTTCCGCTCAATAACTTGAGAACAAATTGAGATATTTTAATAAAACTTAATACATAGATACCTTATATGAAGACCTCACATGGGATTGCATATGGGGTGGGTGGGGTCAAGGTCACTGTTACTATAAATAGAAAAAAGGTTTCCACTCAATAACTTAAGAACGCATTGAGATATTTTAATGAAACTTTATTCATACATACCTTATATCAAGACCTCGCATCGGGTTTGCATATGGGGTGGGTGGGGTCAAGGTCACTGTTAGTAGTTGATAACGCATTGAGATATTTTAATGAAACTTAATACATACCTTATATCAAGACCTCTCTTTGGATTGCATATAGGGTCACGGTCACTGTACTAAAATAGAAAAACAGTTTCTGCTCTATAACCTGAGAATGCCTTGAGATCTTTTAATGAAACTTTATACATAGATACCTTATATCAAGACCTCGCTAGGAATTGCGTATGAAGCGGGTGGGGTCAAGGTCACTGTTACTAAAAATAGAAAAATGGTTTCCGATAAATAACTTGAGAATGCATTGAGATATTTTAATGAAACTTAAAACATAGATACCTTACATCGAGACCTCGCTTGGGATTGCATATGGGGTGGGTGGGGTCAAGGTCACTTACTAAAAATTTTATTGGTGTCCTGACTTTTATGCATTTTGTTGGAAAAATTTGGTTTTCGTGCAATTTGCATATTTCTTGTTTTATAAAAAAAAATGCCAGTAACTCTTGACAAGCACAAGAAAAGTCGAGCGCGCTGTCCTCGGACAGCTCTCGTTAAATCAAATGTAACTATTTTGTACATTAACAGTTTGTAATGTATTAGACGGTAAGGCAGTTTTTATGGTTCTTCTGGCAATGGACAGGATTCACTGGGAAACTGATAATTAAATAAAAATATTAAACTGGTAATAAGATTTGTTTTGTAATTGTGGAAATAGTATAATATTTGTGTTGTATTAATTGTACTACCAACCTGTAAGTTTTGAGGAACCACCATTGTTTGGTCAGGGCATACTTTTGTATGTAATAAATGTTATGTTCAACTAACGTGTACTCACTTTGCATGCTGATAGATATTTGTAAGTCTTTTTTGTAATCGACTTTTACAGAAAACACAAAAAACTATCTGGAGTTTTGTTTACATATACAGTGAAGATATGTTATGTATGCTATAGCCAATATTAAAGTACTACTACAGTCATGAGCAACAAAAGCTTGTAAGCTTCAATGTAATTCTACGAATGTCTTTCGAAAACATAATGTGAGAAAAAGCACCTATTAGCTTCAATGTTATTCCGCCAGTGCTTGTAAGCATCATACATAATTCTTGAAAACTGAAATAATGCTATATTAAATACACGAAAAACAATGAAAATTACTAAAAGATAATTTTTGTTTTGTTTTTCTGCTAGCAATAAATGTAAAGCTCCGGGTAGTTTTAGACACTCGGCACCTGGCAAAAGCTCTACCTTCTTCTGTTATATTGTAGGTTCCCCCTTACCATCACGAACACAAAATATAGTAGTCCCGCCTTCTGTATGGCAGAGAAACCCTCCTACATCCACTTCTGGCTCGAGGCATCTAAACTTTAGCGAAAATGCCTCGCAGTCTAGCGGTAAGGCGATACCTCATGCATGTTTTCCGTCCATTCATCCTCCCTTGTCCTCAGTAGTCCATCCTATCTAGCTGTGGTGTTAAATGTAGCCTGTAGAGTCGGTGCATTACATAAAGTGTGTCGTTAAATGTAGCCTGTACAGTCGGTGCATTACATAAAGTGTGTCGTTAAATGTAGCCTGTACAGTCGGTGCATTGCATAAAGTGTGTCGTTAAATGTAGCCTGTCGGTGCATTGCATAAAGTGTGTTGTTTTTTCGTGTTTTCCAAGTACTTGTTTACCGTCCTGATTAACTGGGTTGCGTTTCAGATTGCTTTGTCTGTCGTTGATTCAACTTCTTCAGTACTTTTTACTACCATAAGCTGTTTCCTAATTATGCCCCCACAAACAAAGTTTAGGAGGGGTATATAGGAGTGAGCTTGCCGGTCTGTTGGTTTTTGATTTCCGGATGATAACTCAAGAAAGGCTTGACATATTCAAATAATTTTTGGTACACGTGTAACATCGTAGAATACAGGTCAAGTTTGATGTTGGTTACAAATCACTAAATTTTGACAGTTGTGGCCCCTTTTCGACTTTAAATTCCCTACAAACATGATTTCCGGACAATAACTCAATAATGGCTTGACATATTCAAACAATTTTTGGTACACATGTGTTACATCATAGAATACAGGTCAAGTTCAATTTTGGTTACAAACCACAAAATGCTGACAGAGTTTTGGCACCTTTTCGACTTAAAATTCCCTTAAAAACATGATTTCCGGTTGATAGCTCAAGAATGGCTTGACGTATTCAAATAATTCTTGGTATACATGTGTAGCATCATAAAATATGGGTCAAGTTAGACTTTGGTTACAAACCACTAAATTTTGACAGAGTTATGGCCCTTTATTTGACTTAAATTCCCTAAAAACATGGTTTCCTGACTATAACTCAACAATGGCGTGACATATTTAAATAATTATTGGTACACATGTGTAGCATCATAAAATACAGGTCATGTTTGACTTTGGTTACAAACCACTAAATTTTGACACAGTTATGGCACCTTTTTGATTTAAATTCCCGAAAAACATGGACAATAAATCATGAAAGGCTTCACATATTTAAATTATTTTTGGTACATAGGTGTAACATCATAAAATACAGATCAAGTTCAACTTTGGTTACAAACCACTAAATGGCTCCAATTGAAATTAAATTTTTCTAAATTCACAAATTCACTGTTGACCATTCACAAATTAAAGCATTCTCTCTCCGTCCCTTTCTTTCGAATGGATGCCATGGTTTTGTGACAAGGCCATATTGTTGGGGTATATCCGTCACTCATGTGACAATTCTAGTTGGGCTTTGGAACTTGTGTAGAGTGTAATTACTCTTGAAGCATATTACATTTTTGTCAAATTATCTGTCCATAAAAATGTGCCAGGCCGGCTAGCTCAGTTGGTAGAGCGCTGGACTACAAATTCGAGGATCTCGGGTTCGATTCCCAGCCCGGCCACATAATTTGTGTGATGACTGGTCATGACATTATTTCTACGGCCATTCTCCCCCTACCTCTGATTCAAGTAGTGCAGTTAGGTATGTGCACTCAGTACTGGTAAACCAGCTTACCCAGGAAAGTGTGAGTAGGTTAACTGACCGCCGTTATATGACTGAAATACTGTTGAATACGGCGAAAAATCCAAACAAACAAACAAACTGTCCATAAAAACTTTCAAATTTATGTCTGCTTGATAATATTTCAACTCCAGTATAGATGCTTAAATTGATCGGCCATCATTTGGAGACTATAAAAGTGCAGATGTTTTGGGTCACTAACGTCTTGGCCTATGATTACTGTTTGTGCTTAGAGATCGGTTTTAGTATTGTGTTAAAACACCATACTTTCATGGATTGTCAAAAAATCATTTTTAATTGGCCTTCGCTCATAAGTAGGAACGACTATTAGATTAAACGCACATTTATTCCATGGGACTGCCGTTTTGTTTGTAAATTTACGTACTTGGATGTAATTCTGATGTAATGCCTGCTTATGAGTTGTATATCTTGTATTTGATTTGTATTGTAAAATATATATTCATATGTGATGATGACAGTTTCAAGAACATTTCATTTAGTGTGAACTATTTTCTCTTTTTCAGATAACATTTGATAGAATGTTTCTAACTGATCACTGCATGTGCTTTTAACACTAACTTGTAATAACCAGCATCTGTTACTTTAACTTGAAAATGGTGGTACATTATTGTTTTTGATTTTGTAACAATGCATGTGCATCAGTGTATGAACTGTAGAAATAACCATGATATGGTTAAAACAGACATTCAAATATGATCCTAACACTTTGTGCGCTGTACATGTTTATCTATTGCATATAAACTTACATGGGTCATAAAAAGTTACTAAAGACGATGAACAAGTAACCATAACCGAAAAACTATGTTATAGTTTCCAATTCTTAACTACTTATTGGCAGAATATTATTGATACTATGAAAATAACATAATTCATTGTTTTCTCCGTTTTTCAGAGTCAAAGAGCCAATCAAATGCATTAACAAATCATGTAAGCGGACATTCAAGTGCAACTAGTATTTCCAGCAGCAATGTGTTAGTGAATAGTGTGACGTCGTCTAAAAACACTACGATGAACTCTGTCTCAAGTAACAGTGTGGGAAATCCCTCCATTCCGCCCTCAGAATCTCCGTTGCTTAGCAACGGTCCTGCGAAAGAGCCGACTCCACCTACGTCATATGTGTTACTGACGACGTCATTGTCATCATCATCAGTTTCGAGTTCTCTTAACAGCAACAACAACAGTATAGTTAACTCATTGTCATCGTCGATATCACCCCCCACCCCTACTCAGGCATTGAAAGCAATGAACAGTTTAAGTTCAACGAGTAAATCAGATATTCTGCCAGGGGTAATGAATGGACCTTCAAGCGCTGTTGGTGCATTGCATGACAAGGTAAGTATTAAACTTTTAAACTTGAACATTTACAATATTAGGGCTTCGGTGCTTAATTTTTGGTGGAATCTCTAGAACAGAAAACCAGGGGTGTCCAAATTGTTATTCACATCAGTATTATGGTAGTTTATGAATGAACTGAGTACCTAAGTGTTTCAATAATACTTAAGTTACAATATCGGAATTGTTGGGTATTTGTTTGAATACTTTTAGAGGCAACAATTTTAATGAGAAAACATTGGGATCTTGCATCAGATTGTTGAAGTGTTTACTGTCTATTTCAATACAAAAATCATAATCCAACAGTAAATTATTCACTATGATAAATGTAATGCTACATTCATTAATAGCATACAGTTTTTATGAAGTACTCCTTTTGTTAACCTGAAAGTGGATGGTTCCTTGTATATATATGATGGAACAGACATTGGACATATTGTGTGTATGTGTGTTATGTATACTGAACAAAAAAGAAACTTGTGAAGTAGATGCCAAATTGTCACGGTTACATGAGAGATGTATCCACATAAATACTTGTGGTTATTGTAAAATAGTTCTCCTTTGCTAAGTCGACCAATTAATCCCAGTAGATTCATAAAACAAACTTATACAACAAACAGAAGATTTCACTCAAATATATTCAAATGTTAAAAATACCTACATTCAAACTTAGCGAAAGTTTCTTTTTTGGTTCAGTATATATATGCAGGGTAGTCGTTATCAAATTAAACTAGCAATTTTTATTGGAATCGAAGCAATTTGGCAAGGGGTCTAGGGGGCCCCCTTGTGATATTACCTATTGAAATATTTAAGTTCCAGTAAACAACAACTGATTTCCTCAGGATTTTAAACGATGAATTTGATCGTCAATCGGTGAATAATGACAACCCTGTATATTATGCATGTATGAGCTTTGGCCTTGGACCTGTTTCAGGATGCATTGTCCGAGCCCATGTCCTCTCTCAAGTCCATCGCACAGCAGGCTGTGATGAATGCAGGTCTTGAAAACCAGATACCCTCCTCAACTGCGTCTAGTGCTACGGCCGACACAAAAGGTATCAGCCTGTCTTGAAATGTTTACATTGTGTCATGGTTCTATTGGATCATAACGTATGGGCAATTTCAAATAGTTTCTGGGAGTTGGGGTTTGTCTAAGCAGATTTGTTGAATGTGTTGAACCGATTCTTTTTAGTAAGGATGTAAATGAATATTCGGCTGAATGTGAGAATATTCTAATCTTAATTTGGGATTCGAATATTCCATTATTTTAATTAAATGTATCAAAATAAAACATATATTTTGAACAGACAATAAACCCCAAAATGTTCATTTTGATGGTTTGCTTGGCTATACTTTTATTGACCAGGGCCCTTTCCTCGGTCAGCGAGGCCTTTTACTTTATGCATCTCCACAATGATGTCTGTGGAATATTTTCATTGATACATAAGTACTGGCAAAGATGTACTTCTGAGAGAAGCGTTATACATAAGTACAGGCTAAAATGTCTTTCTGAGAAATGTGTTCGTAAACAGGCAAAAGAATGTCCTTCTTTGGATGTTTGTCACTGTAAAGACCTGTATTTACTTTCAGTGCCATTTGTGAGTTGTGTGAGTCAGTTGAGAGAGCAGGCTAGTCCAGGGTCTCAAGACGGCAGCAGCATGGCGGGCATGCAAGCCCAGCTAACCAAGGCCATTCAGTTAAATCAGCTCTTCTCAGTGGCTCCGCTGGGACCAGTGCCGTTGCAGGACGAACATGTGTATCAGCTTACCATGGCAAAGGCAGCCTTCAGACATTTGCCGTACCCCTCAGATTCAGAACGAATAAGGTAACTTGTGTAATATTTGTAGATCATGTGAAGTCTTCTATCATAATGTTTGTTACAATCACAGCTGTGAAGTTTTCCAGTGTAGTCGTACATTAAATACAAACGTGGAAATTCAAGTTCAGCCAGCTGTTCAAGAACTAGGCTAGTTTTGGTTGTGCAAAGTAATGTCGTCAAATTTTCCTACTGTATACCCATTCGGTTCATCGAAAGTTGGCTGTAATGTGTACTGTATGTTCTTAATTGATGAAACTTCTGGAGGAAATACGAAATTCTACGAGTAAAACTTCCTAAAAATTCCACAACTCAAAAACCTTGAAAACCTCTGTGTTGCAAGCAATGTTTGCATTTGTTTTTCAGAGTTCATCTACCACGTAAACCCTGTCCCAGTCCGTCGTATTATCCACAGTTGCCCCCAATGCATGCAGACACAGTCGAGTTCTTTCAAAGATTGTCTACAGAAACACTGTTCTTCATCTTTTATTACATGGAGGTAAATAGTTTGTTAAAAAGTTGTAACTTATTCAGGGCTCTCATTTCATTATCTTTGGGGCCAAATAAAGGCTCCATTATCCCTGATGGGGAGTATACGTTTCACCCTGTTTCAGTGAAAATTTCACAAGTTTGTAGCTAAGGTAGTTTAAAGTTTAGTTTATATTAAATAGAATTTCAGCTCCAAAACATTAGCCTTGTTATTTATGATCATCAAACTAATCAGTAAGGAAAACATTGTTTACAACAAGAGACAGTAGTTAAGTTATTTTACATTCTGATATAACTGTTAGTAAAAAGCCTGTACCTTGGAAAAAACGTACTTGGTGCCATGAGCTGCTTTACATTCAATAAACACGTTTTTGCCAGGGCGGGTATATTATAGCTCCTTTGTAATAATATATTTACTAACCAAATTTTTCTAACAAATATTTTGCGTATTAGATTGGCGTATGTCGTTATCGTAGTTAGTTTAGTTTAAAACTATTTATTTTAGGTTGATTGCATCGAAAGCCTTAGGCTTATAGAGACACGCTCAAGTATGTTTCTTGGGAAGAACCAGTACTCGGTGTCTTTAGAAAGATCTTGAGAACGCTCCCTGAGTGAGGATCGAACCCGGGACCTCCCGGTCGCAAGGCTGACACCATAATTATTCGCTACACCATTGTGACCTTGTGCAATCGCAGTTATCGTAGTTGCTGCGTCAACTTTTTGTTTCCTCTCTCTAACTAATAATACGTGAAATTTTCATTCTACAGGGAACCAAGGCTCAATATTTGGCAGCAAAAGCATTAAAAAAGCAATCTTGGAGATTTCATACCAAGTACATGATGTGGTTTCAAAGACACGAGGAGCCAAAGACGATTAATGAAGACTTTGAGCAGGTGAGCATAAAGCGAAAATTTGTAGTTGTTTTGTTCAAAGCTGATATAATTTACTAGCAATACTAAATGGGAAAACGGGGTTAAATGCATGTGGGTAAAGTGTCGTCCCAGATCAGCCAGTTGTATTTAGTATAAAAAGTCAGTATTGGTTAATATATTTGTAAATTGTGTTTCGTATTCTCGTTTCAGGGCACATATATTTATTTTGACTACGAAAAATGGGGCCAAAGAAAGAAGGAGGGATTTACATTTGAATATCGATATCTAGAAGACCGAGATTTGAACTGAATTTGAGGAGTTTTGTAACACGTCAGTGCTCACCTACAAAATGTTGTTACGGTGTTATCACTGCTGGAGTAGAGAGGACTGGAGGTCATAGTCGGCAGGGAGGATTTGTTACTATGGTGATCTTACGGCTTTATGTGCTCACACAGTTGTCATCCATTTGGGGTGCGGGGAGGGACGGGGTGGGAGGGGGGTGGGTGTGGGCAATTATACATATGGAAGAGATTTATTTCCTACTTCGTCGGAAAATTCCTGGGGAAGATGCTGTGCAAAATATTGACCTATACCTGTGATCTGAGTTGTGAAAAAGCTTGAATTCTGGATCTTGTTTGTAAATATGGCTAGAATTGAAGCATTTACAAAACCTATAGTTTATTAAAGAGTTGTTTTTATTTCTACAATTTTATCCACTGGAAACAGTTTTCAAGGAGGTTCACAATTCTACATAGGTTATTTCAAGAAGCATGGCCACTAGGGCATAGATAAACCGAACAAGAAAAAAAATGGATTGATGGCAGTTATAAATGTGTTTTGACTTGATGCTCCATATTGTGGTCGGACCTTTAATTGTGCTGTTTGAAGTCGAATCTCAAGTGCCTTCCCTTCAGTGGATATCAGCTGTTTGGGCAGTCGGAGGCACAGTGAAATATGCTACATGAATGAAAAAAGAAATAAGAAAAACTTTGAAAATTAACAAGTGTTTCATTCAAGCTTTTTTATTCAAGAAAAACGTTTTAATCCTTGGATTTATTCTAAAAATTTGCCAAAATTATCATTTCGTTTTCACGTACACATTTCTGCATACACACACATGAAAGTTGAGCTGTCGCTTCATTGATTGCTCATTGTTTTAGTTTTACGTTCAACACATTTTCGACACAGCTTCACATGAAGTGTGACACTGGTATTTTACATTATGGACCGAATGCTAGTATCCGAATTTGCATTCTGTGATATGACCTACATACAGATTAGTCTGTAGAGCATGCTAAGGAAAAATGTGTACCAGTAATTAATTGTTATTTGTTTTCTTGGACGGTGTTACTTTTCTTCTATACAACAGGGTACACTTCTTTCTTATAAATGTCTATGAATTGCACTTATAATCTTGTAAGCAAACTTGCTATTTTGTGTACCGGTAGCTGGGAGACGAGATTCCTTTGGACATAATGTCTAAAAAAAAGTGCATGCTTGTCGAAATGTACATTTCAAAAGAGGGAAAATAGCATTTTGCTGAGATTTATATTTGAAGAAAGTGACACGAAGAAGGATGGAAAACCAGTACAAACAACTTCAACTGGACACATTCCTGGAATTCAGAGCTTGTTCCAGACGTGAAAGTGTTGAATCTCGTGTGGATCTTCTCATGGAATGCAGAACTGGATCTGGCCTGATCTCATAACGGCATATTGAGGAGGCTTTACCTCCCTTTATACAGTATTGTGCGAATATTAATCGTGTGCGCTGTGTTAAGTGTGCTGCTGAGTGTATGAACAAGAAAATCATGTGCGGATTTTAGTGTTTAGTAGTAATTTTGTCTGCAATTTTGTTGCCTTTTCTTTCTGACTTGGTGTCTGTAAATTTCTCCACTGCCCATATTCTATAGTAAAAGTAGTTGTCACATAGAATGACATAGAATTGAATTTGTCAGACAAAGATATTTTCATGGCCACAAATATGAACAGATGTTAACAATTTATATGATATACTACTACAACAACATGTTATATTGTTTAACCCCAAACCCGCTTGTTATCTTAACAAGTTGAAAAATTTATTGTGCGCTTGTGCTGTGACGAAAAGACCATCCATAAAAGTTGGTTTTGTTGATTTTCAAACTGACTGTTCAACTTATATAGCACTTTTCCGAACATTTTATTTTGCCTGCCTCGATTATTTTGCATATAGAAATCTTAACTATTCTCTAATACTGCTGAATGACATTTTTCTAGAAATGTTAAAATTCCAATGTGAAAATTTAATTAGTTTCATTAATAGATACCTATGTCTGAACTTGATGGTAATTGACTTTAATTCTTGAGTATTATTGACTGGTTACACTACTTAACAACAATTGTTGCATCAAACAAAATACAATGTCAGGGTTAATTCACGATTGCTCAATTACATTGTTTTCTATTAATTTTTGTCATTTGCTGTTTTCTTAATTTTTATTGCTTGAGCCATTTAATATTTAAGTCTAACTGGTTTTCTACAGTACTACACCAGTATAATTATTACTATATTATAGGTACTCTGTAGTTGATACACACAACATTACGTAAGCAAGTTTCCAACATAATTGTGTGTTGCCTTTTGATGTTTGTTGATCTTCAGTTGTTTATTTAACAGTTGTATATCAGAAAACAAATGAGGCTTGAAGTGGGAAAACCGGGCTTTATTTAATGTGTGTAAAGTATCGTCCCGGATTAGCCTGTGCAGTCTGCACAGGCTAATCCAGGACGACACTTTCCGCTTTTATTGTATTTTCTGTTTTGATGTAGTATCTTCTAAACATAAATCAATTGTAGGCAGAAAGTGTTGTTCTGGATTAGCCTTTGTGAACTTCACTGGCTAATCCGGGACGACACTACGCACATGCATTAAGCCCCATTTTCCCACGACACGCCTCAAATGTTATCCAGCCCTTGGACTTGTATGATCTCAAATAGAAAATATTTATTCAATGTCATTTTGTCATCCATACACTAGTTCTGCCAGCCTCATTTGCAAATACCGGTAATTTGTAGCCTCATGTTGTTAAGTGCAATTGTTACATTTGAGACGCTAACTAAAGAACCTCTTGCTAGTCGAGCCCTACAGACTTGTGTTATGTTCTTCCTTTCTTTCACATGTGTTTTGTTTAAAATACCATTAGTAAGTACGACATTATATTACATTATTCTAGAACAGCACCGTTAGTAAGTACGACATTATATTACATTATTCTAGAACTGTTACAACTTTTAATTAATAGACTTGATTGCAATTGTTTTTTTTTTCAGGTGCATGTTTGCACAGTTTAAGAAGTCTCTACAAATAATACCCAATGTTTGTTGTTTTGCAGCTTACAAATATTTATTTTTTAAAGTGTTTTCTATTTAAATTTTCACGAATTGGTGTAATGGTAGATATACTTTTACAAAATTCTAGTTTTGGTGTGAAAAGTTCTATTCTCGTATTATCAAGTCTTGAAAGTGTAGTAAAGTAATAATTCTAATTCCTTCAATAGCATTACCCTTTTGTAGTTGCTTTCTTAATAAGACATGAAGATAAACGTGATTATGCCTCGAATATACTAACGTCATAATTGTTTGCAATATTAGCATTTTGTAAGAATATTCAAGACATGTGTTCTGTTTAAGTTTATGTTGTGTTATTAATCTCATGTCGACGTAACTGTTTCAACACTATCTCAGGGACCGTATTCACCAACACGTTCTTAGACTTAAGACCAGGGGTCGTATTCCAGAAACATCTTAAGTGAAATCTTACCCTTAGCCTTAATATCGACATTTTCCTTAAGCATTTTATTCCATGTATGCATGAAATTCTGCTTAATGTTCGCTAATTATCAACTTGCTATTAACTACTTTTTACTTAACTGTAATTGGAACCATTAATTAATATGTAGTTTTAAAAATATTACCTACCAAAAATTGGAACTTAAGTGAAAATATTTTAAGATAAACTTAAGATGTTTCTGGAATATGGCCCCAGACATAGTTTAAAGAAAAAATAACTCTGCGTTTGCAAATCTGCTGGGTACCAATGCTGCTTATGCCATAATAAATCGTTCTAGGTAAAGAATGCTTTGATTAGAGCGGGTGAATACCGAGTAAAACTCAAATTTTAAGCGATTTTTGGAACAGAACATTTTCAAGAATATTCTTATTCTAAGAATGGGTTGGTGAATAGGGGCCTAGATCTGACTGTTAGAGTTACTAGATGCATATTGATTGGGTATGTTTCCGACATCTGTACGCTTGTTTTGTGATTTTCTTCGTTCGAATGGTTATATCCACGTTAGTACAACAGCCTTTTGAACAGGTGATTTAAACAATGTGCAATAAATGATGATGTAGTTGTGGTATTACTGGCGAGTGTGTATGTGAATGGGATGTAGTTCTATGAAATTTTACTGATTAACAATCACAATTACTGTTACATGCTAAGCTAATGGAGAAAAAAAAATACTGATTTAGTAAAGTTTCATGTTTTACGTGTAATAAAAGAGATTCAGTTCAAATTAAAGTCTATAGTGTACTAGTGAGACTGTTTTGTTTATTAATGGTTCAAATGCTTCATTGTTTTTACAAGATTCAAAAGTTGTAATGAATATTAATTAAACTGATTTTTTTTTTCAGTTTCTTTATCATATGATTTCCAGCCAAGGAAAAACTTTAAAGGTATATCTTGTAGCTGTTGTATTAAGCACGTGTGGTATTAAATGATAAATGACTTATTTTCTAAATGCTACCATTCTTGTGTCGGTGCTGTAATTTGTTTTGTTAAAGTGCTGTTTTTAGATTATTTTCTAATTTCAATGAATATCCTAAAAGCAAACAAGTGTTACACACTATATTTACTGAACGATGTTTTCACATGGTATTGTTTTATTTGTTTAGTTAAATGTGTGTTGTTATTGTTGTTCCCGATGTACATTATGGAGCATTGAGCCTAAACCAAGATTGTGTAGACCCGATCATGAATCACTCATATCAAGGGGATGTAACTCGTTCTCTCGCCATTGTGATAATACAATTATTTTTCTGGTTCCAGGGAGACAAATCCGTCGGGCGTGCAAGGGCAACAACTCTTTAAACTAATCCTGCTTTTCAGGGGTTGATGAAGTTGCTGATACTTGCACTGGCCTGTGCGAGATGTACTCGATCCTGTCGCCAGCTATTATTTGAGACTACGATTGTAACTATTAATTGGTTTTAAGTGTACATTGAATGATTCTAGTAGAGTGTCTGTATGCTGAGACTGTCCTATTTTTGTACAGCATGACTTTTGTGATACCCGGGTGTTCCTACGCCTCTATCTGGTGTCCGCAGACGCAGGCCTGTCCTGTCGGATTGCTGATTGCCGTTGTACATATTTCACTGGGGGCCAAAGCACAAGGGTGATCAAAAAATAATTGCTGGAAACATAAGACAAAAATAATAAAAATGATTTTGTCAGTACGGATTTTGTTCATTGTTGTTTCCCAAGTTAATGAAAATGCCATTTGGCTCTTGTCGTCTAAGAGTCCGCGGTAGTATCTTTGTGTTGTATTAAAATTGTATCATTTGACGCTATTGACTGTATCTTCTAAAATAAAGCTTGGAACATACTTGAAAAGCAAGCATTCGCCTTGGAACAGTTATTAAATTCGACAAGAACACTACCCGCACTAGAAAGCACTGGGAATGCTCAGACCGCCGTCAATGCAGCCACTTTGCCCCAACTCCAAGAATCCTTTAAATAGTTACTGGATCCAGACGGTGAACCGGTTTGCCAATTTATCGTTTGTTCTATGGCACATTTCCAACCTTGCCAGCAAGTAAATCTGTTCGTAACGGTTTGTGTAAAATTAATGGCAGACAAAACTATCGCCTGCAAAGCTGCCTTGGCGGAGGTAATAACTATCGACTGCGACAATCGGGTTTAGGTCACAATACACTAAATAAATAAGTCATGTAGGGCTGTACTCTTCTAAATAAATCAACAAGTTTAACTCGAAGACATGTTTTTATGTTTAGTCACTTGCTTTGATATTCGTTTTTGGAGATGTTGGTAGGGTAAGCATTGGTATGCACAAGTAAATCACTGAGATGTTTTAAGATAGGAGACTACAGTATGACACTTGCGCTGAGGCGGGTTACATTCAACTAGAAAGTAGCCGCTAAAATGATGGTGATAAAACAGTCAACTTTGTTTAGTGTCGAGTTCTTTCTTACATAATACATGACATACCCTTTTTATTGCTTAAATCAATTCAGCTTAGAATGCTCTTTAAGAAAAAAGTATGGTTATGAGGGTCCCTATGTGCAAAATGTTGCATTTATTTTTGGTTAAAGTTATCGCTTTTACATTAAATTACATAAGGATTGGAATTAGTATATTGTAACCTTTAGGGGGGTGAACAACTGCAGGCAGACTACTTGCGTAAGTAAGAGTAGTAGCCCTTGTCTTTAATCACAATAGTTAATAACCTGTCATGTCCTTCCGGACAAATATTAGACTAATTTTAGTCCCTGAAAACAAACTGCTGAAACTGTGTATGGAATGTAAAGATCGAGAAATCCTGTTTCTTATTTTATCTTACTAAGTTACATTTCCTTGGGACAGTTCATGTAGAGCAAGATCAAAATGGCAAGCACGTTATACAAGGAGCAATGTAGGAGAAAAGTAACAAAATATATGATGAATTTGATATTTGACAGAAACGACTGCATCAGTCTAGACATTATATGACCTCCCGATAATTTTTAGTCGGGCGGACATACGCCACCCCGACCACAACTCGACTTTTCGCCCGAGACGTTAAACCGATGTGCAGTGCACTAGATTCGTTACAAAATTCCATGCTACACCTGCACATGAAAATGTCCCGGGTATATTTTGTCTGTGCAAATACACAGCGCGTTGTTAGTTGTTTTTATTTCAGGCTGCATTTATCCATGCACTTGTGCTTTGTTTACAAAGTGGTTTGACAACTTTATATGAACTTACTGTTGTTGTGTTTTCGTTGTTTTAGATGTGGTATAACAACTTCATTACTCACTGTGGATATCCGCAGGTCAGTTGCCCAACGGTTCACGTAGTGAAAACGTGCAGGTGATAAATGTCGGTAACAATTATGTACCATCTGTCACATTAAATGCATTCATTCGTCTGTCCAGTAAGTGCGCTGTTTTGATGCAATCGCCGCCTCTCTGGCAGATGTGCATGTACGTACGTGCGACCTACAGAACCGCAGTCGTATGTCAGTCAAGTCGCAAAGCTTGGCTGCAGCCACGTGCTTGTGTGGTGAATTTAGATCGAGTGCACGGTCATTGCCATATGGTCATCGCCCCAGACGACTTAATAGTTAGGTTACGGGGGATAGTGCAAGATACAGGAGCCGCCCCGTTCTAGGGGCGACCCTGGGGTTTTTAGTGTCCGGTGTGAAGCACTAAGTACACGGCACCTTCTCATGCAAAAGACGAGTTAGTAGATTAGGATGTAGCGGGGGTTCGAACCAGCGTCCCCTGGGGTCTGAAGCCAGTGCGTTACCACTAGACCACGGGTCCGCTACATGCGTTTCGTTCAGTGCAAAGCCCAGTGATGACAATTTGACTCGATCTTACAAGTGAAACCAAATCCTACCCACCATCCGTGCAACTATATATCAGAAATGCGACTTGACAGTTTACGGTGGTAATTTGTTATGATGACCCGTTCACTATTTTGGATACCGGTAGGTGTAATGTTGCTTAGATTTCGCAAAGGCTCAGGATTTTGAATTTTAGTATTTCACCATGTTATCTAGTTTCTTAAAGCGGTAAATAAACATTCGCTATCTAGAGCATAATTTGAAATATTAAGTACATCATGAACGCCCTTTTGTTTTAAACACAAAGTTTACTTTTGTCTTAAAGGCTAAGTTAAAGGAATGTCTGGCCTCCTCATGGGGTATTCCACTCTGTATATTGGTCCACCATAAAGTCTCTTATCATAATCTGCAATCATTTCTCTTAGCTGACTGAGCAATGGCTGAGTGCACTGTTTCAATTGCAACAGTGTATTGATCTCCGCTTATAAGGGTCGCCACACTGTGACCACAGCAGGGTACCAATACACAGGAGTACAAAACCACAGATTTAAAAAAAAAAAAAAAAAAAAAATTTGGAAGGGGGGGTGTCAATCAAACTAATGAAGGATTTAACTAGGCCTTTAAATAGTTTTAATATGCAGAAGAATGTACAGACACTTCTATTTTTCCCATATTTCAAATATTTTGATTTTCACCAGAAAGATTCGTGCATTAAAAATTTTCACTAAAATATGACTTAAGCTAAGATATTAAGATTTTCCTTCGGAACTTTATGGATATGGCCCCTGGTCTTATTTTTAAAAAACACGTAATGCTCGCGTGCCTTTTACCATAATCATTGAAAACACGTAATGCTCACGTGCCTTTTACCATAATCATTGATTTCATCATTACCTCCGCTCGAATGCCAATGTGTAATTTAAACCACAATTATGGGTGACTTGTTTCTATTTCTGAATACGATAACGTACCACGCTATTAATGATTTCTCTGTCGTTAAAACAGAAACGTTTCATTCGGTTCAAGAGCAGCGCATGTTAACAACACACATATATAGCAATTAGTCGCGACGCTCTCGCATAGGCCAGCGAGATTGTAACTGGGTGACTTACTTGTTTGTATAATTATTTTGGGATACCGGATAGTCATGTTAGCACATGATGTGTTTGTTATCTTGATTTCCCGTCTCTTCAAAATAGAAGATACCCATCTAAGTAATTCGACGCCAATATTTGTACTATCTGACTTAAACATCCTCCTACAAAACGGTAACATTAGGAGGAATATGCGCTTCGTATAAGTTTGCGTTTATTAAGAAAATTCTTTAGGAATAAGAAGCCCTTAGTGAGGGAGCGCAGCGACCGAACGAGGCTTCTTATTTCTAAAGAAATCCCTTAATAACCTCTAAATTACTTAGTGTTAGCCCCTCCCCTTTAAGTCGGTTTGCCTCACATTTCCATCATAATAAACCTTAGCATATAACAAGGGCAATCTGCTTCTTTAACACATTTACATAGGCTCTAAAATTGTAATACAAAGATCATCATATATCATGTATACACTGACATTATCAAGAGAAAATCAACAATACGGAAAATTCTGCGTAATCAGTAAGTCTAAAAGCACATACAATTGCATTTTATAATATCTGTAGTGTACGCATTTTAAAGCGGCAACTACAATGAATTTAATGTCATCATCGTTTCAAACAGGCATATTTTTTGCTCAATAAATAATCAATAATCAATCAATAACTAAATAAAGTACATACAAAACTACTACTAAGTACTATAATTATAATTTATCTGATTTAAATTTTATGTATGCTTTCGTTGCAGATGCGTTATTTTATGTGTCTTGCAAATCTAAATTTAACTTTAAATGACTATATATACTGATCATGCTGAAAATGTCAATTTGCAAATATGTGAATACGTCCTTTTATTGTTCCAGGAGTTTCACATTTCATGACAGAGGCCCAAGTTAGGGTGGAATTACATACAATGTAATCATACACACGGGCGTATATTCGAGTATGCCTGTTTAGGTACGCCCTTGAAAATAATATTAATATTTAGATCAACTCTTTTAACTCAGATAATTTTAGTAATATTACACAGTCAGCATACAGACATATATAGATATAGACACTGAGAGTGTAATTGAACAGTTCGCTGGCTAGAGGGACAGAAATTTAGACTTATGGTAATTGCTGGGCTTGTATTTGTTTGATGTTTCGGTTCTATTTCAAAGTAAAATGTTCAAAGCAAAGTTTTTTTGTCGAGAAGTGTCCGTTAAAAATGTGCTTAATAAAGCATGTTAGAATGTTGAAATACATCAATTTCGCAATTATTTTCAAAACATCTTATAGGTTCTTGGTGGGGTTTGGGGGTGACTACATCGTGTCTCTGGATCGTGCCCTTAGATATGAGCTACTCACTGAGACAAAAAGAGACGCCTATACTTAGGGGCGGATCCAGGATTTCAGGTTGGGGGGGGGGGGCGTAAACTTTTGATCGTGCAGTTATAATCCTCTTATGTTGTCTGTGGGTCTGCAGTGATCAGTTACAGATCCATATCAAAGATATATGATAAATCTTTCTCATCATCATCATCATCATTAAATACACTTAGTTTCACTGAATAAGTTAATGCTTCACCGTATTATGTTCGAAAGTCACGTTGGTTCATCTGTATGTCATGAACCTGTTTTGGCAGTAAATTGCATCTGTTTGATGTGCATGTCCACTAAATACGTATTTGACATTCAAAGTTATATCTATCTAGAACATCTTTAAACATGTAAAATCCGTAGCTGACTAAATTAAAACAAACATGTTTCGAGAAATATTTGTATTATTCATTTACTGAAGTGTAATGGTCTCTTTTTGAAGTGAATGTTATTTAAATAACTCACATGTTCACAGTCATGCTTATCAATTGTCTTCAAATGTGCTATGCACTGTGTTGTTGTTTTTTCGATCGAAACGAACTAACGGACAGACAGACTCGTATGATTGCGTTGTGAAATACTACGGCAAGTGATACCGACGTTGTGTCAATTTCGCTGACTTGTGGTGCCGGAAAAATATATAATCGCCAAAAGTTGGAGTCAACGTTGTGGACACCCCTCTACGTTATCACTTTATATCTTTTTTACGAATGTACGAAACAATATGAAATTTGGTGTGATAAGTAATGGAAAAATGGGAACTAAATTCTTTATTGGGCATATTTATTCGAAAAGTCTAAATGTCTTGTATGTGGTATCCTGTACCAATGGTGTATTGCATCTGACATCTGTATATAGTATATGAATTTAAAAAAGAAAAAAATATTTACAAATATAGGTGTATATACCCATAGTCTATAGTTTACGTTTTCGATTAACTTTTGCGCCGGAACTACGGTGTACGTAAGAAATCGTAGGGGGGGCGGGCCCTGTCGGGTATGTTTTACTGAATTTGATGGTACCCATTTTACGAAATTGAGCGAGCGAAGCGAGCGAACGAATTATAGCATATATTTCCAGTTTTGCCCGTTTTATATATGCCCATTTATGTATGGTCCGATAGTTTTAGGGTGGGGGGCCGCCGGGTGCGCACCCCCCTGGATCCGCTAGTGATACTTACGTTTTAGCAATTATTACATTACACGGAATATAAGTGATAACATAACACGTAATATAAATGATCGACGTGTTTACCTGTTGAATGATGTGTACCTTTAACGAGAGGTCAAGTTATTTATTTTGAGCATACGTTAACAATACACGTAATACGAATGACTAATCGTTTCTATTTTTGGACATGACGAAATGTCGTTATAATTATATGCATAATTTTGGTTTACTGGTTGGCTTATACACGTAATACGAATGACCAATTACGTCTATTTTTGGATATGACGCAATTTCGTAATACATGCGCATAATTTTGGTTTACGTGCCAAGAGATGTCAAATTATTCATGATTATGTTTAACGATGTAATGCAATACTCCTGCGGTTTACAATAAACAATCTACGTCTTTCTTTCGGTTTATACGCAATACCAATGACTTATACCTATTTCTGGAGACTGGAGGTCAATCTATTTCGAGCCAAATACACGCAATACGAATGACGAGTCACCTATTTCTGGATAAATGGAGGTCAATAATTTATTACGAGCCTACTTTAACAATACACGTAAGATGAATGACTAGTCACCTATTTCTGGATAACTGGCGGTCAAGTTATTTCGAGCCAAATGCACTAAGATGAATGACTAGTATACCTATTTCTGGATAACTGGAGGTCAAGTTATTTCGAGCCTAATACACAAAGACGAATGACTAGTCACCTATTTCTGGATAACTGGAGGTCAGGTTATTTCGAGCCTAATACACTAAGATGAATGACTTGAACCTATTTCTGGATAACTACTGGAGGTCAGGTTAGTTCGAGTCTACATTAACAATACACGTACATTGAGATAAATGACGTGTACCTATTGTTTTGATAACTGGGTGTCAATTTATTACGATCTTACTTAAACAATACAAGTTATGGAAGCGTCCTAGGCCATGGTATGTATTGTTTTTGTATTCCATTATCTCATAATTAGGAGATAGTAAGTCCTAATTAGGAGATACTAAGTCCTAATTAGGAGACACTAAGTCCTAATTACCAGATACTATGTCCTAATTAGGAGTATCTCCTAATTAGGAGACAGTCAGTCTTAATTAGGAGATATTATTTTCCTAATTAGGATACAATAAGTTCTAATTACGAGATATTAAATCCTAATTAGGAGATAGTAAGTCCTAATTAGAAGATTCTAACTCCTAATTAGGAGATAATAAGTCCTAATTACGGGATACTAAGTCCTAATTAGGACTTAGTATCTCCTAATTAGGACTAAATATCTCCTAATGGACTTAGTATCTCCTAATTAGGACTGAGTATCTCCTAATTACGCAATACTTTAATTGGGAGATACTATTTCCCAATTAGAACTTAGCATCTCGTAATTAGGATCGACTTAGTATCTCCTAATTAGGACATACTATCTCCTAATTAGGACTTACTATCTCCTAACTATGAGAGACTATCTCCTAATTAGGACTTAGTATCTCATAATTAGGACTTAGTATCTCATAATTAGGACTTACTATCTCCTAATTATTACATACTATCTCCTAATTAGGACTTAGTATCTCCTAATTAGGACATACTATCTCCTAATTATGAGATTCTGTCTCCTAATTAGGACTCATAATTAGGACTTACTATCTCCTAATTAGGACTTAGTAACTCCTAATTAGTACTTATTATCTCCTAATTAGGACTTATTATCTCCTAATTAGGACTTAGAATCACCTAATTACGAGATACTTTCTCCTAATTAGGCCTTAATATCTCCTTATTAGGAGATAGTATCTCCTAATTACGAGATACTATGTCGTAATTAGGAGATACTAAGTCATAATTAGGACTTACTATCTCCTAATTAGGACATAATATCTCCTAATTAGGACTTAATATCTTCTAATTATGAGATAATGGAATACAAAAATAATATAGACTGTGGCTTAGGACGCTTCCATACAAGTAATACGAATAAAATTGTGCCTATTTCTGGATATTACGAGTCTACTTTAACTATACACGTACATTGAGATAAATGACTAGAACCTATTGTTTTGATAACTGGATGTCAAATTATTACGAGCTTACAATACAGGTAACGAGTGGCTTGTACTTAGTTCTGTATAACTGAAGGTCAATTTAATTTATTACTAGCTTATTTAAACAATACACGTAATACGAATAACTTGTTTCTGATTCAGATAGGGCGACAATTTACTCATATACATGTACACCTGAATGGTGTCATCATCTTTGGCCTCTAAAAATAGAAGTTACTCAACCAGGCCAAAAGGCGCCATAGTGATATTATACTTATGTTAACAATACACGTAATTGCACATGCCATTTACAATTAATAGCTATGTTTCGTCCTTTCTGCTTTACGAAAAACGATTAATTGTTTCTATATTATGATAGCGGACAATACCCTCACTATGCCCATACTTTTGAATTGCATCCAATACAACGTAATGTCTTCTTTCTTGAAATAAAAGCTACCAACTCAGGTTACGAGACACGTTCTCACGTTAATAATTTGTTTCTGTTTTCGGACATGGTGACCAAATATTACTAGACACGCATAGTTATTTCTGACTAATTACAGCATCTCTTAAAATAGAATCTACTCATGCAGACAAAGAGAGGCTAAAATACTGATCAACCGGAGATACTGCGCGTTAATTATTGCACATTATGCACATTATTGCACATTATTGCACATTATGCACATTATTGCACATTATGCACATTATTGCACATTATGTACATTATGCACATTTTGCACATTATGCACATTATTGCACATTATGCACATTATTGCACATTATGCACATTATTGCACATTATGCACATAATTTGGACCCTTATAAGAACGCGACCCATCCGTTCCCAGGGGTAGAAGCTTTCAAGCTACAGTCATATTACAAATACTGTTAACAAACCCACGTACTGCTAATGTGAATCGGGGTGACAGTGAGTACAAGTCACGTCAACAAACCCACGTACTGCTAATGTCACTCGGGGTGACCTTGAGGAGACGGTCGTCATTCGTTTCGGCACCAAAAATTAAAATACTAGTAGCTATTAGTCATGAAGGATATGACTTGTCTATTTTCTGTATGAAATTGTTATTATGCACTCTTTTCAAATTAAATAAAGTTCAACGTCATCTAGCTCCACTTTTTAACAAAGAATATAATCTGGTCTGGTTACAAAGACACCAACACTTTTGAGATCGCCACATGTACACGCAATAACAGTGCCTTTTTGTAACTCTTGGAAACCAGAAGAGCTTATTGTTAGGCGCATAATTTTGATTCATTATAATATAGTATGATCCTTCCGTTTCCTAAAGTAGAAGTTTCCTATTGCACACTTACGTTAACAAAACACGCGTTGCTTTTAATTGAGACTGGGGCTACAATAAACATAGTACTTATGAACTTAGCAGCATGGCGGATTCTTTCAAGAGCACTATAGTTATAGCTACGTCTAGCTTAACTAGTCTAGTTTGGATAGCGAGAAAATGTTATTGTACATAATTATGTCGTTGAATTAGATCTAGATCAGCGCGGCCTGTCATTCCACAAAACAGCATCCTCGTCCAGGTACAAATACAGCGCGTATCAACACCCAACAAAACACCCGCCCTACCTAAAACTGTGTAATTAATTTGAAACAATCCAGCCGAAGCTGTTCCTGGTGGCTGTTTGTTTGTTTGTTTGGATTTTTTGCCGTGTTTATCTGCATTTCAGTCATATGACGGCGGTCAGTTAACCAATTCACACTTACTGGGCAAGCTAAATTAGCCGATCTATGCGGTTTACCAGTACTATGTGCACATACTTATGCCAGTAACTGACAATTGCCCTACTTTAACCAGACTTAGGGGGAGAATGGCCGTATAAATAATTTCATGAGCAATTTATAATCAAAGTACTTCTAGTATAGGCCTACATTTACACTAATGTAGGCTAGGTCTAGTAGTATGTCTTAATTAGGCCCAACTACTATTTGTTGACCCACTATTAATATATCCGAGATTAGATCATTTCAAAGATAGTGAATGATAGGACTGCATAATCATTGCTATGGCTGGTTGTTCGTTTAATTTATTGATATATAGACATTATTAGTATTATTCTTGACCTAAACCTCGCTTAAATCTCTATTCTGTGCATACTGCACAGTAAGGCCTATAACTTGCGACGTACTGCAACGAAGCTTGAACGTCGAACCAGATAACATAATGCTGCCATTGCGTTCTGTGGTCCCTGGACCATCAGAACTGGGGTCTTCTTATTTCCATGTTCGGTAATAGAAACTGGTATAACCCGCGAAACGGACTAACAATTTTAGGCCCTACCTGTAGAACGTACAATATACATTTTGAATAAATATGTACATAAGTTAGAACGACTTTTGAAATTTCTAAATGTGGTTGTAAAAACAGTAGATCTACCGGATTGTTTTGTCAACTTTACTTGTAAGCCTATGTCATGTAGGATTTTGGTCAAAGGTCCTTTATCCGAGCAAGTATTTGACCAGTCTTCTAAGCTATGATGTCAACATCGTCGGACACCCACGATCAATTCATTACGTTAGCCTACACTCCATTCCTAGTTAGATGGAGAGAAGCGTAATCAGCAGCCCGGGGGTATCCGACGATGCGATGTCAATGACACAATAATCAAAACGCCGACAGCGTAGAAAGACTGTTGACGCCAAAAGAAACTCAAAGCATGTGAATTATGAGTGCATATTTGCTAAAACGGAAACATTTGTTTGAATGAAGTTCAATATCCCACCTATAAACTTTAAACTTCTTATTCAATAGTATACGACGTCATAATAAAAACTAATTTGTGAGTAACAAACAGCTATTTTTTGAACTAATTATCTTATGCAAACAGAATTATATACATGCCAGTTAGCAAGTCCATTAGCAACGGGCCAGTATAACCGATGAAGTGTAGTAGTTAGGAGCACCGATTGTTAGTGCCTCGTAGCCTACTGAGTCAAAAGTAGGTCACACGATGCAAGCTCTCAATTTTCCATACTACAGTTTAAAATTTATAAATTGTAGCAATTTGTTGTCAAAATATTCAGAAGGAGAATCGGTAAAAAGAAAAAACACTTTCACAACGAGTCAACAATAACCTATGTAGCGCATCAATTTGGTGGTCTTATTCCAGGACACGATCGGGTGAATATTTCGGTTACATTCAAGTAAATAGCGAAAGTAGGGGTGACATTAGTTTTAAAGTTATATTTTTAATAAATTTACTTTTGAGAAACTGTAATTGTAATAAATCACATGATAGACACTGCTGGTTGGCGAGTAGTATCCGTGAACTAGCAGTATCCGTGATTTGAATATTAAAAGGTGTAAAATCTCTCCAGCATTGAATGTTGAATTTACACAAATCACCTAGCAACTGTTCCAACCACAGAATAAGTTGAAGTCTCCAAAACTTCATATTTTTCAAGATATTTACATTTAAAAAAAAAATAAAAAATATCAAAACATCTTAACTCCCCGCGGGGCATTCACGCGCACGTCTTTGCGCATGCGCATTAATCTATAATTGAACCCCTATTTTTATCTTGTACTTCCCTTTTTTTCGGTTTACCAAGGTGATCGCTAGGTTATTCACATAAAGCAGCAATTTTAGTATTTAAACACCACCATCCATTTATTCAACACGCACTCTTCGTGACATAGATTTTCTTTACAAAATCAAGAATTGCAATTGCAAAATGTTTACTCAAAGAAAATATTAACAAAGAATTGCAATTTTAAAATGTTTACTAAATTATACGGCTAGTTTCGGGACGATTTCAATGCAGGGGAAGCGTCTACTTCGATAATAACATGGTTATGTCCCGTTTACAATCAGCAAATTTTAAGGGGCGCCAAAGGGGTAAACAAAAGCCCATATTCCGGCATCAACTTATGTTTGTAGTCGCATTATCACCGTTAATCTGGCATAAAATTTAATAATATTACATCATTATGCTGTAGGTAATATAATGTAGAATAGTATAGCGTGATTAAAATCTTGAGGTTTGTAGCAAAAAAATCGCATTTTCAATTAAAAGGAAAAATCACGGATACTACTAGTTTTATTGCTTCAAGTAATGCTTATTAATTACCCCCTTGGAGCCCCTTATATGGAAAAAACCATATGACGTCATGACAAGATATTAACATCCTTGTAAACAGAAGGAGCCCAACTTTGTACTGCAACAAGCTTTTCTTTAAAAGTATTACTTACGCGATTGAAAATAAAGAAAAACTACTAAAAAATCACGGATACTACTCGCCAACCAGTATAATACATGTTGCATACATTATTATAAATAATTAGGGCCAAAAAAGTAAGAAAGCAGGGGTGAATTTGCTGTTTTGAAGAAGGACCCTTTCTGGTTTCGATTTACTAACTAATGGCCTGCAAATAAAAGAAGTAGTTTTCCGCGATGCCTGTTTTGAAAATTACCCTCTCAAAAAACCGTTGGCTCCCACCAACAGTCTAAACAAGAAATGTCTTTAAAAAAGACAATCGGCGTTGAAATTAATATTCAGATGTCATTTAAAAATTACCTAAACAGACGGCCAAGATGATCGGTTACGTGACTTCTCAGACCCCATATTTTTTGGTCCCCACCAATATTAGGAGACTTATTGGACCCCAGATTTTTCGGACACTATAAGAAAACTTCTTGGACCAAAAAGTTAAATCATTATTATCTATGCCGTGTTTCCACCAGTGATATACGAATAACAAAAATAATTTAGGTAAAAATAATTGTTATCTGAATTTGTCAAGCCAATTTAACAAATTAACAATGTAGGAAAATTATTTCGGGAATGAATTTAAATAATTATGCATCACACGAGTCTATATAGTTATTTATAGTACCGGTAATATACCATTCATGTTAGTTAAATATAAAAAAAACGATTTGAAGTCAAATAAGCACATTTATACTGTGTATCCCAATAAAAGCTATAGTCAGGGAACATTCAGCGATTTTTGAAATGTTAAGACTTTATTTTTGATAACGCAAACATAAAAATTCATTAGACTATGGCGATTTTAAATTATATCAGTAGAACTATGATATATCAAGGGTTCCTGTGTATAATTAGTATTGCAAATTGTGTATTCATGCTACGCGAATAACAATTCGACGTATTCCGAATCTTCTTTCATAACATTTTATCTATAGAAAATGTAGCATCTTTTTACAGATTAAATAACATCTACTGGAGAAGTTGATAGAAAGATGCAATTATAAATAATCGTTAATAAATCGTAACCACAATTTTAAATCAAATTAACAGTAAGTTTATAAATATAAATTCCCCATTTATAGAATTTTTTAGGTTTATGATTCTCTGAACGCTATTATTGATGCATGTACGAGTATATATTAACACAGCTATACAACGGCTGCTAGCTACGCGCGCTATTTTTAGAATGACACTACTGTTTCTGGAATGTGATGAACTCGCTAGAATCAATGGGCTACATGGAACGGCAAAAGACTTATGAATAGGAACATTGCACAATTGCTATTTATAGAGCGTAACGCTTATATAAATGTAGGCTAAACAAAATAGTTATTTCGTTACGTGAATGAATATAGCATTCTGTTTATGGCATACAATGAGAAAATACGTTCATAATTAGACTCAGTTCTAGAGTATATGTCGAGAATATCCCAGCTAGCACAAAAACGTGCTAATAACGTTCTCTTAACGTTAGCCCAAACGTTGCAGGAACGTTGCAGTTCAACGTTCTACGAACGTTAAAATGTATGGTTTGTTTGGTGTTCCCAAAACGTTGCGGAATAACGTTGCGATATAACCTTAATATAACCTCATTATCACTTTACTTTAACTCAGGTTGAAGATACTGCACGTACCTTAGTTTTACATTTTATTGCATAAACGTTGAACATTACAAATATACGAATATACATGGTTTGAAAAATACATATTAACAATATAGTAATCGTATCATTAATAAAATTTCATTAAAACAGCACATTGTCACAAAAAGATGCATGTGTCAGATGTTATCACTGCGTTCATTAAAGAGTCGTTAAACACATTATGTGCATATACCGTCTCCGTGGCCTAGTGGTTAGGGCGTTCGCCTACGGAGCGGGAGGTCGAAGGTTCGAGTCTCGCACAGGGCTTGTTCTGATATGGCCGGTTGCCTACCCAGCAGCTAGTTAAATCAATGGGTACCGATTACCTTCCTGCCAAGCGCCCGGCATATAGGATAGGAATAGGGGTAAAGATGTTCATCAGTAAAGGTGTCTCCTAAGTCAAACTGGCTGGCCCTTAATCGCGAGGGGTGACACTATAATAAACAAACACTCTCCACTCTACTCTGCATATGCTCACAAAGAGTGCAGATATCATCCAGGTTGTGTTGTTTGGATTCTTGATTCATCGGTTGGTGGCCAGGACATCTGCAATTCCAACATGGACCTACAAGTTAAAATATGTAAATAAAATCAAAATGTTTGATTACGTAAATGAGTCATATTTTAAAAGTTATTATTTCTGCTTAATTTCTTTAAATAACAATATTATAAGGGACCTGTATGACAGCTCTATGTTTATACATGTACATTTAATTACCATGGTGGGAACATGCACAAAGTTATGCTATATCAAGTTAATAAACATGAATGTTAAAACAATATGTATGAATGTTAGGTAATTAATTTTAAAAATAATAATAACAAAATAACACATATTTTATACATAAATTTATTACCTCGTACGATGTCAATCAGTGGTTAAATCCTTTGCATCGGCGATAAATAACTACTTTCTCTTGTGATAAAACACTTTCTAAGTGTAGAAATCAAACAAACCCTTGGAGAACAAAGAAAATCAAATGTGGCGCGCATCCGGTCAATCGCCGCACGATAGCGAGAGATAAAGGAATGGCGTTAATTTCACATCAGTCAGTAACTCAGTTTGGGATATTTACATAATTATGTCTTAGAATACAGTAAAAAATTTGCTGGAATATCACGGGATGTTTAAATAACTTTATTAAAAAAATTGTCATAAACTAATATCACATAGATTCTAAAATCACTTATGCTCAGTTCTAGAGTATATGTTGAAGATATGTTTATAACTTCATTTTAACCGCTTATGTACACAATTATGTAAATTTTTAATCCCCAAAAGTATGCAACAGTTATTGGTATACGTTAAACCATTGTTTGAAGTTTGCATTCCCTAAAATTAGAAAATTTGCCTTATTCTATTGGCATTCAATTTTCCCGCTGCATAATTATCGCAAGAAATCTAGGTCAAAAGTGATCTTAGAAAAGCTACGCCGAAAAAATACTTCGGCGCATGCGCAGTGTTTTAAAAACAGTGCGTTGTAACCTATAGATCTAGATTCTATTTCCAAAAATTGGCACAAAATAATAAAATATAGATAAATTAACATAAACCGTCTGTTCTTTGATTAATAATAGTTCTATATTCATAACTGTTAATGCAAATTGACTTACTATTATATGGTATACTGGACTGTACCCTTACAAATCTATCAAAAGAGTTAGAGATCATGTGTCGCATGTTTTCGCGATATTAGTTTCGTCTGCAACAGAATCAAAATGAAATACAGAATTTGAGAAACACACAGTCCTTGATCTACCAGGTAATGTTGCAGTAGCTTTTAAATGTTGGTTTTATCCCGAGGTTTTTCGGCGTAGCTGTCTAAGATCACTTTTCACCCAGATTTCCTTGCGATAATTATGCAGCGGGAAAATTGAATGCCAATAGAATTGGGCAAATTTTCTAATTCTAGGGAATGCAAACTTCAAACAATGGTTTAACGTATACCAATAACGGTTGCATACTTTTGGGGATTAACAATTTACATAATTGTTTACATAAGCGGTTAAGATGAAGTTATAAACATATCTTCAACATATACTCTAGAACTGAGCACAAGTATGAACGTATTTTCTTATTGTATGTCATGAATAGAATATTATGTTAATTCCCAGAATTAATCCACTGTTTTGTTTAGCCCAGTGGCCCGCTCTGTTAATAACAATCGATTCTAGATAGCGAGTTCAACACACGATCATTCTAAAAATAGCGCTCGTTGAGCTGCTGGTGTATAGCTGTTATAATATACATGCATCAATTAGCGTACAGAGAAACATAAGAGCGAATATTTGAATAAATAGGGAATTGATGTTTATAATCATACTGTGCATGTTAATTTGAAATTGAATTGCGTTGTGTTCTATAAAGAAACAATAATAATTGTACATTTCTATCAACTTCTCCAGTAGATGTTAATCAATCTATAAAAAGATACATTTCAATAAATAACATGTTGTGAAATAAGTCTCACCCAGAATATGTCGAAATGATATTCATGCTACTTTTACTTCATTTGTGTAGCATTAATACATTATTTGCAATGCCATTTATACACAGAAACCCTTGATACATTATATTCCTACCGAATATTATTTTAAATCGCCAGTCTACTGTAATATTTGTGTTATAAAAAATGGAAGTCATCATTATTTCAAATAGGCTGAATGTTTTCTGAAGATTGCTTTTCCTGAGGATAAACAGTATAAATGATTAATTGACTTCGAAATGTGTATGTATTATGCATAGATAACTTCCAAGATGAAGGTAGGGCATATTACTTAAGAATAACTATACGCGTCTGACACTAAATACTTTTCAATCATTCCCGCAATTATTTTCGTACATTGTTAATGTGTTATATTCGGCTGACAAATTTATAAAATAAAAACGTTGTAAACGTAAATTATTTAGGTTATTCATGTATCACTGGTGAAAACATGGGGCGGTATTATCGGTTTATTCACGGTACAAATATTAATAATTATTGAATGAATCACAAATTAATTTGGGGATCCGAGTTTTCGTATGGTGTCCGAAATAGCTGGAGTCCGAGAAGACTTCTTATATAGGTTGGGACCGAAAAATCTGTGGTCCGAGAAGCCATGTAACCGATCATCTTGGCCCTCTTGTATTATGTTTAGGGTAATATGGTGGCATAGAACTGCCTTACGATAACCACATAAGTTTCGCGATAATTATCACGTTAACCACTTAAGTATCGTGTTATTTATCTTGTATCTTGTTAGTGTTCGCGATAGTTTTCTTTGTCATTTATTTTCTGCTTAACTGAAATGTGGCCTGAAAGTGCCCCAAACTGACACCAGGATTTCAGTTAACAAAAACATAACATTAAGTGGTAACAGGAATATTAACGTGTTTTGATTTACGTTACTAGATAATTATTACGAAAAATATCGCGATATTCAGATACTGCGGAAGACCTCAAAAACAAATTAAGTAGTATCAGGAATATTATCGTGTTAAGGTTCGCGTTAGCAACATATTGCGGAACACCTCGGGCAAACTAAGTGGTAACAGTAATATTAACGTGTTATGATTTACGTTAGCAGATAATTTTCATGATACAATTCGCGTTAGTTAGATAATTCGAAGACCTAGAAAATGTAACTTATGTCACTTATAGGCACTTTTAGGTCATTTAGTTTAATAATAAATTATCTAACAGAAACATTTTCGTAAACGGTAACTTAATATTCAGATAAATATCGCAATAAATAAGTAGTAACACGAATCTTTTCGCGAACGCTAACTAGTTAACGTGATATTTTTCGCGAAAATTATGTGGTTAACACGATACTTAAGTGGTTAACGTGATAATTATCGCGAAACTTATGTGGTTATCGTAAGGCAGTTCTATGCCACAATAGGGTAAAAATCATATCTCAGTATTAATGTCAACGCCGATTGTCTTTTTTAAAGACATTTCTTGTTTCCATGTGGAATTTTATAAATAAAATCATGGTTGTTGCAAAGGAAACTGAGTGTCACAGTAACCAAACTCCACACTTCGCAACAATATTAGTCATTTTATTTCTAAAATTCCATTCACTACAGTGTGGTACAGGATGGTTTTCCAGCCAATCCTTACCACAATATTTAACTTCTGTTATGAATGTAATATTGCCTATGTATTTAATTCATTTGTTTTAAGTTTACCACAATCTAAGAGCAAACTTGATTCAATTTATTTTGACAACAACAAGTTTAAGAACTGAAAATATTCACTGTACAATGTGGGTGTTAAATGTCAGTGTGTTATTTCAACCGAGACAAGGAATTCTATCAATAACATACTGGTAGACATCAATACCGAGATGTTTTGTTTCTTTGTGTCATTTGATCATAGCCTGTTTTGACAATCCTTTTCAAAAAATGAATGGCAGTAAAATAACCTAAATGTTTTTGCAATGAGACATTTTCATGTCATGGGATTCCAAAGGCAATTTTAGGTCAGATTAGATTATCTTAATCTGAATATTAATAGTGTTTTTGGGAGTCCAAAAACAAATTGTGAAATGTGTATAGCAACTGGTTCATGGAATTTATTTTTAGTGTTACCTCTATATCTATTTTTTCACTGAATTAGTAAAATATTTATGTTAAAAAATCAGTGCATTTTGCGAAATTGGTGTATCAACTGTTACTGGCTTTTCAATGTGTTTAGAAAATATTTGACTATAAACTGGCATATTTAATTTGATTTGTTAAAATGTTCTGGCTTGTACTTAATTTTCGTTGACCAGGTCCTGTATTCATAAAACACCATGTACCGGTACATACCTGTTGAGGCAGACAAATTACAATTCTGAATAGCTCGGAGGTATTTTTACTTCCCCAGACTTTAGGCAAGTGGATTATTTCAAAGACTGATACACTTCAAAAGTCAAAATAATTACTTAAAAAAAATGCAGTACTTGCACTATTTTCGGAGGTATTTTTACTTCCCCAGACTTTAGGCAAGTGGATTATTTCAAAGACTGATACACTTACAAAAGTCAAAATAATTATTTTAAAAAAATGCAGTACTTTCACTATTTTTCAGAGGTATTATTACTTCCCCACTATTTTTCAGAGGTATTATTACTTCCCCACTATTTTTCAGAGGTATTACTTCCCCACTATTTTTCGGAGGTATTTTTACTTCCCCAGACTTTAGGCAAGTGGATTATTTCAAAGAATGATACACTTACAAAAGTCAAAATAATTATTAAAAAACAATGCAGTACTTGCACTATTTATCTTTTTAAGCAAGGAATGCAGTAAAGATGGTTTTCTGCATTACCATATCCACTTGTTTGGTGATAAAATTTAATATAACAATTAATGGTATTCTCTGCAGTTAAATTAAAACCAGTAATGCCATTGTTTGGTGGGTTAAGTTGTCCGCTATACAAATACCATAAAGGACAATATCAAAATAATCTTGCTGAAAGAGTCATTAATATTGCATCACAACATTTTTATTAAATTGATACATATTTTTCAGTATACCAACTTTCTGTTTACGGTTATAATGATGAGTGAAAAGCATAGCAAAAATAAATATTTAAATATCTTTTATCAAAGTATGAATAATTAAAAAAATAGCCAGTTACCTGGATTTCAATGCTAAAATAATTAATCTACTAAATCATGTAAGTGCTCATAATGTGTTTTGTGACTTAAGATTTCAAATCTTATGTCATATAAGTGCTTTTACTGTAAAAGAGGTTATTAGTTGTTTTTTATGCAAAAAATCATGTAAGTGCTCTTAATGTGTTTTGTGACTTAAGACTTCAATTCTTATGTCAATGTAAGTGCTTGAAGTTGTTGGCTGCATTCTTAATATATCAGCATAATTAAGTCTAAGTTTAATCAAACAATCGTGTACACATTGTACAGCTTTAACAGTTAATACAACATCATTAATGAAAAAAGCGACAGATTTAAAAATATTTATTTATTTGTACTTACATGATTTTTTGCACTGAATTTTTTTTTGCCTAAGTTGGGTTACTTCCCTTTGGAAAATGCAGTTACGTTATTTCAGGCTCTGTAACTTTCAATGTCAAAATTCAAGTATGAGCACATACAATATGTCACCACACTTATTTTTTTTTTCAAATATTGTCATATAAGTGCTTTTATGTCAGTTATTTCACTAATTAAAATATATGTTTTCACTTATAAATATTAATTTAGGAAAATTAGCAAAAACATCATTTTTTTCAATAAAAATTAGCCCTAATATTTTAATAGTTGATATGATTCACCAAAATAAACTCAAAAATGAAAAAAAGTGAATTTGTACAAAAATGTCAGTTACATGACCTTTTACATTCAGTGTGTGCAGATTGTAAAAAGCATACAACTTTGATGACCGTAAGTGAACAAAAGAATCTTGATGAAAGAGTCATTAATATTACACCAAAACAGATCATGAACAGATGGTAGAAAAAGGATTAGAATTATATGTAGTTCTTTTGTATCCTGCGTTAGTTATGCAAGTATGCGAGTAAGTCATGCATTAATTTTTCTTGGTGAATTTTTTTTTTAATTGCAGATTCCATTAAGTAGTCTTTGACTTGCTATCGTTAAAAACTTAACTCAGACTAGTACTGTGTTCTTGCATTTAAAATTGAAAAATATAATAATATTGCTTGAATTTTTTATTTCGTTTTTCAAAAATGAGGAGTCATTAATGTCCTGTATTGTATTTACATTATAAGTATCGTTAAAATAGCTTAAAAGGGCAATGTATGTTGTTTTATTACATTGAGCATTAAACAGGTTCCGATTTTGCAATGCATTAAGTTTTCAATAGGTCAATGCTCTGCCATGTTGGTCAATGAATACTTAATGGGTCAATGTGAAGTTTCTAAGATTTGTCATGATGTGAAGTAGCTATTAAACGAGCTGCCATTTCCTACCCAACCTTTCTTACCGCATCAGTTATGATGCATAATTGCCAAACTGTACCAAGTATGTTTATTTTTGCAATTATCTGCAGGTTTGCTTTAGCTATATTAAATGTGAGTTATTCCTTTTTGCTTGTGATCAGACTTCTCATTTATATTCAGTTGTTAATGTGTTAAAATTACACAAATAAACATCTCCCCATTCTTCAATCATTTGCAGTATGTAATATTCCTGTGTCAAAATTCTAGTAGGACTAGCAAATTAACACCTCAAAGCCTGTATGGAATGGTGGTGTTCACACATTGAATCTAATTTGAAACAGGTTTTAGTGGTAACAGTTTTGTGTAGGACAATCACTTTGTTTTTACAGTTCATTGGAATAACCATATTTATCCTAAAAAGTAGTACTAGCATGCACTTGGGTATTTGAATTTAGTTTGTTGTGCACAATTTACAGTGCTTCATCATAAGAAAAAACAACAACATGAATTTAGTATCAAAGGATTAATTATAAAAGTATTATAAAAATAGTATTAATAATATGAAGAGGAATAACTGTGTTATTGATTTAATAATGCATTACTGTTAATTGAAGAAGAAAAACTTTATTATTGATTAAATAATGCATTATTATTAATTCCAATTGCACTGCAATATTTGAGTCTGTGCTGAACGTAAAACAATATTTTTGTGTTTTAACCTTCATGATATCTTGCAGATATAAATTCTTTAAATAGTGTTTGCAAAGAAGTTGACAATTTTTGCTATTAACAATTTTCAATGATAAAACATAAATTACAGTTAAAATTTACTATTCAATTCAGATACTTTACATGTATTTTGTTGTTCATAGAAAATATTCATTATTAAAAAGTACTGTGTGTTTCGTCTTTTTGTTTCTGAATGTCTATTGATTTCATTTCCGTTAAAGACAAAAGCAAATATTTAAACAAGTATCCTCAGTGTTAATCATTCAGTGTGTGTTTAAATGGGGTTTTAGGGTACTGCTAAATTGGCCATGAAAAAACACTTTTCCATGGGATTAGAGAACAAAAGAACCAAACCATGTGACTTGTCCCTATTATTCATCCAATTAAAACTGTCCATAGGCTCTCATTGCAGTGATAACTGGTCATAAATCTCAAGGTGCTTGCTGTGTAATGAGGTCAGGAGTGGTTGGAGGGGGGTCAATTCTATGAACAAGACCTGGCCAGAAATGTTTAAAGAGTGTACTTGAGTGTTTCAGGAAAAGGGCAGGTGGTTTCTCAGTAGGGTTTCTCAGTAGGGACATTCTCTTATCAGTGCCTGGCATCAAAGTCTGCTCCAAGAAGGCATTTTACTCACTAGTAACATTTGAACTGGGTCCAATACAGGGGTGCCACATGGTTTCTATTGATCAGTTTTCAGTCATTGTGGATTGTTTTTTGAGTGTTGCAACATCACACTTTAGGTAAGCTGTCTTATTTGAAATAATATGTTTTGAGATAGAGCTGTATAATGTGTTTTTTTCATACCAGCTACAACTTATCACAGACAAAAGTTCACCAGAATTATTCAGTTTAACATCTGTGGGGGAAATAGATTTGAATCTGAAAGGCTGCCAAAAGTTGCATGTATCAGCATCAGGTGGTATTCAGCAAGGAAGAGGGTTGGTGTTTTCAAAAACATTAATACTGTTGAATTTGATGCATGTATAAAATGTCTGTTAAAACTGGTTGAATATATTTAGTTCTACTATAAAAGAGATTTCTGAAGTGTTAAATTGTTTTTGTGTCGCCTGACTAGGCGACATATAGGTGTTATTTTGTTGGCGGTCCTGAAGTGTTCAATTGTTTTTGTGTCGCCTGACTAGGCGACATATAGGTGTTATTTTGTTGGCGGTCCTTTTTGCTTGTCCGGAGCATAACTGTTAGACTATTAAAGCTATCAACATGAAACTTCATAGGTAGATAGATCTCATTGAGGGGAAGTGCAGTGCACAAGAACTGTTACTCTTCACCTCATACTTTTTGAGTTATTGCCCTCTGTGTATTTTCATACTTTATTTTTGTCCGGAGCATAACTTTAAGACTATGAAAGCTATCAACTTATCACATACTTTTGGAGTTATTGCCCTTTTTAGCTCACCTGAGCACAATGTGCTCATGGTGAGCTTTTGTGGTTGTGCGTGTGTGTGTGTGTGCGTGCGTCGTCAACTTTTCATTCAAACAACATCTCCTAAACCGCTTGGCAGATTTTTACCAAACTTCACAGGAATGATCCTTGGGTGGACCTCTTTCAAAGTTGTTCAAATCTTTCCGGTCCGCTGCATATGTAGGTCACCAGAGCTAAAAATAGATTTAAAAAGTGAAAACTTAAAAAATCTTCTCCTATGAAATCGCAAGGCTCAGGGCTTTCATATTTGATTTGTGACATCCTCTAGTGGTCCTCTACTAAGATTGTTCAAATGATGCCCTTGGGGTCAAAAGTGGCCACGCCCCAGGGGTCACATGGTTTATATAGACTTATATAGCAAAATGACTTTAAAAATCTCCTCTGAAACCGCAAGGCCTAGAGGTTTCATATTTGGTATGTAACATTGTATAGTGGTCCTCTACAAAGATTGTTCTAATGATGCCCCTGGGGTCAAAACTGGCCAGACCCCAGGGGTCACATGGTTTATATAGACTTAAATAGCAAAATGACTTTAAAAATCTTCTCCTGAAAGCGCAAGGCCCAGAGGTTTCATATTTGGTATGTAGCATTGCATAGTGGTCCTCTACAAAGAGTGTTGAAATGATGCCCCTGGGGTCAAAACTGGCCACAATCCGGGGGTCACATGGTTTATACAGACTTAAATAGCCAAATGACTTTAAAAATCTTCTCCTCTGAAACTGCAAGGCCTAGAGGTTTCATATTCGATTGGTAACATTGCATAATGGTCCTCTACAAAGATTGTTCAATGATGCCCCTGGGGTCAAAATTGGCCACACCCCGGGGATGACATGGTTTATATAGACTTAAATAGCAAAATGACTTGTAAAATCTTCTCCTCTGAATCCGCAAGGCCCAAAGGTTTTATATTTGGTAAGTATCATTGTGTAGTGGTCCTCTACAAAGATTGTTTAAATTATGCTCCTGGGGTCAAAACTGACCACACCCCGGGGGTCACATTGTTTATACTGCAGCACTATAATTTCAATAAGCCTCCAACACTCAAAAATCAACACAGCAGATGACATTCCAGTTAGGTGTATACAGTGTGCTATTTTTAGATCTTATAAAACCAGCTAGCAAGTTACACATTGTTGTGAGGGTGCTTTAGAGAATCATTGGAGATGCCCATTGAAATGCATAGAAAATGTTACCCACCAGCATGGTCAATCATGTTGTTGTGTAAGTAAATTAGCTGGATGTAATGTTTAGGCAATGTGTAAGAAATGTAGTCAATCAGTCTTAGTATATAAGACCGTCTTATATCATATATTTTCACTTTAGATCTACTACATTGAATTTGTTTACAGGCGAAGTGTAAAGTTATAATTTAGTAATAAACTGCCAAATATGAAATGATAGCATTAGATCTATAAGTAGTCTAACTTAGGTGGAACTGCACAATTTTTTGTAAGACAAAATGAATCAGCAATCGAGTCTGTGGCTCTGACACTGGAGTCTGTTTCACTAGCATGTACAGAAAAATGAAGCATAGAGCCTAAAGTCTAGTCATCTACTTGAAACCTTTCATTTGTACAGTTTAATTAAGTGTGTGCACCACACAAAAAACTATACACACAGATCATGTCTCTCCAACAAAGTTCTTAATGCTTTGTTGGCAGCCTCCACCCAAGGACCTCTTCTCAGAAGAAAAACTTTTTAGTACCAGATATTGGACAGGGCTTTCATATTTGGTATGTGACATCCTGTAGTGGTCCTCTACTAAGATTGTTGAAATGATACCCCTGGGGTCAAAACTGTCCACACCCCAGGGCTCACATGGTTAATATAAATGTAAATAGCAAAATGACTTTAAAAAACTTCTCCTCTGAAACCACAAGGCCCAGAGGTTTCATATTTGGTTGGAAACATTGTATAAAGATTGTTCAAATGATGCCCCTGGGGTCAAAACTGGGCATACTCTAGGGGTCACCAGGTTTATATAGACTTAAATAGCAAAATGGCTTTACAAATCTTATCTGTAACATTGTATAGTGATCCTCTACAAAGACTGCTGAAATGATGCCCCTGGGTCAAAACTGGCCACACCCCAGGGCTCACATGGTTGATATGGACTTAAATAGCAAGATGACTTTAAAAATCTTCTCCTCTGAAACTGCAAGGCCTAGAGGTTTCTTATGTGGTATGTGACATTTTATAGTGGTCCTCTGCAAAGATTGTTCAAATGATGTCCCATTGGTCAAAACTGGCCCTGCCCTGGGGGTCACATTATTTATATAGACTTAAAAGCCAAATGACTTTAAAATCTCCTGAAATCACAGTTTTTTCGTATGTGCTATGTAACATTGTATAGTGGTCCTCTACAAAGATTTTTCAAATTATGCCCCTGGGGTAAAAAGTGGCCATGACCCGGGGCGTCACATGATTTATATAGACTTATATGGCAAGTGGGCCTTAAAAATCTTCCTTGTTGAAAGCATAAGGCCCAGAGGTTTTATATTTTGCGTAAAACATTGTGGAGTGGTCATCTACAAAGATTGTTCAGATGATGTCCCTGGGGTTAAAATTGGCCACCCACTGGGGGTCACATGGTTTATATACATTTAAATAGCAAAATGACTTGAAAATTCTCCTGATACCGCAAGGCCTAGTGTAATCATATTGGGTATGTATCATTGAAAAGTGGTCCACTACAAATATTGTTCAAATTATGCCCCTGCGGTACAAGGTGGCCATGCCCAGTGGGTCACATGGTTTATATAGACTAAAAAAATATCTGAAATTGCAAGGCCCAGATCTTTTTACTCAGGTAAAGCGTTTAGTGCCATTTTTCCCTCTTGTTATTAGCCTTTATGCCTTAACTCAAGTGAGCGACCTAGGGCCATCATGGCCCTCTTGTTTTATTTTCATACTTAATTTTTGTCCAGAGCATAACTGTAAGACTATGAAAGCTATAAACTTGAAACTTCATAGGTAGATAGATCTCATTGAGGAAAGTGATTCCCGATGGGTGGGAATTTGACTTGCTGAATGATTCCGAAATAGACTTTGGTTGGATTTTAGATCGCGGTAATTTTGAGAAAGATCAATTTCTAACCTGTCTGCCCGACTGGGCAATACAAATTAAGGATCGTCAGGTCTGACAAATGAAAACAAGTTTGTGAAAACAAGTTTGTGAAAACTCTTTCAATTAAGATGCCAGTGATGATAAAGTTGTCTGATAATGCAACAGCATAAAATAGTCTTTCCCTGATCAGGACGTTAGGAGAAAAACATGTTGGAAATTGAAGATCATCAAAACATATAACAAACAATGCCTTTTTCGGGCAAGTTAAAAAGGATTCAGGCTTTCAGTATGTAACTAGAAAATACTCCAAGAGCACAGACCTCTGCCACTGCAGATAATTTGCCCTATCACAAAATCATAAAGAATCCTTTAAAAAAATCCATGTTACAGACACCACCAAATTCTATTAATATTTTAGCCCATTTTCCACCTTCCCAGAAAACTGCACCAATCAGTTCATAACTTTTTGTGTTAAGTTGCTCACAGACAGACAGACAAAATGGCAAATTGATATGCAAAAACATTATTTCCTTGGCAGAGGTAATTTCAATGCTTTGATCTTTCAGCCATAACCAATATTTTTACAAGGATTTGTCCTAAATTTGTCTATTATCAGATTTCACAGTTATTTCATCATATGTATGTGGCAATCTTGAATTATTGTTTTGTGTTTCTTTATCACTTCTTATACTTTTGCAAAGTTAGCAAAGATTATATAATTTTAACCGTTGTTAATACCTTTACAATATTATCAACAATGCTTGTAAAGGATTATTATACAACATTACATTCAAGACATTTTTATCTCTATCTTAAGCTATCAGCTTTAACACTTTTATAAAGACAGTATGGATATCATGTTGTCAATTGCATACCTATGACAAACATACAGATTATTTGATTGCAATTGCTACTTCTGCCTATTGTTGCTAATCAGTTGTTGTTATTACCTGTCTTGTGAGTCAGAGTAAGTTTGGGCAGTTGTGGTCATAGCAACAGCAAAAAGCAACCAACTGGTATATAAACCAGAAGTAAAATGGGACATGCACCCATTGGCTGTCCGGCTAGCGCAGTGGTTGGTACACTCGCTTCTCGCCTAGGCGTCCCGGGTTCACTTCCCACTCCTAGCGCATGTGAGTTTGGTTGGTGGTTACTATACCGGACAGGTGGGGTTTCCTCCGGGTACTCCGGTTTGCCCCTCACAGCACAAGGCCACACCAAAATTAAAATATTTCAGTAAAAAATAAATAGCTGGCAATTGCAGCTATGATTCAAAATTCGTCCCAACTTTCGTGAGTCTCTAGTAAGTTAATTAGGTAGGAGTGCTGGGACACATTCCGGGTCCTCACATAATGCAGCCTCTCAGGCGCGGAAGGACCTCATAAACTTCGAAATACACACACACATGCACCCATTACCATGCTACTTTGCTAACTAAATTTATGTTCAAACTGCCACTCTGACTTGTAGGTAAGACTTTCATTATATTTGTATTTTAAAGTAATACTTGATTTTATGCAACTTTTGCAAGACTTATTGTTGACAGCTCAACATAAAATATTGTTTACGTAATAATTTCACTACAAAATTAAGTTAATGTTTTGTATAACATTTTCATAACTTAAATGTCTTGTTTAACATTTCTATAACTCATTTTATTGTATAACCTCTTCATTGTACCTCTTGCTAAAGCGAGTAATTCACTAGTATGCAACTGTTTATAGTTCATAATGTTTTGCATTATTTATATCTGTATAATATCTGTACTGTGATCATTGCACCCATTATCATGCTACTTTGCTAAATAAATTTATGTTCAAACTGCCACTCTGACTTGCAGTAATCTATCAACTCACACGGGTGGACAACTACGACAACCGTACCAAGAAAGGCTCACTGCGACAAAACCAAAACTTAAAGAAACTTTGCTAACACAAGCACAAGTGTCGCTAGTATTTTAAATAACCACGAACGACTGGTGTTACACTATGCAGGGCTCGAATTTAGGCTCGCATACTTGCAAAATGCGAGTATGTTTTAGAAACTGCGAGTACATTTTCCCCAAGCTCGCAAAAATGTGCGAGTTCTGTAAAAGACCGTGTATAACGTGCACCAGATTTTTTAAGCAAACTGAGAAGAATTTGGAGTAGTTTTGTCAATGTCTGTTGGATATTATATTCCCATTTTTTCTCCATATTTGTCGTTGTTCTGTAATATTGTACTAAATTTACATTCATAAAATAAACAAAGTAAATTTCCAATACTCACACATAGATTCTTATTACCATTAGCTCGAAACACAGAAAGCAATCCACATTGAATGTAAATAGTAATGTTAATATTATATGTTATAATATTTTGCGAGTTAATTTCGCATTTTGCGAGAAAGCTCAAAAAAATTGCGAGTGGCTTTTTTCGTTAAATTCATACCCTGCTATGGTCCAGTTAACATTAATTTAGAGCTAATAATGTACAATGTTAACACCATACAGCTATTGAGACAGTCATAGTATGCATAAATCTGTTCCTTTGTTCAACTGCTACAGCTTGTCAGTTGTGGTTTAAGTTAACAAAGGATTGTTAAATATGTGGGATTGGTTTAATCTCTAAAATTTCGAATTCAGAATGCAGGGACTATAATAACAATGCTCTGAAGCAAAGTTGAAGCTTAAGTTGTACTTAAAGACATTCGCAACAAAAAGAAAATAATTGGGTTAATTTCTCCTTTTGCTTCGTTAGTTCTTTATTGTATATAGGTTACAGTATACTAATTTCAATCAATAAATATAAATTTTTGTAAGTCACTAAGTTCTAGTCAATGGTTAAAAGTTCATAAAGCATTGTAATAATCAAAAACATACGGATACAATGTATTGCCAAACAAATAAGTTCAAAAAAGATCCATTAAATATCTTCATTCAGTTTTGGCAATTGTTACGTTGTAAACACGAAACATGAAAAAAGCTACACAGGTACCCTATTTTAAGTCCAATATTTCCCAAACAAGTTCGGTGACCTATTCTTGTTATTAATGTTTTAGTGTAAGTACACATTGGTGCATTTATGTGTGAAAATTTAAGAAAATCTGTCGTATGGAACTAAATATATTCATGCATAATAAATGACGTTTCAGAAGGTATTATTAGTACCCTTTTGATCTATTTCAGTGTCCAGTCAAATTCATTATTTTAACAGTAATTGTAGCTAAATCGTTTTTCATTACCCAAATACACTTGTTTATTGCCAAACAAGACATCTGAAAATATATCAGTTGAAAGAACCATAACCTTGTTTGAAAAAAGCTCTGCTATATACTTAAAACATTGATACAAAATCCAAACTGAAGAAAGGGGGTTCAACTGGTACGGTATTCAAAACCCAATATTTCCGGAAAATGGCCGGTGACCCCTATTTTTTAACACTGTTTTAGTTTCAGTATACAATGACACATGTATATGGAATTTTTTAACAAAATCTGTCATTTGGAACAAAAGATATTCGTAAATTTCATAATTTATAGATGTTTTTAAAGGCATATTAAATGCATAATTAACTTCATTAAACACGTTCGCAACAATTTCCTTCAATTTTTTTCCAATGACAGATTTTCTTAAAACTTGGCACAAACTTGCATCAATGTATTCTAAAACTTGAACAGTCTTAAAAAATAGGGGTCACCGGCCTTTTTACGGAAATATTGAATTTTGAATACAGTACCTGTCGAAGCATTTTGATCTCACCTGAGCACAAAGTGCTCATGGTGAGTTTTTGTGATCATCCGTTGTCCATCGTGCGTGTGTGCGTGCGTGTTTGCGTCGTCAACTTTTCATTCAAACAACATCTCCTAAACCGCTTGGCAGATTTTCACCAAACTTCACAGGAATGATCCTTGGGTGGACCTCTTTCAAAGTTGTTCAGATCTTTCCGGTCCGCTGAATATGTAGGTCACCAGAGCTAAAAATAGATTAAAAAAGTGAAAACTTTAAAAATCTTCTATGGAACCGCAAGGCTCAGACCTTTTATATTTGATATGTGACATCCTCTAGAGGTCCTCTACAGAGATTGTTCAAATTATGCCCCTGGGGTCAAAATGGGCCACGCCCCGGGGGGCACAAGGTTTATATAGAATATATAGCAAAATGACTTTAAAAATCTTCTCTTCTGAAACCACAAGGCCCAGAGGTTTCATATTTGGTATGTAACAACCTATAGTGGTCCTCTACAAAGATTGTTCAAATTATGCCCCTGGGGTCAAAACTGGCCACGCCCCGGGGGTCTCATGGTTTATGTAGAATATATAGCAAAAGGACTTTAAAAATCTTCTCCTCTGAAACCGCAAGGCCTAGAGGTTTCATATTTGGTATGTAACATCCTTTAGTGGTCCTTTACAAAGTTTGTTCAAATTATGCCCCTGGAGTCAAAACGGGCCACGCCCTGGGGGTCACATGGTTTATATAGAATATATAGCAAAATGACTTTTAAAATCTCCTCCTCTGAAACCACAAGGCCCAGAGGTTTCGTATTTGGTATGTAACATCCTCTAGTGGTCCTCTACAAAGATTGTTCAAATTACACCCCTGGGGTCAAAACTGGCCACGCCCAGGGGATCACATGGTTTATATAAACTTATATAGCAAAATGTCTTAAAATCATCTTATCTGAAACCGCAAGGCCCAGAGGTTTCGTATTTGGTATTTAACATCCTATAGTGGTACTCTACAAAGATTGTTCAAATTATGCCCCATGGGTCAAAACAGACCACACCCGATTGGTCACATGGTTAATATAGACTTAAATAGCAAAATGACTTTAAATTCTTCTCCTCTGAAACCGCAAGGCCTAGAGGTTTCATATTTGGTATGTAACATTGTATAGTGGTCCTTTACAAAGAATGTTCAAATTATGCCCCTGGGGTTAAAACTGGCCACGCCCCGGGGGTCTCATGGTTTATATAGACTTAAATAGCAAAATGACTGTAAAAATCTTCTCCTCTGAAACGGCAAGGCCCACAGCTTTCCTATATTTGTTACGTAACATTGCATAGTGGTCCTGTCCAAAGATTGTTCAAATTATGCCCCTGGGGTCAAATCTGGCCACCCCCAAGGGGTCACATGGTTTATATAGACTTAAATAGCAAAATGACTTAAAAAATCTTTACCTGAAACTGCAAGGCCCAGAGGTTGTTCAAGGTTGATCAACTTATGCCCCTGGGATAAAAATAAGCCACGCCTCTGGGATGCAAATTCCAATTGGGTTACAAGGTCTCAGGTGAGCGTCCTAGGGCCCTCTTGTTTCAGTTTGTGTTACTTAGAATATTGAATAATATAAAGCGTTTATATTTAAACAAAAATGGAGATTTTTAAATGCATCTTTTTTTTAAATGTTTCGTTTGGTAATATACAAGTGCAGTTTAATAATAAAACACGCTTTATCTACAGTTATCATTTAACAAATGACATGTAATGGACACTTAACGAGGTTAATTATGCATTAAATATGCCTGTGGAAACATCAATAATTTATCAAATATACGAATATCTTTTGTTCCAAACGACAGATTTTGTTGATAGATCCCACATACATGCGTCATTGTATACTGAAACTAAAACAGTCTTTAAAAAAGGGGGTCACCGGCCTTGTTCCGGAAATATTGGGTTTTGAATACGGTACCTGTCGAAGCCCTTTTTTGCAGTTTGGATTTTTATCAATGTTTTAAGTATATCGGATAAACACTGTATTATGTGAAGTTAGAATAAGACATCAAACATAGAATGGACATGATTTTTGTTATTTTTTCACATAAAACTGAGCATTTCCTGTTTTTTATGTATGTTTGTTATATTCTGTCAATACTTTTGGCATAATTAGCATTTTTCCATGACTTTTTAGAACCGTTACTCTGCATCACATACTTTTGGAGTTATTGCCCTTTTTAGCTCACCTGAGCACAAAGTGCTCATGGTGAGCTTTTGTGGTTGTCCGTCGTGCGTGCGTGCATGTGTGCGTGCGTGTTTGCGTCGTCAACTTTTCATTCAAACAACATCTCCTAAACCGCTTGGCAGATTTTCACCAAACTTCACAGGAATGATCCTTGGGTGGACCTCTTTCATAGTTGTTCAAATCTTTCCGGTCCGCTGAATATGTAAGTCACCAGAGCTAAAAATAGATTAAAAAAGTGAAAACTTTAAAAATCTTCTTCTATGAAACCGCAAGGCTCAGACCTTTCATATTTGATATGTGACATCCTCTAGACCACAAGGCCCATAGGTTTCATATTTGGTATGTAACATCCTATAGTGGTCCTCTACAAAGATTGTTCAAATTATGCCCCTGGGGTCAAAACTGGCTACGCTCCGGGGGTCTCATGGTTTATATAGTATACATAGCAAAATGACTTTTAAAATCTTCTCCTCTGAAATTGCAAGGCCCAGAGGTTTCATATTTGGTATGTAACATCCTTTAGTGGTCCTTTACAAAGTTTGTTCAAACTATGCCCCTTAAAAATCTTCTCTGAAACTGCAAGACCCACAGCTTTCCTATATTTGTAACGTAACATTGCATAGTGGTCCTCTCCAAAGATTGTTCAAATTATGCCCCTGGGGTCAAATCTGGCCACCCCCCGAGGGGTCAAACGGTTTATATAGACTTAAATAGCAAAATGACTTAAAAAATCTTTACCTGAAACCGCATGGCCCAGAGGTTTGTTCAAGGTTGTTCAACTTATGCTCCTGGGATAAAAATAAGCCACGCCTCGGGGATGCAAATTCCAGGTGGGTTACAAGGTCTCAGGTGAGCGTCCTAGGGCCCTCAGGGCCCTCTTGCTACATCAGGTTTTCTAAATTATGTCGATTTTGACTTAACGTCTCACTGCAAGCAGTCTCTTCATCAAATTGGCTAGCACAGATCTGCATGTCTGAGTTGTTATCAGTTTCATTTCATGAATTATTGATGCCTTAAGATCCTCTGTAGACATAGACCGGACTCTGTACACATTGTCTATGAGGAAACCCCACACACAAAAATCCAATGGGCTAAGGTCCGGCGCATAAGGGGGCCATTGTCGATATGTTTTCAACAAGATCACTGTTGAATCAAACTTTTCCAACCATTTCAAAACGCAAAACGTTGGGTGTGGTGTCACACCATCCTGCTGGAAGCATATTTATCTAGTTGATTTTTTTTTTGGATGAAGTGCTGGCAAGAACTTTTGAATTAAGAGCAAATGGTGTGTATTTGATAACGTCTGTGATCTCCCCTACATTTTTTGGAATACGCGCTGTCTGGGGACGTCCCTGGTTATTGCACCTTTGATCCAGTACTGATCCTGTGGTATCAAATGTCTTTATTATTCTTTTTACTTGTATTCTGCTTATTGTCTTTTCCTTTGGATACATTTTTTTCAATTCTTCTTATTACAAAAATTGCTGATTTTCTTTCAATATACAACTTTAAAATTTCCTGACACTTCCCTGGACAGCGCCACGTTGGAAAAATATTTGCTATAAATAGCAAAGTTACTTTAAAAATCTTTTCCTGAAACCGCAAGGCCCAGAGGTTGTTCAAGATTGTTCATATTATGCCCCTGGGATAAAAATAAGCTACGCCTTGCGGATGCAAATTCCAATTGGGTTACAACGTCTCAGGTGAGCATCCTAGGGCCCTCAGGGCCCTCTTGTTTATTAGAACTGATTGTGTCTTTGATCATTTTCGCTGTATTTATAAACTGCACGCACGCATGGACACAGTTAAAATTTTGTAAATGCATACAAGTATACAGTTTTGTGGTAAAATCAATTTTACTGATGCAGTTATATATACAGGTGTCTATTGCAATAATCACTCTACACAATTCTTAAATTACAAATGGTAAACTGCATATAAAACATTGCTGTAATAAAACAGTTTATTCTATGTTTGACGTCTTATTCCAACTTTAAATAATAGTGAGTTGATATTTATTTTTTTTAACAAGGTTATGTTTCTTTCAACTGATATATTTGTACATGCTTTTGTTTGGCAACATACATGTGTATGTTGATAATAAAAACGCTTTACCTACATTTACTGCTTAAATACTGAATTTGACTGGACATTACGTGTGTCAAATGGGAACTAATAATGCTTTCTGAAACTTCATTTTATCAAATGCATATTTTGTTCCAAACGGCAGATTTTCTTAACAGTTCGCACATACATGCATCAATGTATACTTACACCAAAACATTAATCAAAAGAATGGCTCGCCGAAATTGTTTGGGAAATATTTGATTTCATATAGGGTACCTGTGTAGCCTTTTTCCTGTTTCGTTTTAACATACATAAACAACGTACCAATAGAATGGAGATATTTAATGGATGATTTCTGAACTAAATTTGTTCGGAAATACATTGCTTAAGTGTGTTTTTGATTATTATAAATGCTTTATGAACTTTTACTATTAAAAATATTTATTTTGAATGGACATTAGAGATGAAATTAGTATATTGTAACCTATATACAATGAAGAAAAAATGAAGCAAAGGGAGAAATTAACCCAATTATTTTATTTTTGTTGCGAACGTCTTTAAGTGTCCTTTAAAAGTCATTTTAATTGGTAACTGTAGATAAAGCGCGTTTTATAATTAAACTGCACTTGCAAAACGAAACATTTAAAAAAAAGATGCATTTGAAAATCTATTTCCTTGTTTGAATATGAACGCTTTATATAAACATACAAACTGAAAAAAGGGTTTTGACAGGTACCGTATTTAAACCCCAATGTATCCGGAACAAGGCCGGTGACCCCTATTTTTAAAGACTGTTTTAGTTTTAGGATACATTGACACATGTTTGTGCAAATTAAAAAAAAAATCTGTAGTTGGAGAAAAAATGGAACAAATTGTTGCGAACGTCGTTAAGTGAAATTTTTAAGTCACCTATATGTTTTTTTTCTATTAATATTTAGCTTTTTGCTTCCGTAAAATTGCTTTGAAAACTATACCTTAGTTTTACATGTAACTTAAATTCATACCTTGTCAGCCTAATTCAGCGATGATATAGGAAGTTTTGTCAGTAGAAAATTGTAAATTTAAATACAGAGATTGTGAGGCTGATAGACTAGTTTGCAAAACGAAAATTTTTCTTGTTGATTAAAGTATGGTGACATTTTGTACCAGACAGTGAGTGTGTACTATTTAGTTGGTCAAAGTTATCTAACAGTCAAGAAGGTTAAATATCACAAATTATCAATTTATCATGTTCATTACCCTGGTTTTGGATATAAATCTGATAGCAATATTTGTATTTCGGCGTTCGTTTTAACATGCGGCAATTGTTATGTGTAGAATGATTAAATTTAAATTAATATTAAATTTTGTTGCTGCCTCAAAGTGAATAATACAGCTTGATTTTAGAATCATAAATATTAGAACATTAATTTATCCAAACTTTAAATATATTCGGGGGTTTTTTCCAAAGGAAATTATATAAAGGAACAATGTTAATTTAGTATCTTAAATTAAAGTAATGGACAATGTTCTGATTACTTTTAAAATACCTATTATAAGACATGAAAACTGCTTTAATATTTGTTAAGAATGTGAAAACTTGTAAAAATTAAATTTTGATGTCATTTAGAAATATTATATAGGAAACTGTAACTGACTGTACATTCCAAAAGTCACATCAGTAATTTACCTTAATAGTATGCTTACATTTAGAAACATGTTGCTTGAAAGTGCATTTCCTTCAGTTGTGCAAATTTTGAAAAGAAAGTGACGAAATATAGCAAGGGAATGATCACCTTTGTAACGAAAGTAAGAAAACATGAAAAGACAAAAACATATTGTAACAAGATCAGCATCTAAAGGTTGTATTGATAGTTCAATGTATGATGTCCCCTGTATGTTGTTATAGTAATATCAAGAGAAGGTCTGGCAGTCATTAATTGATTATTAAAATAGAGCTTTTAATTATTGTATTATATAAAAATCCAGACCTACCTCATAACTTTGTTTACATTTTTGACTAATTTCCTGTTCTGAGCTCCACCTTGGAAGGTGCATTGGCTCAATTTTCATTCACCTCCAAAAAGAGGTGTAGCCAGTGTTTACAGGCCGTGTTAATGATGTGTAGCTGTATTAAACAATACACTGGCTGCCTGGCACTCATTAATGATGTGTGCCTGTAATACACTTGCTGCCTGCTACTTTCTGAGTCAGAGCTTGTAACTATGAGTCACTGATATTAAGCAGTAGTAGTTGGTTTCAACCAGTTCTCTTCTTTCAGTCCCATAAGACCAGATTTAAATCCAGGAATGTTGCTGGAATTCTTAATGTAAATACAGTGTGTACTGCAAGTTCCTCTGACCTAACAATAAGACACATCATTCTGTGCCAAAATCATTCTCCATAAAAAAAGAGGTCAAGTAACAGGCATAATGGTGTACATTCTGTTACTTGTAATTAGCTGCAGCCTGACCCAAACTGGCAGAGTTGGTATTGCCTTGATAAGTCTTAAAGCAACATCAGGCAAACTTTTCAACAAGCAAACTGCCAGCAGAACTGGGTAACTGATTGTTATTACATGTACACCTGTGTGATGCTGATATGCTGACCTTTTGAAGAAATTCAAAGAAACTATTATGTGAAGTTAGAATAACACATAAAACATAGAATAAACTGATTTATTACACCAATGTTTTATATATAATTAACTGTATGAAAATTGAAGATTTTTCTAATTAATTAGTGTAGTGGACATCAGTCCGACTTCATGGCTGCATCAATGAACTTGATTTTACCACGACACTGTAGTTTTGTATGCACCAAAACAATGTTCTCAATAAAATAGGACAGTGTTCATGCATGCATGGACACAGTTTTTCAGGAATTGGAAAACCACCAAAGAAAAAAATGTTTTAAAAGCAAATGTAAAGGAAACATACATAAAATACTGCAAATAATCTATGCATTTAACAAACATACTTAACCTTCATGAATTGCTCAGTAATATATGAGCCAAGAAATATAGCAGGCCTATTTTAAGTTTGATGTCTTCACATAATAGAGTGTTAAAGATTCTATTCAGTGTAGCTGGTAGGCCCTGGAGTATGACCTACTCACCTAGTTATCATGACAAAACATGTTCAGTTCTTGTGTGCAAACAGAATACAATGATGTTTAATTCCACAACAGACAGCCTTCTGAATTTCAAAACTCATTGGAAGTGGGTTGTTTCATATTTCAGACAGTTGTGATCATAATATTAGTTCCATTTATTAGATTAAATAAGTGTGTTGTTCCATATTTTCTAAAGATCTGATTGTTTAATGGCCTAGTAAATAGCTTATTAGAGTGTCATTTAATATTTCATATTAAAACACTGATAGCGTAGAAAGGCTGTTAGCGAGAAAAGGAAAGAAACCAAAATCAAGGGAAATTATAGAGTGCAAAATTTTATAACATTAAGACACATTTGTTTGAGTGAAATTGAATTTCTGCAATGCCATTTTTACTGAAGACAGATCTAACTACCGGTACTCATTGTTATTCCCCTTACTTTCAACATCTTTGTAGATATATAGGTTTGTGTGCAAACTACTTAATGCAAATGCAATAATATGAATAACAGTCAAGGTGTCGACTAGTCCTGAACGGGCTAAAATAGCCAATCTAGGGTATATATGTGGGGTATCGATTGTAAGTGCTTCGTAGCCTGCAAAGTGAAAAGTAAGTCACGTGATTGAATCTCTTGAAAGATTCTGCCCACAGTCTAATAACAGAACAGAACAGAATAGGTTATTTAAACCTGCATATGGTACACCGTCTTTGTTTTGAAGAAACATATAATATATATATAATAAAATAAAGGTCATGTGATTACAGCTAATTGACACAGAATAGTAAAATTCCATTATCTAATATAAATGCAAGCAGCAAAGCATAATAACGTATACCAGTGAACATACAAATGTAGAAAATAATGAGAGAATCATATTGAGAATGAACAAAAAACTCTTGTTATCTCTTAACAACCGTAAGAACTATTTTTTGTCGAGCCCACTTGTGGTCAGCTCGACTAAGTTGTCACAATGGCGGTTAAGTGTATGTGCGGCAGTCTTCCATGTGACCGTCCCTCCGATCTTGTCCAGACTGTTAATATTCGTTCATCAGAGAATTTTAAAATAACTTGCCACAAATTTTCACCATCTAGAGACAGCATGTTCCACGCAAGACCTGTGTCCCTAGCTGAAAGTCAAGGTCTCACCTAGAGGTCAAAGTTCAAATATGGGCTTAATACAGCTTGTCTCGACTGTAAATTCATCATTCATCAGGGAATTTTAAAATAACATGCCACAAATGTTTATGCTGTGGAGACGGCATGTCCCTCCCAAGACCATTTGTCCATAGCTCAAAGGTAAAGGTCACACTTAGATGTCAAAGGTCAAATATGGGCGTAATGAAGCTCGTTACGTAAATTCATCAGGGTATTCTAAAATAAATTGCCACAAATGTTCATCATGTGGAGACAGCCTGTCGCACGCAAGACCTGTGTGCGTAGCTCAACGGTCAAGATCACACTTTGAGTGGTGTTTGACACAGTTTGGCACAAATTTTCACCATTTTCTTGACAATGGGCTCAACATGTTGCCAACAGGCATCTAGTCTAAAGCGAAGAGCTTATTTTATATACAATGATTGAGGTTTTATGAGCTCTTGACTGTTATAGGATTTAATGAGTTCTAAAAATTGAAATACAGATGGTCGTATGAAATATTTTTCTTTTAATTATTTTTGTCTTACGATGGAATGACAAGAACAAATCAATGTTAATCAATGTTAAAATTGTGTTATTGATAAATATTCAACACTACTGCATCAAGCTCAATGCAAAAATTCCTTTACCAGTTGTAAATTAATACTTTTGAACCAATGAACAGAACGGAAGTGTGTAATTTTGTACAGAACACATAGAATTTTTCTCCCCACATTTTCCTTTCATGATTATGTTAGCAGTGATTTACTTATGATTATTCCTCTGTTGCTATTGCCTTGTGTTCTTTGTTGTTGATGTGTTAACTGATTGTAAGGGCCATTGAGTAGCATACAAAAACATGATTAATGAGTGACCAATATGTTTATGATCAGTGAGATGTCATTTAGTTTTCAAAGGCCACAGAATGCGTGTGAATTTTGTAGAGCAAACTGGCTAGAAAAGATGTTGTTAAGTGCTGGTGCACTTTTATTTCATGTTTTTTTTAATGAAGAAAATCAAACAGTACCATCATGTTTCATTCAACAGTTATGTTACTGAATTATAATACTGGCAATAATAATTATATTCGTTAGCATCTTGATAAATGAGAAACAAAACAACAACAATAACATTTGATGGTTTGATTATTATAATTTAGCCGGGGCTATTGAATGTGGACTTAATTGTATTCAATAAACATTAAAATAATGATTGATGTGTTGATTATAATGATTTTCCCTGGGGTATTGAACGTGCGCATAATTGCATTCAATAAACGTTACGATAAAAAATAGATGGGAAAATGAAAATGGTTTTGCCCGGGCGATTGAATGGGCGCGTAATTATTTATATTTACACTTCCCTTACGGCCAGATAGTGTTTTGTGTAGTAAATCCGACAGTTGGTTTCCGGTAGTTGAGAGCCTTTCAATGCAGCTTTAGGCGGTAACCGCGATCTATTCCCCACAGCGACTAAATAACGTGCCTGTGCGTGTGTAGACTTGTTTTCCAACATGTATACATTTTGGTTTAAAGCCAATATGAGAGGTAGCAAAGAAAGTTTATCACTCTACCGTCTGGGATTACGCAGATTGCTCATTTTCTCAATCGTTGGATAGCAACGTTGCTTCGCAACTTGCAACGCTCTACTAACCTCTCGCTCGATGCTCCGATTTTAGCGGTGATTAATCACTTGGAGCGTAGCCAATAAAGCACGTGGTCTTTACCACGTGGTTTCACTCAGTATAAATTTGCAAACATTCAGGCGCGTCGGTAGATAGACCGCTAGAGTGTTAACCAAAAATACCGAAGTACTGCAGCTTCAGATTTTATTCGAATATGACTTCAGAGCATTTGTATATTTAAACAGACGGTTTAAATAACAAAAGCTCTTGATAGGGGGATAAAAGTGTTGGAGAATTATACACTTGCTATTTCATGTTTACAATTTTATAAGGATCGACATGTAAGTGAGATATTTGTTCTTGTGATTTTGCATGTAGGAGCAAACTCGAATTGTTTATTATTTTGTCCTTATAAACGTTTTAATACTTTGAAGAGTATATTTACATTTGACTTTATTTTGTTTCTAGAAGTTACTTACTTGAATTTGGTACAGTATTAGTAGAAATTATGATGTTAAAAAATTGTATTATAAATATCGTCAATAAAAATAAATATAATACGTTCGTTGTGTATATGTATGTATTTAGTTATTTGTACAAATAAAGGTCATTTATCTTTCTGTCGTTGAAGGTAAAATTGAGATCACATTTGTCACTATGCTAGGTCTGTGACGGTAGTATTATTGTATTATGAATATCGTCGACAAAAGTAAAATAAATACGTTCGTTGTGTATTTGTGTGTATTTAGGTATAAGCACACAATTAAGGTCATTTATTTTTCTGTCGTCATGTGAATACACATGAAGGTAAAATTGAGATAACATTTGTATTTATTCTAGGTCTGTGACGGTAGTACTATTGTATTACGGTAGTATTATTTTATTATGAATATCGCGGACAAAAATAAAATTAATACGTTCGTTGTGTACATTTGTGTATTTAGTTACTCACACACATAAAGGTCATTTATCTTTCTGTCGTCATGTGAATACACATGAAGGTAAAAATGAGATAACATTTGTCACTATTCTAGGTATGTGACGGTAGTTCTATAAATTCACATTTATATAACAATTGAAAAAAAACAACAGAAGAACAAGACATCTATTCGAGAACTGAATTTACCAGAATACTTGGTATTTTTCGAGTAACTCATTCAATATCAAGAGGCAATATCCTGATTTTAGAATCATATTTAGCCATTCGAAACGTAACACATCTGAAGAGGACGTTTCCGTCATTGAAGCAGTTGAAACTGATACTACAAACCGAATGTTTGGAGTTAATTTCCTTTTGTCGGGCCTAGCTACATGCTTCTTTCAAGCTTACAGGTGGAAACTTTAAAATGGGATTCCTTGTTAAACCTTAAGCTGGGATCCCATTTGGTTTTCCATTAATGTTCCCAAATATAGAAACTGTGAACCACGATGTTTATAAACTACCACTGGCGTTTGTAATCCGATCTGACTCGGTTTGTGTGCATAATAAATTATAGTATATGTTACGAATTTCATTTCAAATAGTAGCAGTTGTACAATTGTTCGACATACAACCCTTTATATATGCAATTTCAACCTACAATTATGCTGTCAAAATTTCGGTTTGTGTACTGTATGTCTGCATACTAGAACACAAAATGTCACCAGCGGGTTGAAAATGATTTGTACATTTGGCATATCTATTGGTTCGTCAAATCTGCCTAGACGTTTGAAGTATTGCGTCAGAATGCGAGTGGGCATTGTGAAATAATTTGTTACGAGTAAATTACACCTTTTTATTTTGAGCTCAACAAGTGGAAATCAACCGCATATTGACATTTCACGATAAAACAACAAGAGACAAACAATTAAAATACAAAATACAATCCGATTATAGGAATTACTACATTTCTGTAAAATTTATAATACTATGCTATGTCATGTTATGTAAAATTTATAAAACTTTAACACTGCATGTGTAAATCAAAACCATGGCAGCGTAGAAAGACTGTTGGCGAAAAAAAGAAACTACATGTAAAAGCAAATGAATTATTAGAGTATTTATTATAATAAGGAACATTTAATGAAGTAAGTCACCTGTCTGTTGTATTATTTCTACAAAACAAATATAGAAATCATAACTATACACTCTACTTAAATAAATAGGTATAAGCTCGTATTTGACCTAATTGAAGATGGAGATCCAGGCCACTGTCTAACTCTTTTGCAAATTAAAACTTATTTTTGTAATTCGTGGGAGGCACTTTATTTTTGTTTGCAAACTATTTCAAAAGCAGAGTTATATGCATACAAGCCAATCTATAACGGGTAAAAATAGGCGATGTTCAGTGCTTTTTATCAAAAGCACTTTGCTCGGTAAATACCGATTTAATTAAAATAAGTTAAATTAGTAATTGTTGTTTTGTATTTTACAATACCCTCTATATGTAAATGATATTTCTTGACGAAGTTTAATTTATAATTATATTTTCTGAACAAGAGTTCCAATCATCAAATTGTTAAAATCAACATGTTTTTGTTTTTTAGCAAACTTAATTACATAACAAATAAGTATAAATTACAATTTGAACGTTAAAACTGATGTTTATTCATTAAAACGCGTCATCATTTGTTCAAATTGCTATAGACGTACATAAAGATTTACTTGCCTGGTGTATTTATATTACGAAATGTTCGTTATATTTTATGTATTATGGAACTTATATTTATACTGTCATGCTCCCATCATATTGTTGTATAAATTTACAAGGTTTCATGCCATGTTGTAATAAAATTATAACATGATACTCGCTGAATTTTCCTTAGATAAAGAACAAAATTATCGTTGTTGAATAAACAATAAACAACGCAAAATAGTCCCGATTCTGAGCGAACTGTCGTAAAATGTAGTTCATTACAGTTGCACAAATATTTGTCAAATCATGTTAGAATCGAAATACTTTTCGCATTATCGTTGTTTATCGGCCAATAAACAACTTTTTGTCGTTCTGATTCGTGGTTATTAAACCACTCGGGCTAGCGCCATCATGGTTAAATTTTTACGTATCAGAACTCCAAATCGTTGTTTATTGGCCGATAAACAACGATAAATCGAAGATTATTTCTGAAATAACAATAAATAGTAATAAATAACAATAAAAAAACCAAATTAGATTAACGTCTTTTAGCGCCATGCTATTTACTCTTTCGAACAGAACACATAATTAAACGCCATGAGTCAGTTTATATTTTAATCAACGAGAGAGAAATAAATCTTGAATGTTTTTATAAAGAATATTTTTACACTTGTCTTTTTTTTTCAGGGATCGTTACACTCCAAGACCTATGGCCAGTCCTTGGCCACCATTTCCGAATGGTTATAGAACGGCTCCTGATATTCCAACGGATATCGATTTCTATAGGGACATAAATGTTGCCCGGCCAACATTTCAAGCCCGGAGTCCACCGGCAACCCGCAGAAGCAGAGAAAGGCGGTTCCGTAGTAGGAGTCCGCCGAGAGACGAGAACAATTACTATAGAAACCGAAACCAGTACCAAGATGCTGATATGCATTATCAGACACCAAATCGACAACGATTGCGTAATGATGATAACTGGAATAGAAATATAAACCAAGCGAGAACATACCATGACAACGGCAGAAGTGTTAAACGGAGTCCAAATGAATCATACAGAACCCAAAGACACAGGAAAGAAACCTATAAAGATGACATAAACGATGACAGAAGAGAGGATAGGTCACCATATGATTACAAGCATACAATTCCGGACAGAAGACCACGTAGAAGTGTAGATATAATTAGGCGTGATGATACTGAAATCAGTAATGGTTGCATTGGCGAAAAAGATCCATTACTTTCAACTGAGGATGTTTCCTCAGATGAATTAAAGGACGATAATAATAACGCAGAAACTGAAGACAGAATCATTTCTAAACAAACTGATAATGTTGATGATTTGCTCATTTCTGTTCAGATTGGACATAAAGAATCAAAACATGTTGAAAACAAAGAAAACATATATGCAGGACACAGAGAGTCAGTAAATGAACAAGCCATAGAGCTTGCACAATCATGCGTCCCAACAAACAAAGGTGCCTCGAATGAACAAAGATACGATGAAACAATTTCTCTAGCTAAAGGAGATATAAATATAGAAATAAAAGCCCTTGAAGAAAAAATAAAGGCTCAAAAGGCCAAGTTAAAAAAACAAAGTTTGAAAGATAGTCCTAAAAAGAGCGGTAATTTTGTCCCAGAAACAACAAATGATAACATGAAAAATGATGAACACCTTGACCATTCAGTAAATAATGAAACAAATGTATGCTCAGAATTTAACACAATAGTTAGTGAAGGCACTCTAAAAAAATCTTCTGAAAAGAACTCTGACATATTAAAATTTACATCAGAGCCTAAAAAGGATATGCCAAAAATCAGTTTAGAAAACAAAAAACAACACGGTGCTAATGGTAGTTTAAGAAATAGTTGTAGTACCTTTATGACTCACAATGCACATGTGAACGGTCTGGAAACCAATAGGAAAGTGTTTTCTCCATCTCAACCAAATGGAGATGGGACAAATCGAGAAATAGATACGTGCACAGCGAACGAACCAAGTAATCAGAAAAATAGATCAATTAAAAGGGATAATAACATGGGTAAACTCAATCAGACATTTCAGGAATTGCAAAAAAACGAAAGTATTGCTGGACTTGCCAGACAGTTAAAAGAGGCCGTATTTTCTATAGGTCAGAGTGTAAACAACACAACCACTGTCGCTCATTGCAGCAACGCTAATATCAGTGATAAAATAGCAGTGGCTGTGAATCGATCAGACATAAATACAGAAACTGAAGCAAGCATTTCAGCGCAAGCTCATACTGAAGATGCCAAAGTATGTGCAGAAAACTCGACAAAAAGTTCTGATAGTGAATTGGGGCATAAAGCAAAAACTCAGTGTGGTAGGGCAACGTCACAAGGAACCCAAGGAACGTTGTCAGAAAAACAGCAAACAAAATCAGGAGATACACATACATTTGCAATGAACGGTGACACTGAATCTGATCGGCATTCGAACTCTCAAGAAAAATACGAAGGAGAACTCATTGGACAGCCGAATTCAAAATTGGGACAACATCCCAAGTCGCCAACAGAACCCGTTTCTCAGTTAAAACCGAACTCTGATCCTTCTCTGCACGAACACCAGAAACAAGATACAAACACTGTTTCGGTAAAGAAATTAAATAAAACGGACTCGAAGCCAAAAATAAAACAACCGGTGCGAATGAATACAATAGAAAAAACTAGTGAAAATAAATCGACCAGCGAACATTCAAATAAAGAGGCCAAGAAAAGTGTTCCTGTAAAAAACAAAGCACTATCTAAAACAACCCCTAACGCTAAGGACACGAATTCTAATTTCATGGTTAAGGAAAAGGGCAATGAAAGCGGCGAACAGTTTGTAAGGAAACCGGAAATGGTGATAACTAAAATGTCTAGTACCGGTAATGGTAATATTAATGATAAAAAGGGACAGTTACCACGTGTATCTCACACACGGCGCCTTAGCGGGACTAATTGCAATGCAAACAATGCAAGCATTATTGTTGGGTCTGAAAGCGAAGATAAAGATAGGAAAAGTCGTCTCTCGGCACCATGTGAAGTTGTCGGGAAACAACAGCGGTGTCGAAATACAACTCCTGAGAAAACCCCGGACGGTAAATACATAAAATTAGGTGAAAAAGAAAGTATCAAAGACGTCGAGAAAAGGAAAGAAATATTTAAGAAATTGAAACATTCAGAAAAAGAAAATTCCCATATAAAGATATCGGACAAACTGGAACAAACAAACAAAACTCACAGTTTTAAACCAACATTGCCCATTAAAAAGTGCAAAACGGTATCTCAAGATGTTGCCAAGGAGTTGGGCAAAGGGAATGATTTAGAAAACAGGGTAAACGTGCCCATGCTTGTTGAAAGACCAAATGCACGCTCAAAGTTAGAGGTACATTCTAATTCTGAAAGTTGTCCTGTTAGTAATGAATACATGCATGACGAGAGTGAAAATAAACTGTCCCCTTCTGCTGTGGATGATGTTGATATGGATGATGTGGAAATTATTGACCTAGGTCCGTTTAAACCTGTTGAAAATGCTGAAAGTACTGTAAAACCTGATGTTTCAGACATGACCAACTTTAAAGAACATGGTGTTATAAGATACTGCGATGATCGCGTGGTTTTTAAAGGTTCTCCAACAAGGAAGAAATTTATAGAAAGATTAAAGCCCTTAACTTTTTCTGACGACTCTGGCGATGAAAAAAGGTCACAAAAGTCTCCACAGAAGGCGCTGAAGAGAAAACGAAAGCAGAAAGTCCACAAACCAATGTTATTAGATTTTGGTGATTCTAGTGACAATGACGATCTACCAGAAAGTCCTTTTAAGATCACAAAGAAAGACAAAGAAAATAATTATGATAATACATTGATTGAGAACATTGATATACTCCCAGGTATGAATAAATTTCTAAAAATAGACAAAGCTGTGTATGAGAAGGGATTTGAAATACGTCACGACAAAATATTAGAAAACGATGAGATTATTACAACATTCGGTTTCTTGAAACCTGAGTATTTATATGTAAAACCAGAAACGGCAGAAAGTGCACTGTTGGGAAAATGCGTAAGGTGCAGTAGGTGCAATCAGTATTTTAATCCATTAGCTTTCACAGCACACCACGATGAGGCGTCAGTTGCTAAACAAATTGCAAATGACAAGTGTTCCATGATGGACTTCACATTATGCACCAGCGATCTGTTTGAAAATATCAGAGAAGTATTCAAGCACTTCCAGGACTACTTTCACCAACTAAGAAGGTATTATTTGCAGTCACTAAAGTTCAAGGGGATAACATTTATAGTAACGTGGGGTCGCTAAAGATCAGATTAGTCCATTTCTACGAAAATGCTTTAATAGAAAGCTTTAATAAATTATGAGTATAATATTAACTTCTAGGTCGAGTTCATTTGAAGTCAAAAGTATAATTAGTGGTTTTAAAAGGTGTAAATACCGTCTGTACCGCACTTTCTTTGGTGAATTTGATACGGTCAGATCGGTGAGCTTAACACGGTCATATTGGCTCGAAAGAAATCTGGCATGTTCTGGTTTTATGCGGGACTTGTTGGTCTTAATATAGTGACTCCTACCAATCCTCACAATATGTGTAAAGATAAAACTCAGTCATGGCAGTAATATCTTATCAGTGCGGTTGTTTGTTCTTGTTGGACATAGAGATAACGAAGGCACATACTCAACTTCACTTAGAAGCACCTGAATGAATTAAAATATGAACTTTAATCAGTCTGAGCTTAATATATAGTACATTCTGTCCATCGGTCATATTGTTGTCAATTTTATTTGTAAAGTTTATACTGCTTGAAGTAAAATGTTGTCAACTGTGTTGTAGCAAACGAAGATTGAGCCAGTCTGATGCCCCACAAAAGTTGACAGCCTTTAGTTCTCCACCAGTGCGTGAAAACATTCAGGTAATTATGCTACACAATTGGTTTTCTGAATACGCTTTAGTATTGGTAAGTGACTCGTTTTATAGTACCAAGATATTAAATAATGGTCAAGCCTTTTGTATTGACAAAATTATATTTTCAGGTAGGTGATGGAGCGGGGTCTGAGCATGCTTTCTCGACTAGTGATTCAAGTGCGTGTCAAGCCACCCCAAGCCCGAGTACTCCAGCTCTCATACCTACACCTGATGTTGAAACCACAGACTCTGTTAAGGGCAGCCAGTCAAGTATCTGCTACGAAAGTGTATCCGATACATGTACAAATGTGTTCACAAATAAAGTGCTATCTATAGAAGTGAACTCATCAGCTGAGCCCGTGCAAAGACAAGATGAGAACAAATCTTTGACCTCATCTCCAATCTTTGATGGTTCTACGCCGCTGTTCAATTCATTGACATTGCCTTTACTGACAAATTGCTGTGAAATAACGCCCCTGATTGCCAGTACCAATTCTGAGAACATACACGAAGACAACGATGAAAATACAGTGGTTACTGACGTAACTAGCCCTACTTCAAACGAGCCGGAAACGGGAAACCAAGTGAACACTGAGATGACAATTGAGTCTGGTGTCGATAATGAGGCATCTTCTACTGCACCACCAGATTCAGACGAAGTAGATGATATTGAGAAGAAAAGAAGTGAAGTGATTGACAATTTGTGTAGGCTGTATGGAATAAATACAACGAACAGTAAGCACATTTCTTTTTATATACATCTACATGCATTTTGTAATGGCTGGAGTACATTGCATTACTTCTACCTAAAGCTCTACTTCACGAGTTACTGGAAGTTAATGCGCACGATTTTATAACTTGACACATTTTTGTTGTATTATTTCAGGATATGCTAATGTTGCTCTGCTGGTAACTGCACTCCACATAGACAACACCAAGCGGTATATAGAGGATATGAACAAACAAGGAAATCATGTCTAGATTGTGTGTTGTTGTAAATTGTGTTCTTTGTGTTATTTTTAGCTCTTTTTATGTGCTCCCCATGGTTAATAGATTTCAGTGTATGTATTCATATGTATATGTATTCATGTATTCCTCCTTATATTGAATGTTGTCATGTTGTTGTTTTTAGAGTAAAAGCTATAAAACTGGAGTTTTGCTCTTATTTTTTGTGGTCTACTTACCCGCCAACGAGATATTAAGTCAGCAAAGCACGTATCTGACCTTAAAGAGATCTGTACCAACTGCATTTTCCACAAATGAGCAATTGGTTGAAAATAAAACGTATATACAAATATCAACAACTGATTCTTATTAAAGCCAACAATTTTCGTCAAACCCTACATCATGTGTGTCATGGAAACTGCATGCCCCAACGCAGGATCCCGGAAGAAAGCTGTTTCATCAATGAGAACCTTCAGATATTTATGCCAATATATCCAATTAGTAAGAAAGCGTCGGAAGTCGGTGTAATTAATGTGGATTGAACGCTAAATGTATGTGATTGATCATAGGATAAGGCGAGCCAAAGTCACATTAACGTGTTATAAAATATCAACTAGAATACATCAAGGAAATGCAAAACAAATGAATATTGCATGAATACTTAATGAGAGGTGTTCGTTCAGAAAACGTTCATATCGGCGTTTATCTTGTGGAAAGAACTCCCCAATTTACCACGTAGGTCCATCAAATAATATTCAGCATTGGAACATAATTATCTCTCCCAGAGGAAGCCATAATCCATACAGAGGTCACTGTGCGGTGTTTATTTCACTACTTTATTCGTTGCTATTGCGGTGATGGATACAAATCAAAGCGCTCCTTGCATTGAAGTGGCTCCGAGGACAACCTCGCTGTTGGGATCGCTTTTCTGCAACTACCTCATTTAAAATTATTCCAAAGTAAAGTAAAACCTACTAAAATGGCATAATATTGTGGTTCTAGATAAGAAGGCAGAGACACAGTTCCTACACTAAGTTTAACAAATGATTTAAACTCTTATTCAAGCCGAGTTCGTCTTTGTACATATATGTGCAAAATTGCATTTTTGTGCGAACGTGAAGGCAGTAACTCGTGGAAAGCATGGTATGCGTTTGTGAATCGACAATCGCCCATGCTCCAGTAACAAATATGTTACCGTTTTTATTATACGCCCGTTTGAAAAACTGTTTGTATTATGGGAACGCCCGAGCGGGCGAGCGGCGGGAGATCTTTGTCCAGCATGTATGTATTTTCAAATAACTTTGCTGAAGTGACAAGCATGTTGAGACGGAGTGTTGCGCGCAAGAACCAGGGCCCTAGCTCCAGGGTCAAAGTCAATATTCAAGGTCAAAGGTCAAATTTAAGAAATCAATCTCTGTGCGGAGCATATCTTTGTCCAGCATGGATGGACTTTCAGATAACCTGACAGAAGTGACAAGTATGGTGAGACGGAGTGTCGCGATCAAGAACCAACGTCAAGGTCGCAATTTAAGGTCAAATTTAAGAAATCAATCCTAAACACTTAATCCGGAGCATATCTTTGTCCAGCATGGATGGATTTTCAAATAACGGCAGAAGTTAGAAGCATGGTGAGGTGTAGTGTCGCGCGCAAGAACCAGGTCCCAATTCAAGGTCAGAGGCATAGTGGCGGCGTCAACTTTTCATTTCCGCTCTTTAACTCGAGAACGAATTGAGCTATTGTAATGAACTTCATGTATAGATACCTTATTGCTAGACCTCGCTTGGGATTGCATATGGGGTAGGTGGGGTCAAGGTCACTGTTACTAAAAATAGAAAAACAGTTCCACTCAATAACAGAACGCATTGAGATATTTTAATGAAACTTAATACATAGATAGATACCTTGTATCGAGACCTCGCTTGGGATTGCATATGGGTGGGTGCGGTCAAGGTCACTGTTGCTAAAAATAGAAAAACAGTTTCTGCTCAATAACTTAAGCATGCATTGAGATATTTAAATGGAATTTAATACAGATACTTTGAAGTGAGACCTCGCTTGGAATTGCGTATGGGTTGGGTGGGGTTAAGGTCACTGTTACTAAAAATAGCAAAATGGTTTCCCCTTATAAACTGAAGAACGAATTGAGATATTTCAATGACACTTCGTACATAGATATTTTATAGAAAGACCTCGCTTGGGATTGCGTACGGGATGGGTGGGGTCAAGGTCACCATTACTATAAATAGAAAAACGGTTTCCGCTCAATTGCTTTGGAACACATTGAGATATTTTAATGACATTTCATACATAGATACCTTATATTGAGACTTCGATTGGGATTACGTATAGGGTGGGTGGGTCAAGGTCACCGTTACTAAAATAATAAAATAAAAGGTCTCCGCTCAATACCGGTAGCTTCAGAACACATTGAGATATTTTATTTAAACTTCATACATGGATATCTTATATCTAGACCTCGCTTGGGATTGCATATGTGGTGGGTGGGTTTATGTGGTGGGTGGGTTCAAGGTCAACATTACTAAAAATGTTTTTTTGTGGTGACTTAAATGCATTTTGTTGGAAAAGTTTCGTTTTCGGAGAATTTCCACGTTTCTTGTGCATTTTGTCATATTGCTTATAAATTTAAGAATATATATGAACTGCTTTTGATACCTCAGCTCACCACACAGAGAGCGGCTTTGGAGATGAATGAGATGCACACATACCGTGACTCTACCTTATTAGTTTTTGAACTGTTTCTCTTTAGTCGTTGAAATCTTTACACCAAAAGAGCTTCTTTGACGGGCGTATCTTTGTGACAATATGGCACTTTTGTTTCAGTTAATTCTGTGGTGGTAATCTACTTGCTCTAGGAACACGCTGTTCATAGGAAATATTTATAAATCTCAAAAGACTGTCAAGCGGATTGTCGTGTTGACAAAAGTCAAATATTTCGAAATCCACCGTGCATAATTTTTTAAGTCTGATCTTACGGAGAATACAGACTTTATTGGTTTCAAGTGAAATTCCTTCAGTGTTTATTCAATGGGTAAAAGGTCAGTAGAAGGTTTCTAGAATGAAGATTCATTGCTTGCTAACCCATCGCAGTGTAAAATGAAAAGTAGATCTACGTGTACCTGTATCTGCGCGAAAATGCAAAATAAACTCTTTATACCCTAAATAATACATATACATGGATTTTTGAAAGTTAATAATTACAACGAAACCAAGCATTTCACAGTGTGATATTTTAACTACGACTTTCGACATACTATTTAGACGCTTATGGAAACACCAAGCGGTTTCAAAGATTGTTATATGTGAAAACGCATACAAAGCTGATACAATTTTAGCTACATATTGTGGGATAATTGTTACCTATTGTGTCAACATGCTAATAAATATGCTTTTAAATATACCCTTTAAACGTTACACAACCTTTGTGCAGTCCTATCCACAATAGGTTTCACCAACCATACACACACACATATATATATATATATATATATATATATATATATATATATATATATCGTGTATTTAAATCGTACGAAACGTGTTAAGCATTGGCCATTTTTATCTAAAATTCTTCAGTTTCGCTGTTTACAAGCTGAAAAGATAGGAATCTGCAACCAAGACGAGTTGGGAGACAATAAACTGGAATAACGCTTTGTTTCAACAATAGGTGTGTGCGGAATTCGATAAAAGCGTTAAACAGACCGCGACAATAAGGCATTATTTACCGCTGTGGCGCCATGTCAAAATAAGCTATAAGCTTTACACATAAAACAAAAGAAGTTTGAAAAGAACACAATACCATGAACCCGTGAGATTCAACCTTTTGTATTGGATATACAAAAAAACAAATTTCAATTATTCTTCCGTAATATATCAAAATCTCATCTAAGAGGATATTAATAAAAAAAACCTTTACCAGCCCATCATTCTTTTTTATGCCCCCGAAGGGAACTTTGGGGGCATATATATAGTCATCGCATCGTCTGTCCGTCGTCAAGCTTCATGTGCGGAGCATAACTCCACAATATTGAAGGGATTCAAATGAAACTTCATATAATGATAGAGGACAATGACAAGAAGTGCACAGCACAAGGACCACAACTATTTCTTCAATATTTACAGAGTTATTGCCTGTTTGTTTAATTTTCTTGTGCGGAGCATAACTGTAGTAGTATTGAAGGGATTCAAATGAAACTTCGTATAATGATAGAGGACAATGAGAGGAAGTGCAGAGCTCAGGGACCACCACTGTTTCTTCAATATTTACGGAGTTATTGCCCTTTGTTTAATTTTATTTCCTTACGTGAAGCATTAATTTTCTTGTGCGGAGCCTTACTCCAATAGAATTGAAGGGATTTAAATAAAACTTCAAATAATGATAGAGGACAATGAGAGGAAGTGCAGAGCATAAGAAACGTAACTCTTTAATTTTTACGGAGTTTTGCCCTTTGTTTAATTTTCTTGTTCGAAGCATAACTCCATTAGTATTGAAGAGATTCTAATAAAGCTTCAAATAATGATAGAGGACAATGAGAGGAATTGCAGAGTACAATGACCATAACTCTTTCTTCAATATTTACAGAGTTATTGCCCTTTGTTAAATGTTCTCGTGCGGAGCATAACCCCATTAGTATTGAAGGGATTCAAATAAAACTACATATAGTGATAGATGACAATGAGAGGAAGTGCAGATCACAAGGACCACAACTCTTTCTTCGATATTTACGGAGTTAGTGCCCTTTATTTTATTTCCTTACGTGAAACTTCTTTTTTTGTGCGGAGCATAAGTCCATTAGTATTGAAGGGATTCAAATGAAACTTCATATAATTATAGAGTTTAATTTGTTTAATTTTCTTGTGCGGAGCTTAACTCCATTATTACTGAAGGGATTCAAATGAAACGTCATATAATGACAGAGGACAATGACAGAGTACAAGGACCATAACTCTTTTCAATATTCATGGAGTTATTGCCCTTTGGGTTTTTTGTGCAGAGTATAACTCCATTAGTATTGAAGGGATTTTAAATAAAAACCACATATATTGATAGAGGACGTTGAGAGGAAGTGCAGAGTACAAGGATCATAACTCATTTTTAATATTTACCGAGTTATTGTCCTTTGTTTTCTTTTGTGCAGATAAGTACTACCCTAGTATTGGAGGAATTTAAAATAACACCACAAACATGCATATTGATAGAGGACATTGAGAGGAAGAGCAGAGTACAAGGAAAATAACTCTTCAGTATATATTGGAGTTATTGCCCTTTAGTTTATTATCTTTTGCAGTGCATAACTCCATTAGTATTTAAGTGATTTAAAATGAAATCACATATATTGATAGAGGATGTTGAGAGGAAGTGCAGAGCACAATGACCATTACTCATTGCACATTGTGTTGCCTTCTTCTGACAAGCATATGCTTCAGGGGCATACGTCACATCCTGTGACAAGCCTTGTTTAATATTTAAATTAATGCATTTGCATAATTTTATACACATCTAACTGTACAAAAGACAATGTATACCCGGTATACTAGTGTTCGGAAAGATGGTCAATATGGAAAAATAAATATACTTCATAACGAGACATGGGGTGCTTTAGCGGTAAACGTGTACGAGTGTAAGATAATGTGCATCATATTGATACATCTGGGGTAAAAGTAAAGTGTTTGTTTATTGTGTCACTCCTCGCGGTTATATGGTCCAGCCAGTTTTGACTTATGAGACACCTTTAATGATGAACATCTTTACTTCCGATTCCTATCCTATATGCCGGACGCTTGGCAGGAAGGCAATAATTTAACTGGCTGCTGGGTAGGCAACCGGCCATATCAGAACAAGCCCCGTGCAAGACTCGAACCTTCAACCTCCCGCTCCGTAGGCGAACGCCCCAACCACTAGAACACGGAGACGGTCTGATATATTAACAGCAATGAGTTGCAACAGAGATACAACGAGACTCGCAACTAGCCTATTAAACACATCTTCGATACTTTTTTTTCAAAAGTATTATTGCCCAGAAATACCATACATAATTGACGAGTTCGCACAGTCCAGCCTCCATACAGTAACACTTCATTATCTCTGTCCGTTCAGACCTGGCCCAGTGTTCACAAGAGTCTGATTTTCAGGTTCAAGATGAACTTGAGCTAGATTTTTCAGGATCAGACTAAAAAAATAGTGTACACGAAAAATCGCGATCAATTTTATTTATTGGACAAATATATATTTCACATAATAATGAACTCTCATTGGCGTAGATTTTCTATCTGAGATGAATATTTTAATCAAAACAAAACACACATGTGTGTTATTATATCTGAAAGAAAAGTTATTTTCAAAATAAAATATTTTTGAAATTCCGCTCATTTGAGCTAGAAGATCAAGATCAGCTAAGATTTATCTTGATCCTAGCATTAATCCTTTGTGAACATGGGGCCAGAAGTTCAATCACCTTTTATAGGCATACTTGAGAAAATAATAAACGCTAAAGACAATTATTTGTATGCTATAACCTAGAATTGAACTCATCGGTATGCTTGGGGCTATTTCAAATTAAACTTCACATGGTCATGTACACCAATATGAAAAGGGCAATTTAAGCATATAATTGTCACAAGTGTTGCCAAGAGGACAAGGTCTACCCTAATATTAAAGATAAGTTCGTGCGTAGTGTATTGACGAAGTGAACGCCATCCAGCTAGAGCAGCTGTCCAAAGGTGATCTATACTTCAATACACTAGAAAATATTCCTGTTGAGTCAGTTTCGGCTCGCAAGGGTTATCCGGCTATCGTTGTGGTTGGAAAACATGTCAATCAATATTCCCCCCCCCCACCCCCACCCCCACCCCCCACACACACGATTCTCGACAGGCGGGAATTTGACACGCCGGGTCCCGGGAAACATAATTTGGTCGGATTTTAGATCCCGGGGAAAATATTGATAGGTGCATTACGAGCACACTTAAACAATATACGAATTACGTGTTCAGTCTGTTTTGGCGCATGGCGAAATATGCTTATAATTATATGCGCATAATTTTAGCTTCAGAGACTGTTTTTTATTACATCATCACCCGTTTCTAACAATATCGTCTATTCATCCATGTCAAGAGATGCAAATTATGTAAGATTATGTTAACGATGTAATGCAATACTCCCGTGATTACAATAAACATTCTACGTCTTTCTTTCGGCTTATACGCAATACGAATGACTTGTATATACCTACCCGATATTTCTGGATAAGGTTACGCATGCGCAAATAAATTCCTTCATTGTTACATATAAAATATTCAATGTTTGATCTTAATTTTCACCATGACCAAGCGACTTCCCAATATATCACCATACATTATTGGAAAGATAAGGCCATAACCTTTTGAAAAAACAGGTTGTCAAAAATTTATATACGTTGTAACTCAACATATGTACCTCAGAATAAACACAGCGGTTTTGACAGGCATGGGGGCTGCCATTTTGTGCATGAATACATGGGCCAAAAGTTATGAAGCTGGGAACCATTTAAGATCAAGTAATCCCTAAAACTGTCTTTTTTTTCTTATTTCTTACATATATACCTTTAAATTGATACCAAAACATATCATTTAAACTGTAGTTTAAAAATCATATGCATTATACACTGAACCCTATGTGTTTATTATCTAACTGACAGCTGAGGATGTGACTTCCGTTTTGATGTAATTTGACCTTTAAGAGAACCCAACCCTTTCAAATTTGAATAAAAACCACATTTTTCATAAATCTGATCTATTTCGAGAAAGAACATGAAGACTTATCACACTTGTATAAGGATTTATTGGCAAAAAATAAAGTTTAAAATACCACGTATAAAGGCGTTGTGAGACAAGAATTTTGACAGAAAAAATATACTTAGGTACATCTTGGAAAACATTATTTTAACACAGAATAAAGCACAACTTTGAGTTTTGATAGGCATGGCAGACATAATATATAATATCAGAAGTGAAAATTAATCTTCATTGGAATTCTAAATGTTATAGAACAGGTTTTAAAGCTGTTTCGAGCTAAAAAAAAATCTGCATTTTGGGTGGGTAAAATCCATATAAAAGTAGCATTTCAGATGCCATTTGACCCCAGAGAAGGGTTTGTTTACATAACAATCAACAGAATTTACCTCCTGACACACAATAAACAAAAACATGACCCCTAAATGTCAATGCCAGGTACTAATTAACAGTCTCGTGTCACACCTGAAGCTGTGGGTGAGGTGGGAAATCCTTCTAGGCCAGTCTCCAGCAATCTTCAGTCTGTATCCAGTACTCTCTGCTGTGTGATCTGTGAAAATAAGAAGGTTTTCTGTGCATGTTTACTTATTATCGTGATTACTAGTGTAAGTTAGATATAATTAGTGTACATATACAATAGTTTACTTTGTTTTTTTATTGCGATAAGGCGAGTCGCTATGCGGGCTACAAAGCGTCGAGCTCACTTGCGAAAAGTTTGGTTCAAAAAGGGGCCTGGGAGTCCCAACTAGGGTAAAACTCTTTCTTTTCCTACTGTTGTTGATAAGAAGTATGTGAGGTTGGAAAAGAAATCATTTGATAGTAGAATACATGACAATAACGATGTACTAACCTTCAAAGATACCGATGGTACGGACACGACTGTGTCAGCGTTACGACCCCGTCCCAATGCCTCCAATGTAGTTGATGAGTACAGTAGTTTTGATGACTCGTCACTTCATCCAGACTTGTATACCAATAAGTTGATGGTTCAGGCTGAGGTCCAGGTTCTTTTCAACACTGCATTTAAAGAACATACTCAAATTAAACCAAACTGTGATGGTGACTTAAATTTTGATGCCGCTAACTCCATTAAGTGGGGTCTAGGTTGGCGTGAGCGGCTAAAGTGTACAAAGTGTTCATACATTAGCAAGTATCGCAATCTTTACGAGGAGGGTGATAGTAAAAAAAGGTCGTGGTAGGCGTGCCGCAAAGATAAGCATAGGCCTTCAGCTTGGTCTGTGCACTACACCAATCAGCATTACCGGTGTGCGCAGAATTCTGAACAACGCTAATATAATAGCCCCCGCCCAGTCCTCCATGCAAAGGTTAAGTAAAAAAAGTTAATGAAAATGTAGAAAGTGTCAATGTTCAGGACATACATGAGCAAAGAGTGTCCCTTGTGAAGGAAAATGCCCTAATAGGTAAAAAAAAAAGCCAAAACTGTAAATGTGGAGGGCGACTCGTGCTACAATAACCCCATGTTCAATTCCGACTCGACCCCATTTCAGACAGGGTCTATCGCGACAACCACGTTTTGTGAAAATAACACTAAAGACAAGAAATTAGTAGGGGTACATATTGCCAATAAACTGTGTATGATTGGAGCTCGCTGGCGAAATAAATCGAACAATGTTGTTTGTCCAAACCATAGGGGCCATTGCTCCGCAAATGTATCCGAATCAGATCCAATAGGTAACGAAGGTAAATGGTCTGAAATAGTGTCCCGCAACATATCAAATGATGTTCAAATAGCTGGTTATACTGGTGATGGTGACTCTAGGAGTCATGCTGGTGTGAGCAAAGGGAATGAACATAAAGTTGAACTCTTTAAAGACATAAGGCACTTAGGAAATTCATTGAAGCGTGCTGTTTACAAAGCCAACTTCAGTTCAAATACGTTCAAAGGGTCTTCAAACACAAACATTAAGAATCGCTTTGCTCTTTCAATAAAACAACGGTGTGTGGCAGAGTTAAAGACAGCCCACAAGGTTTACAATGGTGACCTAAAAAAAATAAAACAATGCATGCCCAAGGTAGCCGATGATATTGTTTCTTGTGTTGGTGGGTATTGCGGAGAGCCCTGCAAAGCATCTAGTTTAATTTGTTGTAGTAACTACCGACAGGCTAAAAACTTCATGCCAATGAATGCTAAACTAAGAATGACAGAGGGTGATAAGGCATTACTTTTAAAATGCATGGCCATTATGCTGTCTCCCTCAGAACTTGATCAAACCAAATTTGTAACCACTACACAAAAGTGTGAGGCCGTGAATCGATCTTACCAGAATTTTTTTTTTTTTTTTTTTTTTTTTTTCCGTTCTATATATTTTATTTTCCTCGTCAATAGGTGTGTGAGGGTCGAGGGCATCCCCCTCCACACCGTACATCATGAGTATTGATAATAGTTCAACATGCATGATATATAATATTACAATGAAGACAAGTGCTCACAATTGCATATTAACAATAATATCATAATTGCTTAAACAGCAATATACAAATTGATACACATATTGAAATTTTGAATATACGGATAAACTATGCAAGTCACAATGTTCTTAACGATACAGATTTAACAAAATGTCCCATTCTTTATTTGTAGTTATTAAGTTAGAATCTAAATTGCAAAAGAAGTTCATTTCCTTCAAAATATGATACTGGATAGAAAAGAATGATCTTGCCGCGATTACGGTAGGTAATGTTTGATTCATTTTACAATTATAAATAAACCTTTTAGTGAGAAGGAATGTTAGATTAAGAGGACCACTTGTGTTTTTATGTCCTAACATGAAAGAGGGTGCATTTATGAAGTCAGCGAATACCTCAAAACCTTCAAACAAATCAGCAATAAATTTTTTAACGTATTTACATTCCCAAAAAACGTGCTCAATTGTTTCCGACATATCATGACAGAAAGAGCATTCAGCTGACGATTTATAATTGATTTTATACAAAAAATAGTTGGTACAAATAATTCGGTGTATAATTCTATACTGGAACCATTGTAGCGTAGAATCTTTGGTTATACAAAATGGCATACTAAAGATATGGTTCCAGTCTTTTAATTCAATATTTTCAAAAATGCTCGTCCATTTTGACATACAGACTGGTAAAGTGTCATTTGTTTTAACAATATTATACATGGGTTGGGTACCTTTTTGATATTTTAAAATGGATATCACTTGAAGGGGAACAAAAGGCTTAACAAAGTCAAAATCTGCAATCGTATTCAGAGCAGATGTTTTATCGAACAAACCATATTTCTTCAAGTATTTAGTAACTACATTAGTAATACCTATGTAATGCAAGTAGTTTGGATAGAAATTATATCTGTTACACAGTTCTTCATAGCTATATAATTCTAACCCATCGTTGTTTTTGATCAAATCGCAGAAAAAATGCACGCCATTTTCAAACCATGTTTTGAGGAATACACTTTTATTACCGATCGTTATATCAGGATTATAGAATATTGGGGTTTGTAATATGTATTTTATATTTAATGATTCTGCTTTGCGGAAATCAACAAACGATTTTAAAGTGTCTTTCCAAAAAGCATTGCCTGTTTTATTTATAAGGTTTTCTGGATAGTGAACACCACAGTTGTAAAGTTTTTGGGTGTCTATTATCATTTTTACAATATTAATCCATTTACCATTTCCTGTGATGATCCTTCGTATCCAAGAACATTTCAACGCAATTATAAATGAAAAGATGTCGACCATATTAAGACCTCCTTCAGTATATTCTTTAATAAGTACATTTTTGTTAATTTTTGAACTCCCATTCCACACAAAGTTTAAAAAGAGATCGTTAAGCTCAACCAATATTCTATGTGGTGGATTGGGAAGTGAAACAAATAAATGGTTAAGCACTGGCAAAGCAATCGTTTTTATTACTTGTATCCTTCCAATGGGAGTTAATATCCTTCTGGACCAGTTTTTAAGCAGCGTTCTAATTCTATACAATTTATCCATATAATTAAGATCTATCATCTTATCAAGATCGACATGAAATGTTAAACCAAGCATATCAAAAGTATGCTGGTTCCATTTTAACTTCCATCTAGTTTTTATGCTTTCGGAACTGAATTTATGCTTCCCTATCCAAACTACTTTGGTTTTGTCGAAATTTACCTTTAAGCCAGAGCACAATGTGAAATGCGACAAATCATCTAAGGTTTCATTAAGGGATTCTGCAGAGCCATCCAGGAGTATAGACGTATCATCAGCAAATTGCGATGACTTATATTCAGTATTATCGATTTTGATTCCTTTGATTTTGGGATTTGCCCTGAGTTTAAGAGACAAAATTTCAGCGCATAAAATAAAAATATAACAACTGAGGGGATCACCTTGACGACAACCACGTTGTATTTGAAAAAAATAAGATAACGACCCACACTGCGTTACTGCTGAAATGCCATCCTTATATAAAACGTTAAACCATTTTTTCATGTCAGGACCGAAATTAAACAAGGAGAGTGTTTTGTTTACAAACCTCCATGACAAGGAATCAAAAGCCTTTTCAAAATCTATAAGTAGGAGAAGTCCGGGAATATTATTTTCCTCAGTGTATTTCAAAATGTCGTAGATTAGTCGAGTGTTTTCACCTATGAACCTGCCTTTGATAAAACCAGTTTGATCATTATTTATAAGTTTGTTAATGTATTTTTTTAATCTATTAGCAATACTTCCAGAACCAATTTTATATACAGTGTTTAACAATGTTATTGGACGCCAGTTTTTTTAAAATTGTCTGGGTTTATCACCCTTAGGTATGCAAGTAATTATCCCCTGTCGTTGTGTTATAGACAAAATGCCGCTATCGAATGCGTGATTTAACGCTCTACAAACAAACGTACCTAATTTGGGCCAAAAGACTTTGAAGAAATCAATACTAAAACCAGACGACCCAGGGCTTTTGTTGTTTGCCATGTTTTTTAAGACAAAAGAGGCCTCACTTAGTGTTATTGGCCCTTCTAATAGTTTTGACTCTTCATACGACAGTTTAGGTATGTCAATATTTGCTATAAAAAAAAAGCTATTAAAGTCATCATCAATGTTGGTATTGTCGTTATTTTGATACAATGTTTTATAAAACAAAGCGGTTTCGTTCAAGATATCAACCTGCTTGTCTAAAACAAGTCCGTCATCAGTTGTTAGGCTAGTGATAGTTTATGTTGTATAGTTATATTTTTCGAGGTTACAAAAAAGTTTTGATGGTTTTTCTCCAAATTGTATCCATTCGGCTCGCGATCTTATTATGGCTCCTTTTAATTTCTCTTCTTGTATTTTCATTAGTTGATCTTTTAATTCAAGTATAATTTGCACGTTACTCTCGGTCAACAATTTCTCGTGTTGTTCAATTTCAGCTTTTAATTGGTTTTCGCGCTTGTTACGCGATTTTGTTTTATACGAACTATATGAAATAGCTTTACCTCTTATTTCCATTAAAACTGTATCTAAAAAAAGTTGGTCGTTTATTAAAAACTGTATGTCTTGGTCAGGTATTGTATCAATGTTATCTTTATTGTATACAGGTAACATATATTGTTTCTTTATTTCGGTAATTGTATCATTTATTGTGTTAATGTAGTTGATGTCGCTAAGAAGCATGTTATTATGTTTCCACAGACCTTTTCCGTGTTTAAAATCAGTAAATTTTAATGTCAACGTTACACTCGAATGATCAGATTGGTAACTGGGCAATATATTAATGTCGTGAAAAAACGGTGACAAAAATGACGATAAAAGATAAAAATCAAGCCGGGCTTGTTGTATTGGATTTGTTCTTCTCCATGTATATCGTCTAGAGTTAGGATATAATATCCTAAAAGGATCTGTAAGAACACGATCTTCCATATTTTTTAAAATAAATTCTCTTGCATTTTTATTATTTATTGATTTGTAGTTATGATAATCTATATTTGGGTCTAGAACCAAATTAAAGTCGATACAAATTAAGTAGGAGTCATTCCCAATATTGTCAATAATATCAAAAATATTGGTGAAAAATTCGGGACTGTCAGAGTTCGGTCCGTATATAGAGGCAAGTGTGAGTCTAGTTTCACCAATATTTATATCCAAAATAATATAGTTACCAAATTCATCATATGGTACATTATGTATTTTATACTCAAGTATTTTTGACAAAAGTTTTGCTACACCACGCGAATTAGAAGAGCCATAACTTAGGAAACACTCTGATCCCCATTCTGAGTAAATGGTTTTAATCTGTTCGTTAATAAAGTGTGTATCTTGAAGGCAGTAAATATCACATTTTGTTTCTTTTAAGTATTGAAAAACTTGTAATCGCTTACCAGAAAGTTAACCCAAAAATGATAACTAACCCTAGGAACTTTGCCGGTAGGATTCACGGCCAGGTTCATAAACTAAACAATGGTTACGCAGTGTCGGTGTTGATTAAAACCAAGTCTCTAGGGGCCACCCTTACAATAGGATTCACGGTCATACGTCAAATACGGAAGACCGATCAAAGAACCCAAAGGCCGAATAAATGGGTAATTGAAAAACGCAAAACTACTAGGTACGCGACACGCCAGAGACGGTATAAATTACATGAACATTTGCATGATAGTAAGGGTCTCACTGACATGGTACCAGTCGTCAGGAGTTCTAGACATTTACGAGGCCACAGTTATGTATAAATAGAGAATACTATATTATTGTTGAATAACGATAAGTTTATTTAGCGAGGCTTAAAAAACCTGGACCACGAGCCTTGTACTTGTATATATGTATAGATTTGCCTTCATTTGCTGTGTTTTATGCATATATTTCAGCTGAATGCCTGTTTTTAGTACAATTACAAAATAAAATATGAACTTAGTAGGATCTGTTAACTTTGCAAATTAGGAAAATTGCTGTGATTCAAAGAAGGCAGGTCGGATGGTCATCATGGCCAATGCATCGGCCAGTGCGGACACAAACTTTGCGGGCATTATTAACAGTTACAGGTTCTAAAATAAATGATAAGGATTGCAACACAAAGTATTATGACATAAATTAGATAATTGTTGAGACTCGTGCAAATAATTGTCAAAATGAAACTGAAAATCAACACGGTGAACATAATGGGTGTTGGATGGTGACTCTGGTGGACATTTTGCTTTAACTTTCCCATATCTACCCCCCTCATGTCCACTAGAGCAATCATCCCATAAAATACAGCCTTTAATGGGGTCAAGTTGGCATCTGGCTGTGATTCTCTCCATAACTGTGCGTTTGTAGGCATCCATTTTCAAAATTTTTGCAGAAGACAAATCTTACCGGAAGTTCTTAAAGGTTACTCATGCGCAAATAAATTCCTTCATTGTTACATATAAAATATTCTATGTTTGATCTCAATTTTCACCATGACCAAGCGACTTCCCAATATATCACCATACATTGTTGGAAAGATAAGGCCAAAAATTTATATACGTTGTAACTCAAAATATTTACCTTAGAATAAACACACCGGTTTTGACAGGCATGGGGGCTGCCATTTTGTGCATGAATACATGGGCCAAAAGTTATGAAGCTGGGAACCATTTAAGATCAAGTAATCCCAAAAGCTGTATTTTCTTTTCTTATTTCTTAAATATATACCTTTAAATTGATACCAAAACATATCATTTAAACTGTAGTTTAAAAATCATATGCATTATACACTGAACCCTATGTGTTTATTATCTAACTGACAGCATGTAACCCTGAGGATGTGACTTCCGTTTTGGTGTAATTTGACCATAAATGAAGGTCTCGTTATTTCTGTTATGTTGTAATGTTTTGTAGAAATGTACAGTAGATTAAAGACAATTGAGTCAATAACAAACACAAGCGTGCTGTTTCTAGGGCGTTTATTCTACTACTGATAAGCATGTGGCTAGTGCCGGGTAATGCTCAATCACGCATGCGCAATGAGATAGCCATAAATATACTACATCTCCCTTCTTTAACAATGAAAAAAAGTATTAAAATCTCAAATATTTAGCAAACGTTCATAACTTGCATGTACCAACATTCCAATTATTAATTGTCAAAATTAATAATAATAACTAAATAATAAATAACTTTCTTCAATCAAGCGCTTGGGTTTTTTCACAACTCCCCGATACCGTGTTGTATGCGGGTCAGTGATGTTTAGAAGGGGCATGTCAGAATGGTTGTGGTTATCTAAGGGGTCATTAGGAGGCTCCAGAGGGGACGTGTTGTGAAATGGATTCGCAAAGAAATCAACAGACCCAGGTGGTTTTTTTTGTTGGTTTTCATTAAAAGGCGTCTGTTGCGTTTGTACCACTGTTCGTTTGAACGGTGTATGATCTACGGTTGTGCCTGTTTATGGCTTTTGCTGGTATCCATGTACCATTGTGCTGTAATCGAACTGAATTGTTGACTTGAAGTGCCGGTAATGACCATGTGTTGCGGTCAAAATATCGTTTCTGGTTTTGTTTGGCTTGATTCATTTTGTTTTGCACAGTTATTCTATTTATAGGAGGGATTTTGAAATTGGGAGGACAGATTTTGTTCTTCGTCCCATTCACTCTAACGGAGTGTTTCTATATTCCAACAGGAATATGTATGGACCCTGACGGTTATCACGGGCTTTCGCAAGAATTTTCTTAGCGATAGATACTCCATTTTCTGCAAGGGCATTAGTCATAGGGTGCAGTGGGAGGAGATTTCATGTTTGAATCCCCACTCACGCGCAAACTAAGCGCACTCGGCGGAGGAGTACTGCGGACCATTGTCGCTGATGCAAGTATCGCATATCCCATTGCGAGACAATATGCTGTTTTAATTTGTGAATGACTGTTCGCGCTAACGTGTCAGGCAAGTGATCTATTTCGAAAAATCGGCTGTAATAATCTATTGTCAGCAGATAATTCTTTCCTTCGAAATGAAATATGTCTGTCCCTAATTTTTAGGGCCTTTCCGGAAACTGCTGAGAAATGAGCGGTTCCTTGGCAATTGAATCTCTATGAGTCAAACAAGTGGCGCACCTAGACACGTATTCCGTGATTTCCTTACACATGCCTGGCCAAAATAAATTGTCTTTCGCTCTTTCTGTGGCTTTGTTTATTCCCAAGTGACCTGTGTGTACTTTTTCCAACACTTCCGAACGTAAGCATTTCGGGATTACTAGCTTTTGACCTCGAAATATCAGACCACCTTCAAAGGATAACTATCCCCTATTGTTGCAGTAATCAAGTATTGACGGATTGCAACCGGCGCGGGTAACAGGCCAACCATTTAAAATGGTCTGTTTCAGTGTTTGCATTTGTTCATCTTGCGCAATTTTTGCGTCGGAAATGGCTTGTAACCAGGCGTCGGTTACGTAAAGCTGTTGCTTGACAGCATGTACGTGCAAGTCTAAACCTGCGATCAAATTCGGGTACGTTTCGCAAGCAGGTTAGCTCGAAAGGCAATCGCTAACAGGGATATATTTTCCCCTAATATGTCGGACATTGCGTTCGTACGTCTGCAATTGAAGTAGCATGCGCTGCAGTCTCGGAGAGGCTGCATAAAGCGGCTTTTGCATGATCGCCTCTAATGGCTTATGGTCCGAATGCACTGTAACGGATCTACCGTACGTGTACTGGTGAAAGCGTTTGCAACCAAGGAGTATGACCAAAAGTTCTTTCTCAATTTGTGCATAACCTATTTCAGCTTGAGTCAGGCTTTTTGATGCAAATGCAATCGGGCGATCTCGTTGCATAAGACATGCGCCTATTCCGTGTTTAGAAGCGTCCACTTCAAGAACGAGGGGTTCCTTAGGGTCGTAAGAGCCTATCACGGGTGCTTTCGTAATAATGCGTTTGACCTCTAGAAATGCCTCTGTTTGATGTTCATCCCAGACAAATTATGTGTCATTTTTCAAGAGGCTCCGAAGGGGGGACGTGACCTCAGCTAAATTTAGCGCAAATTTGGCCAAGTAATTAACCATGCCTAGGAAGGTTTCGAGCTTCTCGGGGCTGTCTGGGGTTTCAAAATTGACTATGTCCTCAATTTTGCGCGGGTCTGGCTTTAAGCCTTTGTCACTTCATACGTGACCAAAGAAAGGCACTTCTGTGGCTCCTATGGTGCACTTATCCGTGTTAAATCGGATGCCCTTTTCTCGTGCGCGCAGCATCAATCTTGAAAGGTTCGAATCGTGCTCCTCACGGTTTCGACCGTAGCACAGAATGTCATCAACAATGGCAGTTATGCATGGCAGACCTTGAAATATCTCATCAACTTTCATCATAAATAGGTCACTAGACGCTGTGATCCCAAACGGAAGTCTCAGCCCGCGATAACGCCCAAACACTGTACTGAACGTTGTCATGTAAGAGGACTGTTCCTCAAGCTTAACACTCCAGTAAGCGTGTGTGATATCCAGTATGCTGAATACTGTCGCACCGTTTAACTTTGAAGTTATGTCATCAAACGTCGGCATAGGAATGTGCGGCCTCTTAATGGCGGCATTGAGAGCTTTCGGGTCAAGGCAAATCCTGAGATTTCCTGTTTTAGGCTTTTCTACGACTACGATCGAATTTACACAGTCAGTGGGTTTGGTAACTTTCGCGATTATTTGGTCATTGACCATTCTGTCAAGCTCAGATTTGAGTCGTAACTTTAGCGCTTCCGGTATGCGACGCGGAGGGTTGACCGTGGGAATAGCATTTTCTTTGACATGCAACTTACGTTCACCTGGGATTACACCAATACCCTGAAATAAGTCCTGATTTTCTTTAAGAACTGTCTGATTGGTTAAACCTGGTGTTTTCGCTGGTGTGCTAGATGTCGGACAGTCGACAGAGTATGTGAGCGATACAAGGCCAAGATCAAGACATGATTGCAAGCCAATTAATGGGGTGGTGTTGCTGTTAACGACGTGGAACAATGTGCTAATTGTCTGGTCATTCTGGCAGCAGGCTAGCGTAACGGTGCCGATAACAAGTAGCATTCATCCAGTGTAGGAGGTTAACCTATGTTTAGGGGGCTCCAACGGGTGACTAACTTCGAGTTTCTCAAACTGGGAAATTGGTAAAATATTGGCTACACTTCCTGTGTCAACCTTAAAGTCAATGGAGAGTTTGCGTGGACCAACGAATAATTTGGCAAATGCACGGTCTGGAGAAAGTGAAAAAGAAGCGCTTACCGTGTAAATAGCATAATTATCCTGGCAATCAAAAGAAGATCCACACGCACCACTATTACAAACAGTGTTAGTGTCTTGCATATTGCGAGTAGTTATTTCGTTCACTCGAGTCTTTGCACTTGATCGGCATATTTTCTAGAAATTATTCAGCTTTCCACAAGTGTGACACTGTTTTCCATAGACAGGGCAATTGTTCTTCGGATGTGAACGTCCACAATTTCAACATGTTGTGGGTTTCCGGGGCTGCTGTCGGTTGCGGGCCTGGTTTCCGTTTTGGTGTAATTTGACCATAAATGAAGGTCTCGTTATTTCTGTTATGTTGTAATGTTTTGTAGAAATGTACAGTAGATTAAAGACAATTGAGTCAATAACAAACACAAGCGTGCTGTTTCTAGGGCGTTTATTCTACTACTGATAAGCATGTGGCTAGTGCCGGGTAATGCTCAATCACGCATGCGCAATGAGATAGCCATAAATATACTACATCTCCCTTCTTTAACAATGAAAAAAAGTATTAAAATCTCAAATATTTAGCAAACGTTCATAACTTGCATGTACCAACATTCCAATTATTAATTGTCAAAATTAATAATAATAACTAAATAATAAATAACTTTCTTCAATCAAGCGCTTGGGTTTTTTCACAACTCCCCGATACCGTGTTGTATGCGGGTCAGTGATGTTTAGAAGGGGCATGTCAGAATGGTTGTGGTTATCTAAGGGGTCATTAGGAGGCTCCAGAGGGGACGTGTTGTGAAATGGATTCGCAAAGAAATCAACAGACCCAGGTGGTTTTTTTTGTTGGTTTTCATTAAAAGGCGTCTGTTGCGTTTGTACCACTGTTCGTTTGAACGGTGTATGATCTACGGTTGTGCCTGTTTATGGCTTTTGCTGGTATCCATGTACCATTGTGCTGTAATCGAACTGAATTGTCCACTTGAAGTGCCGGTAATGACCATGTGTTGCGGTCAAAATATCGTTTCTGGTTTTGTTTGGCTTGATTCATTTTGTTTTGCACAGTTATTCTATTTATAGGAGGGATTTTGAAATTGGGAGGACAGATTTTGTTCTTCGTCCCATTCACTCTAACGGAGTGTTTCTATATTCCAACAGGAATATGTATGGACCCTGACGGTTATCACGGGCTTTCGCAAGAATTTTCTTAGCGATAGATACTCCATTTTCTGCAAGGGCATTAGTCATAGGGTGCAGTGGGAGGAGATTTCGTGTTTGAATCCCCACTCACGCGCAAACTAAGCGCACTCGGCGGAGGAGTACTGCGGACCATTGTCGCTGATGCAAGTATCGCATATCCCATTGCGAGACAATATGCTGTTTTAATTTGTGAATGACTGTTCGCGCTAACGTGTCAGGCAAGTGATCTATTTCGAAAAATCGGCTGTAATAATCTATTGTCAGCAGATAATTCTTTCCTTCGAAATGAAATATGTCTGTCCCTAATTTTTAGGGCCTTTCCGGAAACTGCTGAGAAATGAGCGGTTCCTTGGCAATTGAATCTCTATGAGTCAAACAAGTGGCGCACCTAGACACGTATTCCGTGATTTCCTTACACATGCCTGGCCAAAATAAATTGTCTTTCGCTCTTTCTGTGGCTTTGTTTATTCCCAAGTGACCTGTGTGTACTTTTTCCAACACTTCCGAACGTAAGCATTTCGGGATTACTAGCTTTTGACCTCGAAATATCAGACCACCTTCAAAGGATAACTATCCCCTATTGTTGCAGTAATCAAGTATTGACGGATTGCAACCGGCGCGGGTAACAGGCCAACCATTTAAAATGGTCTGTTTCAGTGTTTGCATTTGTTCATCTTGCGCAATTTTTGCGTCGGAAATGGCTTGTAACCAGGCGTCGGTTACGTAAAGCTGTTGCTTGACAGCATGTACGTGCAAGTCTAAACCTGCGATCAAATTCGGGTACGTTTCGCAAGCAGGTTAGCTCGAAAGGCAATCGCTAACAGGGATATCTTTTCCCCTAATATGTCGGACATTGCGTTCGTACGTCTGCAATTGAAGTAGCATGCGCTGCAGTCTCGGAGAGGCTGCATAAAGCGGCTTTTTCATGATCGCCTCTAATGGCTTATGGTCAGAATGCACTGTAACGGATCTACCGTACGTGTACTGGTGAAAGCGTTTGCAACCAAGGAGTATGACCAAAAGTTCTTTCTCAATTTGTGCATAACCTATTTCAGCTTGAGTCAGGCTTTTTGATGCAAATGCAATCGGGCGATCTCGTTGCATAAGACATGCGCCTATTCCGTGTTTAGAAGCGTCCACCTCAAGAACGAGGGGTTCCTTAGGGTCGTAAGAGCCTATCACGGGTGCTTTCGTAATAATGCGTTTGACCTCTAGAAACGCCTCTGTTTGATGTTCATCCCAGACAAATTATGTGTCATTTTTCAAGAGGCTCCGAAGGGGGGACGTGACCTCAGCTAAATTTAGCGCAAATTTGGCCAAGTAATTAACCATGCCTAGGAAGGTTTCGAGCTTCTCGGGGCTGTCTGGGGTTTCAAAATTGACTATGTCCTCAATTTTGCGCGGGTCTGGCTTTAAGCCTTTGTCACTTCATACGTGACCAAAGAAAGGCACTTCTGTGACTCCTATGGTGCACTTATCCGTGTTAAATCGGATGCCCTTTTCTCGTGCGCGCAGCATCAATCTTGAAAGGTTCGAATCGTGCTCCTCACGGTTTCGACCGTAGCACAGAATGTCATCAACAATGGCAGTTATGCATGGCAGACCTTGAAATATCTCATCAACTTTCATCATAAATAGGTCACTAGACGCTGTGATCCCAAACGGAAGTCTCAGCCCGCGATAACGCCCAAACACTGTACTGAACGTTGTCATGTAAGAGGACTGTTCCTCAAGCTTAACACTCCAGTAAGCGTGTGTGATATCCAGTATGCTGAATACTGTCGCACCGTTTAACTTTGAAGTTATGTCATCAAACGTCGGCATAGGAATGTGCGGCCTCTTAATGGCGGCATTGAGAGCTTTCGGGTCAAGGCAAATCCTGAGATTTCCTGTTTTAGGCTTTTCTACGACTACGATCGAATTTACACAGTCAGTGGGTTTGGTAACTTTCGCGATTATTTGGTCATTGACCATTCTGTCAAGCTCAGATTTGAGTCGTAACTTTAGCGCTTCCGGTATGCGACGCGGAGGGTTGACCGTGGGAATAGCATTTTCTTTGACATGCAACTTACGTTCACCTGGGATTACACCAATACCCTGAAATAAGTCCTGATTTTCTTTAAGAACTGTCTGATTGGTTAAACCTGGTGTTTTCGCTGGTGTGCTAGATGTCGGACAGTCGACAGAGTATGTGAGCGATACAAGGCCAAGATCAAGACATGATTGCAAGCCAATTAATGGGGTGGTGTTGCTGTTAACGACGTGGAACAATGTGCTAATTGTCTGGTCATTCTGGCAGCAGGCTAGCGTAACGGTGCCGATAACAAGTAGCATTCATCCAGTGTAGGAGGTTAACCTATGTTTAGGGGGCTCCAACGGGTGACTAACTTCGAGTTTCTCAAACTGGGAAATTGGTAAAATATTGGCTACACTTCCTGTGTCAACCTTAAAGTCAATGGAGAGTTTGCGTGGACCAACGAATAATTTGGCAAATGCACGGTCTGGAGAAAGTGAAAAAGAAGCGCTTACCGTGTAAATAGCATAATTATCCTGGCAATCAAAAGAAGATCCACACGCACCACTATTACAAACAGTGTTAGTGTCTTGCATATTGCGAGTAGTTATTTCGTTCACTCGAGTCTTTGCACTTGATCGGCATATTTTCTAGAAATTATTCAGCTTTCCACAAGTGTGACACTGTTTTCCATAGACAGGGCAATTGTTCTTCGGATGTGAACGTCCACAATTTCAACATGTTGTGGGTTTCCGGGGCTGCTGTCGGTTGCGGGCCTGGTTTCCGTTTTGGTGTAATTTGACCATAAATGAAGGTCTCGTTATTTCTGTTATGTTGTAATGTTTTGTAGAAATGTACAGTAGATTAAAGACAATTGAGTCAATAACAAACACAAGCGTGCTGTTTCTAGGGCGTTTATTCTACTACTGATAAGCATGTGGCTAGTGCCGGGTAATGCTCAATCACGCATGCGCAATGAGATAGCCATAAATATACTACATCTCCCTTCTTTAACAATGAAAAAAAGTATTAAAATCTCAAATATTTAGCAAACGTTCATAACTTGCATGTACCAACATTCCAATTATTAATTGTCAAAATTAATAATAATAACTAAATAATAAATAACTTTCTTCAATCAAGCGCTTGGGTTTTTTCACAACTCCCCGATACCGTGTTGTATGCGGGTCAGTGATGTTTAGAAGGGGCATGTCAGAATGGTTGTGGTTATCTAAGGGGTCATTAGGAGGCTCCAGAGGGGACGTGTTGTGAAATGGATTCGCAAAGAAATCAACAGACCCAGGTGGGTTTTTTTTGTTGGTTTTCATTAAAAGGCGTCTGTTGCGTTTGTACCACTGTTCGTTTGAACGGTGTATGATCTACGGTTGTGCCTGTTTATGGCTTTTGCTGGTATCCATGTACCATTGTGCTGTAATCGAACTGAATTGTCCACTTGAAGTGCCGGTAATGACCATGTGTTGCGGTCAAAATATCGTTTCTGGTTTTGTTTGGCTTGATTCATTTTGTTTTGCACAGTTATTCTATTTATAGGAGGGATTTTGAAATTGGGAGGACAGATTTTGTTCTTCGTCCCATTCACTCTAACGGAGTGTTTCTATATTCCAACAGGAATATGTATGGACCCTGACGGTTATCACGGGCTTTCGCAAGAATTTTCTTAGCGATAGATACTCCATTTTCTGCAAGGGCATTAGTCATAGGGTGCAGTGGGAGGAGATTTCGTGTTTGAATCCCCACTCACGCGCAAACTAAGCGCACTCGGCGGAGGAGTACTGCGGACCATTGTCGCTGATGCAAGTATCGCATATCCCATTGCGAGACAATATGCTGTTTTAATTTGTGAATGACTGTTCGCGCTAACGTGTCAGGCAAGTGATCTATTTCGAAAAATCGGCTGTAATAATCTATTGTCAGCAGATAATTCTTTCCTTCGAAATGAAATATGTCTGTCCCTAATTTTTAGGGCCTTTCCGGAAACTGCTGAGAAATGAGCGGTTCCTTGGCAATTGAATCTCTATGAGTCAAACAAGTGGCGCACCTAGACACGTATTCCGTGATTTCCTTACACATGCCTGGCCAAAATAAATTGTCTTTCGCTCTTTCTGTGGCTTTGTTTATTCCCAAGTGACCTGTGTGTACTTTTTCCAACACTTCCGAACGTAAGCATTTCGGGATTACTAGCTTTTGACCTCGAAATATCAGACCACCTTCAAAGGATAACTATCCCCTATTGTTGCAGTAATCAAGTATTGACGGATTGCAACCGGCGCGGGTAACAGGCCAACCATTTAAAATGGTCTGTTTCAGTGTTTGCATTTGTTCATCTTGCGCAATTTTTGCGTCGGAAATGGCTTGTAACCAGGCGTCGGTTACGTAAAGCTGTTGCTTGACAGCATGTACGTGCAAGTCTAAACCTGCGATCAAATTCGGGTACGTTTCGCAAGCAGGTTAGCTCGAAAGGCAATCGCTAACAGGGATATCTTTTCCCCTAATATGTCGGACATTGCGTTCGTACGTCTGCAATTGAAGTAGCATGCGCTGCAGTCTCGGAGAGGCTGCATAAAGCGGCTTTTTCATGATCGCCTCTAATGGCTTATGGTCAGAATGCACTGTAACGGATCTACCGTACGTGTACTGGTGAAAGCGTTTGCAACCAAGGAGTATGACCAAAAGTTCTTTCTCAATTTGTGCATAACCTATTTCAGCTTGAGTCAGGCTTTTTGATGCAAATGCAATCGGGCGATCTCGTTGCATAAGACATGCGCCTATTCCGTGTTTAGAAGCGTCCACCTCAAGAACGAGGGGTTCCTTAGGGTCGTAAGAGCCTATCACGGGTGCTTTCGTAATAATGCGTTTGACCTCTAGAAACGCCTCTGTTTGATGTTCATCCCAGACAAATTATGTGTCATTTTTCAAGAGGCTCCGAAGGGGGGACGTGACCTCAGCTAAATTTAGCGCAAATTTGGCCAAGTAATTAACCATGCCTAGGAAGGTTTCGAGCTTCTCGGGGCTGTCTGGGGTTTCAAAATTGACTATGTCCTCAATTTTGCGCGGGTCTGGCTTTAAGCCTTTGTCACTTCATACGTGACCAAAGAAAGGCACTTCTGTGACTCCTATGGTGCACTTATCCGTGTTAAATCGGATGCCCTTTTCTCGTGCGCGCAGCATCAATCTTGAAAGGTTCGAATCGTGCTCCTCACGGTTTCGACCGTAGCACAGAATGTCATCAACAATGGCAGTTATGCATGGCAGACCTTGAAATATCTCATCAACTTTCATCATAAATAGGTCACTAGACGCTGTGATCCCAAACGGAAGTCTCAGCCCGCGATAACGCCAAACACTGTACTGAACGTTGTCATGTAAGAGGACTGTTCCTCAAGCTTAACACTCCAGTAAGCGTGTGTGATATCCAGTATGCTGAATACTGTCGCACCGTTTAACTTTGAAGTTATGTCATCAAACGTCGGCATAGGAATGTGCGGCCTCTTAATGGCGGCATTGAGAGCTTTCGGGTCAAGGCAAATCCTGAGATTTCCTGTTTTAGGCTTTTCTACGACTACGATCGAATTTACACAGTCAGTGGGTTTGGTAACTTTCGCGATTATTTGGTCATTGACCATTCTGTCAAGCTCAGATTTGAGTCGTAACTTTAGCGCTTCCGGTATGCGACGCGGAGGGTTGACCGTGGGAATAGCATTTTCTTTGACATGCAACTTACGTTCACCTGGGATTACACCAATACCCTGAAATAAGTCCTGATTTTCTTTAAGAACTGTCTGATTGGTTAAACCTGGTGTTTTCGCTGGTGTGCTAGATGTCGGACAGTCGACAGAGTATGTGAGCGATACAAGGCCAAGATCAAGACATGATTGCAAGCCAATTAATGGGGTGGTGTTGCTGTTAACGACGTGGAACAATGTGCTAATTGTCTGGTCATTCTGGCAGCAGGCTAGCGTAACGGTGCCGATAACAAGTAGCATTCATCCAGTGTAGGAGGTTAACCTATGTTTAGGGGGCTCCAACGGGTGACTAACTTCGAGTTTCTCAAACTGGGAAATTGGTAAAATATTGGCTACACTTCCTGTGTCAACCTTAAAGTCAATGGAGAGTTTGCGTGGACCAACGAATAATTTGGCAAATGCACGGTCTGGAGAAAGTGAAAAAGAAGCGCTTACCGTGTAAATAGCATAATTATCCTGGCAATCAAAAGAAGATCCACACGCACCACTATTACAAACAGTGTTAGTGTCTTGCATATTGCGAGTAGTTATTTCGTTCACTCGAGTCTTTGCACTTGATCGGCATATTTTCTAGAAATTATTCAGCTTTCCACAAGTGTGACACTGTTTTCCATAGACAGGGCAATTGTTCTTCGGATGTGAACGTCCACAATTTCAACATGTTGTGGGTTTCCGGGGCTGCTGTCGGTTGCGGGCCTGGTTTCCGGTTCCGTTTGCTTTGCGCTTGTTGACTGCGTCGACGTTGTTTGGTTCCGACATGACGTGCAGTTGTTTCGGCAATATTCATAGCTTTGGGCAATTTGAATTGCTGTATCTAATGTCAGTGCTACGCCTTGGTTGATCAACTTTTCCCGAACTGTTTTGTTGTTGCAGCCAAAAACAATTAAGTCACGAATCATTTCATTTTCTTCTTTGTAATTGCAGTCGCGAACTTTGAGTCTGAGTCTCGTTACAAAGGTATTAATGCTCTCTTGCCCCTGGATTTCGTTATTAAATACGTATCTAGCAAAGATAGGATTTAACTTCGGCTGCACGTGGGCTTTGAAACGTTCGTAATATGTTTGAAGCTGTTTCGCGTCTTCGTTGCTGAGTTCTGACCAGGATTTGTAGATATTCGGCCTTCATCTCCAATCCAGAGAAGTAAATACGAGACTTGTTCTTCTTCACTTTTTGTATTAAGCGGACCTTTGAAAATTAATTCCGTGTGTAATTTGAATTTTTCCCATTCTTCTGGTAGATTAGATGAGTTCCGATTAAACACTGGCGGTGGAATGCCATGTAAGTCCATTTTTGAAATGTATACCTGAGTCTTTTGTGAAATTATTTTTTATTCTGACACCATGTTGTGTTGTAGTGTTTTGTACAAATGTTCTAACTCCTAGATTAACGACAATTTAGTCAATAATAAACACAAGCGTGCTGTTTCTAGGACGTTTATCATACTACTGATAAGCATGTGGCTAGTGCCGGGTAATGGTCAATCACGCATGCGCAATGAGATAAATATACTACAATTTCGAGCCTAATACACATAGATGAATGATCATAGTACCTATTTCTGGATAACTGGAGGTCAAGTTATTACGGGCCTACTTAAACAATACACGTAATACGAATGACTAGTACCTATTTCTGGATAACTGGAGGTCAAGTTATTTCGGGCCTAATACACTAAGATGAATGACTAGTACCTATTTCTGGATAACTTGAGGTGAAGTTATTACGGGCCTACTTAAACAATACACGTAATACGAATGACTAGTACCTATTTCTGGATAACTGGAGGTCAAGTTATTTCGAGCCTAATACACTAAGATGAATGACTAGTACCTATTTCTGGATAACTTGAGGTGAAGTTATTACGGGCCTACTTAAACAATACACGTAATACGAATGACTAGTACCTATTTCTGGATAACTTGAGGTTAAGTTATTACGGGCCTACTTAAACAATACACGTAATACGAATGACTAGTATACCTATTTCTGGATAACTGGAGGTGAAGTTATTTCGAGCCTAATACACTAAGATGAATGACTAGTACCTATTTCTGGATAACTTGAGGTGAAGTTATTACGGGCCTACTTAAACAATACACGTAATACGAATGACTAGTACCTATTTCTGGATAACTGGAGGTCAAGTTATTTCGGGCCTAATACACTAAGATGAATGACTAGTACCTATTTCTGGATAACTGGAGGTCAAGTTATTTCGGGCCTAATACACTAAGATGAATGACTAGTACCTATTTCTGGATAACTTGAGGTGAAGTTATTACGGGCCTACTTAAACAATACACGTAATACGAATGACTAGTACCTATTTCTGGATAACTGGAGGTCAAGTTATTTCGGGCCTAATACACTAAGATGAATGACTAGTACCTATTTCTGGATAACTTGAGGTGAAGTTATTACGGGCCTACTTAAACAATACACGTAATACGAATGACTAGTACCTATTTCTGGATAACTGGAGGTCAAGTTATTTCGAGCCTAATACACTAAGATGAATGACTAGTACCTATTTCTGGATAACTTGAGGTGAAGTTATTACGGGCCTACTTAAACAATACACGTAATACGAATGACTAGTACCTATTTCTGGATAACTGGAGGTCAAGTTATTTCGAGCCTAATACACTAAGATGAATGACTAGTACCTATTTCTGGATAACTTGAGGTGAAGTTATTACGGGCCTACTTAAACAATACACGTAATACGAATGACTAGTACCTATTTCTGGATAACTTGAGGTGAAGTTATTACGGGCCTACTTAAACAATACACGTAATACGAATCGATTTGAACCTATTTGTGGATAACTGGAGGTCACGTTATTGCGAATATACGTAAACAATACACGTACAATAAATGTCTAGTACCTATTCTTTGGATAACTGGATGTCAAGTTATTACGATCTTACTTAAACAATAGAAGTAATACGAATGACGTGTTCTGTTTTAGATACGGCAACAACGAACTTCAAATATTTATATGCCTACTCCTGAACTGTTTCATACTCTTTGGTCTCTAAAATAGACTGATTTACTCAACCAGGTCAAAAAGCGGAATATTGATATAATTATTACTTATGTTAACAATACGCGTAATTGCTCATGTTATTTACATGCTCCGTCTTGTCTGCATTACGACAAATTATGAATTGTTTCTGTATTAAAATAGCGGACAATAACTTCACTTTGCCCATACTGTTAAATTACATTTAGTACAACGTACTGTCTTCGTTCTTGAAATAAAAGCTACCAACTCAGGTAGGCAGACACGTTCTTACGTAAAACAGTTGTTTTTGCTTTAGGACATGCATGGTGACCGAATTTACTTATACGCATATAGTTATTTTTTACTAATTACCACACATCTTAAAATAGAATCTAATCACTCAGACAAAGAGACACCAATAAAATGGCCAACGGGAGATAGTGAGAGTTAATCATTACACACGTGACTTGAACCATTATGAAAGTTATCCGACCGTTATCTATTGTTTTACACTTGACAAAACACTTAAGTATTACTAATGTGACACAAGAAGACGACAGTAAACAGTCGTCGTTCGTTTCGGCACCAATGTAGCCATGACGGATATGACTGGTCAATATTTCTAATACGGACACATGCTATTATGCATTGATTTTAAATTAAATAAATTATGTATACAACGTCATCTAGCTCCACTTGTTTGACATAAAACATCATCTGGACTGGTTACAGAGACGCCTACACTTTTGCGATGGCTACATGCAATAGGAGCGACCTTTGTTGAGCACCCAAAAAATAAAATTATGCACCGGGGGGGGGGGGGATATATTGAGGTTACGCATGCGCAAATAAATTCCTTCTTTGTTACATATAAAATATTCAAAATTTGATCTCACTTTTGACCATGACCAAGCTACTTTCCAATATATCACCATACATTGTTGGAAAGATGAGGACATAACCTTTTGAAAAAACAGCATGTCAAAACATTCTGTGTTGTAACTCAAAATATTTACCTTAGAAAAAACACACCGGTTTTGACGGGCATGGAGGCTGCCATTTTGCGCATGAATACATGGGCCAATAGTTATGAAGCTGGGAACCACTAGACAAAAAGTAGTGACACAACAGCCTTTTTCTGATTGCTTACATATATACCTTTAAAATGATACCAAAACATATCATTTAAACTGTATTTTACAAATTATATGCATCCTGCACTCAGTCACATGTGCTTATTATCTAACTGACTGCCCTGAGGATGTGACTTCCGTTTTGGGGTAATTAGACCTTGATAGGTGCATATCGCCTAGGCGGCCGCCCGGCTCATGTGAATTTTGTTGTGTTTCTTTCATGCAAGCCATGCGGCGTTATTACCTGATTACGGCAACACGAGTTCTAGGCCCGTATTCACCAACCCATTCTTAGACTTAAGAATAAAGAATAGATGTAGACTCATGAAAAAATACGGATATATTCGCATATATTCATATATGCTAGTACCAATGTGGCTTGTCTGCTCCCAGATATGCTAGTACCTATATCCCTTATCTCATTAACAAGTCGTTCTAAATAAAGAATGATATATATAATTATGAGTTGGTGAATAAAAAATAAACAGATTCAAATTAACAGCCTTTTTCGAATAGAACTGTATATTCTTTATTATTACTAAGATTGGGTTGAGAATACGTGCCATGGGTTCAAGGTGTTTACCGGTGTCGTTGTTTTCAGGTCGGGCAAAGTCGAACTCGGCCGCTGCCCTCACGAGCGTCTTGGTTGCGGTTTCCGAGCAGTCTCTTTGAAATCCTCAAACCTATTTCTTCTTTCCAACATTCATGCTCGATTTTATACTTATCTACAGGAATGTTTGTGTAAACACATTATATCTATGCCACTAGCAAGCACCATAAGTGTGTTTTATTCTGACATTGGCCTGACAAGTATGCACATGTACATCACTAAAATTACAATGTAAGTCGGATAGTTTGACCTTTATTATTTAATAAAGTACCTACGATCTTTCGATTACTGAAAACAATTTACATCGGCATTAGCATTCCGGCGCATTCCTAGGAGCTATTGCTAGTATCTCGACTGATTAAACACTTGATCATGGCCACGTTCACTAATTGAAATAATGCCAAGGCAAATTACGATGGCCATTCACTGACCTGTGTACATTCGCTCAACGTATTTCGGGTAATTAAATTACTTTCTTACATAATCTGACTTCACTACCCACGTGAGACTTTTCATTCGGTTAAACGGAAAATAGTATGATACGAAAGTGTCCGTAAAGAGGTGAACACACAAGCATTTCAGTTATACCTTTAAACCAGGTTATGTTCGCTTGTTAAAGAGTTTAAAGGCACTTACAAGTGTTAAAAGTGAAACTGAAAAATTTAAAATTAAATTTCAAAATAACACACGCTAATAAAATTAAGCATCACAAGCAAAATAATTCTAAACACATCCATAAAATAAGTGGTATTTGAACAGTTTTAACATCCGTTTTGTGTTTACAATTTTATCACTACGAAACTAGCCGATGTAACTCGTGTTGTGTGTAGTAGGGGTATATCGTGCATATTGTCGAATGTTAACGGTAAATAGTCGGATGCCATTCGCTGTGCCATGATATTTTGGAAGTAAATAAAGCTAGTGTTTGTAAACCTTTTTACGTGGAGGATATGTGTTTTTGCAATAAACAATATCTAGCAAACCAAACGTTTCTGTCGAAGGATACATACAACTTTAAATACATGCTAAGACAGACAATAATTATGATGATCGGTTGAATTGTTCATTCTGAATATGACCACTTTCACCTTTTGTGCGGCTTTAAGAAGTATTTTTATTTACTATCTCGAAACCATATTTCGCCCCGTTACCATCGGGAAAAAGCACAATTTCTTCGTCTTCGTATAAAGGTCTGTGACGTGACTGCTATTGGTGCAACGGTTCATTTATGGTAACCATTAGTGTCATCTGGCGGATCTGCGATCCCTTGGTAACGCACTGGCTTCACAACCCAGGGGTCTCAGGTTCGAGCTACACCCTAACATACTCGTCTTTCGCATGAGACGTCAAACCGAGGTGCAGTGTACTAGGTGCTTTACACCGGGCACTAAAAGACGCAGGGTCGCCTCTGGAACGGGGCGTCTCCTGTATCTTACTTTATCCTCCGTAACCCAACGAACAAGTCTTCTGGGGGCGATGGCCACATTTGAGAGAATCCCGGTGCATCGATAAACATGTACTACACACCCATCTGGCGGTGTCATTTCACTACAGTTGGGGACACGATGCCAGACAGGTGGGTTTCCTCTGGCTTCCCTCCCATGAAAGCTTATAAATATATCAGTAAAATAGCTGGCCCAGATTTAAACGAACACTCACTCCAAAGTTAAAACCCGTTTGTTTTAATGAAAACACATCATGTTGCAAGAGTTGTTTTCATTCGAGAAGAAAACTTTGCAACCAGGGTTAGTATACATAAGGCCGGGACACAAAGACCCCATGAACCTCGTCAATACGCTTAAATTCACAAATTTATGTATTCCACGGGATGAGCATGAATTAGAATATAAACTGAATCGCATTGAGATTTAATGAATAGAGAGTAACCACGCTTGTTAAAACTGAATTAATGTACCGATTATGTAAAAACTCTCAAACGCTTGGTTAATCAAATACAATTCTACCATCCCAAAGTCATTGTATCCGTCTCATAAATTTCGAAGCGATATTGGAGCGCAAAGCTGGGCAACAACACAAAGCGAGATACCTCCAAAACGTTTTGTCATTGTATAGCGAAATATATATGATGCGTGTCGTGGGAAAACCGGGCTTAATGCATGTGCGTAGAGTGTCGTCCCGGATTAGCCTGTGTAGTCCGCACAGGCTAATCCAGGACGGCACTTTCCGCTTGTACAGTATTTTCTGTTTCAAGGAAGTCTCTTCTAAACATCAATCCATTGTAGGCGGAAAGTACCGTCCTGGATTAGTCTGTGCGGATGCACAGGCTAATCCGGGACGACACTCTACGCACATGCCTTGAGCCCGGTTTTCCCAACGACACGCCTCATAGATATATACATGTACAATGTCTTTCCAGCGTATGAGAGAAATATAAAGGTCCCATAGCAATTCTGTGGTTTTATGCATCATGTGATATAATATTATGTTTGGAGTTACTAATCCGCAGGGATTAAGGGAAGTTTGGGAAACATTTATTCCCAGTTTTTGTCACAGGACTTCCAAAAAAGGAAGCCATGGAAGTTGCAGAACTTCCAAAATTTCAGCCATGGAAGTTCCATCATGTAACGATGAACAAGTTAGAAGAAAAATTAAGTAATTTATCTCAATGTTAACCTCTTTCACTGAATAAATTGGCATATAAACACTTGATGAAAAATTAATGCCCTTAAAAACACCTCGAATTTTATACAGTACTTAGTTTTATTTCTGAAATACTCAGGACTTATGTAGCGCAATACTGTCAAAACTTCAAAATATTATGAGCCAAACTTCCAAAATCAGAGGCCAGGAAGTTCAAACTTCCAGTTTTCAAAAAAGTGAATGAAAGCCCTGTAATCCTCCGTACAACAATATGGAAGATGCGATAAATTAGCGTCAGCTGTGTATCCAAATGTTGACTTTGGCCACTATTCACATTTAACTCTTAAAGAAACTATTTTAAGTTAAACCGTACTTAAGTATCCAAATTCAGGTCAATTTTATGTGTGAAATTCAACAGTTTATGATGATAAATGGGCAAATTAAAAATAAACTGTTTTGTGTTTACTATACTGAAAAAAAAGACTGTTAATTGTAATATAATTAAATACAAATGGCACTTTCTTCAGGAATGTATGTTAAGACTTAAAGCAGTTTCTTTCCTAAGGAGTTTTATTTATATCCTCCCTCACCATGGCTGAATTATTTTCATTTCAAATAGAAACTGGCGACAGCTTTTGCTTCTATTCGGATTGTTAGTCTTCAGTGAATAAGAATGTTAATAAGTGTATCGGGTAACTAGATATTTGCAATAACAATGCGGTTTCGCTCCTTGATTTTGGTAAGCGCTTTGTACAGATTGAAATACGATACAAATTTGTGCCCTCCAAATTTCAACGCATATATAAATATTATGTAAATTTAAGTGGGCGAATGTGAACGATATTCGTGTATCTGCGCAACTTCGTTCTGATATATCAAGGTCAGGTAGTTGGAAAATATTCGCTGTAACGATCATGTTCGGCAATACACACAGGTCCAAGTTCCTATTTCTCAGACACTTACCTCTCTAAATCAAGAAAACAGAATGACCAGGGCTTGAATTCACCAAACCACTCGTAGACTTAAGAATAAAAAACAGACTTAGCAAGAAACTATACTTCTGCATTCGCAAATGTGCGGAGCACCAATATGTTGCTTATGTCATTAACAAATCGTTATACACTAATGAATGATGTTTGGTTGGCGAATACCGAGTAAAATTCAAATTAACTGTCGTTCTTGGAACAGAACAGTTTCAATAATGGATGGAGAGGAGCAATCGTGGGATAAATCTTTTGCTCAGAAAAATTCTAGTGGACGGGGCGGGATTCGAACCAGTGACCTCACGATCTCAACGCCAGCGTCCTACCACTAGACCACTGCTCGCAGTTAGCATGTGTATGGGTATATTACGGAATCCGGTTATTGCCATAAGGAATATCGTGCCTCTTACGGCGAGGGCGAGACACGAGAATTGCGCGAAACACGAAGCGAGGCACGATATTCCCGCGAGACACGAAGCGAGGCACGATATTGTAACATGAGATCTCGCACTGTCGCAGTAGCCCACACCACGGTATCTCGTGGCAAAATATCGTGTCTCGCTTCGTGTTTCGCGCAATTCTCGTGTCTCGCTTCGTGTCTCGCGGTAAAATATCGTGCCTCGCTTCGTGTCTCGCGCAATTCTCGTGCCTCGCGTTCAAAGGTCGAGACACGAGATGTGAAGCGAGACACGGAGCGATACACGATATTCAGGCGTGACGCGAATCTCGAGTATCGCGGTAAATTTTCAAACCACGATACAGGAAACACGAAGCGAGACGCGAGAATCCGGCGACATGCGAAGCGAGGCACGATATTGTATCGTTCAAATATCGCTCGAATATCGAGTCTCGCGTCTACCGGTGCACCAGGAATTAATCACGTTGTAGTTGTTTGATATTATTTTGTAAAAATATGATGATAATGATGATGATGTTGTTGTTGATGATGATGATGATGATTATGATGATAATGATAATGATGATGATGATAAGTAACACCGAAGTTGAGTTGACACCAAAGTGCGTTGCTACATAGGACAATAAGGCAATGCACCTATCTGCTTTAGTGCAAGATGCAACCCCACGTCGTGTTGACCTACTTTCAGTGTGTGAAAGTTAATTTGAAGAAGGCCTTTAGTACGAAACTATTTAACAACGCAACAGAAGTAATTGCAGCCGCAGTTTCCTCAAGACGGATGGGCGGACGGACGGACATACAGACAAAGAGACAGTCTGACAGGGAGACAAACCGTTACTTCTACAGCAACAGGCTTTTCATAAAAATAAACAATAAGCATGAATAAAACGTAGTCATCATTATAGTTCAAACAGAAACAGTTATCAAATCGAGTAGAAATAGCCACAAAGCAGCAGTATCAGCCAGGCGAATGGGTGGACTGACGGACAAAGAGGCTGACAAACAAACAGACAAACAGGCAGGAAGACAGGCAGACAGACAGACAGACAGTGGGCCGTCATGGTCTGGGCCGTCAACGACTTGGGCCGTCCTGACCCGCATTCGTTCGTTAGGAAAAAGAGTGTTTCCCTGCTTTGCTTCCTTGCTTTCAAACCCCGAGACTCGATATTCGGGCGATATTTGAACGATACAATATCGTGCCTCGCTTCGTGTGTCGCCCGATTCTCGTTTCTCGCTTCGCGTTTCGAGTATCGTGGTTTGAAAATCTACCGCGATACTCGAGATTCGGGCGTTATTTGAACGATATAATATCGTGCCTCGCTTCGTGTCTCGCCTGACTATCGTGTATCGCTTCGTGTCTCGCTTCGCATCTCGTGCCTCGACCTCTAAACGCGAGGCACGAGAATTGCGCGAGACACGAAGCGAGGCACGATATTTTACCGCGAGACACGAAGCGAGACACGAGAATTGCGCGGAACACGAAGCGAGACACGATATTTTGCCGCGATATATCGTGGTATGGGATACTGCGACAGTGCGAGATCTCGTGTTACAATATCATGCCTCGCTTCGTGTCTCGCGGGAATATCGTGTCTCGCTTCGTGTTTCGCGCAATTCTCGTGTCTCGCCCTCGCCGTAAGAGGCACGATATTTTATATGGCCCTAACCGGATTCCGTAGTATATAATTATTATGTTGGGTTTTCAAATGCTGTTTTGGACTAAAGACACCAAGTACTGGTTCTACCCAGGAAACGGACTCGAGAGTGTCTCAATAAGCCTTAGGCTTTCGATCCAATCGAGCTAAAATAAATAGGTTTAAACTAAATGCTGTTGGGTTATCATATCATAAAAATGACATTGTTTCGTTCTCATTTCCTGTGTATCATATCGTGTCTTGTTATTATACTATGAGGTGTGGATGTACATGTACGAACGTGTGGATTGGCTGAAACTTGTCTGCTGTCAGGTTCAAATCATGCTGTGTATGATGTTGATTGTGAGTTTTGAGGGATGATGGCCCTTATGCCGAGGCCAGTGTGTAATAAAATCCCGTCAACCAAAGGCCCTATCTGCCACATGCCAGCAGGAAGTTTTTCACTTGACACTCGTTTTAAAAACTCACTGAGATGCAGGCAACGTTAACCCGTGTATATAGGAGCAATGGAGCATATGGTTTTTGGGGGGAAATTTCCAATTTAGATACGCAAGTGAATGTTATATAAAACGTGTATGTGAACTTATTGAAAAACATCAATTACCGGTATGTCAAATGTATAATTTGTGGTAAGGTGGAGATAATAAAAGGTAAATGGCTTTAAACACCCATTTTCACTATCGTTTATAGTTTGGGCAAGCATTATGCGAATCGCGTGACCAGATTGTTGCGCAAACCATGCTTGAAAGCTATTAACTTTAGAATGAGGGAAGCAGTTACTACATACATAATCGTACAATATACATTTATTCATCCGACAAATATGGTAAGACTTAAAAGAAATTTAAAAAATGTTATAGCAACATTTGCGCAATGCTGTGCAGTTTTGCTTCTAAAGACCATGATTTTTTTTCAAACATATACATGTCGTGTATGCCAATCACTTCTTCAGTAGAAAATATCGCGAACTTCTTGAAACAAGTATTCCTGTATAACTTTTGCACCTGTACGTTTTAATTTGTTAAAACGAGTACCAGAAGTAATGTTGTTGTTTTCTTGCCAAAACGCTTGTTGCTTTTGATTTAGAAGCACGCTAACGTAAATGTGTTTTTAAAACGTGCAAATTAGTAAAACGGCAACAATACCCTGAAGGAGACTTTTAAATCTCATGTATATTCACGAGTATAAATGCATGATGTTTTCTAATACGAAAATGTCCTTGTACATGTATTTTGCTAAGAAGACTTCTAACATTCGTGATTTTAGTTGACAGTGACGATATGACCCGCTCACGAGAAAGAATGCTGAATAACAGTATTATTATATTCATTATGGGATTGGAGCGTTTCTACAATATAATATAATTGGTATTCGTTAAGGTCAAAAATTAGCATAATAATTATAGTACTGTCATTTCCACGTGCCACAAGTGTAGTTAGGTATGTCACTAGCTATTAGCTCTTATTGTCAAGTGTTATATACTGAAAGATTGGCGTATAATCGGATCGTAGATACTGGAGCAGGTATATAATTTACATAAAAATCCCATTCATCGTTATTTATGATTAAATCAGATGGTTAATTGTATATTGCAGTATGACATTATGTTGGGAAACCCTAATTGGGTCAACCTATTTATTTTGTTTACTACATGTACTAACAGATTAACGCTTTTTGATGTTAATTATTACAACACCAAAGGAATAACAGAGTGTTATTAATAAAAGGAAATTGGTATCAAGAAGTCGTCGCAAATGAATCTTCAAAGAAGAATATAATATATATGTGACTATAACCCAGACGAAATGCACGGTATTTGACCATGGACTACCCTGGTCAACCATGGTAGCTCATGGTTCTGAGACCATGGCCAACCATGGTCTACCATGGTGGACCATATGCGGTACTTTGGCACAACGGTTTTCAACCATGGTCATATTTTACCATGTTCGTCTACAGCATGGTTGACCATGGTAAAGGACCATGGTCTACCACCAGTGTTGACAATGGTAACGGACCAATGTCGACCTTGCTTGACTATGGTGCCAATTACTGCACATGGTCGGCCATGGTTACTGAGCTTTCTATGTTATGATGATTATGATGACTCATGTCACAACAACGTATCATTGTTATGTTCTTGTTTATTACAGTTGTCCTTTAAATTGAGATGTATACCAATATCCGAATTGTTTGTCCGAAAAAAAAAATTATTAACAAATCCTTGGAAAAAAAAAAATTATTTAGATCACAATCTGAAATGATACATATATTTTGTATTTCAATTAACAGTTGTCTGTTATATTTACCAAGTAAACGGACATAAATCAGTGTCAATTAAAAGCATGATCCAGATAATCATTTTTGACGGTTGACCATGTTATTCCATGGTTGGTAATGATAAAGCAGACCATGGTTATGGCCATGTTTTTAATCGTTGACCATGGTAGTCCATGGTCGGCTGTTAAATACCATGTTGACCATGGGAAGCTAAGCACACGGATAGGTGGATTTGCCTAAGTTTTGTTAGTTGTTTGGATTTCACGAACATAGAGACTCGTAATAACGAGAAAAAAAACGTCTTTTAAAACCTCTACAAAGAAATCCAAGGAGGTTTCTGACTTGAGATTTGTTTAAAGTACACATCAGCTGAATATATTATTCTAAATAACATAATCCCCACTACATCGTCGATGTCGTCGTCTTCATCCTCTTTTAATTGTTATCAACGCTTTTCTATTGACTATTTTGGTGTACTTACTGCTCTTTTTTTTGTGTTGTGTTTTGTTTTGTTTAGTGTACAATGTCGATGGGTAACTGGTCGGCTTGAAATAACAACCTTTATATCAAGGGTTGAAAACCAGAAGGCACTTACTGCCATTTAAATCAATAGCAGTTAGATCTAGTACCTTCTGGTTTTCAATCCTCGATATGTAAATAAGCGTTTATCTTCTGCTGACGTAGATAGCGTTTATCTTCTGCTGATGTAGATAGCGTTTATCTTCTGCTGACGTAGATAGCGTTTATCTCCTGCTGATGTAGATAGCGTTTATCTTCTGCTGACGTAGATAGCGTTTATCTTCTGCTGATGTAGATAGCGTTTATCTTCTGCTTACCTAGATAGCGTTTATCTTCTGCTGACGTAGATAGCGTTTATTTTCTGCTCACGTAGATAGCGTTTATCTTCTGCTGACGTAGATAGCGTTTATCTTCTGCTGATGTAGATAGCGTTTATCTTCTGCTGATGTAGATAGCGTTTATCTTCTGCTGACGTAATAGGGTTTATCTTCTGCTGATGTAGATTGCGTTTATCTTCTGCTGATGTAGATGGAGTTTCATTTCATTTATAATGTGCTAAGTGCGCTCAACAACCGTTAGTAATGTTGTTTCGCGGTCAAATCTTTTCCTCAATTGCACCAAAATATTGTCCGCACGCTGTTTAAAGAGACTATCATGATACAAAAACAGTCTATTTATTATCTAGGTTATTTTTTATTAACGTCGTTTAAACAACAGAAGTCATTTTGTAATCGATTAATTAAGGTGGACTTGAACTTTTTCTTGCAATAAAATCAAGTTTCATATTGTTTCATTTTTTCGTATAATCGAATACACCACGAATTTCCATCTAGTGACGCTATCGTTATGCTTATGTCCACCAGAACACATGCAATAAGTTTCTATTAATTAGTTATCACCAGATGGGGTAAACATATCGTTAAATAGACATTAACGTCTAATATTCCACTTGTAAATAGCCTGTCGTAACATATTTAATTACCTAATTATTACTTAAAAGTGTTTAAGAGCGTTCTTCATGAAATTAATCGCGTGAATTTAAACAAAATGGAGATTCCTGATTGTCTAGAAAATTGGGGGAAGCACTTAGGGTCTGCGCTGCCTCACCTGGAGCTTCTTACTCTTGAAGAATTCTCTTAATTAACTCTTACAGTCGTATACGAAACTGACGAAAATACCGCCATATATAATTAACTTGATAATAACCATCCCTGACAATACGACGTACGTTTCATTACGTAGAAACATTAAAACTGAAAATACGGAGTTAATAGACACATTTTCCGAAATATTTGGATAGCGACGACAAAAATAGATCTGCGTGATTTTATATTACTGTTCTAAATCCAGACTAATACCTATAATAGCGTATTTAGCAGCTTAGTCAGTAAACCAAACTGGACTCACATGTGTTTGCTGTCATAGTCTTTTAGTTGCACATAACGTGTTATTATCGACCTAACACATAACATTTGCTTATTTGTATTGAATTTGTTTTAACGATGTACTTTGTACAAGTCGGTAATGAACGTTTTTCTGTTCTGTTCTGTTCTGTTCATAGATTAAAGATTCCGTATTTAAATCACGAACATTGTATAAATTTAATCTCTCTATTACAACGGACGAATGACAGCCTTAATAATCAATTATCATTAACGGCACGACTGACGATTAAGTTTAATTTAAACTGAATATTAAATATCAATTCTGTGCCAAAAAGTGAGGAAATATTGTTAATAGGGTGAATTATTAATGTAAATCAACATATTTAATAAAACTTGTTACTTTGGACACAACTGAATCTTTGCCTTTCGTAATCAATTATGTTGTATATGCACGCAGCATCGTATACCTGAACGAACCTAACGAAATATACTTTATATGACATAACATGTTCCCAACTATGAAATTATAGTAACACTTCCAACTTTGTTGCTTAGTTCACGAACATAATAATTATAAAATAATACATAAACACTAGAATTGGTCACGATTTAAATCACATGAAAACCTCGATAACTCGATAACTTCGATCACTCGAGCATTTTCATCACTCCGGTGCGCCCACGAGTTGCGGTAAATATATTCTAATACATAATTATGCACACCCATACTTCATAGGCGTGACAGAAACATATGAAACATATGATAATAAATGCGGTAGAAGCAATCATAATTGAGATCATATAAGTGAAAACTCACTCTTCTTCAAACTGCCGGATGAGGCTTTTGTCAAGAATGTTCACTTCCGGTTCCCACGTGCAGTGCCTACAAGAAAAACACAAGTAGTTCAACGGTTGTGATAGCACAAAAACACCGACTTCATAACTCTTGAAATAATATTTATGTGCTGAAATGAAAGTTATCATTGTCAACATGAGGTCTTTATCAATAACATCTTATTTCGTGGTCATTATCAGTATCATTATCCTCCTCCTTCTCCTCCTCCTTATCACCATTAACATCAACTACATCATCATGATCATCATCATTAACATCATCATCATCATCGTCATCATCATCATCATCATCATCATCATCATCATCATCATCATCATCATCATCATCATATAATCATAATTCATAATTTATTTCGTTTATTGTGACACATTTCCCGAGTAAAATGTTGAAACTGAGAAACGTATTTGTTTAAAGTATACTACTCATTAATTAAGTAAGTGTGTGGTAAAGAAAGAAACAACAACTCAAGTGATGGTGAACAAGCGAACAACTTAGATCACCGGGTAAATGATAAGTTCGTGACTGACCAGCGGGACTGATACATGTGTGTGTTGTGAACTTAAGTCCATCTTAAGTTATGACAACGATAAGAAGATTTGTACATTTGCACCCTGTAACATCCCGCATCATCAGCCATCAAATAAAACACGCTGAAAACCTTGAAAAGATTGTCCTGTACCGCAAACGTTAACCCGATCTGTAAATCTATAAATGGAAATTAAATGCTTCATTTACAGCAGGTATATTGGTATCTGCTAGAATTCACAGAAATGACAAATCCATAATCGATTTAGTCATATTAATAATGTGTCAACGAAAAATTGACTTCCTATTACACTACAAATTATATTATGTGATAGTATTGCGTTGTTCTAAGACAGGTGCATTAAATAAATAAAAAACCACAAAATACACAATAACATACTTGATAACAACAAATTAGCAAAAGTGTATGAAACAATTAAAACCCCAAGCGGGTATAGAACTCACGACTTAGGAGCCATACGAATAAATGACAGTATACAGCACTTTAACCAACTGCGCTCTCACGCTTGGTAATGAATAGTGTGTAAACTATGATTATATAAAATGCTCCCAATTCTGACTTCAAAATGTAAACAGGAAAAGGGCACAACAAACAATACCCATATTATAAATTGGCTTTTATCTCAGAATGCGTAGACCCTTTTTCCATTATATATACCCTGTTTTAACCGTTATTATATGCCAGTATTAATATCTAAATTTCAGATTTTTTAAAAAGAAATTGCCCCCTTGAGGCTCTTTTCGATGACATAGTCCCTTTAACATCTTCGTTTCGATAAAAATAGGTCACGTCATTTTACATTTGGAAAGCCGTCTAGCCAGGTTATTATATAGTATTTTCATGTGTTTATTACAGTTTAGCAACAAAATTTATCAAAGTAATGTCCTAAACCTATAATTATGAAACCTGATAACGTTAATAGAACATTTCGCACGAGTGTCATTATATATGCCCCGGTCACAAATAAGGAATTGCCGCCGGACGGCGTCTGTTTAACCCAAAAATCGGGAAAAATCGAACGATGCCTGCCTGGTAGCAGTTGCAATCGGGCTGTGGCAGCTGAAAATTTTGCCCATCAGACGGCGCCCGTCGAAGTTTAAGATATACTTAACAGTTTACGGCGACCGGGCGACTCTTTCGGGGTCAAAAGTTCGAAAACACGTCGGCAGGGCAACGTCCGATCGCCGGACGGCATTTTCTTGGATCTACTTTAAAATCATCGTCCGATTTTAACGGCGACCATGCGGGCACCTACCAGACGCCGGCAGGCGCCCGGAAAAGCACCGACCGATGTGCAGTTATCGTCAGGCTATCGGGCGGTGCCTGTACAGGCACTGGGCAGCCCCCATTTTGTCGGGCGGCGGCCGGCCGAATTACATTGACTGGATACCTTTTTCAATACATTTAAGTTGCACTCATCTACAATCCTACGCGGAGACCTTCCGATTCACATATTCACCGCACGGGCGCCGTCCGGTTCTCGCCCGGTCGCCGCCCGTTGCTAAACTCCTTGTTTCCCATGTCTGTCAGCGAAAATCGTCCGGAGCCCGCTTGAATTGGTGACCACGCGAGGCAATAAATACATAAATCACGCGGCGTCTGTCAGATTCCGCGTGCCGATGCTTTTTCGTTCGTTAAAAACGGACGGCGTCCGTTCTATTTGTGACTCAGGCAAAAGCAGTATTTGCCGTCTGTTAACTAACCTGAGCATAAACACACCTCAAACTGCAAAGGTGTCTTTTCTAACTGACCTGCTAGTTTAAATAGTCTGTTGATCGTGGGAACATATCAAGTCGTATTACACATATAACTCGTCCCCTGAAACTTGAAAGCCAGAAGGTGCTATCAGCATATGTGCAAAAGGGCTGATAGCACCTTCTGGTTCTCAAGGGACGAATTAATATGATATGATTTTATATATAACAGTATGCGCCAGTATGCAAATGTATGATTTCTATCATACTGCAAAAATCTCGCCTTTCTTCTTAAGCCAGATAGTCAAGCTGATAAAATCAATAGTACTACCTGACAGTTTGAGGTCACAATATACTAAAAGATTTCCTTAACAAATTCAATGTAAAAGCAATAAATTCAACAAAAAATAAACTCAACATTTTGCGCGTAGAGACCCTCATAACCATACCTTTTCTTAAAGAGCATTCCGAGCCGAATTGATTTAGACAATAAAAAAGATAGGTCATGTGATATGTAAGAAAGAACTCGACGCGAATCAAAGTTCACTGTTTTACGGCCATCTTTTAACCGGCTACTCTCCAGTTGAAGGTATACTGCCAACTGTCAACGTCTCGTCATGTAGTCTCCAACCTTCAAGCGAAACAGTGAATTTTTAGTACACAACAATGTTTTTCCTACCACACGTACAAAGAAATATTCAAAAATAAAGTCATGGCAAGTGACTATACAGAAAATTGTGTCTTCAAATAAATGGTGTTGATTTATTTAGAGAGTATAGCATTGCACACCTGAAATATTTAGTATACTGTAACCTATAAGAGAAATTTGTTCTCATTAAAATTAGTTTTTCTTGCATATAATTATCTTCCCATGCATATTGCACCAATATATTAAGTTTGGCTTGTATATCTGTCCATTTGGCCATTTTATTTCATATTTTCAAACACAGGTGATTTTGGTCGGAAGCCGGTGATTTCAAGCGTCTTGAAGCTTAAATGTCCCTCTAACAATTAAAGCTGATATTTGCAATATTTGTGACAAAATACCCAAACAAACCAAACAAACGTGTATGGGGGGCTTATGTGGGGTGAGGAGAGAATGACTTTGTTAGATATTTTTACTCTAAGCCATTTTGATAATGTATTTTTTGTGTATTTTTTTTAAAAAAGCACCCCAAAAATGTAAATTTAATAGAAAAAAAATTCCAATTTCATCCAAGACAATGAACAAATTAGTCAAAATGGGAGATCAAAGATACGTTGAAGTGTAGAAATCAATCAGCTTCCAGTAATTGCTTGTTTCAAACCAATAAAGTGTAAAATCTTTAAAGCACCTTGTTTGTCGCAGCCTCTTTAATTACAGGCCACCAATTATATATTCTAGTATATAATGTCATGGGTGCCTTTAAACTGCAGCAGGTGGTCAATTTGCATTGCCTGCTCACATTTAGAGGTTTAAGGGAATACAAAATTGCATATTTTGGGCACAAAATAAGTACTTTGACTTTTTTTAAGGTGGCAATCTGGTCAAAATGGGGTTCACAACCAAGCAAAAGAACAAGTTGCTCAATGTTGGTTTTAAACGAGGTGGGACTAGTCCGGTGAAGGGGAAAAAACATAATTATGAAAGAAGGTCAAATTCCAACACAACCTATGTAAGGTTAGAAAGGTCATCCTTTGAAGCACGGGTAGCTTACAATGACAAGGTTCTTACTTTTCGGGATGTAGACGGCTCTCAAACCCCAGCTAAGCCCTTGCGTCCGAGAGCGAACAAGATTCGCTATGTAGACCTGTTACGGGTTCCTGCTCCATCAAAAGTCCATCCCGACTTACTTACGAACAAGGTCTATGTCCCCGCCCTACTCCAGTCTATGATGTCCTCTGAAAATAGAAAGCATAGGTTAAGAAGTGATAAATGTAGGGGCGACTTGGTAATTGACGGCAGTGCTTCCATAAAGTGGGGCTTAGGCTGGGAGGAAAGGTTAAAATGTACAAGATGCAGATATGTAGGCAAGCATTATAAGCTTTACAATGAGGTTCCATCAAGTACCAGGGCCAGAAAGGCAGCTCAGATCAATGTAGGCTTCCAAATAGGTGTTGCAAGTACTTCTATTGGGAACACAGGTTCCCGCAGAATTCTCAACACAACCAATATCATTGCTCCCTCTCCACTTGCTATGCAAAAACAAGCAAATAAGGTCAATACTGCCCTTAAATCCCTAAATGAGAGAAGCATGTACCAGATTAGAGAAAACTTAGTTGCTGAAAATGCCAAAATTGGTCAAAAAGATCCCTATTTTTAACTCTGACGCGACACCCTTTCAAGCCGGAACTATTGCCATAAGCACTACGTGTGAAAACAATACCAGAAACAAGCAAATTGTAGGGGTACAAGTAGCAAATAAACTATGCAGGACTGCATCAATGCTCAGGAATAAGGGTAAACCTGTTCAGTGCCCCAATCATAGGGGGCATTGTTCTGCAAATGTTTCAGAGAGGGAACCAATAGGTGATGAAGGCAAATGGAATAGGTTGTTAGGTGACCAGATCTCTAAGGACATCAAAATAGCAAATTTCACTTGTGATGGGGACAGTAGGGCATTCCAAGGTGTTCGTAACTCTCACGGTCACAATGTGGGTCATCTTAAGGATCTGAGGCACCTAGGCAACTCGCTGAAGCGCGAGCTCAACAAAGCGCCTTTCTCAAAGGGCATGCTCAAGGGTCATTCCAAGTCTAATATCAGGAGTCGGTTCGCTCTCTCGGTCAAAGCTAGGTGTATGGCTGAGCTTAAAGCTGCCCACAATAAACACCAGGGTGACATCAAGGTTCTAAAGAAGGTCATGGTTGATGTAATCGCAACCATTGTTCTATGCTTCAGTGGTTACTGCGGTACTCATTGTGCAAAGTACAGTTATGTCTGTGCTGGTACAAATAGGCAAGCTAAGAATTTCATGCCAGACAATGTCAAGGTTAAAATGGTTGACAGTGACCAACAAGTCCTTAAAAAATGCATTGAAATGGTTTTAGGTCCAGCTGCTCTTGACGCTACCAAACTTTTAACCACAACCCAAAAAAGTGAAACAGGTCGTACCAAGCTGTCAATCCTAAAACTGTGACTTTCTCACGCAACTGTGTAGGTCGAATTCACGGGCAGGTTCACAAATTAAACAATGGCTATGCTGACTCTGTAATTGCAAAAACCACTGAACTAAATGCTAACCTTACCCAGGGGTCAAAGATTATTAAGCAGATAGCATATGAGGACCGCAACGACCTTAACCGAAAGCAAACATCCGCTACCAACAAAGCACGAGCTTTACGTGCCAGGACGCGGAATTATCGATACAAACTGCATGAGGAATTACACTACGGCAAGGGCATGAGTGACCCCAAACCTGATTATGACAGTCTTCCACACCTTAAGCATCATAAATATGCTTAGTTGATTGTGTACCTGATAATAAATTGTTATTATTACCTGTTTTGGCATAAGAGACCTCTAACAAGTGGCCCTCGCGTCAGCATCAGGCGTTCCTCTACCTGAAAAAGGCAAAAATACCCAATAGAAATAGATATAAAATGAAAAAAAACATGCATTTATGTATTTTAAGTGTATTTCTATGAATAAAAGGAAGTGATAAAGCTTGTTGTATTCATGTTTTTACCAAATATGCAGGCTGGCTCAGTTCCATGCCCGCTGCACTGTCCGAACTGTAAACATGTCCGCCGTTCCATGTTGGTGGAATGGGGCTCTATGTTTAAATGTTCAGGCTTAACACACAAGCTATTGATGCATAAGTGGCTCACAGAGTCCCTGGCGTTCAATTCTGACTTCATGTAGCACATTAACGCTACACGGTGAACCAAGTATGTCTCTGATTTTATGTCCGAAGGCAATTTAGCCCTCATTCGGCCATAATAGGGTAAGGAACTATTTGAAATACAACCATTCCAGATCAAACAATCTGAATTGATGCATTTAATGCACTTATTTTCTACTCTTTTGCTCAGAAATGACCAAAAATCTGCTTTCTCATCCATATTTTGCACTTGCAGACGATATTTTATTTTAACCCAAAGTCAGTTTAGGTCACAATATACTAAAAGATTTCCTTAACGAAAATATATAATTATAACAGACAGAGTTATCTATCTTGTTACATCCTCTCTCTTTTGAGATTGATGATAATATCAGTCTTTAAGTGTCTTCAAAAAAATGGTAAAGTTCAATAACCAAAATACAGAGTATAAAAACAAATGAGATGAACATTAGGATCAGAAATACTCATTCATGAAATCTAAAATGTGGTACCATGGGGATTATTATGCCCCTTAACACTGTTCCATCAATCTTGAGATTATTTGAATAAACTTAAACTTTGTAGTCTTTAAGGTATGAAGGCACTTTGACAGTACGACCACTTCTAGTTGTTACACAGTCAGAATTGTTCAAGTTGATGTTCTGATTCTCGACCGGGTTTCTCGCTGGCGCTACTATATTCCCAGGAGTCGGATGTTGTTGGGGTGCAATGTCATCATCGAAATCGTTGTTGTTGTTGTCCCGTATCGTTGGTTCTTCTGTTGTCTTCCTGAGGTGTCTACGGTTTCTTCGGATGATTTTCCCAGGACCAATTTGCACATTGTAGGATCTTGAGTGAGTTTGTTCCTGCACAACACCTTTTCTCCAAATCTGGTTTTCACTGAGTCTTGTAGGTTGAATTCTTACAACATCACCTTGTTGCAGGGGAGGTAAGTTATGTGCTGATTTGTTGTAGTTGTATTCTTGTCTTTCTTTGCACGCTTGTCTTTCTTTATATAGTGTTGTTGAGCTGTTTGTTTGTTGTTGCAGCTTGTTGTCTACCATTGGGACTATTGAACTTGTTCGTCTGGACATGAGTCTTTGGGCAAGACTAGTAGAATATCCTAGGGTAGGTGTGTTACGCCACTCAAGTAGTGCAAGATATATGTCAGATCTGGATTTCTTTGCTTTATTCAATAATAATTTTGCACTTTTTACATTGTTTTCTACTTTGCCGTTACTCTGTGGAAATGTTGGTGAAGATGTCACATGAGTGAATTTCCATGATTTTGCAAATTTCATGAATTGTACTGAGCAGAATTGTGGTCCATTATCACTCATCACAGTGTCTGGAATCCCATATCTTGCAAACTGGTGTTTATCAAAATAGGTCACGTCATTTTACATTTGGAAAGCCGTCTAGCCAGGTTATTATATAGTATGTTCATGTGTTTATTACAGTTTAGCAACAAAATTTATCAAAGTAATGTCCTAAACCTATAATTATGAAACCTGATAACGTTAATAGAACATTTCGCACGAGTGTCATTATATATGCCCCGGTCACAAATAAGGAACTGCCGCCGGACGGCGTCTGTTTAACCCAAAAATCGGGAAAAATCGAACGATGCCCGCCTGGTAGCAGTTGCAATCGGGCTGTGGCAGCTGAAAACTTTGCCCATCAGACGGCGCCCGTCGAAGTTTAAGATATACTTAACAGTTTACGGCGACCGGGCGACTCTTTCGGGGTCAAAAGTTCGAAAACACGTCGGCAGGGCATCGTCCGATCGCCGGACGGCATTTTCTTGGATCTACTTTAAAATCATCGTCCGATTTTAACGGCGACCATGCGGGCACCTACCAGACGCCGGCAGGCGCCCGGAAAAGCACCGACCGATGTGCAGTTATCGTCAGGCTATCGGGCGGTGCCTGTACAGGCACTGGGCAGCCCCCGTTTTGTCGGGCGGCGGCCGGCCGAATTACATTGACTGGATACCTTTTTCAATACATTTAAGTTGTTGCACTCATCTACAATCCTACGCGGAGACCTTCCGATTCACATATTCACCGCACGGGCGCCGTCCGGTTCTCGCCCGGTCGCCGCCCGTTGCTAAACTCCTTGTTTCCCATGTCTGTCAGCGAAAATCGTCCGGAGCCCGCTTGAATTGGTGACCACGCGAGGCAATAAATACATAAATCACGCGGCGTCTGTCAGATTCCGCGTGCCGATGCTTTTTCGTTCGTTAAAAACGGACGGCGTCCGTTCTATTTGTGACGCAGGCAAAAGCAGTATTTGCCGTCTGTTAACTAACCTGAGCCTAAACAGACCTCACACTGCAAAGGTGTCTTGTCTCACTGACCTGCTAGTTTAAATAGTCTGTTCATCGTGGGAACATATCAAGTCGTATCACACATATAACTCGTCCCCTGAAACTTGAAAGCCAGAAGGTGCTATCAGCATATGTGCAAAAGGGCTGATAGCAACTTCTGGTTCTCAAGGGACGAATTAATATGATATGATTTGATATATAACAGTATGCGCCAGTATGCAAATGTATGATTTCTATCATACTGCAAAAATCTCGCCTTTCTTCTTAAGCCAGATAGTCAAGCTGATAAAATCAATAGTACTACCTGAACGAAAATATATAATTATAACAGACAGAGTTATCTATCTTGTTACATCCTCTCTCTTTTGAGATTGATGATAATATCAGTCTTTAAGTGTCTTCAAAAAAATGGTAAAGTTCAATAACCAAAATACAGAGTATAAAAACAAATGAGATGAACATTAGGATCAGAAATACTCATTCATGAAATCTAAAATGTGGTACCATGGGGATTATTATGCCCCTTAACACTGTTCCATCAATCTTGAGATTATTTGAATAAACTTAAACTTTGTAGTCTTTAAGGTATGAAAGCACTTTGACAATACGACCACTTCTAGTTGTTACACGGTCAGAATTGTTCAAGTTGATGTTCTGATTCTCGACCGGGTTTCTCGCTGGCGCTACTATATTCCCAGGAGTCGGATGTTGTTGGGGTGCAATGTCATCATCGAAATCGTTGTTGTTGTTGTCCCGTATCGTTGGTTCTTCTGTTGTCTTCCTGAGGTGTCTACGGTTTCTTCGGATGATTTTCCCAGGACCAATTTGCACATTGTAGGATCTTGAGTGAGTTTGTTCCTGCACAACACCTTTTCTCCAAATCTGGTTTTCACTGAGTCTTGTAGGTTGAATTCTTACAACATCACCTTGTTGCAGGGGAGGTAAGTTATGTGCTGATTTGTTGTAGTTGTATTCTTGTCTTTCTTTGCACGTTTGTCTTTCTTTATCTAGTGTTGTTGAGCTGTTTGTTTGTTGTTGCAGCTTCTTATTTACCATTGGGACTATTGAACTTGTTCGTCTGGACATGAGTCTTTGGGCAGGACTAGTAGAATATCCTTGGGTAGGTGTGTTACGCCACTCAAGTAGTGCAAGATATATGTCAGATCTGGATTTCTTTGCTTTCTTCAATAATAATTTTGCACTTTTTACATTGTTTTCTATTTTGCCGTTACTCTGTGGAAATGTTGGTGAAGATGTCACATGAGTGAATTTCCATGATTTTGCAAATTTCATGAATTGTTCTGAGTAGAATTGTGGTCCATTATCACTCATCACAGTGTCTGGAATCCCATATCTTGCAAACTGGTGTCTGAGTTTGTGAATTACATATTCAGATGTTGTGGATTCTTTTGAAAGTTCAGCTGCTCTACATACAGAGAGATATTTCTGCAGTGTGAGATCAGTTTCTCGGAATAGACTTTCTCTCAAATTGGCATCTGCTATACCACATACAATTCTGTCCTTCAGCAACGAATCAGTCAAAGACCAAAATTGCATGTCTGTGCAAGTACTCGTAAATCAGTGACATACTTATCTATGGACTCATCAGGCGTCTGATTTCTTGAGAAAAATCTGAATCTCTCTATGGTTTCATTCTTCTACGGATCACAATACGAGTCAAATTTGGATAATACATCTGCTAATGTTGGATCATTCTCATTAGGCTCAGTGTATGTCAACGTACTGTAAATGTCTCTACCAACCGAGCCAATAATGTACTTGAACATTTTGACTTTCTTTTGGTCATCTGCATCGGCAAGTGCGAGCTCGATGTACAATGTGAATTCATCCTTCCACTTCTTCCAGTGTTCAGACAGACTTTTTGCATGAAAGTTCGGAGATTCCGGTGGTTTGAGGTGGTACGCGGATAATTCAGCCATTCTGACACCATATATTGATTTCTAGATTTGTTTAATTAAACGAAAACAGCATCTCGTGTAACTTTAACGTTTATTTTCATCATGCGCAACCATTCATCTAAATTGCGAATTGAAATATCCATTTTAGTCGAAAATATTTAAACCGAATCAGTTTGGACGAAAATATATAATTATAACAGACACAGTTATCTATCTTGTTACACGCCCATAAGCTACAATATTGAAATTCCGATCAACAAATGCACACGAAAATGTTGAAAATTATTGGGAATTATTATAAATAACGTGATCGGAGTTAATAATTACCCAAATAATAGTACGGTTAATAATATGTGAGGCCATTTGGCTGTGGAATAATGTTATATTCGGCTCAATTTAAAGCCAAATGGAGTTTATAAATATGCTAAGTTATCTTCAGCATCATTTTTGTGGAACACTGAAACATACATACTAGTGTTTCATAGTTATGGTGCTTTTGACATAATTCACTCAACACCTTGATCGTAATGTAACTAGTCCAGAGGTAAAGATGTTTCCAGTTTATGCAGAATATGTAACTGTTATTTTGCTTTCTTAATTTTTCTTAAATGTAGGCTACACTACCAAATTTTGCTTTTGTCAAATATACTGATTGATGAATCTGTAATATTAAAGTTGTATCCATACCTATTTATCAACTGTCCTCCACATTTTTAGTGTAAAATAAACCTGCCACTTCGGCATGAAAATTAGCTCAAATGACTTAAATTTTTGGATTTGCTTAATGCTATTAACAATACGCTCCTGAAAATATTAATCAAATGTATTATAAGAAAGCCACTCACTTTGATACTATTATGGACACCCAGTCTTGGATAGGGATTTCAATTGATGCCGAATCCTGCTTTTTGATGCAAGCAAATTGCAATTTTCTCATTTCAGACTCAAGCAAATAATGTGCCTTGCATCATTTTGATCCACTTGTTTTCAATAAGCCAACTTCAAAAGCACTAGAAAGTCATATTTTTATAATACTCGTATTTTTGTTTAATTTAAAAAAAATAATCACAAAACAACTTTGTAACGCAAGAAAATACTGAACAAATATCTACCATAAGATCAATAAAATCATTTATCCCCACTGACCATTTATTCAACTGACAGTAATTATGTCTATCCAGTTTGGGAATTAATTTAAACATCATACCACAAAACAAAATAATCACAGTACTTCATTTTTTTTATAAGCACTGCACATATAAATGCATATAAAAATAAAGTTAAATAAAATAGATTCGTACATAGTATTATATTTCACATTTTGTGTAATGTCACTTTCATGTTTGATTTTAGGAGAAAATTGACATTAAATGGTTATAATATGTTATAAACAATTACAACATACAAGGTGATTTACTTTATCACCATTTTTATTACACTATATAGATGCATACTGCTTCGTTCAAAGTTCATCAAAGCAGATACATCACTAGTAAATACAGTATAATTGGTAATCTTGTTAATGAAGGCATATTTCGTATGTTTCTACTGGCTAGATATAACTGAGTACTTTCATATTAAGGAAATGTCCTGTCTGGTGAGTTTACTTCCTTGTTGAAATAATGATAGGTTTCTGATTTCATTAATTCCAAAATGTAGCTACTGGATGTGTCCATACATTTCAACATTGTCATATTCTCACGGTTCAATCTGCATTTCTTTCACATCACTTCTCAAGTTTGTAAGTTATTATGTGTTCTGAAAATATTCTAATTTCCCTCTATCACATGTGTTATAATGACGGTTTCATTAACATTATATATTAATATATAAAAATAAATATTTTTTATATTATAATATACATTTTATTTGGGAAATATATCAAAGCATTATTCAAAGCTATATAAATGTATAACCAGTTATAAAATATATGTGTTTCAAATATATCAATAAGGTATTGCAAGTTCAGGACACAGAAGCTGAAAACAGCTTAAAATTGTCAATTCATTTGAATTTTCAATTAACACTTTATCATAGTACCATAGTCATATTTATATAAAACTGGCAGTCTATTATTATATCCTTGCATAATATTTGGTTGGTCTGCCAGATTATTTACACTCTAGTCGAGTTTCTAAACTGAAAGTTCGCATTGAGCTCTTGAAGGGGTACCATGACAGTCACAGCCAGGTTTGGTAGTCTTCGGGAGATGACCATGTTAATCACAGACTTGCAAAATTCAGTTCACCTTTAAAACAGAGAACTGTGACTAAATTTTAAGGAACATTTTGTAATTAAGCATGCGATGTTAAGGTAAACGTCAACAAAAAGCATAATGCTATTTCGACTTAAATTAGTTGTACTAGTTAACAAGAATTATGCCAACTATTCATAGCTTATGTAATAATATTAATGCTGCAAAAACACTATAAACAGATGGTAAATTACTAATAAGAAACCATGGACATTAGATAAATGTTAATGAATACTATGAAACAAAAATGATATCAAAATATAATAATTATAATAATAAAAATAATAATAATAATAACAACAGAAATACTATTGAATTGCATACATTTAATTATTGTATACAAATTAACGAACTGGATATACTGAAGAATATCATAATACTTTTTGATAATAACATTAACAACATAACATTTATGAAATACATTAAATTATAAATAAAAAATAAATAATTAATTATTGAAACATGTTACTTTACCTGACAAATAAGCCAGTAGTGAAACGCAATGGCAGTCCATATTGTGTAGATATTTTCATTATCTTTATTTGATTCTTCCCCCAAAATCTTGTGTTATCAGTTCAATTTAACTTCAAATTTAACTCAGAATCTGTTTCGCTAGTAAGTCTAGTTTCGCTTTCAGTTTAGACAGTTTGTAAACACTAGAATCCGTTTCGATATCGGATTAAAATTTCTTGAAATTATGTTTGCAAAGTAAGCCTTTTGGAGAATAGATGCCTATAAAATATATATCTACTTTTCTTCTTTTATCATCGTTTCGACATAAATGTGGTGCTATTTTAACGCGCGTCTTTTACAGCCTATAAGAGAAATTTGTTCACATTAAAATTAGTTTTTCTTGCACATAATTATCTTCCCATGCATATTGCACCAATATATTAAGTTTGGCTTGTATATCTGTCCATTTGGCCATTTTATTTCATATTTTCAAACACAGGTGATTTTGGTCGGAAGCCGGTGATTTCAAGCGTCTTGAAGCTTAAATGTCCCTCTAACAATTAAAGCTGATATTTGCAATATTTGTGACAAAATACCCAAACAAACCAAACAAACATGTATGGGGGGCTTATGTGGGGTGAGGAGAGAATGACTTTGTTAGATATTTTTACTCTAAGCCATTTTGATAATGTATTTTTTGTGTATTTTAAAAAAAAAAATCACCCCAAAAATGTAAATTTAATAGAAAAAAAATTCCAATTTCATCCAAGACAATTAACAAATTAGTCAAAATGGGAGATCAAAGATACTTTGAAGTGTAGAAATCAATCAGCTTCCAGTAATTGCTTGTTTCAAACCAATAAAGTGTAAAATCTTTAAAGCACCTTGTTTGTCGCAGCCTCTTTAATTACAGGCCACCAATTATATATTCTAGTATATAATGTCATGAGTGCCTTTAAACTGCAGCAGGTGGTCAATTTGCATTGCCTGCTCACATTTAGAGGTTTAAGGGAATACAAAATTGCATATTTTGGGCACAAAATAAGTACTTTGACTTTTTTTAAGGTGGCAATCTGGTCAAAATGGGGTTCATAACCAAGCAAAAGAAAAAGTTGCTCAATGTTGGTTTTAAACGAGGTGGGACTAGTCCGGTGAAGGGGAAAAAACATAATTATGAAAGAAGGTCAAATTCCAACACAACCTATGTAAGGTTAGAAAGGTCATCCTTTGAAGCACGGGTAGCTTACAATGACAAGGTTCTTACTTTTCGGGATGTAGACGGCTCTCAAACCCCAGCTAAGCCCTTGCGTCCGAGAGCGAACAAGATTCGCTATGTAGACCTGTTACGGGTTCCTGCCCCATCAAAAGTCCATCCCGACTTACTTACGAACAAGGTCTATGTCCCCGCCCTACTCCAGTCTATGATGTCCTCTGAAAATAGAAAGCATAGGTTAAGAAGTGATAAATGTAGGGGCGACTTGGTAATTGACGGCAGTGCTTCCATAAAGTGGGGCTTAGGCTGGGAGGAAAGGTTAAAATGTACAAGATGCAGATATGTAGGCAAGCATTATAAGCTTTACAATGAGGTTCCATCAAGTACCAGGGGCAGAAAGGCAGCTCAGATCAATGTAGGCTTCCAAATAGGTGTTGCAAGTACTTCTATTGGGAACACAGGTTCCCGCAGAATTCTCAACACAACCAATATCATTGCTCCCTCTCCACTTGCTATGCAAAAACAAGCAAATAAGGTCAATACTGCCCTTAAATCCCTAAATGAGAGAAGCATGTACCAGATTAGAGAAAACTTAGTTGCTGAAAATGCCAAAATTGGTCAAAAAGATCCCTCTAAGGTAAATGTTGAAGGGGACACTTGCTACAACAATCCAATTTTTAACTCTGACGCGACACCCTTTCAAGCCGGAACTATTGCCATAAGCACTATGTGTGAAAACAATACCAGAAACAAGCAAATTGTAGGGGTACAAGTAGCAAATAAACTATGCAGGACTGCATCAATGCTTAGGAATAAGGGTAAACCTGTTCAGTGCCCCAATCATAGGGGGCATTGTTCTGCAAATGTTTCAGAGAGGGAACCAATAGGTGATGAAGGCAAATGGAATAGGTTGTTAGGTGACCAGATCTCTAAGGACATCAAAATAGCAAATTTCACTTGTGATGGGGACAGTAGGGCATTCCAAGGTGTTCGTAACTCTCACGGTCACAATGTGGGTCATCTTAAGGATCTGAGGCACCTAGGCAACTCGCTGAAGCGCGAGCTCAACAAAGCGCCTTTCTCAAAGGGCATGCTCAAGGGTCATTCCAAGTCTAATATCAGGAGTCGGTTCGCTCTCTCGGTCAAAGCTAGGTGTATGGCTGAGCTTAAAGCTGCCCACAATAAACACCAGGGTGACATCAAGGTTCTAAAGAAGGTCATGGTTGATGTAATCGCAACCATTGTTCTATGCTTCAGTGGTTACTGCGGTACTCATTGTGCAAAGTACAGTTATGTCTGTGCTGGTACAAATAGGCAAGCCAAGAATTTCATGCCAGACAATGTCAAGGTTAAAATGGTTGACAGTGACCAACAAGTCCTTAAAAAATGCATTGAAATGGTTTTAGGTCCAGCTGCTCTTGACGCTACCAAACTTTTAACCACAACCCAAAAAAGTGAAGCAGTAAACAGGTCGTACCAAGCTGTCAATCCTAAAACTGTGACTTTCTCACGCAACTGTGTAGGTCGAATTCACGGGCAGGTTCACAAATTAAACAATGGCTATGCTGACTCTGTAATTGCAAAAACCACTGAACTAAATGCTAACCTTACCCAGGGGTCAAAGATTATTAAGCAGATAGCATATGAGGACCGCAACGACCTTAACCGAAAGCAAACATCCGCTACCAACAAAGCACGAGCTTTACGTGCCAGGACGCGGAATTATCGATACAAACTGCATGAGGAATTACACTACGGCAAGGGCATGAGTGACCCCAAACCTGATTATGACAGTCTTCCACACCTTAAGCATCATAAATATGCTTAGTTGATTGTGTACCTGATAATAAATTGTTATTATTACCTGTTTTGGCATAAGAGACCTCTAACAAGTGGCCCTCGCGTCAGCATCAGGCGTTCCTCTACCTGAAAAAGGCAAAAATACCCAATAGAAATAGATATAAAATGAAAAAAAACATGCATTTATGTATTTTAAGTGTATTTCTATGAATAAAAGGAAGTGATAAAGCTTGTTGTATTCATGTTTTTACCAAATATGCAGGCTGGCTCAGGTCCATGCCCGCTGCACTGTCCGAACTGTAAACATGTCCGCCGTTCCATGTTGGTGGAATGGGGCTCTATGTTTAAATGTTCAGGCTTAACACACAAGCTATTGTTGCATAAGTGGCTCACAGAGTCCCTGGCGTTCAATTCTGACTTCATGTAGCACATTAACGCAACACGGTGAACCAAGTATGTCTCTGATTTTATGTCCGAAGGCAATTTAGCCCTCATTCGGCCATAATAGGGTAAGGAACTATTTGAAATACAACCATTCCAGATCAAACAATCTGAATTGATGCATTTAATGCACTTATTTTCTACTCTTTTGCTCAGAAATGACCAAAAATCTGCTTTCTCATCCATATTTTGCACTTGCAGACGATATTTTATTTTAACCCAAAGTCAGTTTATAAGAGAAATTTGTTCTCATTAAAATTAGTTTTTCTTGCGTATAATTATCTTCCCATGCATATTGCACCAATATATTAAGTTTGGCTTGTATATCTGTCCATTTGGCCATTTTATTTCATATTTTCAAACACAGGTGATTTTGGTCGGAAGCCGGTGATTTCAAGCGTCTTGAAGCTTAAATGTCCCTCTAACAATTAAAGCTGATATTTGCAATATTTGTGACAAAATACCCAAACAAACCAAACAAACATGTATGGGGGGCTTATGTGGGGTGAGGAGAGAATGACTTTGTTAGATATTTTTACTCTAAGCCATTTTGATAATGTATTTTTTGTGTATTTTTAAAAAAAAATCACCCCAAAAATGTAAATTTAATAGAAAAAAAATTCCAATTTCATCCAAGACAATTAACAAATTAGTCAAAATGGGAGATCAAAGATACTTTGAAGTGTAGAAATCAATCAGCTTCCAGTAATTGCTTGTTTCAAACCAATAAAGTGTTAAATCTTTAAAGCACCTTGTTTGTCGCAGCCTCTTTAATTACAGGCCACCAATTATATATTCTAGTATATAATGTCATGAGTGCCTTTAAACTGCAGCAGGTGGTCAATTTGCATTGCCTGCTCACATTTAGAGGTTTGAGGGAATACAAAATTGCATATTTTGGGCACAAAATAAGTACTTTGACTTTTTTTAAGGTGGCAATCTGGTCAAAATGGGGTTCATAACCAAGCAAAAGAAAAAGTTGCTCAATGTTGGTTTTAAACGAGGTGGGACTAGTCCGGTGAAGGGGAAAAAACATAATTATGAAAGAAGGTCAAATTCCAACACAACCTATGGAAGGTTAGAAAGGTCATCCTTTGAAGCACGGGTAGCTTACAATGACAAGGTTCTTACTTTTCGGGATGTAGACGGCTCTCAAACCCCAGCTAAGCCCTTGCGTCCGAGAGCGAACAAGATTCGCTATATAGACCTGTTACGGGTTCCTGCTCCATCAAAAGTCCATCCCGACTTACTTACGAACAAGGTCTATGTCCCCGCCCTACTCCAGTCTATGATGTCCTCTGAAAATAGAAAGCATAGGTTAAGAAGTGATAAATGTAGGGGCGACTTGGTAATTGACGGCAGTGCCTCCATAAAGTGGGGCTTAGGCTGGGAGGAAAGGTTAAAATGTACAAGATGCAGATATGTAGGCAAGCATTATAAGCTTTACAATGAGGTTCCATCAAGTACTAGGGGCAGAAAGGCAGCTCAGATCAATGTAGGCTTCCAAATAGGTGTTGCAAGTACTTCTATTGGGAACACAGGTTCCCGCAGAATTCTCAACACAACCAATATCATTGCTCCCTCTCCACTTGCTATGCAAAAACAAGCAAATAAGGTCAATACTGCCCTTAAATCCCTAAATGAGAGAAGCATGTACCAGATTAGAGAAAACTTAGTTGCTGAAAATGCCAAAATTGGTCAAAAAGATCCCTCTAAGGTAAATGTTGAAGGGGACACTTGCTACAACAATCCAATGTTTAACTCTGACGCGACACCCTTTCAAGCCGGAACTATTGCCATAAGCACTATGTGTGAAAACAATACCAGAAACAAGCAAATTGTAGGGGTACAAGTAGCAAATAAACTATGCAGGACTGCATCAATGCTTAGGAATAAGGGTAAACCTGTTCAGTGCCCCAATCATAGGGGGCATTGTTCTGCAAATGTTTCAGAGAGGGAACCAATAGGTGATGAAGGCAAATGGAATAGGTTGTTAGGTGACCAGATCTCTAAGGACATCAAAATAGCAAATTTCACTTGTGATGGGGACAGTAGGGCATTCCAAGGTGTTCGTAACTCTCACGGTCACAATGTGGGTCATCTTAAGGATCTGAGGCACCTAGGCAACTCGCTGAAGCGCGAGCTCAACAAAGCGCCTTTCTCAAAGGGCATGCTCAAGGGTCATTCCAAGTCTAATATCAGGAGTCGGTTCGCTCTCTCGGTCAAAGCTAGGTGTATGGCTGAGCTTAAAGCTGCCCACAATAAACACCAGGGTGACATCAAGGTTCTAAAGAAGGTCATGGTTGATGTAATCGCAACCATTGTTCTATGCTTCAGAGGTTACTGCGGTACTCATTGTGCAAAGTACAGTTATGTCTGTGCTGGTACAAATAGGCAAGCTAAGAATTTCATGCCAGACAATGTCAAGGTTAAAATGGTTGACAGTGACCAACAAGTCCTTAAAAAATGCATTGAAATGGTTTTAGGTCCAGCTGCTCTTGACGCTACCAAACTTTTAACCACAACCCAAAAAAGTGAAGCAGTAAACAGGTCGTACCAAGCTGTCAATCCTAAAACTGTGACTTTCTCACGCAACTGTGTAGGTCGAATTCACGGGCAGGTTCACAAATTAAACAATGGCTATGCTGACTCTGTAATTGCAAAAACCACTGAACTAAATGCTAACCTTACCCAGGGGTCAAAGATTATTAAGCAGATAGCATATGAGGACCGCAACGACCTTAACCGAAAGCAAACATCCGCTACCAACAAAGCACGAGCTTTACGTGCCAGGACGCGGAATTATCGATACAAACTGCATGAGGAATTACACTACGGCAAGGGCATGAGTGACCCCAAACCTGATTATGACAGTCTTCCACACCTTAAGCATCATAAATATGCTTAGTTGATTGTGTACCTGATAATAAATTGTTATTATTACCTGTTTTGGCATAAGAGACCTCTAACAAGTGGCCCTCGCGTCAGCATCAGGCGTTCCTCTACCTGAAAAAGGCAAAAATACCCAATAGAAATAGATATAAAATGAAAAAAAACATGCATTTATGTATTTTAAGTGTATTTCTATGAATAAAAGGAAGTGATAAAGCTTGTTGTATTCATGTTTTTACCAAATATGCAGGCTGGCTCAGGTCCATGCCCGCTGCACTGTCCGAACTGTAAACATGTCCGCCGTTCCATGTTGGTGGAATGGGGCTCTATGTTTAAATGTTCAGGCTTAACACACAAGCTATTGTTGCATAAGTGGCTCACAGAGTCCCTGGCGTTCAATTCTGACTTCATGTAGCACATTAACGCAACACGGTGAACCAAGTATGTCTCTGATTTTATGTCCGAAGGCAATTTAGCCCTCATTCGGCCATAATAGGGTAAGGAACTATTTGAAATACAACCATTCCAGATCAAACAATCTGAATTGATGCATTTAATGCACTTATTTTCTACTCTTTTGCTCAGAAATGACCAAAAATCTGCTTTCTCATCCATATTTTGCACTTGCAGACGATATTTTATTTTAACCCAAAGTCAGTTTATAAGAGAAATTTGTTCTCATTAAAATTAGTTGTTCTTGCGTATAATTATCTTCCCATGCATATTGCACCAATATATTAAGTTTGGCTTGTATATCTGTCCATTTGGCCATTTTATTTCATATTTTCAAACACAGGTGATTTTGGTCGGAAGCCGGTGATTTCAAGCGTCTTGAAGCTTAAATGTCCCTCTAACAATTAAAGCTGATATTTGCAATATTTGTGACAAAATACCCAAACAAACCAAACAAACATGTATGGGGGGCTTATGTGGGGTGAGGAGAGAATGACTTTGTTAGATATTTTTACTCTAAGCCATTTTGATAATGTATTTTTTGTGTATTTTAAAAAAAAAATCACCCCAAAAATGTAAATTTAATAGAAAAAACATTCCAATTTCATCCAAGACAATTAACAAATTAGTCAAAATGGGAGATCAAAGATACTTTGAAGTGTAGAAATCAATCAGCTTCCAGTAATTGCTTGTTTCAAACCAATAAAGTGTAAAATCTTTAAAGCACCTTGTTTGTCGCAGCCTCTTTAATTACAGGCCACCAATTATATATTCTAGTATATAATGTCATGAGTGCCTTTAAACTGCAGCAGGTGGTCAATTTGCATTGCCTGCTCACATTTAGAGGTTTAAGGGAATACAAAATTGCATATTTTGGGCACAAAATAAGTACTTTGACTTTTTTTAAGGTGGCAATCTGGTCAAAATGGGGTTCATAACCAAGCAAAAGAAAAAGTTGCTCAATGTTGGTTTTAAACGAGGTGGGACTAGTCCGGTGAAGGGGAAAAAACATAATTATGAAAGAAGGTCAAATTCCAACACAACCTATGTAAGGTTAGAAAGGTCATCCTTTGAAGCACGGGTAGCTTACAATGACAAGGTTCTTACTTTTCGGGATGTAGACGGCTCTCAAACCCCAGCTAAGCCCTTGCGTCCGAGAGCGAACAAGATTCGCTATATAGACCTGTTACGGGTTCCTGCTCCATCAAAAGTCCATCCCGACTTACTTACGAACAAGGTCTATGTCCCCGCCCTACTCCAGTCTATGATGTCCTCTGAAAATAGAAAGCATAGGTTAAGAAGTGATAAATGTAGGGGCGACTTGGTAATTGACGGCAGTGCTTCCATAAAGTGGGGCTTAGGCTGGGAGGAAAGGTTAAAATGTACAAGATGCAGATATGTAGGCAAGCATTATAAGCTTTACAATGAGGTTCCATCAAGTACCAGGGGCAGAAAGGCAGCTCAGATCAATGTAGGCTTCCAAATAGGTGTTGCAAGTACTTCTATTGGGAACACAGGTTCCCGCAGAATTCTCAACACAACCAATATCATTGCTCCCTCTCCACTTGCTATGCAAAAACAAGCAAATAAGGTCAATACTGCCCTTAAATCCCTAAATGAGAGAAGCATGTACCAGATTAGAGAAAACTTAGTTGCTGAAAATGCCAAAATTGGTCAAAAAGATCCCTCTAAGGTAAATGTTGAAGGGGACACTTGCTACAACAATCCAATTTTTAACTCTGACGCGACACCCTTTCAAGCCGGAACTATTGCCATAAGCACTATGTGTGAAAACAATACCAGAAACAAGCAAATTGTAGGGGTACAAGTAGCAAATAAACTATGCAGGACTGCATCAATGCTTAGGAATAAGGGTAAACCTGTTCAGTGCCCCAATCATAGGGGGCATTGTTCTGCAAATGTTTCAGAGAGGGAACCAATAGGTGATGAAGGCAAATGGAATAGGTTGTTAGGTGACCAGATCTCTAAGGACATCAAAATAGCAAATTTCACTTGTGATGGGGACAGTAGGGCATTCCAAGGTGTTCGTAACTCTCACGGTCACAATGTGGGTCATCTTAAGGATCTGAGGCACCTAGGCAACTCGCTGAAGCGCGAGCTCAACAAAGCGCCTTTCTCAAAGGGCGTGCTCAAGGGTCATTCCAAGTCTAATATCAGGAGTCGGTTCGCTCTCTCGGTCAAAGCTAGGTGTATGGCTGAGCTTAAAGCTGCCCACAATAAACACCAGGGTGACATCAAGGTTCTAAAGAAGGTCATGGTTGATGTAATCGCAACCATTGTTCTATGCTTCAGAGGTTACTGCGGTACTCATTGTGCAAAGTACAGTTATGTCTGTGCTGGTACAAATAGGCAAGCTAAGAATTTCATGCCAGACAATGTCAAGGTTAAAATGGTTGACAGTGACCAACAAGTCCTTAAAAAATGCATTGAAATGGTTTTAGGTCCAGCTGCTCTTGACGCTACCAAACTTTTAACCACAACCCAAAAAAGAGAAGCAGTAAACAGGTCGTACCAAGCTGTCAATCCTAAAACTGTGACTTTCTCACGCAACTGTGTAGGTCGAATTCACGGGCAGGTTCACAAATTAAACAATGGCTATGCTGACTCTGTAATTGCAAAAACCACTGAACTAAATGCTAACCTTACCCAGGGGTCAAAGATTATTAAGCAGATAGCATATGAGGACGCAACGACCTTAACCGAAAGCAAACATCCGCTACCAACAAAGCACGAGCTTTACGTGCCAGGACGCGGAATTATCGATACAAACTGCGTGAGGAATTACACTACGGCAAGGGCATGAGTGACCCCAAACCTGATTATGACAGTCTTCCACACCTTAAGCATCATAAATATGCTTAGTTGATTGTGTACCTGATAATAAATTGTTATTATAACCTGTTTTGGCATAAGAGACCTCTAACAAGTGGCCCTCGCGTCAGCATCAGGCGTTCCTCTACCTGAAAAAGGCAAAAATACCCAATAGAAATAGATATAAAATGAAAAAAAACATGCATTTATGTATTTTAAGTGTATTTCTATGAATAAAAGGAAGTGATAAAGCTTGTTGTATTCATGTTTTTACCAAATATGCAGGCTGGCTCAGGTCCATGCCCGCTGCACTGTCCGAACTGTAAACATGTCCGCCGTTCCATGTTGGTGGAATGGGGCTCTATGTTGAAATGTTCAGGCTTAACACACAAGCTATTGTTGCATAAGTGGCTCACAGAGTCCCTGGCGTTCAATTCTGACTTCATGTAGCACATTAACGCAACACGGTGAACCAAGTATGTCTCTGATTTTATGTCCGAAGGCAATTTAGCCCTCATTCGGCCATAATAGGGTAAGGAACTATTTGAAATACAACCATTCCAGATCAAACAATCTGAATTGATGCATTTAATGCACTTATTTTCTACTCTTTTGCTCAGAAATGACCAAAAATCTGCTTTCTCATCCATATTTTCCACTTGCAGACGATATTTTAGTTTAACCCAAAGTCAGTTTATAAGAGAAATTTGTTCTCATTAAAATTAGTTTTTCTTGCATATAATTATCTTCCCATGCATATTGCACCAATATATTAAGTTTGGCTTGTATATCTGTCCATTTGGCCATTTTATTTCATATTTTCAAACACAGGTGATTTTGGTCGGAAGCCGGTGATTTCAAGCGTCTTGAAGCTTAAATGTCCCTCTAACAATTAAAGCTGATATTTGCAATATTTGTGACAAAATACCCAAACAAACCAAACAAACATGTATGGGGGGCTTATGTGGGGTGAGGAGAGAATGACTTTGTTAGATATTTTTACTCTAAGCCATTTTGATAATGTATTTTTTGTGTATTTAAAAAAAAAAATCACCCCAAAAATGTAAATTTAATAGAAAAAACATTCCAATTTCATCCAAGACAATTAACAAATTAGTCAAAATGGGAGATCAAAGATACTTTGAAGTGTAGAAATCAATCAGCTTCCAGTAATTGCTTGTTTCAAACCAATAAAGTGTAAAATCTTTAAAGCACCTTGTTTGTCGCAGCCTCTTTAATTACAGGCCACCAATTATATATTCTAGTATATAATGTCATGAGTGCCTTTAAACTGCAGCAGGTGGTCAATTTGCATTGCCTGCTCACATTTAGAGGTTTGAGGGAATACAAAATTGCATATTTTGGGCACAAAATAAGTACTTTGACTTTTTTTAAGGTGGCAATCTGGTCAAAATGGGGTTCATAACCAAGCAAAAGAAAAAGTTGCTCACTGTTGGTTTTAAACGAGGTGGGACTAGTCCGGTGAAGGGGAAAAAACATAATTATGAAAGAAGGTCAAATTCCAACACAACCTATGTAAGGTTAGAAAGGTCATCCTTTGAAGCACGGGTAGCTTACAATGACAAGGTTCTTACTTTTCGGGATGTAGACGGCTCTCAAACCCCAGCTAAGCCCTTGCGTCCGAGAGCGAACAAGATTCGCTATATAGACCTGTTACGGGTTCCTGCTCCATCAAAAGTCCATCCCGACTTACTTACGAACAAGGTCTATGTCCCCGCCCTACTCCAGTCTATGATGTCCTCTGAAAATAGAAAGCATAGGTTAAGAAGTGATAAATGTAGGGGCGACTTGGTAATTGACGGCAGTGCTTCCATAAAGTGGGGCTTAGGCTGGGAGGAAAGGTTAAAATGTACAAGATGCAGATATGTAGGCAAGCATTATAAGCTTTACAATGAGGTTCCATCAAGTACCAGGGGCAGAAAGGCAGCTCAGATCAATGTAGGCTTCCAAATAGGTGTTGCAAGTACTTCTATTGGGAACACAGGTTCCCGCAGAATTCTCAACACAACCAATATCATTGCTCCCTCTCCACTTGCTATGCAAAAACAAGCAAATAAGGTCAATACTGCCCTTAAATCCCTAAATGAGAGAAGCATGTACCAGATTAGAGAAAACTTAGTTGCTGAAAATGCCAAAATTGGTCAAAAAGATCCCTCTAAGGTAAATGTTGAAGGGGACACTTGCTACAACAATCCAATTTTTAACTCTGACGCGACACCCTTTCAAGCCGGAACTATTGCCATAAGCACTATGTGTGAAAACAATACCAGAAACAAGCAAATTGTAGGGGTACAAGTAGCAAATAAACTATGCAGGACTGCATCAATGCTTAGGAATAAGGGTAAACCTGTTCAGTGCCCCAATCATAGGGGGCATTGTTCTGCAAATGTTTCAGAGAGGGAACCAATAGGTGATGAAGGGCAAATGGAATAGGTTGTTAGGTGACCAGATCTCTAAGGACATCAAAATAGCAAATTTCACTTGTGATGGGGACAGTAGGGCATTCCAAGGTGTTCGTAACTCTCACGGTCACAATGTGGGTCATCTTAAGGATCTGAGGCACCTAGGCAACTCGCTGAAGCGCGAGCTCAACAAAGCGCCTTTCTCAAAGGGCATGCTCAAGGGTCATTCCAAGTCTAATATCAGGAGTCGGTTCGCTCTCTCGGTCAAAGCTAGGTGTATGGCTGAGCTTAAAGCTGCCCACAATAAACACCAGGGTGACATCAAGGTTCTAAAGAAGGTCATGGTTGATGTAATCGCAACCATTGTTCTATGCTTCAGTGGTTACTGCGGTACTCATTGTGCAAAGTACAGTTATGTCTGTGCTGGTACAAATAGGCAAGCTAAGAATTTCATGCCAGACAATGTCAAGGTTAAAATGGTTGACAGTGACCAACAAGTCCTTAAAAAATGCATTGAAATGGTTTTAGGTCCAGCTGCTCTTGACGCTACCAAACTTTTAACCACAACCCAAAAAAGTGAAGCAGTAAACAGGTCGTACCAAGCTGTCAATCCTAAAACTGTGACTTTCTCACGCAACTGTGTAGGTCGAATTCACGGGCAGGTTCACAAATTAAACAATGGCTATGCTGACTCTGTAATTGCAAAAACCACTGAACTAAATGCTAACCTTACCCAGGGGTCAAAGATTATTAAGCAGATAGCATATGAGGACCGCAACGACCTTAACCGAAAGCAAACATCCGCTACCAACAAAGCATGAGCTTTACGTGCCAGGACGCGGAATTATCGATACAAACTGCATGAGGAATTACACTACGGCAAGGGCATGAGTGACCCCAAACCTGATTATGACAGTCTTCCACACCTTAAGCATCATAAATATGCTTAGTTGATTGTGTACCTGATAATAAATTGTTATTATTACCTGTTTTGGCATAAGAGACCTCTAACAAGTGGCCCTCGCGTCAGCATCAGGCGTTCCTCTACCTGAAAAAGGCAAAAATACCCAATAGAAATAGATATAAAATGAAAAAAAACATGCATTTATGTATTTTAAGTGTATGTCTATGAATAAAAGGAAGTGATAAAGCTTGTTGTATTCATGTTTTTACCAAATATGCAGGCTGGCTCAGGTCCATGCCCGCTGCACTGTCCGAACTGTAAACATGTCCGCCGTTCCATGTTGGTGGAATGGGGCTCTATGTTTAAATGTTCAGGCTTAACACACAAGCTATTGTTGCATAAGTGGCTCACAGAGTCCCTGGCGTTCAATTCTGACTTCATGTAGCACATTAACGCAACACGGTGAACCAAGTATGTCTCTGATTTTATGTCCGAAGGCAATTTAGCCCTCATTCGGCCATAATAGGGTAAGGAACTATTTGAAATACAACCATTCCAGATCAAACAATCTGAATTGATGCATTTAATGCACTTATTTTCTACTCTTTTGCTCAGAAATGACCAAAAATCTGCTTTCTCATCCATATTTTGCACTTGCAGACGATATTTTATTTTAACCCAAAGTCAGTTTATAAGAGAAATTTGTTCTCATTAAAATTAGTTTTTCTTGCGTATAATTATCTTCCCATGCATATTGCACCAATATATTAAGTTTGGCTTGTATATCTGTCCATTTGGCCATTTTATTTCATATTTTCAAACACAGGTGATTTTGGTCGGAAGCCGGTGATTTCAAGCGTCTTGAAGCTTAAATGTCCCTCTAACAATTAAAGCTGATATTTGCAATATTTGTGACAAAATACCCAAACAAACCAAACAAACATGTATGGGGGGCTTATGTGGGGTGAGGAGAGAATGACTTTGTTAGATATTTTTACTCTAAGCCATTTTGATAATGTATTTTTTGTGTATTTTAAAAAAAAAATCACCCCAAAAATGTAAATTTAATAGAAAAAAAATTCCAATTTCATCCAAGACAATTAACAAATTAGTCAAAATGGGAGATCAAAGATACTTTGAAGTGTAGAAATCAATCAGCTTCCAGTAATTGCTTGTTTCAAACCAATAAAGTGTAAAATCTTTAAAGCACCTTGTTTGTCGCAGCCTCTTTAATTACAGGCCACCAATTATATATTCTAGTATATAATGTCATGAGTGCCTTTAAACTGCAGCAGGTGGTCAATTTGCATTGCCTGCTCACATTTAGAGGTTTAAGGGAATACAAAATTGCATATTTTGGGCACAAAATAAGTACTTTGACTTTTTTTAAGGTGGCAATCTGGTCAAAATGGGGTTCATAACCAAGCAAAAGAAAAAGTTGCTCAATGTTGGTTTTAAACGAGGTGGGACTAGTCCGGTGAAGGGGAAAAAACATAATTATGAAAGAAGGTCAAATTCCAACACAACCTATGTAAGGTTAGAAAGGTCATCCTTTGAAGCACGGGTAGCTTACAATGACAAGGTTCTTACTTTTCGGGATGTAGACGGCTCTCAAACCCCAGCTAAGCCCTTGCGTCCGAGAGCGAACAAGATTCGCTATATAGACCTGTTACGGGTTCCTGCTCCATCAAAAGTCCATCCCGACTTACTTACGAACAAGGTCTATGTCCCCGCCCTACTCCAGTCTATGATGTCCTCTGAAAATAGAAAGCATAGGTTAAGAAGTGATAAATGTAGGGGCGACTTGGTAATTGACGGCAGTGCTTCCATAAAGTGGGGCTTAGGCTGGGAGGAAAGGTTAAAATGTACAAGATGCAGATATGTAGGCAAGCATTATAAGCTTTACAATGAGGTTCCATCAAGTACCAGGGGCAGAAAGGCAGCTCAGATCAATGTAGGCTTCCAAATAGGTGTTGCAAGTACTTCTATTGGGAACACAGGTTCCCGCAGAATTCTCAACACAACCAATATCATTGCTCCCTCTCCACTTGCTATGCAAAAACAAGCAAATAAGGTCAATACTGCCCTTAAATCCCTAAATGAGAGAAGCATGTACCAGATTAGAGAAAACTTAGTTGCTGAAAATGCCAAAATTGGTCAAAAAGATCCCTCTAAGGTAAATGTTGAAGGGGACACTTGCTACAACAATCCAATTTTTAACTCTGACGCGACACCCTTTCAAGCCGGAACTATTGCCATAAGCACTATGTGTGAAAACAATACCAGAAACAAGCAAATTGTAGGGGTACAAGTAGCAAATAAACTATGCAGGACTGCATCAATGCTTAGGAATAAGGGTAAACCTGTTCAGTGCCCCAATCATAGGGGGCATTGTTCTGCAAATGTTTCAGAGAGGGAACCAATAGGTGATGAAGGCAAATGGAATAGGTTGTTAGGTGACCAGATCTCTAAGGACATCAAAATAGCAAATTTCACTTGTGATGGGGACAGTAGGGCATTCCAAGGTGTTCGTAACTCTCACGGTCACAATGTGGGTCATCTTAAGGATCTGAGGCACCTAGGCAACTCGCTGAAGCGCGAGCTCAACAAAGCGCCTTTCTCAAAGGGCATGCTCAAGGGTCATTCCAAGTCTAATATCAGGAGTCGGTTCGCTCTCTCGGTCAAAGCTAGGTGTATGGCTGAGCTTAAAGCTGCCCACAATAAACACCAGGGTGACATCAAGGTTCTAAAGAAGGTCATGGTTGATGTAATCGCAACCATTGTTCTATGCTTCAGAGGTTACTGCGGTACTCATTGTGCAAAGTACAGTTATGTCTGTGCTGGTACAAATAGGCAAGCTAAGAATTTCATGCCAGACAATGTCAAGGTTAAAATGGTTGACAGTGACCAACAAGTCCTTAAAAAATGCATTGAAATGGTTTTAGGTCCAGCTGCTCTTGACGCTACCAAACTTTTAACCACAACCCAAAAAAGTGAAGCAGTAAACAGGTCGTACCAAGCTGTCAATCCTAAAACTGTGACTTTCTCACGCAACTGTGTAGGTCGAATTCACGGGCAGGTTCACAAATTAAACAATGGCTATGCTGACTCTGTAATTGCAAAAACCACTGAACTAAATGCTAACCTTACCCAGGGGTCAAAGATTATTAAGCAGATAGCATATGAGGACCGCAACGACCTTAACCGAAAGCAAACATCCGCTACCAACAAAGCACGAGCTTTACGTGCCAGGACGCGGAATTATCGATACAAACTGCATGAGGAATTACACTACGGCAAGGGCATGAGTGACCCCAAACCTGATTATGACAGTCTTCCACACCTTAAGCATCATAAATATGCTTAGTTGATTGTGTACCTGATAATAAATTGTTATTATTACCTGTTTTGGCATAAGAGACCTCTAACAAGTGGCCCTCGCGTCAGCATCAGGCGTTCCTCTACCTGAAAAAGGCAAAAATACCCAATAGAAATAGATATAAAATGAAAAAAAACATGCATTTATGTATTTTAAGTGTATTTCTATGAATAAAAGGAAGTGATAAAGCTTGTTGTATTCATGTTTTTACCAAATATGCAGGCTGGCTCAGGTCCATGCCCGCTGCACTGTCCGAACTGTAAACATGTCCGCCGTTCCATGTTGGTGGAATGGGGCTCTATGTTTAAATGTTCAGGCTTAACACACAAGCTATTGTTGCATAAGTGGCTCACAGAGTCCCTGGCGTTCAATTCTGACTTCATGTAGCACATTAACGCAACACGGTGAACCAAGTATGTCTCTGATTTTATGTCCGAAGGCAATTTAGCCCTCATTCGGCCATAATAGGGTAAGGAACTATTTGAAATACAACCATTCCAGATCAAACAATCTGAATTGATGCATTTAATGCACTTATTTTCTACTCTTTTGCTCAGAAATGACCAAAAATCTGCTTTCTCATCCATATTTTGCACTTGCAGACGATATTTTATTTTAACCCAAAGTCAGTTTATAAGAGAAATTTGTTCTCATTAAAATTAGTTTTTCTTGCGTATAATTATCTTCCCATGCATATTGCACCAATATATTAAGTTTGGCTTGTATATCTGTCCATTTGGCCATTTTATTTCATATTTTCAAACACAGGTGATTTTGGTCGGAAGCCGGTGATTTCAAGCGTCTTGAAGCTTAAATGTCCCTCTAACAATTAAAGCTGATATTTGCAATATTTGTGACAAAATACCCAAACTAACCAAACAAACATGTATGGGGGGCTTATGTGGGGTGAGGAGAGAATGACTTTGTTAGATATTTTTACTCTAAGCCATTTTGATAATGTATTTTTTGTGTATTTTAAAAAAAAAATCACCCCAAAAATGTAAATTTAATAGAAAAAAAATTCCAATTTCATCCAAGACAATTAACAAATTAGTCAAAATGGGAGATCAAAGATACTTTGAAGTGTAGAAATCAATCAGCTTCCAGTAATTGCTTGTTTCAAACCAATAAAGTGTAAAATCTTTAAAGCACCTTGTTTGTCGCAGCCTCTTTAATTACAGGCCACCAATTATATATTCTAGTATATAATGTCATGAGTGCCTTTAAACTGCAGCAGGTGGTCAATTTGCATTGCCTGCTCACATTTAGAGGTTTAAGGGAATACAAAATTGCATATTTTGGGCACAAAATAAGTACTTTGACTTTTTTTAAGGTGGCAATCTGGTCAAAATGGGGTTCATAACCAAGCAAAAGAAAAAGTTGCTCAATGTTGGTTTTAAACGAGGTGGGACTAGTCCGGTGAAGGGGAAAAAACATAATTATGAAAGAAGGTCAAATTCCAACACAACCTATGTAAGGTTAGAAAGGTCATCCTTTGAAGCACGGGTAGCTTACAATGACAAGGTTCTTACTTTTCGGGATGTAGACGGCTCTCAAACCCCAGCTAAGCCCTTGCGTCCGAGAGCGAACAAGATTCGCTATATAGACCTGTTACGGGTTCCTGCTCCATCAAAAGTCCATCCCGACTTACTTACGAACAAGGTCTATGTCCCCGCCCTACTCCAGTCTATGATGTCCTCTGAAAATAGAAAGCATAGGTTAAGAAGTGATAAATGTAGGGGCGACTTGGTAATTGACGGCAGTGCTTCCATAAAGTGGGGCTTAGGCTGGGAGGAAAGGTTAAAATGTACAAGATGCAGATATGTAGGCAAGCATTATAAGCTTTACAATGAGGTTCCATCAAGTACCAGGGGCAGAAAGGCAGCTCAGATCAATGTAGGCTTCCAAATAGGTGTTGCAAGTACTTCTATTGGGAACACAGGTTCCCGCAGAATTCTCAACACAACCAATATCATTGCTCCCTCTCCACTTGCTATGCAAAAACAAGCAAATAAGGTCAATACTGCCCTTAAATCCCTAAATGAGAGAAGCATGTACCAGATTAGAGAAAACTTAGTTGCTGAAAATGCCAAAATTGGTCAAAAAGATCCCTCTAAGGTAAATGTTGAAGGGGACACTTGCTACAACAATCCAATTTTTAACTCTGACGCGACACCCTTTCAAGCCGGAACTATTGCCATAAGCACTATGTGTGAAAACAATACCAGAAACAAGCAAATTGTAGGGGTACAAGTAGCAAATAAACTATGCAGGACTGCATCAATGCTTAGGAATAAGGGTAAACCTGTTCAGTGCCCCAATCATAGGGGGCATTGTTCTGCAAATGTTTCAGAGAGGGAACCAATAGGTGATGAAGGCAAATGGAATAGGTTGTTAGGTGACCAGATCTCTAAGGACATCAAAATAGCAAATTTCACTTGTGATGGGGACAGTAGGGCATTCCAAGGTGTTCGTAACTCTCACGGTCACAATGTGGGTCATCTTAAGGATCTGAGGCACCTAGGCAACTCGCTGAAGCGCGAGCTCAACAAAGCGCCTTTCTCAAAGGGCATGCTCAAGGGTCATTCCAAGTCTAATATCAGGAGTCGGTTCGCTCTCTCGGTCAAAGCTAGGTGTATGGCTGAGCTTAAAGCTGCCCACAATAAACACCAGGGTGACATCAAGGTTCTAAAGAAGGTCATGGTTGATGTAATCGCAACCATTGTTCTATGCTTCAGAGGTTACTGCGGTACTCATTGTGCAAAGTACAGTTATGTCTGTGCTGGTACAAATAGGCAAGCTAAGAATTTCATGCCAGACAATGTCAAGGTTAAAATGGTTGACAGTGACCAACAAGTCCTTAAAAAATGCATTGAAATGGTTTTAGGTCCAGCTGCTCTTGACGCTACCAAACTTTTAACCACAACCCAAAAAAGTGAAGCAGTAAACAGGTCGTACCAAGCTGTCAATCCTAAAACTGTGACTTTCTCACGCAACTGTGTAGGTCGAATTCACGGGCAGGTTCACAAATTAAACAATGGCTATGCTGACTCTGTAATTGCAAAAACCACTGAACTAAATGCTAACCTTACCCAGGGGTCAAAGATTATTAAGCAGATAGCATATGAGGACCGCAACGACCTTAACCGAAAGCAAACATCCGCTACCAACAAAGCACGAGCTTTACGTGCCAGGACGCGGAATTATCGATACAAACTGCATGAGGAATTACACTACGGCAAGGGCATGAGTGACCCCAAACCTGATTATGACAGTCTTCCACACCTTAAGCATCATAAATATGCTTAGTTGATTGTGTACCTGATAATAAATTGTTATTATTACCTGTTTTGGCATAAGAGACCTCTAACAAGTGGCCCTCGCGTCAGCATCAGGCGTTCCTCTACCTGAAAAAGGCAAAAATACCCAATAGAAATAGATATAAAATGAAAAAAAACATGCATTTATGTATTTTAAGTGTATTTCTATGAATAAAAGGAAGTGATAAAGCTTGTTGTATTCATGTTTTTACCAAATATGCAGGCTGGCTCAGGTCCATGCCCGCTGCACTGTCCGAACTGTAAACATGTCCGCCGTTCCATGTTGGTGGAATGGGGCTCTATGTTTAAATGTTCAGGCTTAACACACAAGCTATTGTTGCATAAGTGGCTCACAGAGTCCCTGGCGTTCAATTCTGACTTCATGTAGCACATTAACGCAACACGGTGAACCAAGTATGTCTCTGATTTTATGTCCGAAGGCAATTTAGCCCTCATTCGGCCATAATAGGGTAAGGAACTATTTGAAATACAACCATTCCAGATCAAACAATCTGAATTGATGCATTTAATGCACTTATTTTCTACTCTTTTGCTCAGAAATGACCAAAAATCTGCTTTCTCATCCATATTTTCCACTTGCAGACGATATTTTAGTTTAACCCAAAGTCAGTTTATAAGAGAAATTTGTTCTCATTAAAATTAGTTTTTCTTGCGTATAATTATCTTCCCATGCATATTGCACCAATATATTAAGTTTGGCTTGTATATCTGTCCATTTGGCCATTTTATTTCATATTTTCAAACACAGGTGATTTTGGTCGGAAGCCGGTGATTTCAAGCGTCTTGAAGCTTAAATGTCCCTCTAACAATTAAAGCTGATATTTGCAATATTTGTGACAAAATACCCAAACAAACCAAACAAACATGTATGGGGGGCTTATGTGGGGTGAGGAGAGAATGACTTTGTTAGATATTTTTACTCTAAGCCATTTTGATAATGTATTTTTTGTGTATTTTTAAAAAAAAATCACCCCAAAAATGTAAATTTAATAGAAAAAAAATTCCAATTTCATCCAAGACAATTAACAAATTAGTCAAAATGGGAGATCAAAGATACTTTGAAGTGTAGAAATCAATCAGCTTCCAGTAATTGCTTGTTTCAAACCAATAAAGTGTAAAATCTTTAAAGCACCTTGTTTGTCGCAGCCTCTTTAATTACAGGCCACCAATTATATATTCTAGTATATAATGTCATGAGTGCCTTTAAACTGCAGCAGGTGGTCAATTTGCATTGCCTGCTCACATTTAGAGGTTTAAGGGAATACAAAATTGCATATTTTGGGCACAAAATAAGTACTTTGACTTTTTTTAAGGTGGCAATCTGGTCAAAATGGGGTTCATAACCAAGCAAAAGAAAAAGTTGCTCAATGTTGGTTTTAAACGAGGTGGGACTAGTCCGGTGAAGGGGAAAAAACATAATTATGAAAGAAGGTCAAATTCCAACACAACCTATGTAAGGTTAGAAAGGTCATCCTTTGAAGCACGGGTAGCTTACAATGACAAGGTTCTTACTTTTCGGGATGTAGACGGCTCTCAAACCCCAGCTAAGCCCTTGCGTCCGAGAGCGAACAAGATTCGCTATATAGACCTGTTACGGGTTCCTGCTCCATCAAAAGTCCATCCCGACTTACTTACGAACAAGGTCTATGTCCCCGCCCTACTCCAGTCTATGATGTCCTCTGAAAATAGAAAGCATAGGTTAAGAAGTGATAAATGTAGGGGCGACTTGGTAATTGACGGCAGTGCTTCCATAAAGTGGGGCTTAGGCTGGGAGGAAAGGTTAAAATGTACAAGATGCAGATATGTAGGCAAGCATTATAAGCTTTACAATGAGGTTCCATCAAGTACCAGGGGCAGAAAGGCAGCTCAGATCAATGTAGGCTTCCAAATAGGTGTTGCAAGTACTTCTATTGGGAACACAGGTTCCCGCAGAATTCTCAACACAACCAATATCATTGCTCCCTCTCCACTTGCTATGCAAAAACAAGCAAATAAGGTCAATACTGCCCTTAAATCCCTAAATGAGAGAAGCATGTACCAGATTAGAGAAAACTTAGTTGCTGAAAATGCCAAAATTGGTCAAAAAGATCCCTCTAAGGTAAATGTTGAAGGGGACACTTGCTACAACAATCCAATTTTTAACTCTGACGCGACACCCTTTCAAGCCGGAACTATTGCCATAAGCACTATGTGTGAAAACAATACCAGAAACAAGCAAATTGTAGGGGTACAAGTAGCAAATAAACTATGCAGGACTGCATCAATGCTTAGGAATAAGGGTAAACCTGTTCAGTGCCCCAATCATAGGGGGCATTGTTCTGCAAATGTTTCAGAGAGGGAACCAATAGGTGATGAAGGCAAATGGAATAGGTTGTTAGGTGACCAGATCTCTAAGGACATCAAAATAGCAAATTTCACTTGTGATGGGGACAGTAGGGCATTCCAAGGTGTTCGTAACTCTCACGGTCACAATGTGGGTCATCTTAAGGATCTGAGGCACCTAGGCAACTCGCTGAAGCGCGAGCTCAACAAAGCGCCTTTCTCAAAGGGCATGCTCAAGGGTCATTCCAAGTCTAATATCAGGAGTCGGTTCGCTCTCTCGGTCAAAGCTAGGTGTATGGCTGAGCTTAAAGCTGCCCACAATAAACACCAGGGTGACATCAAGGTTCTAAAGAAGGTCATGGTTGATGTAATCGCAACCATTGTTCTATGCTTCAGAGGTTACTGCGGTACTCATTGTGCAAAGTACAGTTATGTCTGTGCTGGTACAAATAGGCAAGCTAAGAATTTCATGCCAGACAATGTCAAGGTTAAAATGGTTGACAGTGACCAACAAGTCCTTAAAAAATGCATTGAAATGGTTTTAGGTCCAGCTGCTCTTGACGCTACCAAACTTTTAACCACAACCCAAAAAAGTGAAGCAGTAAACAGGTCGTACCAAGCTGTCAATCCTAAAACTGTGACTTTCTCACGCAACTGTGTAGGTCGAATTCACGGGCAGGTTCACAAATTAAACAATGGCTATGCTGACTCTGTAATTGCAAAAACCACTGAACTAAATGCTAACCTTACCCAGGGGTCAAAGATTATTAAGCAGATAGCATATGAGGACCGCAACGACCTTAACCGAAAGCAAACATCCGCTACCAACAAAGCACGAGCTTTACGTGCCAGGACGCGGAATTATCGATACAAACTGCATGAGGAATTACACTACGGCAAGGGCATGAGTGACCCCAAACCTGATTATGACAGTCTTCCACACCTTAAGCATCATAAATATGCTTAGTTGATTGTGTACCTGATAATAAATTGTTATTATTACCTGTTTTGGCATAAGAGACCTCTAACAAGTGGCCCTCGCGTCAGCATCAGGCGTTCCTCTACCTGAAAAAGGCAAAAATACCCAATAGAAATAGATATAAAATGAAAAAAAACATGCATTTATGTATTTTAAGTGTATTTCTATGAATAAAAGGAAGTGATAAAGCTTGTTGTATTCATGTTTTTACCAAATATGCAGGCTGGCTCAGGTCCATGCCCGCTGCACTGTCCGAACTGTAAACATGTCCGCCGTTCCATGTTGGTGGAATGGGGCTCTATGTTTAAATGTTCAGGCTTAACACACAAGCTATTGTTGCATAAGTGGCTCACAGAGTCCCTGGCGTTCAATTCTGACTTCATGTAGCACATTAACGCAACACGGTGAACCAAGTATGTCTCTGATTTTATGTCCGAAGGCAATTTAGCCCTCATTCGGCCATAATAGGGTAAGGAACTATTTGAAATACAACCATTCCAGATCAAACAATCTGAATTGATGCATTTAATGCACTTATTTTCTACTCTTTTGCTCAGAAATGACCAAAAATCTGCTTTCTCATCCATATTTTGCACTTGCAGACGATATTTTATTTTAACCCAAAGTCAGTTTATAAGAGAAATTTGTTCTCATTAAAATTAGTTTTTCTTGCGTATAATTATCTTCCCATGCATATTGCACCAATATATTAAGTTTGGCTTGTATATCTGTCCATTTGGCCATTTTATTTCATATTTTCAAACACAGGTGATTTTGGTCGGAAGCCGGTGATTTCAAGCGTCTTGAAGCTTAAATGTCCCTCTAACAATTAAAGCTGATATTTGCAATATTTGTGACAAAATACCCAAACTAACCAAACAAACATGTATGGGGGGCTTATGTGGGGTGAGGAGAGAATGACTTTGTTAGATATTTTTACTCTAAGCCATTTTGATAATGTATTTTTTGTGTATTTTTTAAAAAAAATCACCCCAAAAATGTAAATTTAATAGAAAAAAAATTCCAATTTCATCCAAGACAATTAACAAATTAGTCAAAATGGGAGATCAAAGATACTTTGAAGTGTAGAAATCAATCAGCTTCCAGTAATTGCTTGTTTCAAACCAATAAAGTGTAAAATCTTTAAAGCACCTTGTTTGTCGCAGCCTCTTTAATTACAGGCCACCAATTATATATTCTAGTATATAATGTCATGAGTGCCTTTAAACTGCAGCAGGTGGTCAATTTGCATTGCCTGCTCACATTTAGAGGTTTAAGGGAATACAAAATTGCATATTTTGGGCACAAAATAAGTACTTTGACTTTTTTTAAGGTGGCAATCTGGTCAAAATGGGGTTCATAACCAAGCAAAAGAAAAAGTTGCTCAATGTTGGTTTTAAACGAGGTGGGACTAGTCCGGTGAAGGGGAAAAAACATAATTATGAAAGAAGGTCAAATTCCAACACAACCTATGTAAGGTTAGAAAGGTCATCCTTTGAAGCACGGGTTTCTTACAATGACAAGGTTCTTACTTTTCGGGATGTAGACGGCTCTCAAACCCCAGCTAAGCCCTTGCGTCCGAGAGCGAACAAGATTCGCTATATAGACCTGTTACGGGTTCCTGCTCCATCAAAAGTCCATCCCGACTTACTTACGAACAAGGTCTATGTCCCCGCCCTACTCCAGTCTATGATGTCCTCTGAAAATAGAAAGCATAGGTTAAGAAGTGATAAATGTAGGGGCGACTTGGTAATTGACGGCAGTGCTTCCATAAAGTGGGGCTTAGGCTGGGAGGAAAGGTTAAAATGTACAAGATGCAGATATGTAGGCAAGCATTATAAGCTTTACAATGAGGTTCCATCAAGTACCAGCGGCAGAAAGGCAGCTCAGATCAATGTAGGCTTCCAAATAGGTGTTGCAAGTACTTCTATTGGGAACACAGGTTCCCGCAGAATTCTCAACACAACCAATATCATTGCTCCCTCTCCACTTGCTATGCAAAAACAAGCAAATAAGGTCAATACTGCCCTTAAATCCCTAAATGAGAGAAGCATGTACCAGATTAGAGAAAACTTAGTTGCTGAAAATGCCAAAATTGGTCAAAAAGATCCCTCTAAGGTAAATGTTGAAGGGGACACTTGCTACAACAATCCAATTTTTAACTCTGACGCGACACCCTTTCAAGCCGGAACTATTGCCATAAGCACTATGTGTGAAAACAATACCAGAAACAAGCAAATTGTAGGGGTACAAGTAGCAAATAAACTATGCAGGACTGCATCAATGCTTAGGAATAAGGGTAAACCTGTTCAGTGCCCCAATCATAGGGGGCATTGTTCTGCAAATGTTTCAGAGAGGGAACCAATAGGTGATGAAGGCAAATGGAATAGGTTGTTAGGTGACCAGATCTCTAAGGACATCAAAATAGCAAATTTCACTTGTGATGGGGACAGTAGGGCATTCCAAGGTGTTCGTAACTCTCACGGTCACAATGTGGGTCATCTTAAGGATCTGAGGCACCTAGGCAACTCGCTGAAGCGCGAGCTCAACAAAGCGCCTTTCTCAAAGGGCATGCTCAAGGGTCATTCCAAGTCTAATATCAGGAGTCGGTTCGCTCTCTCGGTCAAAGCTAGGTGTATGGCTGAGCTTAAAGCTGCCCACAATAAACACCAGGGTGACATCAAGGTTCTAAAGAAGGTCATGGTTGATGTAATCGCAACCATTGTTCCATGCTTCAGAGGTTACTGCGGTACTCATTGTGCAAAGTACAGTTATGTCTGTGCTGGTACAAATAGGCAAGCTAAGAATTTCATGCCAGACAATGTCAAGGTTAAAATGGTTGACAGTGACCAACAAGTCCTTAAAAAATGCATTGAAATGGTTTTAGGTCCAGCTGCTCTTGACGCTACCAAACTTTTAACCACAACCCAAAAAAGTGAAGCAGTAAACAGGTCGTACCAAGCTGTCAATCCTAAAACTGTGACTTTCTCACGCAACTGTGTAGGTCGAATTCACGGGCAGGTTCACAAATTAAACAATGGCTATGCTGACTCTGTAATTGCAAAAACCACTGAACTAAATGCTAACCTTACCCAGGGGTCAAAGATTATTAAGCAGATAGCATATGAGGACCGCAACGACCTTAACCGAAAGCAAACATCCGCTACCAACAAAGCACGAGCTTTACGTGCCAGGACGCGGAATTATCGATACAAACTGCATGAGGAATTACACTACGGCAAGGGCATGAGTGACCCCAAACCTGATTATGACAGTCTTCCACACCTTAAGCATCATAAATATGCTTAGTTGATTGTGTACCTGATAATAAATTGTTATTATTACCTGTTTTGGCATAAGAGACCTCTAACAAGTGGCCCTCGCGTCAGCATCAGGCGTTCCTCTACCTGAAAAAGGCAAAAATACCCAATAGAAATAGATATAAAATGAAAAAAAACATGCATTTATGTATTTTAAGTGTATTTCTATGAATAAAAGGAAGTGATAAAGCTTGTTGTATTCATGTTTTTACCAAATATGCAGGCTGGCTCAGGTCCATGCCCGCTGCACTGTCCGAACTGTAAACATGTCCGCCGTTCCATGTTGGTGGAATGGGGCTCTATGTTTAAATGTTCAGGCTTAACACACAAGCTATTGTTGCATAAGTGGCTCACAGAGTCCCTGGCGTTCAATTCTGACTTCATGTAGCACATTAACGCAACACGGTGAACCAAGTATGTCTCTGATTTTATGTCCGAAGGCAATTTAGCCCTCATTCGGCCATAATAGGGTAAGGAACTATTTGAAATACAACCATTCCAGATCAAACAATCTGAATTGATGCATTTAATGCACTTATTTTCTACTCTTTTGCTCAGAAATGACCAAAAATCTGCTTTCTCATCCATATTTTGCACTTGCAGACGATATTTTATTTTAACCCAAAGTCAGTTTAGGTCACAATATACTAAAAGATTTCCTTAACAAATTCAATGTAAAAGCAATAAATTCAACAAAAAATAAACTCAACATTTTGCGCGTAGAGACCCTCATAACCATACCTTTTCTTAAAGAGCATTCCGAGCCGAATTGATTTAGACAATAAAAAAGATAGGTCATGTGATATGTAAGAAAGAACTCGACGCGAATCAAAGTTCACTGTTTTACGGCCATCTTTTTACCGGCTACTCTCCAGTTGAAGGTATACTGCCAACTGTCAAAGTCTCGTCATGTAGTCTCCAACCTTCAAGCGAAACAGTGAATTTTTAGTACACAACAATGTTTTTCCTACCACACGTACAAAGAAATATTCAAAAATAAAGTCATGGCAAGTGACTATACAGAAAATTGGGTCTTCAAATAAATGGTGTTGATTTATTTAGAGAGTATAGCATTGCACACCTGAAATATTTAGTATACTGTAACCTTATAACACAGGCGGATCACGCGTTGGGTGCATCAAGCCAAGATGGCTCCTCGACAGCCACGAGATCTATCTTACGGAGCATTCCGGAGATAGTCGATGTATCACGATTGCCATGTATAATGATCGTTATAAGCTGATTATACCACCGACACATATAGTCCCTGCATGATCCCATTTTTATTTGATATATTATGCTTTAATTAATATAGAAACCTAAAGTTAAATCATTTAAAGTTATCAATTGTAATGGTTACATTATCAGAACTTTGTAATTTCAGTTATTCTAACTTGTTTTGTCTTAATTTAATAAAGGAATGATTGTTACGCGTATTAAAACAACTGTGTATTTTTCCTTTGTTTTCTTCATTCATTTTTGGCATTATGCTGACGTTTTTGTTGTTGGATCACAATATTAAGGCATAATTTATTATTTTTTTAATTAAACAATAATTGAAAATATGTTTCTGCTATCAATTAACATGCATACTCTGAACTATCTCAATGTCAAATTTAACGCTAATGCATTGTTATAAAAAAAATACATCTAAATTTCCTTCTGGATTTCATTATCTAAAATAAGCTAAACTGCAGATTATAAGGTCTATGATACCAAGATTCTTATCCGTTTATTACCCCAAATAAACGCCGCGGGGAACATATACTGCTAGAACGGTACCAACTCGGTATCGTTCGACAACGCTCGTTTGTTTCCGTACTGAGTCACGGAAATGAATTTTAAACTATAGAAACCTCATTTAAGTCTAAATTTCCCCGCCTAAAATTTTAAATAATTAAACAAAATTAACACCACTTGAACAAGCAAAGAATGAATTTTCCAAATCCGTCTGTACTTTTCTGACAAACAAGGGGAAGTTGTTTTTTTTATGCGATAAAGTTGATAATGCACCATATTTCCGACCGATTTTCTATTGATTTCTATAGGAAATAGGGTGATGTGACAAAAGTGCAAATTCCCCCGCCTAGATTTTAAAATAAAATAAAATAAATGGTACCATGTTAAAGAGCATAAGTTTCTTTTCAAATCCGTCTGTACTTTTCTGAGAGTAAAAAAATAAGGAAGTTACGGCAAATAATATTTAACGCTCCCTATCAAATCAATGTAAATTTTGCGTGAGAAGTATCGATTTTTGCGCTGCGCTGAGAAGTGAGATTGTTGCACATGATATATTTCAGTATATATACTGTGTATATGGTTCAAGGGACTTGTTCACAGATCTTTCCTATTTTTGAAAAATGTCATTAAATGTCTTAACGGCAAAAACTACAACATCTGGAATAATTAAAAAAAAATATTATATAAAAAAGGTATATTACAAAATTTGTTTTCGCCGGGACTCGAACCCAGAACCTTTGGGATCAAAAATCTCATGCGCTTACCACTCGGCCATTCAGACTGATTAAATTGATAAAGTATTTTTAAAGCTATGCAGGGGGTACACGTATTTTTCAAAATACCGACGAAAAGCTTTACAAACGCTTTTCAATTTTATCAATTTCGATTGATGACTATCCATAAACGAAACGATATTTCCCATATATTTCTTAGTCGTAAGTGTTATTTTGCTTGTTTGTATATAATGTATGCTTTCTTTTTGGAATCGATGACATATTTTTTCGAAAATTGTCAATTTGCCAATATGTGAACATGTCCCTTTAATATGGTTATAGTTATATTATAGATGGGGATTAAATCCATGGATTCGATGCCTGTGGTGTGATCACAATCTGAAATGATACATATATTTTGTATTTCAATTAACAGTTGTATGTTATATTTACTAAGCAAATGGACATAAATCAGTGTCAATTAAAAGCATGATCCAGATAATCATTTTTGACGGGTGACCATGTTATTCCATGTTTGGTAATGATAAAAGCAGACCGTGGTTATGGCCATGTTTTTAATCGTTGACCATGGTAGTCCATGGTCGGCTGTTAAATACCATGTTGACCATGGGAAGCTAAGCACACGGATAGGCGGATTTGCCTAAGTTTTTTAAGTTGTTTGGATTTCACGAACATAGAGACTCGTAATAACGAGAAAAAAACGTCTTTTAAAACCTGTACAAAGAAATCCAAGGAGGTTTCTGACTTGAGATTTGTTTAAAGTACACATCAGCTGAATATATTATTCTAAATAACATAATCCCCACTACATCGTCGATGGCGTCGTCTCCATCCTCTTTTAATTGATATCAATGCTTTTCTATTGACTATTTTGGTGTACTTACTGCTTTTTTGTGTGTTGTGTCTTTTTTTGTTTAGTGTACAATGTCGATGGGTAACTGGTCGGCTTGAAATAACAACCTTTATATCAAGGGTTGAAAACCAGAAGGCACTTACTGCCATTTAAATCAACAGCAGTTAGGTCTAGTACCTTCTGGTTTTCAATCCTCGATATGTAAATAAGCGTTTATCTTCTGCTGACGTAGATAGCGTTTATCTTCTGCTGATGTAGATAGCGTTTATCTTCTGCTGACGTAGATAGCGTTTATCTCCTGCTGATGTAGATAGCGTTTATCTTCTTCTGACGTAGATAGCGTTTATCTTCTTCTGACGTAGATAGCGTTTATCTTCTGCTGATGTAGATAGCGTTTATCTTCTGCTGACGTAGATAGCGTTTATCTTCTGCTGATGTAGATAGCGTTTATCTTCTGCTGACCTAGATAGCGGTTATCTTCTGCTGACGTAGATAGCGTTTATTTTCTGCTGACGTAGATAGCGTTTATCTTCTGCTGACGTAGATAGCGTTTATCTTCTGCTGATGTAGATAGCGTTTATCTTCTGCTGATGTAGATAGCGTTTATCTTCTGCTGACGTAATAGCGCTTATCTTCTGCTGATGTTGATTTCGTTTATCTTCTGCTGATGTAGATGGAGTTTCATTTCATTTATAATGTGCTAAGTGCGCTCAACAACCGTTAGTAATGTTGTTTCGCGGTCAAATCTTTTCTTCTATTGCTCCAAAATATTGTCCGCACGCTGTTTAAAGAGACTATCATGACACAAAAACAGTCTATTTATTATCTAGGTTACTTTTTATTAACGTCGTTTAAACAACAGAAGTCATTTTGTAATCGATTAATTAAGGTGGACTTGAACTTTTTCTTGCAATAAAATCAAGTTTCATATTGTTTCATTTTTTCGTATAATCGAACACGAATTTCCATCTAGTGACGCTATCGTTATGCTTATTTCCACCAGAACACATGCAATAAGTTTCTATTAATTAGTTATCACCAGATGGGGTAAACATATCGTTAAATAGACATTAACGTTTAATATTCCACTTGTAAATAGCCTGTCGTAACATATTTAATTACCTAATTATTACTTAAAAGTGTTTAAGAGCGTTCTTCATGGAATTAATCGCGTGAATTTAAACAAAATGGAGATTCCTGATTGGCTAGAAAATTGGGGGAAGCACTTAGGGTCTGCGCTCCCTCACCTGGAGCTTCTTACTCTTGAAGAATTCTCTTAATTAACTCTTACAGTCGTATACGAAACTGATGAAAATACCGCCATATATAATTAACTTTATAATAACCATTCCTGACAATACGACGTACGTTTCATCACGTAGAAACATTAAAACTGAAAATACGGAGTTAATTGACACATTTTCCGAAATATTTGGATAGCGACGACAAAAATAGATCTGCGTGATTTTATATTACTGTTCTAAATCCAGACTAATACCTATAATAGCGTATTTAGCGGCTTAGTCAGTAAACCAAACTGGACTCACATGTGTTTGCTGTCATAGTCTTTTAGTTGCACATAACGTGTTATTATCGACCTAACACATAACATTTGCTTATTTGTATTGAATTTGTTTTGACGATGTACTTTGTACAAGTCGGTAATGAACGTTTTTCTGTTCTGTTCTGTTCATAGATTAAAGATTCCGTATTTAAATCACGAACATTGTATAAATTTAATCTCTCTATTACCACGGACGAATGACAGCCTTAATAATCAATTATCATTAACGGCACGAGTGACGATTAAGTTTAATTTAAACTGAATATTAAATATCAATTCTGGGCCAAAAAGTGAGGAAATATTGTTAATAGTTTGAATTATTAATGTAAATCAACATATTTAATAAAACTTGTTACTTTGGAAACAACTGAATATTTGCCTTTCGTAATCAATTATGTTGAATATGCACGCAGCATCGTATACCTGAACGAACCTAACGAAATATACTTTAGATGACATAACATGCTCCCAACTATGAAATTATAGTAACACTTCCAACTTTGTTGCATCGTTCACGAACATAATAATTATAAAATAATACATAAACACTAGAATTGGTCACGATTTAAATCACATGAAAACCTCGATAACTCGATAACTTCGATCACTCTAGCATTTTCATCACTCCGGTGCGCCCACGAGTTGCGGTAAATATATTCTAATACATAATTATGCACACCCATACTTCATAGGCGTGACAGAAACATATGAAACATATGATAATAAATGCGGTAGAACCAATCATAATTGAAATCATATAAGTGAAAACTCACTCTTCTTCAAACTGCCGGATGAGGCTTTTGTCAAGAATGTTCACTTCCGGTTCCCACGTGCAGTGCCTACAAGAAAAACACAAGAGTTCAACGGTTATGATAGCACAAAAACACCGACTTCATAACTCTTGAAATAATATTTATGTGCTCAAATGAAAGTTATCATTGTCAACATGAGGTCTTTATCAATAACATCTTATTTCGTGGTCATTATCAGTATCATTATCCTTCTCCTCCTCCTTATCACCATTAACATTAACTACATCATCATGACCATCATCATGATCATCATCATTAACATCATCGTCATCATCGTCATCATCATCATCATCATTATATAATCATAATTCATAATTTATTCCGTTTATTGTGACAAATTTCCCGAGTAAAATGTTGAAACTGAGAAACGTATTTGTTTAAAGTATACAACTCATTAATTAAGTAAGTGTGTGGTAAAGAAAGAAACAACAACTCAAGTGATGGTGAACAAGCGAACAACTTAGATCACCGGGTAAATGATAAGTTCGTGATTGACCAGCGGGACTGATACATGTGTGTGTTGTGAACTTAAGTCCATCTTAAGTTATGACAACGATAAGAAGATTTGTACATTTGCACCCTGTAACATCCCGCATCATCAGCCTTCAAATAAAACACGCTGAAACCTTGAAAAGATTGTCCTGTACCGCAAACGTTAACCCGATCTGTAAATCTATAAATGGAAATTAAATGCTTCATTTACAGCAGGTATATAGGTATCTGCTAGAATTCACAGAAATGACAAATCCATAATCGATTTAGTCATTTTAATAATGTGTCAACGAAAAATTGACTTCCTATTGCACTATAAATTATATTATGTGATAGTATTGCGTTGTTCTAAGACAGGTGCATTAAATAAATAAAAAAAACAACAAAATACACAATAACATACTTGATAACAACAAATTAGCAAAAGTGTATGAAACAATTAAAACCCCAAGCGGGTATCGAACTCACGACTTAGGAGCCATACGAATAAATGACAGTATACAGCACTTTAACCAACTGCGCTATCACGCTTGGTAATGAATAGTGTGTAAACTATGATTATATAAAATGCTCCCAATTCTGACTTCAAAATGTAAACAGGAAAAGGGCCAAACAAACAATACCCATATTATAAATTGGCTTTTATCTCAGAATGCGTAGACCCTTTTTCCATTATATATACCCTGTTTTAACTGTTATTATATGCCAGTATTAATATCTAAATTTCAGATTTTTTAAAAAGAAATTGCCCCCTTGAGGCTCTTTTCGATGACATAGTCCCTTTAACATCTTGGTTTCGATAAAAATAGGTCACGTCATTTTACAATTGGAAAGCCGTCTAGCCAGGTTATTATATAGTATGTTCGTGTGTTTATTACAGTTTAGCAACAAAATTTATCAAAGTAATGTCCTAAACCTATAATTATGAAACCTGATAACGTTAATAGAACATTTCGCACGAGTGTCATTATATATGCCCCGGTCACAAATAAGGAACTGCCGCCGGACGGCGTCTGTTTAACCCAAAAATCGTGAAAAATCGAACGATGCCCGCCTGGTAGCAGTTGCAATCGAGCTGTGGCAGCTGAAAATTTTGCCCATCAGACGGCGCCCGTCGAAGTTTAAGATATACTTAACAGTTTACGGCGACCGGGCGACTCTTTCGGGGTCAAAAGTTCGAAAACACGTCGGCAGGGCATCGTCCGATCGCCGGACGGCATTTTCTTGGATCTACTTTAAAATCATCGTCCGATTTTAACGGCGACTATGCGGGCACCTACCAGACGCCGGCAGGCGCCCGGAAAAGCACCGACCGCTGTGCAGTTATCGTCAGGCTATCGGGCGATGCCTGTACAGGCACTGGGCAGCCCCCGTTTTGTCGGGCGGCGGCCGGCCGAATTACATTGACTGGATACCTTTTTCAATACATTTAAGTTGCACTCATCTACAATCCTACGCGGAGACCTTCCGATTCACATATTCAACGCACGGGCGCCGTCCGGTTCTCGGCCGGTCGCCGCCCGTTGCTAAACTCCTTGTTTCCCATGTCTGTCAGCGAAAATCGTCCGGAGCCCGCTTGAATTGGTGACCACGCGAGGCAATAAATACATAAATCACGCGGCGTCTGTCAGATTCCAAAAATTGCCGATGCTTTTTCGTTCGTTAAAAACGGACGTTCGTTAAAAACGGACGGCGTCCGTTCTATTTGTGACGCAGGCAAAAGCAGTATTTGCCGTCTGTTAACTAACCTGAGCCTAAACAGACCTCAAACTGCAAAGGTGTCTTGTCTCACTGACCTGCTAGTTTAAAGAGTCTGTTGATCATGGGAACATATCAAGTCGTATTACACATATAACTCGTCCCCTGAAACTTGAAAGCCAGAAGGTGCTATCAGCATATGTGCAAAAGGGCTGATAGCACCTTCTGGTTCTCAAGGGACGAATTAATATGATATGATTTGATATATAACAGTATGCGCCAGTATGCAAATGTATGATTTCTATCATACTGCAAAAATCTCGCCTTTCTTCTTAAGCCAGATAGTCAAGCTGATAAAATCAATAGTACTACCTGACAGTTTGAACGAAAATATACAATTATATCAGACAGAGTTATCTATCTTGTTACATCCTCTCTCTTTTGAGATTGATGATAATATCAGTCTTTAAGTGTCTTCAAAAAAATGGTAAAGTCCAATAACCAAAATACAGAGTATAAAAACAAATGAGATGAACATTAGGATCAGAAATACTCATTCATGAAATCTAAAATGTGGAACCATGGGGATTATTATGCCCCTTAACACTGTTCCATCAATCTTGAGATTATTTGAATAAACTTAAACTTTGTAGTCTTTAAGGTATGAAGGCACTTTGACAATACGACCACTTCTAGTTGTTACACAGTCAGAATTGTTCGAGTTGATGTTCTGATTCTCGACCGGGTTTCTCGCTGGCGCTACAATATTCCCAGGAGTCGGATGTTGTTGGGGTGCAATGTCATCATCGAAATCGTTGTTGTTGTTGTCCCGTATCGTTGGTTCTTCTGTAGTCTTCCTGAGGTGTCTACGGTTTCTTCGGATGATTTTCCCAGGACCAATTTGCACATTGTAGGATCTTGAGTGAGTTTGGCCCTTGCACAACACCTTTTCTCCAAATCTGGTTTTCACTGAGTCTTGTAGGTTGAATTCTTACAACATCACCTTGTTGCAGGGGAGGTAAGTTATGTGCTGATTTGTTGTAGTTGTATTCTTGTCTTTATTTGCACGCTTGTCTTTCTTTATCTAGTGTTGTTGAGCTGTTTGTTTGTTGTTGCAGCTTGTTGTCTACCATTGGGACTATAGAACTTGTTCGTCTGGACATGAGTCTTTGGGCAGGACTAGTAGAATATCCTTGGGTAGGTGTGTTACGCCACTCAAGTAGTGCAAGATATATGTCAGATCTGGATTTCTTTGCTTTCTTCAATAATAATTTTGCACTTTTTACATTGTTTTCTACTTTGCCGTTACTCTGTGGAAATGTTGGTGAAGATGTAACATGAGTGAATTTCCATGATTTTGCAAATTTCATGAATTGTTCTGAGCAGAATTGTGGTCCATTATCACTCATCACAGTGTCTGGAATCCCATATCTTGCAAACTGGTGTTTGAGTTTGTGAATTACATATTCAGATGTTGTGGATTCTTTTGAAAGTTCAGCTGCTCTACATACAGAGAGATATTTCTGCAGTGTGAGATCACTTTCTCGGAATAGCCTTTCTCTCAAATTGGCATCTGCTATACCACATACAATTCTGTCCTTCAGCAACGAATCAGTCAAAGACCAAAATTGCATGTCTGTGCAAGTACTCGTAAATCAGTGACATACTTATCTATGGACTCATCAGGCGTCTGATTTCTTGAGAAAAATCTGAATCTCTCTATGGTTTCATTCTTCTACGGATCACAATACGAGTCAAATTTGGATAATACATCTGCTAATGTTGGATCATTCTCATTAGGCTCAGTGTATGTCAACGTACTGTAAATGTCTCTACCAACCGAGCCAATAATGTACTTGAACATTTTGACTTTCTTTTGGTCATCTGCATCGGCAAGTGCGAGCTCGATGTACAATGTGAATTCATCCTTCCACTTCTTCCAGTGTTCAGACAGACTGTTTGCATGAAAGTTCGGAGATTCCGGTGGTATGAGGTGGTACGCGGATAATTCAGCCATTCTGACACCATGTATTGATTTCTAGATTTGTTTAATTAAACGAAAACAGCATCTCGTGTAACTTTAACGTTTATTTTCATCATGCGCAACCATTCATCTAAATTGCGAATTGAAATATCCATTTTAGTCGAAAATATTTAAACCGAATCAGTTTGAACGAAAATATATAATTATAACAGACACAGTTATCTATCTTGTTACACGCCCATAAGCTACAATATTGAAATTCCGATCAACAAATGCACACGAAAATGTTGAAAATTATTGGGAATTATTATAAATAACGTGATCGGAGTTAATAATTACCCAAATAATAGTACGGTTAATAATATGTGAGGCCATTTGGCTGTGGAATAATGTTATATTCGGCTCAATTTAAAGCCAACTGGAGTTTATAAATATGCTAAGTTATCTTCAGCATCATTTTTGTGGAACACTGAAACATACATACTAGTGTTTCATAGTTATGGTGCTTTTGACATAATTCACTCAACACCTTGATCGTAATGTAACTAGTCCAGAGGTAAAGATGTTTCCAGTTTATGCAGAATATGTAACTGTTATTTTGCTTTCTTAATTTTTCTTAAATGTAGGCTACACTACCAAATTTTGCTTTTGTCAAATATACTGATTGATGAATCTGTAATATTAAAGTTGTATCCATACCTATTTATCAACTGTCCTCCACATTTTTAGTGTAAAATAAACCTGCCACTTCGGCATGAAAATTAGCTCAAATGACTTAAATTTTTGGATTTGCTTAATGCTATTAACAATACGCTCCTGAAAATATTAATCAAATGTATTATAAGAAAGCCACTCACTTTGATACTATTATGGACACCCAGTCTTGGATAGGGATTTCAATTGATGCCGAATCCTGCTTTTTGATGCAAGCAAATTGCAAAATTCTCATTTCAGACTCAAGCAAATAATGTGCCTTGCATCATTTTGATCCACTTGTTTTCAATAAGCCAACTTCAAAAGCACTAGAAAGTCATATTTTCATAATACTCGTATTTTTGTTTAAACTAAAAAAAATAATCACAAAACAACTTTGTAACGCAAGAAAATACTGAACAAATATCTACCATAAGATCAATAAAATCATTTATCCCCACTGACCATTTATTCAACTGACAGTAATTATGTCTATCCAGTTTGGGAATTAATTTAAACATCATACCACAAAACAAAATAATCACAGTACTTCATTTTTTTTATAAGCACTGCACATATAAATGCATATAAAAATAAAGTTAAATAAAATAGATTCGTACATATTATTATATTTCACATTTTGTGTAATGTCACTTTCATGTTTGATTTTAGGAGAAAATTGACATTAAATGGTTATAATTTGTTATAAACAATTACAACATACAAGGTGATTTACTTTATCACCATTTTTATTACACTATATAGATGCATACTGCTTCGTTCAAAGTTCATCAAAGCAGATACATCACTAGTAAATACAGTATAATTGGTAATCTTGTTAATAAAGGCATATTTCGTATGTTTCTACTGGCTAGATATAACTGAGTACTTTCATATTAAGGAAATGTCCTGTCTGGTGAGTTTACTTGCTTGTAGAAATAATGATAGGTTTCTGATTTCATTAATTCCAAAATGTAGCTACTGGATGTGTCCATACATTTCAACATTGTCATATTCTCACTGTTCAATCTGCATTTCTTTCACATCACTTCTCAAGTTTGTAAGTTATTATGTGTTCTGAAAATATTATAATTTCCCTCTATCACATGTGTTATAATGACGGTTTCATTAACATTATATATTAATATATAAAAATAAATATTTTTTATATTATAACATACATTTTATTTGGGAAATATATCAAAGCATTATTCAAAGCTATATAAATGTATAACCAGTTATAAAATATATGTGTTTCAAATATATCAATAAGGTATTGCAAATTCAGGACACAGAAGCTGAAAACAGCTTAAAATTGTCAATTCATTTGAATTTTCAATTAACACTTTATCATAGTACCATAGTCATATTTATATAAAACTGGCAGTCTATTATTATATCCTTGCATAATATTTGGTTGGTCTGCCAGATTATTTACACTCTAGTCGAGTTTCTAAACTGAAAGTTCGCATTGAGCTCTTGAAGGGGTACCATGACAGTCACAGCCAGGTTTGGTAGTCTTCGGGAGATGACCATATTAATCACAGACTTGCAAAATTCAGTTCACCTTTAAAACAGAGAACTGTGACTAAATTTTAAGGAACATTTTGTAATTAAGCATGCGATGTTAAGGTAAACGTCAACAAAAAGCATAATGCTATTTCGACTTAAATTAGTTGTACTAGTTAACAAGAATTATGCCAACTATTCATAACTTATGTAATAATATTAATGCTGCAAAAACACTATAAACAGATTAACCTATGGTAAATTACTAATAAGAAACCATGGACATTAGATAAATGTTAATGAATACTATGAAACAAAAATGATATAAAAATATAATAATTATAATAATAAAAATAATAATAATAATAACAACAGAAATACTATTGAATTGCATACATTTAATTATTGTATACAAATTAACGAACTGGATATACTGAAGAATATCATAATACTTTTTGATAATAACATTAAGAACATAACATTTATGAAATACATTAAATTATAAATAAAAAATAATTAATCAATTATTGAAACATGTTATTTTACCTGACAAATAAGCCAGTAGTGAAACGCAATGGCAGTCCATATTGTGTATATATTTTCATTATCTTTATTTGATTCTTCCCCCAAAACCTTGTGTTATCAGTTCAATTTAACTTAAAATTTAACTCAGAATCTGTTTCGCTAGTAAGTCTAGTTTCGCTTTCAGTTTAGACAGTTTGTAAACACTAGAATCCGTTTCGATATCGGATTAAAATTTCTTGAAATTATGTTTGCAAAGTAAGCCTTTTGGAGAATAGATGCCTATAAAATATATATCTACTTTTCTTCTTTTATCATCGTTTCGACATAAATGTGGTGCTATTTTAACGCGCGTCTTTTATAGCCTTATAACACAGGCGGATCACGCGTTGGGTGCATCAAGCCAAGATGGCTCCTCGACAGCCACGAGATCTATCTTACGGAGCATTCCGGAGATAGTCGATGTATCACGATTGCCATGTATAATGATCGTTTTAAGCTGATTATACCACCGACACATATAGTCCCTGCATGATCCCATTTTTATTTGATATATTATGCTTTAATTAATATAGAAACCTAAAGTTAAATCATTTAAAGTTATCAATTGTAATGGTTACATTATCAGAACTTTGTAATTTCAGTTATTCTAGCTTGTTTTGTCTTAATTTAATAAAGGAATGATTGTTACGCGTATTAAAACAACTGTGTATTTTTCCTTTGTTTTTTTCATTCACTTTTGGCATTATGCTGACGTTTTTGTTGTTGGATCACAATATTAAGGCATAATTTATTATTTTTAATTAAACAATAATTGAAAATATGTTTCTGCTATCAATTAACATGCATACTCTGAACTATCTCAATGTCAAATTTAACGCTAATGCATTGTGATAAAAAAAATACATCTAAATTTCCTTCTGGATATCATTATATAAAATAAGCTAAACTGCAGATTATAAGGTCTATGATACCAAGATTCTTATCCGTTTATTACCCCAAATAACGCCGCGGGGAACATATACTGCTAGAACGGTACCAACTCGGTATCGTTCGACAACGCTCGTTTATTTCCGTACTGAGTCACGGAAATGAATTTTAAACTATAGAAACCTCATTTAAGTCTAAATTTCCCCGCCTAAAATTTTAAATAATTAAACAAAATTAACACCACTTGAACAAGCAAAGAATGAATTTTTCAAATCCGTCTGTACTTTTCTGACAAACAAGGGGAAGTTTATTTTTTTATGCGATAAAGTTGATAATGCACCATATTTCCGACCGATTTTCTATTGATTTCTATAGGAAATAGGGTGATGTGACAAAAGTGCCAATTCCCCCGCCTAGATTTTAAAATAAAATAAAATAAATGGTACCATGTTAAAGAGCATAAGTTTCTTTTCAAATCCGTCTGTACTTTTCTGAGAGTAAAAAAATAAGGAAGTTACGGCAAATAATATTTAACGCTCCCTATCAAATCAATGTAAATTTTGCTTGAGAAGTATCGATTTTTGCGCTGCGCTGAGAAGCGAGATTGTTGCACATGATATATTTCAGTATATATACTGTGTATATGGTTCAAGGGACTTGTTCACAGATCTTTCCTATTTTTGAAAAATGTCATTAAATGTCTTAACGGCATAAACTACAACATCTGGAATAATTAAAAAAAAATATTATATAAAAAAGGTATATTACAAAAAAAATTTGCGCCGGGACTCGAACCCAGAACCTTTGGGATCAAAAATCTCATGCGCTTACCACTCGGCCATTCAGACTGATTAAATTGATAAAGTATTTTTAAAGCTATGCAGGGGGTACACGTATTTTTCAAAATACCGACGAAAAGCTTTACAAACGCTTTTCAATTTTATCAATTTCGATTGATGACTATCCATAAATGAAACGATATTTCCCATATATTTCTTAGTCGTAAGTGTTATTTTGCTTGTTTGTATATAATGTATGCTTTCTTTTTGGAATGGATGACACATTTTTTCGAAAATTGTCAATTTGCCAATATGTGAACATGTCCCTTTAATATGGTTATAGTTATATTATAGATGGGGATTAAATCCATGGATTCGATGCATGTGGTGTGATGGAGTTGTCTTTCTGCACACAATTGCGCTCTAGTTCACGTTTGTGTCAGATACGTCCCATTATCGATGTCCAAACATTCCAGTCACGTTATCCAGATTTTTCAAGAGCGAAAAACATATTTTGTATTAAAATGTCATCTATTTTATTTTGTAGAATATGGTTTTTATTTTACACCATTTTCTGTAAAGACATACATATTGATCCGACCACAAGATTCAAAAAGGTCCAAAGTTGAATCTTTATGTCATGCTTTGTCTTGCACGGCACGATGATGTCTTGTACTATTCTGATTTGAACTTCGCATTTTACTGTGTGTTCTGTACGGGTATTTATGGAATCCGGCAAGTGCCAAATGGAATATCGTGCCTCTTACGGCGAGGGCGAGACACGAGAATTGCGCGAAACACGAAGCGAGACACGATATTCCCGCGAGACACGAAGCGAGGCACGATATCGTAACACGAGATCTCGCACTGTCGCAGTATCCATTACAACGAAATCCTGCAGTAAAATATCGTGTCTCGCTTCGTGTTTCGCCGGATTATCGTGTCCCGCTTTGTGTCTCGCGGTAAAATATCGTGCCTCGCTTCGTGTCTCGCTCAAATCTGAAATTAATTATGGCATATAATAACGGTTAAACTAAGATATATGTAATGAAAACAAATGTTTTCGCATTCTGAGATAAAATCAATTTATAATATGGGACACATTTGTTTGGCATGTTTAAATTTTGGCATCAGAATAGTGAGTGTTTTGTATAACCATAATTTCATTTTACACAGCTTTCCTTACATAGTCGAATAGTTCAGTTGGTTAAAGCGATGCATGCTGTCATTTCTTCGTATGGTTCCTAAGTCGTGACTGAATTTTTACAAACATTTTTGCTGATTGGTTTTATCAAATATTTCATGATGTATTGTATTATGTATTCTTTATTTAGTGTATATGTCTTTATAGTATAATGCATTTCTATCACCTTATAACATTTATTGTGCAATAGGAAACCAATGTTCGTTGTCAACTTGACAAAGGTCTTTTAACGGTTAACTTTTTTCAGATCTGTGTCAATTGGGACGTGTTTTACACTTATTAAACCCGGTCTGCAAAAATTTAGCACTTAACCATCTAGCAGGCACACAGCAAACCTAAAAAAATGAAGACACTGTGGAATATAATCAATCCCAGCATTCAAGGGGCATATCAACGGTATTGCACATAAACAAAGACATGCATTAAAACAATATATATCACCATTTTTTCACGAATATATTTTTCTAGTAGCAATAATGCACTTATCAATATCCCCAATTAAGGGGTGGGGTGGCTGGCTGACCCAGGGCAAGTTGACAAATTTTGATTTTGGGGTCTAATTCCCCACCCTAGAGGCAAGTATATTTGTCTAAATCCCCTCAGTGGGAGATGACATTTTTTATGTCTATCTAATGGCTCGGGGTCCTATATTACCGGGATCTAAATTCCGACCAAAGTCTATGTCTGAATCACTTTCAGTTTAAGTCCCGTTTATGGCCGTCGCCGCCCCCCCCACCCACCCCCACCAAAGGGGAAACATCGATAGGTGCATAATATATCGACTAAAATCGTTTAAAAACACAATACTACGCCAAACATATTTTCGATTCATGTTTTCAGCATGATTCGAACTCACATCTTCAAAAATGCGAACTTCAATGGAAACTTTCCATCCTACTTGATTTTACTACTATTTCAAATTTTCTCACGCCCGCGAAAAGTCTCACGGTGACAACTGTTATATGGTTATAAAACATAGTTTACTGTTTGTTCATAGTTTACTTTTGTTCAACGAGGCCCATGTGTGAATTAACAATTATGCATAAATATAAGAAAGAAAAGACAATATTACACTATATTAGCCATTGATACACCCCCTTTAATAATGCTGTACGACCTTGGCACCTAATCATGTAGGTCTAATTACCCCAAAACGGAAGTCACATCCTCCGGGTTACATCAGTTAGATAATAAGCACATATGGTTGAGTGCAGGATGCATATAATTTGTAAAATACAGTTTAAATGATATGTTTTGGTATCATTTTAAAGGCATATATGTAAGCAACAAGAAAAAAAAGGCTGTTTTTTTTTCACTACTTTTTGTCTAGTGGTTCCCAGCTTCATAAATCTTGGCCCATGTATTCATGCACAAAATGGCAGCCTCCATGCCCGTCAAAACCGGTGTGTTTATTCTAAGGTAAATATTTTGAGTTACAACGCATAGAATTTTTTGACATGCTGTTTTTTTTCAAAAGGTTATGGCCTTATCTTTCCAACGATGTATGGTGATATATTGAAAAGTAGCTTGGTCATGGTAAACATTGAGATCTAACATTGTATATTTTATATGTAACAATGAAGGGATTTATTTGCGCATGTGTAACCTTTAAGAACTTCCGGTAAGATTTGTCGTCTGCACAAATGTTTAAAATGGATGCTTACAAACGCACTGTAATGGAGAGAATTACTGCCAGCTGCCATCTTGACCCCATTAAAGGCTGTATTTTATGGGATGGTTGCTCTAGTGGACATGAGGGGGGTAGATATGATAAAGTTAAAGCACAATGTCCACCAGAGTCACCATCCATATGTTCACCGTGTTGTTTTTCAGTTTCATTTTGACCTTAATTTGCACGAGTCTCAACAATTATCTCATTTATGTCATGATACTTTGTGTTGCAATTCTTATCATTTAGTTTTAGAACCTGTAACTGTTAATAATGCCCGGAAAGTTTGTGTCCGCACTGGCCGATGCATTGGCCATGATGACCATCCGAACTGCCTACTTTGAATCAGACCAATTTTCCTAATTTGCAAAGTTAACAGATCCTATTTAGTTCACATTTTAGTTTGTAATTGCACTAAAATCAGACATTCAGCTGAAAAAAAATGCATGAAACGCAGCAAATGAAGGCAAAACTATACATATGTACACAAGTACAAGGCTCGTGGTCGGTCCAGGTTTTCTAAGCCTCGCTAAATAAACTTATCTTTATTCAATGCTAACCTAGTATTTTCTATTTATACATAACTGTGGTCTCTTAAATGCCTAGAACTTCTCACGACTGGTACCATGTCAGTGAGACCCTTACTATAATGCAAATTTTCATGTAATTTATACCGTCTCTGGCGTGTCCCGTACCTAGTAGTTTTGCTTTTTTAAATACCCATTTATTCGGCCTTTGGGTTCTTTGATCGGTCTTCCGTATTTGACGTATGACCGTGGAACCTTTTGTAAGGGTGGCCCCTAGAGACTTGGTTTTAATCAACACAGACACTGCGTACTCATTGTTGAGTTTATGAATCTGGCCGTGAATCCTTCCGGCAAAGTTCCTAGGGTTAGTTATCATTTTTGGGTTAACTGTCTGGTAAGATCGATTCACGGCCTCGCACTTTTGCGTAGTGGTCAAATATTTGGTTTGATCAAGGGCTGAGGGAGACAGCATAATGGCCATGCATTTTAAAAGTAATGCCTTATCACCCTCTGTCATTCTTAGTTTAGCATCTGTATCCAGTACTCAGTGCTGTGTAATCTGTGAAAATAAAAAGGTTTTCTATGCATGTTTACTCATTATTGTGATTACTAGTGTAAGTTAGATATAATTAGTGTACATATACAATAGTTTACTTATTTTTTTATTGTGATAAGTCTAGTCGCTATGCCGGCTTCAAAGCGTCGAGCTCACTTGCAAAAAAGTTGGTTCAAAAAGGGGCTTGGGAGTCCCAACAAGGGTAAAACTCTTTTTCTTCCTACTGTTGTTGATAAGAAGTATGTGAGATTGGAAAAGAAGTCATTTGATAGTAGAATACATGACAATAACAATGTACTAACCTTCAAAGGTACCGATGGTACGGACACGACTGTGTCAACGTTACGGCCCCGTCCCAATGCCACTAATGTAGTTGACGAGTACAGTAGTTTTGATGACTCGTCACTACATCCAGACTTGTATACCAATAAGTTGATGGCTCAGGCTGAGGTCCAGGTTCTTTTCAACACTGCATTTAAAGAACATACTCAAATTAAACCAAACTGTGATGGCGATTTAAATTTTGATGCCGCTAACTCCATTAGGTGGGGTCTAGGTTGGCGTGAGCGGCTAAAATCTACAAAGTGTTCATACATTAGCAAGTATCGCAATCTTTACGAGGAGGTTGATTGTAAAAAAGGTCGTGGTAGGCGTGCCGCAAAAGTAAACATAGGCCTTCAGCTTGGTCTGTGCACAACACCAATTAGCAATACCGGTGTGCGCAGAGTTCTTAACAACGCTAATATAATAGCCCCCACCCAGTCCTCCATGCAAAGGTTAAGTAACAAAGTTAATGAAAAGGTAGAAAGTGTCAATGTTAAGGACATGCATGAGCAAAGAGTGTCCCTTGTGAAGGAAAATGCCCTAATAGGTCAAAACAATGCCAAAACTGTAAATGTATAGGGCGACTCGTGCTACAATAACCCCATGTTCAATTCCGACTCGACCCCATTTCAGGCAGGGTCTATCGCGACAACCACGTTTTGTGAAAATAACACTAAAGACAAGAAAATAGCAGGGTACATATTACCAATAAACTATGCATGATGGGAGCTCGCTTGCGAAATAAGGGGAACAATGTTGTTTGTCCAAACCATAGGGGTCATTGCTCCGCAAATATGTCCGAATCAGACCCAATAGGTAACGAAGGTAAATGGTCTGAAATAGTGTCCCGCAGCATATCAAATGATGTTAAAATAGCGGGTTATACTGGTGATGGTGACTCCAGGAGTCATGCAGGTGTGAGCAAAGGGAATAAACATAAAGTTGAACACTTTAAAGACATAAGGCACTTAGGAAATTCATTGAAGCCTGCTGTTTACAAAGCCAACTTTAGTTCAAATATGTTCAAAGGGTCTTCAAACACAAATATTAAGAATCGCTTTGCTCTTTCAATAAAACAACGGTGTATGGCAAAGTTAAAGACTTTACAATGGTGACCTCAACAAAATAAAACATTGTATGCCCAAGGTAGCCGATGCAATTGTTTCTTGCTTTGGTGGGTATTGCGGAGAGCCCTGCAAAGCATCTAGTTTGGTTTGTTGTGGTAACTACCGACAGGCTAATGCCTATTAAAACTTAAAGTTATGCTTAAATCTGAGTGAAAATAATGTTTTCCAAGATGTACCTAAGTACATGTTTTCTGTCTAAATTCTTGTCTCGAAATGCCTTTATATGTGGTATTTTCAATTTTATTTTTTTCCAATAAATCCTTATACCAGTGTGATATGACTTCATGTTCTTTCTCGAAATAGATCAGATTTATGAAAAGTGTGGTTTTTCTTCAAATTTGAAAGGGTTGAGTTCTCTTAAAGGTCTAATTACCGCAAAACGGAAGTCACATCCTCAGGGTTACATGCTGTCAGTTAGATAATAAACACATATGGTTCAGTGAATAATGCATATGATGTTTAAAATAAAGTTTAAATGATATGTTTTGGTATCAATTTAAAGGTGTATATGTAAGAAATAAGAAAACAGTTTTTTTTTGCACTACTTTGTTCTTAGTGGTTCCCAGCTTCATAACTTTTGGCCCATGTATTTATGCACAAAATGGCAGCCTCCATGCCCGTCAAAACCGGTGTGTTTATTCCAAGGTAAATATTTTGAGTTACAACGCATATATTTTTAAAGGCTATGGCCTTATCTTTCCAACGATGTATGGTGATATATTGAAAAGCAGCTTGGTCATGGAGAAAATTGAGATCTAACATTGTATATTTTATATGTAACAATGAAGGAATTTATTTGCGCATGCGTAACCTCTAAGGTAAATATTTTGTGTTACAACGCATAGAATTTTTTGACATGCTGTGTTTTCAAAAGGTTATGTCCTCATCTTTCCAACAATGTATGGTGATATATTGGAAAGTAGCTTGGTCATGGTGAAAAGTGAGATCAAATTTTGAATATTTTATATGTAACAAAGAAGGAATTTATTTGCGCATGCGTAACCAGTATAGGGTAGGTCACACAACACTAAACGTTTAATCGATTATACCGGGGTTCGTAGAATTAGTTAGTTTCGCATTTGTGTCCGAGTACGTATACGGAAACTGCCGACGATGAGAGAGAAGCGCCACCTGATGTAATAATATGATTGCTTCATTATTACAGTGGTCATTATGACGTTCTGTATTCGTCTAACTTTCGTGTGCTGTTTCTGCTTTGTACATTTTTTATTTGTTGTATTTAACGAATGTTTAAAGCTGTTTTCAAGTTATACACATGTCATAGTGTACAATGTAGCAAAAAAACGTCAGATGGAAGAGAGGTACGAATAGCAAGAATGTTAGGAATAGGAACATTTGGAAGAGAATGAAGTCGTGGAAGAATGTCGCGAATAGGAGCATTTGGAAGACAATGAAGAAATGGAAGAATAGGAACATTTGGAAGAGAAGAAAGAAGAGCAAGAATGTCAAGAAGAGGAGCAGTTGGAAGACATTGAAGAAATGAAAGAATAGGAACATTTGGAAGAGAAGAAAGAAGAGCAAGAATGTCAAGAAGAGGAGCATGATGAAGTGAATGAAGAACAGCAATAATGGCAAGAAGTGGAGCAAGAATTTAATGAATGAAAAACGTCAGAAAGCATAATGTAATTTTTAAACTAATACTGTTCCATACTGTTGTGGCAACCTCCTCGCAGCGGTTAGGCCATACCAATTTGATTCTATGATTAGCGTACTCGGGCTGGTAGGTTTTCGAATTCCTGAACAAATAAAAAAAATTGCCTGTTGCACAGCAAAGTTTGGCCGCGGATTTTGAAAAGCGATGCATTTCCAGCTGATCATTGGGAATAAATTATTTACAGTTAATGTTCGCGTGGATAACAATGGATATAGTGGTACCTTAGGCGAGTAAACATCCAAAGTTCACGTTAATTTCGTGCATACCCGTAGTATTTGTGTTTTTTTACGAAGTTACACCCCAACATTTTGAAGGCAACAGTTTGATTGGCTCCTGAAAAGGTCATCTGAACGTGACCCCTAATGCGAAGTCGTCAGATCCAGTCAGCGGATAATATAGTAGCGTCAGTCAGAGATGATTTTAATGAGATTGGCTTTACGGATAAACTGTTGGCCCCGTGTACACAAAGGATTAACTATAGGATCAAGATCAGTCTCAGCAGATTCTTATAAAATATTTTATATTGAAATAACGTTTGGGATGGGATAACATGAAATGTTGTGTGGTTTTGATTAAAATATTCATTTCTGATTGCAGACGTACGCTGAGATGAGTTTAGAATTATATTTAATATACACCTGACAAACAATTAAAATTGAGCCAGATTTTTGGTAAACACCATTTTTGAGCCTGATCCTGAAATATCTGGCTCAAGTTCATCTTGAACCCGAAAATCAGGCTTAACTCGTTTTGTGCCTTTTACTGCCATGTGGTACGTTGTACTGTCCTCAGTGTAATTAAAACTCGATTTTATTTGAATATATTTTGTATCTAGATCTACATTAATAATCAGACGATTTAAATAAGTGATTTAGTCATCAGTTTAATCTTTCAATATTAAATTATCTCGATAGATATACCAATCACCTATATTTGAAGCGTTAACATATCGGGAAAACGTTGCATGGTGTTCAGACTTGCTTCACGTTTTTGTCGTCGTAAGGCAAGGAATAATCTTAGCGGCAACCGGACACTTATGACCACGTTCATAAAACAGTTGTACGCTTGTCTCAAGTTTGGTCGTAAATCTTACACAGGAATCAAAAACATACAATAAACACATAAAATGAAGTTGGCTTACCTTTAAAATGATATCGATAATGAAAAAATGTTTGAGACAATATTCATTTAAAATTTTTAAAATGCACACACAAAAAATTAACCAAGAAATAGTCCATTTTAATTATTCTAAGTCAAAATTCGGTTAGGGACAATGTGAGGTATTTTTGAAATAAGATTTTTTTTATCTTTGCCATATGTTACTGTAATAGGACGAAGAGTACACAAGTGACAATAGTGTTACGGAAACAAGCCACTGTGACGAACCAGATAAGAAACAGAGAAGAATGTAAGTGTCATTGAAAAAAATATTTACAAAAATGTATTTCCATGTCATTGTTTAAATTGTGATAGCTATTTGTCATAAAAAGTATCTGATATTTGTTTTAATATTTGTAATCTGATTACTCCACAGGAAGAAAACTACAATCAAATCAGCTTAGTGTTAAAAAATCAACTGATTTTGTAATGCCCATTTTGTAGCAAAGACACATGAACAACACAATTTATCTTTGGTTAAAAACAGTTTTGATTTTTGAAAGGTATATTAATGTTTTTCTTCAGAACCTCATCTGATGTGCTACAAGCACAGTTCATGTTCTTCATAGAACAAACAGAGACATCGAAGATCAAACGAAGTCTGATGAGGCAGCAAATTAAAACCTTACACGCTGCTGAAAAGTACTTCCTAGTTGAAACGAAGAAGAGTTTGACACAAGATGTTGTTGGATACCTTTTAGAACAGTATGTATGTTTAAATACATACATTCCTTTAAAAAAAATTGCAGCAGCATTAAACATATTAGAATTATATCGTAACGAAATGAAATAACAAATAATTATATACAATTAACAAAAGTCCATTCAACAATCAATGTCAAACTAAATAAAAACAATTTTAAAATACAAAACAATTCGATACACAGCTCTTAATGTTTAACAAATTCATTGGGTATAACACGCAACTGTGCTTGATTAATAATTAATACGCATGTTGTTGATTTCAGATAGTCTTCCACACACCCGAACCATGGTATGTTTATGGTCACCAATGTATTGTTACCATAAATGGAAATATTAAAAGCGAGAAATTTCTGTTCGACTTTGTTACTTCTTCAGTAGCTGTGGAGGAAACGTTTACGACATTTAGTCACGTTTATAATCTGTGTGTTTTTACTTAAAACAAATCATCAATAAAGGTTGCACCTAAGACATGTCTTGTCCCCGGACAATTACTCCAGACATATTGAAGAAAGAGTTATGGTCCTTGTACTCTGCACTTCCTCTCAACATCTGTTAACAATATATGCGATTGTATTTTTAATTCCTTCAATACTTACAGAGTTATGCTCCGCACAATAATATTAACCAAAATGCAATAACTGTATAAATATTAAAGAATTAATTTATGTTCTTTGTACTCTGTAATTACTCTCATTCTTCAATACTTTTGAAGATATACTCTGCATCAGAAGAAAATTGTAATCAATTGAAAATCTGTAGTACCCTATGTGCATAGATGGGCACTTGTTACATACAAACCTTAACTTTAATGTTCTCTTGCATGCAAACCTTAAGCTGATTTTTTAAGTACTAAAAGGGGCATAATTCTGCAAAATTCTCAGATTTATGGGCTTTGGTCAGTGACCTAACATAATGACCCCGCAGACATGTGTGAGGTATCACTTGAATATCTGTAGTAGTTACATGTATGCAAACATTACGCCAACGAACGGGTGAGTAGTATAGCTCAAAATATTGGGTGAATAGTCGAGCTAAAAAGAGCTGTCAGAGGACAGTGCGCTCGACTATTTGAAGTATTTAAGTTGGTACATATTTTAAAAAGTGGAAGGGGCAAAAATTTGTTAAAATACAAAAATGAGTTATGGCAATTATAGGGTTGTTGCCCCTGATACTGAAGTTGATGACAAATGTATTTTCCTATTTTCAAGTGAATAACTTATTTAGTTCTGAAGTTACACAAATTTTGAATACTAGTATAATCTTTAACCAGAAAATGTTTGTGAAAAAAAAAGGGGTATAACTATGCCGAAATGCAAAACAGAGTTATAGGGAAATGTTGCCCATGACACTGGCGTTGATGAAAAATGTATTTTCTAAGTCTAGTGAATAACCTATGTAGTTTTGAAGTTAAAAACTTGAACCGAATTCAAACGCGGACGCCAACGCAGGGGCTAGTAGGAAAGCTCACCTATTCTTCCAATAGTGGAGCTAAAAACATAAAAAGCTTTGCATAAGAATCCCCTAGTTTGCAGTTAGGTGTAAAAAAAAATATGTTTGCTTCAGTTTACCCGAATTACACTAAAAACAGCCCTGATGCTTACATTTTATTGAATGAGTCAGATATGTTTTTTGTTTATTTTCCTTGTTATCAAAAAATAATTAAATGTTATTTGGATAAATAAGTGTTTTGTTTTGATAGCATCCACTTCAAAACAATGTTTTATGATATTAGAGACATGTTTTGAATATTCTTTCAGTTCTATAAATTTCAAGTTGACCATTTACCAAACTGAAACAAACATATTTTTTTACGCCTTATACAAATAAATTAATAATGTGTTGCCGATAAGCAGCGACAATGCGATTCGGCTGTGGAGCAGCATGTATAATTTCATCCGGCTCCGGCGGATCATTCTGCTAGTCTGGTAATGGCACCTGCTGGTCAACACACAAGTTGTGTAGTCTCATGCAGGCGGCTACTGTCTGGCAGCTTTTCTCTGGCTTCATGTACAGACATCCGCCAGTTTTATGAAGGCACCTGAGTCAGAATATACCAAATCAATGCTTTAGAAACAAGAACGGCTGCATGCCTATAGATTAGTCCCATAAATGATGCGTTAATAAATGGATGGTTAATGACCCACTTCTAAATTTCGATGCTAAACTTACAAACTTCGATTTGATTCCCTTTAATAATATAAAGTATAGTGAAATAGGCCATAGTCCCTTTAACTATGTTTTAAAGGCAAAAAAACAGCTGTCTGCACATTCATAACATTTGGAGTGTTACCATATTTGGCATGTCATTATTTGTTAAAACATAAAATGTACAGAATTGAATTAATATTATAAATATTATCATGATAAAACAAAGATTTCAGTGAACTGCTCTTTGCCCATTAATGGGAATCAAAGTCCCAATACTTAATAGAAAATCATTGAAAGGGAAAGCCCTGTACTGTGCACACCTCATTTTGATAATGAAGCATCACATAAAGTTTCATTCTATGGCCAGTAGTTGCGAAGAAATATCCCAGACAAGAAGTGTACACTATATTCTAATTTCAGAAATCTTTAAAATCCCATAACTCTTAGAAGTGGAACATCCTGGTTCAGTGCACACATACTCTTGGTAATGAAACTTCCCATTAAGTTTCATTGAATTCTGGCCAGTAGGTGCTAATAATTAATCTGGACAAGAGAACGGGACAGACGGACGGCATGACGGACAAAGAGGCGACTATATGCTCCCCTGAAATTTTTTCGGGAATAATAAAAAAAATTCATCATGAATATGGAATACTGGTCGATCAAAATGGTACACCTAAATCTACTCTTTAGCAGGCCAAAAGCCCTCTCTATAACCATTCGCCCACTGGACTGTGCGTTATTGTATCTAATCTCTGCATCAGTTAACGGCCTGAGCAATGGCGTGAGGAGGTACTCTTTTAATGGGTAGCCCGAGTCACCAAGGAGATGTCCTATATGGTTTTCTTCCAGAAATGTCTGAAATAAATGAAATTTGTTCACGGATTATAATAAGAGGATGCTCACAAACATGTGATTGTCTTGCACAGTGTTCACTGCGTCCTGCAAGCTTAATAAGGATTATGTGACAATGAGTGCAAAATGCTGGCAAATTTAATACAATCTATTTATTTCTATTTCTCTTCTATTTTTTCAATTTAAAAAAAAATAAACAGAAGTATTACATTCATTGTATACTGTCTTTTAAATAAATGTTATTTTTGTGTGTTTCATATATGCCATTTAACGTACTAACTGGACATATTACATATGAAATTATCAGTTCAAGTAATGTAACAAGAAAACCATCATAATAAAAAAGACAGACAAAAGTTGCTTCCACATGATTTCAAACCCACCACCTCCTAATCAAAAGTATAACATGCTTATCGTGTGACCATTCCGATGTATTATACTTGTTTGTGCATTTTTTTTATCATAACAGTTCAATATAAATGGAATGGTGGACAATCACTTGTCAGTACACAGCCAACAGTTTTATAACATTTCAGTAAGTTTCTGAGAAATCAATGCAAACAAATATGTGGCACGTCGTGATAAAACCGGTCTTAATGCATGTGCGTAAAGTGTCGTCCCGGATTAGCCTGTGCAGTCCGCACAGGCTAATCCAGGACGGCACTTTCCGCTTTTATGGTATTTTCTGTTTCAAGGATGTATCTTCTAAACATATATCCACTGTAGGCGGAAAGTGCCGTCCTGGATTAGCCTGTGCGGACTGCACAGGCTAATCCGGGATGACACTTTACGCACATGCATTAAGGCCGGTTTTCCCACGACGCGCCAAATATGTTTATACATTCAAACCACAGTTCTCGAAGAGCATGGACCCTGGCCATTTTGACACAATGTCAATAAATCTGTAAATAAATAATGTAATATCAAAGCATAAATATTAACAAACAACAACATGAAAGTGGAAATAATTTATAATGTTCAATAGTTTTTTAGAATATATTTAAAGGGACTATGTCATAGAAAAGGGCCTCAAAGGGGTAATTTCTTTAGAAAATCTGAAATTTAGATATTAATGCTGGTTAAAACAGGGTATATATAATGGCAAAACAGTGTTTGCTTTCTGAGATAAAAATAAATTTGTAAAATGGGACTGGGTTGTGTTTATTTGGCCCTTTTCCTGTCTACATTTTGACATCAGAATAGTGAGCCTTTTGTAGAACCATATTTTACAAACGACTCCTTACTAAGCATGATGTCGCAGTTGGTTAAAGTGCTGTATACTGTCATTTCTTCATTTGGCTCCCAAGTCGTGAGTTCGATACCCGCTTCGGGTTTGTTTTTTTTCAGGCTTTGTTGACACTTCGTTTTTCATCAAATATTTTATTGTATATTATACTACTTTTATTTATTTACTGCATGTGTCTTAGTAAAGCGCATTTATATCAAATACTATAATTTATAGCACAATAGGAAGCCAATTTTTCGTTGACATAGTCCCTTTAACAAATTTAAATTTTAAAAATCTGTGCATTTTATATGAAAAAAATAGATCAGAAACTGAAGAAACAAACAAAAATAGCAAGTGGAGAAATGTAATCACCAAAAATTGATGTATTTGCTATGCAGAATGATTAAAATCAATATCTTGCAATAATCAATTAGTTAAGTGTTCATAATTATTATTTTTTTTTTGGGGGGGGGGGGTGAGGGGGGGAGGATGTTGCTTCTTTGTTTGTGTCCACGATATATTGCAACAATGACTTGCTGTATATACATTTATTTAAACATTTTTTTTTTTGTATACCTGGCATTGTGATCAACCACAGCCTGTACATTAATTGCATGAAACCCTTTGCGGCGGACAAACACTGCTTCATTGGCTGAGGGCGCAATTATTGGCACTAGTGTGCCATCAACTGCTCCCACAGTGTTAGGTATGCCACATTTCTGATAAAATCCTTGCTTCACAACAACCAGTGCTATTCCAGTTGGAAACCTGTAAGAAAGTGCTATATTTTATAATTGAAACTCATCAAGCGCAGCAGAAACAATTTTAACAAGAGCTGTCTCAGGCCCACGCGCTCGACTATTCAACCGCTTTGACAGAGTTATGGGCCTTTTATCACTACAAAAAGGGGCATAATTCTGCTAAAATGCTGGTCACAATTATGGGCCTTGGCCAGTGACCTTACCTAATGAACATGAAGACGTGTGAAGTTTCAATTGAACATCTGTAGTACTTACAGAGATATGTACTTGAATGCAAACCTTAAATTGAATTTATAAATACAAAAAGTGGCACAATTCTGCTCAATTTCATTTACATTTCAAAATATATTAGCATACAATAAATACCATAGCGAGTACAAGATAGACATGTAAAACAGGATGTGGTCAGTATACAAGACCTACCGGTACTAGAGTTTGTGTGGGCGGTTTTAAGTCTCTTGTTTGACCAGCAACTTGGAAGGTTTTTCTATACATCAATTTGAAAATTCAATTTGTTTTAACCACTTGGACAGAAATGCTTCCCTAATATTATCCATCCGTTAATTGACAGCATTCACACATGCTGCAACTATGCACTGGATCTTAAAAAAGAATACATATTGATAAGATTTATATTATTGAGATGTGTCCACGTTTTTATTAAATGCCAAATTATTTTTCAGAGATAACAAAGGAGTTCTTTTATACAACAAAGAACAGATGTAACAGGGATGTGTAAAGCCAAGCAGACTTGTCAGTCACGGGTAATTTTACTGTCAATCAACTAAATTTTTCTTGTCCACTTGTTCACGGACAAGTACAATTCGAGGTGTGAAAATGATTTAACAGTTGGAAGTTATTAATCATAATACTAAGACAATACATTTGAATAACAAATTGTGTTTTGTTTATTATTTAGTAAACATATATCAGGAAGGCCTGGATTTAAATCTATATTTTTGTTTGGATAAGTGACTGTCCCTTGCGGACAAGCAGATTTTTTAAATGAACTTGTACATGGAGAAAACAATTTTGATATTCCCACACCCCAGAGTGTAAGACATGTATAACTATATATAATTGCTTGAAATGGTAATTGATTTAAAAGTTTTGTAGGTGTCACTGTGTGTATTTTTTCTTTAAATATATATGTGGCGTGTAGTGGGAAAACCGGGCTTAATGCATGTGCGTAAAGTGTCGTCCCCGATCAGCATGTGCAGTCCGCACAAGCTGATCCAGGACGACACTTTCCGCTTTTATGTTTCAAGAAAGTATCTTTTAAACATAAATCCACTGTTGGCGGAAAGTGTTGTCCCAGATTTGCCTGTGCAGACAACATGCATTAAGCCCGGTTTTCAAACTGTTAACGACACCCCTCATATGTATTTGTACATTAAACAGTTCAATTAATAAATGAGATTGTAAGATGGAACAAAAGGAGTAAGGTTTACCTGCTTATTCCATGAAGATCAGCTACTTCAGACAGAAAATCACCTTTTGCCAATAACCGTAGACCCACAAGCACCTGAAAATTACAGATACATCATTGGTCTTACCTTCATCACAAACGATGTGGCTATATTGTGACAGGGATGTGCTAATTGTACTACAACTTGTACTCGTACTTACTCGAGTACCAATTTTCCAGTAATAAGTACAGTATGATAATTAATTGCATTTCAATTTGTATTGTACATTTTGTAGTATGTTGTGTTTTGTTCGTAAAATTGCTCTTATTTGTACAGATTTTTCCGGCATGACTATATTGGTCGACATCTAATGAAATTGGAAAAATATCAAATGGACTTTGTGTACCATGCGTCCCCACCCCACACCACTAAATTTCAAAACACAACAGACTACAAAATGTACAATACAAATTGAAATGCAATTAATGTCAAATCAATGTTATACATTTCATAATTAAATAATACATATTTTAAATAAAGAAAATAATAATAAAACTCACGAGGTTGGAATAACAATGATGCACAAAATGTGTGAGACTTGCGTCCACTCAGTGCTGTGGCCAAATGCAAGCATGGTCAGTAAAATTTACATGAAATGAATAGCTTGAACTATCCTAGTCAATGAAAGTCTTGCATCGGACAAATCCATAGAAACGATTGGACATAACAAGTATTTCATCACAATATACGGATGGATGCACACTGGACAGGAAACTTAATTTTGACTAAGTAAATGGACGTATACAAAACAAGGGACATAATAAAAATGATGTGTACTACACATGTGTTGTTCACTTATGTTTTCTACTTATTCTACAAGTACCTGTTCTACGTATAGTTCTATGTTGGACATAGTGATGATGTAATCTTCACTGTACTATTGTCCATGTGTTGATGTATTGTGCTGTTCGGTATTATTCTAACTATTACTGATATTCCAAACATTGAAACAGAAGATCGAACTTTGTAACACAATTTAAACTATAAATGAAACGACCGCATTCTTAAGGATTTATATTATTCTAAGAAATCTACTAAATCTTATATTACTATGTATAACGGTCCTGGGTCCCTATTTACCAACCCATTCTTAGACTTAAGACTTAAGAATGAGGAATATTCTTGAAACTGTTCTGCTCTAAAAAGGCTGTACGTTTGAATTTCACTTGGTATTGGCCAATGCTAATGTTAGCGTTTGCTATTTAATTGATTTATTAATGATATAAGCAGCATTGGAACCTGGCATATCTGCAAACGCACAAGTATTATTTGTGAGTCTAAGTCTATTCTTTATTCTGAAGTATAAGAATGGGTTGGTGAATACGGGCCAAGTGTGTGCTTTTTGGATGCCTTGTTGTACAAACTAGATAAAAACAATTAAACAACATCTACGTCTACTCTTTCATTCTCAATTTGTAACCCAAATTATGTTCTTCTTTATTGACAACAAAATGCGACCGAGTTACCTAAATACTTGATGTATATTATAGCCAAACATTTTAATGCGAAAAAATATTATAAGAGCTGTTATATAACTTTTTTTTCATGAATCAGGAAGTACGGTAAAAGTTGCAATAATTTGACACGTGTGCCTATGACAGTCACGTGTACGATGCAAGTGATCTGTTTGTAACAGGTATATACCTTCTCAAACGACAAGGAAGACTTTCGGTTATAATTTGTCAGATTGAGGTCAATGTAATTGCACCAACAAAGGACCAATGTTCAACGTTATAAATTATTGTATGTACTCATCTAAAGCGCACACACGCGTGTCTGTATGTACGTATATATATGTGCACTGCAACAGACATTCATTTTGACAATTATACTTTGTCCAGGGCCCGTATTCACAAACATTCTAAATTTCTAAATTTCAGACTCGGACACAACAACGGAATCAAAATAGACTGTGGACCATTACGCTAATCACACAACAATCACTTTCATCCTAAAGTGTAATGCACCAACAAAGTTATATATATATATGAAAGATAATTTTCTACCTGAAGAGATCTGACATTTAAAGCTATTGAAATTTGAGTCTGAGTCTCGGTTTGAGACTCTAAATGTTTGTGAATATGGGCCCGGTACATGTATATCTTTCCATGCCGCAGGTGCACAGATCTATTTCCATGTAAAAGCAACATGCCGACCATAACCTAATAGTCTACAATTAATTATTCGCAAAGTACATTATAATATGAGGCATTTCATTTTTCTAATAAAATAACTTTTTTTTTTCAATAAAACACAAACATGGGCGTAACAACTACCGCTTTGCACGCGCCTGTAACTATAACCACGCGCGGATTCAGTAGCTTCGAACATAAATATTGTGTGCTTCAAAGATTCATGAATGATTACAATTGTGTGATAAAGTATTACAAATGAAAGCTTAGACCTAACGTCAAAAGGTGGCGTACAAAAGCGGAACATACTGAACGTCATGTTCATAGAAGAATATTCTTTTACGTCTACTTGTTTACCTAATATGCACTGCATTGTGCTTCGAAATGAATGAAAAATACAAGTATATATTATACATGTGTATAATAAACGCTTTTGAATATAAACGAAGTGAAACTGCAGCTGCATCAGTTGGGACCGTATTCCAGAAGCATCTTAAGTGTATCTTAAAATATTTTCACTTAAGTTGATAATTTCAAACTGTTATATTTTAAAAACTGCGTAGAATTTTGTGATTGTTTTTATGTTTATATGAACAAACATTAATAGTGTAGGTGATAATTAATAAACAGTAAGCACAATGCAGTGTACAAAAGAAATAATTAGTTAAACAAAATGTTAATTTGTTGGTTAATAATAAGGTATTACTTAAGATGCTTCTGGAATACGGTCCCAGGAAAGGACTTTTATTTACGGTCCTTTATTTACGGTTAACCGATTGCCAAAACAACACAGGACACGGTCCTTTATTTACGGTTAACCGATTGCCAAAACAACACAGGACACGGTCCTTTATTTACGGTTAACCGATTGCCAAAACAACACAGGACACGGTCCTTTATTTACGGTTAACCGATTGCCAAAACAACACAGCACAATACATAATCACGTAACAAACACACATAGGATTACAACTAGGGTCACCGCCTTTGGACGGTCAATGACCAGCATTGGGGGTTTAAATCGGTTTACTGGCGTCCGAACCTCACACGTGGCCCAGAATTGTTCGTAATACATGTACATGTAAATAAAGATTAACCTCATTACATCGCAATTCAATTTGAACAACAATAGAAGAACTATTTTCTTTACACGAGACCTACCGTAAGGGGAATATAGCACAACAGCATCGCCTAGTTCACCTATATAAGTTATGACCACTTATCAGCTTTGAAGTACTGCAACGGATAATATCGGACAGATTCGATATCGACAAGAAGGAACAATTTACGGAAAGTACCACAGAACAAGCCCGATTATTATGATCAACTAATTAAAGAAGATATAATTGTACATGACGTGCATATGTTTAAGTAATCGTGACTTACAAACAAATGATATCTTTGACAATTTTAGAGGGGGCGTTTGCCGCTTACACCCCTCTAAATCCGCCTTAAATACATATTAGATACCTTAGTTGGTTATGATTGGAATAATCAGCAATTAACTGGATGTCTGGGGCCAGAGTGGGGGGTCCTAAATATTTGCTGTTCAAACTATTCTCCCACTCCGTCCTATACCAACCTCCGCCCAGAGATTTGACTGATTCCGAGCAAAGCTATAATTAAATCCCTGCCGTCATAACAAACCACTTGATGATGATCGATTTAAATCTTCTAGTTATAATTATGGTTTAAATCTTTTTTTTTTTCATTTCCTTGTCCATTATTGACTGTAAATGATATATCAAAAGTCCAATAACGTAGACAATTGCACTGAGTTGCATTAAGTAAGTAAAACGTACAAAAACAAAATCCTTCCTGTTCTGGTAGGATTTTACTTGTCACGGCAGTGGTTACCTTTAACCGATAGGGGAGGTAACCGCTGCGAGGAGTTTGGTTGCCTACAAGCTACAATTGGGTGTATTCGGTTTCGTTTCTTCGTTTATAGACTTCCTATGCCCTGCCTCCTTAAATATCTGTGAATGTCGGTTTTACGGGGTGTTTTCTGTATTTTGTTTATTGGTAACATTAAAATTATGGCAGGAAGTTTTCACGTTACTAATATTTTTGCTTCCTTTACGACAGCTAACTGTTTACTTGTTTAATGAATAGTAATATGATCGGAGTATACAACCTGAGACAGCATTATTATTTAGTAAACATTCAGGGACGGTGTGAGTCAGAGTTGAAATTGCGCTATTCAATTTAAAGCGACGGCTCAATTATACCGTAGGGCCCTTATCCACAAGGCTTCTTAGTGAAAACTTGAGGAAATTTCGTAAAACATTAACATTCCTGAAGTCTTATTTTTACGTTATAATTTCCGTACAAAATCGTACAGTCCCTCTTTAACTTTGTGCCTACCTATAGATTCTGTTTTACCTATAAAACTTGTGTCTCATCGGTTGTAACAGTTCCGAAATGTTTGCTGTGTTAGACCGTACACAGCTCACGCCGTCTATAGCTTACGTGTGGGCCATATTCGTTGGTTGACAAAGGATACAGCTTACGTGTGAGCTGTTTACGTTGGTTGACAAAGGATACAGCTTACTTGTGCGCTTTGTACGGTGGTTGACAAAGGATACAGCTTATGTGTGCGCTGTGTACGTTGGTTGACAAAGCATACAGCTTACGGTGAGCCATATTCGTTGGTTGACAACGTATACAGCTTGTGATTACTTGTATACTTGATCGTCATCACCGCCATCATAATCTCCGTCGTAGCAGTAGAAGAAGTAGATCTAGTTACAGTCACAGAAGCAGCAGCAGCAGTAATAGCAGCAGCAGCAGCAGCAGCAGCAGTAGTAGTACTACTACTACTAGTAGTAGTAGTAGTAGTAGTAGTAGTAATACACTCTTTATTTAATAAAGGTTGCTTATTTAGCTATCAATACTACATACACAAACACATAAAACAAATAATGTGGCTTGTAATGAAACATAAACAAACCATAGGCCTTATTAAATTTAAAAAAGAAATGATAATCATAATCTAGTAGAAAAAGCAACAGTAGTAGCAGCTGCTGTATCCTACTCCTCAACATCACAATGACCATCATCAATATCAGCAGCGGTCTCAAAGTTGTGGGAAATACAAACAAGAGGCCACGGCCACTATATCGCTTAACTGACACCACCTGTATTAAGAGCCCCGCCCATATTTGCCATGTTCACAATTTGTAAAGGGTCACCCCAAAAGCATCTGTGCGAAACGACATTTAAAAACGTCTAATATAGTTTCCGATATTTTTTAAAGTTTCTCCTATAGAAAAATAAGGAAACTATGCCCCGCCCCTGTGCAGCCATGTTTTTTCACTGATCCCTATGCTTTTCACAATTTATATGAACATTTGTGCCACATACTTTTTCAAAATTTGACCTGCAGTTTCTAGGAAGATTAAGGTTTCCTACATAAAAGGAAAATAAGCCCCGTCCCCCTGGTAGCCACGTGAACAAGCAGCTTTATAAACGTGATAAAATATATATATTCTCAAGCTTGAATACCGTGTTCAGGTATAAATTTGCTTCTGAGATACGTTGTTGTCATTTGCGAGCATATGGTTACGAGATCGGTACATCAGTTATATCAGTAACGATATACAGTTACAATGATTCGCGTTTGATTGCGATGAACTGCGGTGTTATTTTTCTGCGTTCGTTCATTGTCGTCACAATGGTTATTATGTTCAATTTGCTTGGAACTGTGTTGTTACTGTTGTCCACAGCTGCGTCTAATGCGGACAATTCTTCTACTCCGGCGGTGTATACGGACAAAATCCCGAAAGATCTTCCGCACGGGACATTATGTGTGTACATAAAAGTTGTTGCAAAGGACTTGACTGTGGCAGCGGATGATTTCACGGGCAGCGGTTGGGCTGACGTCAAAGTCATTGATTTCACTGCACCGTTTGACTTTGGACCTACGTTTTACTTTCAGACTGG